>CM076578.1:6988198-7708545 GCA_034641835.2 Pinus albicaulis
TCGTTTCTCACTTTCCATATCCCCATATGAAAGTTGCGTTTCTCGCTCTCCATATGCCCCATATGACATAGAACGACAGTGCTTTGTATGACTTATATCCCCGAAACCAAAGTGTAAGGGAGGAATCAATAGAGGACCTATCCCATGATACAATCATGTTAAGGGTATGGCCTACCCCTATCCATATTGCAGTTGCAAAGGGACACTTCAAGAATCATACATCGTGGAGCCAAGGGGTGGCCATATTGGTTTCCCCTCCTTATAAATGCACCTCTAACTTGTTGTGTTGTATGTTGATCTGAAAACTTAGAGAAGACACTGTATTAATATTTCAGATTTCAGATTTACTGTTTACTCTCTTTAAACTCGAATGTCATTTGATGGTAAATTTGTACTCTTTAATGCACAAAGTTTATGTATTAGAAAGGTAAATTTAGAAATTATTTCAGTTTTGATTTTGTGCTTTCAAGTTAGATATTGTTTTCAAGTTTTCACATTTCTAATTTTATTGCAGTGTGGCAGACTGATCGTGGCACAAGAACAACTCCAGGACAGGTAAACAAATAACAATTTCAGTTTCATATTAGTTTCTTTATCTTTAACAATTTTTTTTATTATATATATTTCATGATTCTTATTAATTTATAATGTGGCAGGATGATCACGGAAATGGGCTAGTCGAAGAACATGTAAAGTGCCAACCTTGCTCTATCTTCAGGTATTTTAATTCTGTACATAATTGAAATAATGCTAATTTTATTCAAATGTGCAAACATATGGCCATGGTGCATGTGATGATTCCCTCAATGAGGAAGAGTTGTATTCATCTCCATGTCCATTGTAGTTGCTGCGAAAAAAGGCGCTAAACGCAACCATGGAACTTGAGCGTTTGGTAGACATTATGCCTCAAACACCTGAATTAGGAAAAAGGATAAGACAAGTTATGACCCATCTAGAAACATATAAGGTAATAAAAAAAATCAAAAGGATATTTTTATTGTTCTGCATGAGATCAATTGTGATAGGTTGATTTATAATTTTTACATTAACTAAACTAACAAACAAATTCTTTTATATGTAGCATTTTCTAGAACCTGTTGTCCCCAGTGTTGGTGGTAGTCGGACACAAAGGCAAGATATTCCCGAGGAACCCTCTCGTACATCTCGTACGCCTTTAGGTAGCATCCATGAAACACTCCCCCAAGAAGATACACAACCAACAGCTGAATGTGGTGGTAGTGATGAGGCTGATATGACCAACTTTATTATTGAATTTCCTGGAGCTACACGTGTCGCCTCCATGGGGACCATTCCAGGCACGTTCATTAGGGAAATTTTGAGGTCTAAAATGGGCCTCCTAAGGAAAATGTACAATCAAAATTCACTTTATGAGAACCAATCACATTTTAGGAGATGACATCATCCCTAATGGTTGAGGTGGCATTGCTTGAGTTAAATGTACTTACCTGTCATATTCTCAATGGTTGATAAAAACTCATGGTTAACCATGGTAGTGCTCCAAGTACTTTTAAAGTAAAAGTAAAGTACTCATAATAAATTTCATTTCACACTTTTTGAATAAAAATACATTATTTTCATTTCATATTTCTTGAAAGAAACAATGCATATCCCTATACATTTATTATATTATATTATTTTTATATAGTATATTAATTACATGTTATTATACAATTTAAATAATATAAATTTTAATTAATAGCATATAATATAATATAATTAGGAATTTATAAATTTATATTTATATATATATTTTAAGTTATTTAAGTACAAAGGACAAATGCATTAGTTGTTCAATGATAATGACTTTTTCTTGAAAAGATAATTTTTATTTATAGTCCATCAATACAATTTTTTTATTAATTTTATTTTGGTACAACTTTTGAATTGAATTTAACTATGGTTACATGAATTGTGGTACAAAAAGTGAATTGAAAATTCATAAATATTATTTTATTGGTTTAGCTATTATTTTATTATTTCCTTAGGAGGCCCATTTTAGACCTCAAATTCCCCTAATGTTTGGTAAACATGAAGGTGTTCCTATAAAGAAAGTACAAATCCCAGGTAAGTTTTAATATTTTAACTATTTCATGTTCTCTATCTAAAACATATTTTATTATGATTATTATTTTTAAATTAATGATAATATATTTTTCTCTGTAGGAAACGATGATTTCTATAGGGCCTTGGAGAGCAAGGCGTTGGTAATTTTTGGCCCAACCATACGCACAAGGTGGAATTCCCAGAATTCCAACCTGAAAAAAGAACTTCTAAATTATCTAGAAGGCCTTTTTTGGGTGGGAAAATTTGATACAACGGCGGTCGCCTGGGCAGTTGGAAAATATCTGAAATATACGTGGGACACCTATAGGACACACTTGAAAATTAGCTCTAGATACGAGCGTTCTCTCACAATTCCAGAGAGGGAGTGGAGAGCACTCATCAATGATGGAAAAGAGAAAAAGGCTAAGAAAGAAGGAAAAATGCTAACTAGACCCACAAGGTAAATTACAACTTTAATTTTCTCTATGTCTAAAATAAAAGTGTGCTACATAACTGACTTCAAGCTTTTGATGATAGGTTTCCTGACACCTTGAAGGCAACCAAATCTAGGATTGAAAAAAAATGTCATCACAAGCTACACCAGGGCGGCTACTTGAAATTAGTCGCAAGAATTGTAAGTAGCTAAACATCTTATAATTAATTGTATTGCCTTCCAACATTTTTGTAATCCCATCAAATCACATTAAAAATACATAATCATATGTAATGTAGGGTGACGACTTTGAAATAGAAACGACAAAGGAAGACAAAGAGATCGCTTTCCATTTCGGCATCAAGCCATAGTTGAACATCGTAAAAGCTTGGGACAGGTCCTAAGATCCATAAACGTTAACCTTTAAATATGTTTGTTTTTGTCCATAAATTTAATGTCTAACAATTTCTTTTAAATCAGGGGAGAAACACTTTCAACGACCTGAAAACCCAGTTGTAGAGTAGTGCGTTGAGAGTGAAATATTGCCAGAACATGGTCCTCACATGCAACTTGATCATTCTAGTGGAGACTAGGCTGAAAATGATACTATAAATGAGTGCCACGACGGTAATTAATTTCTACTTATAATTTTTTCTAATTATACATTGAGAGTTGTGTCCTTATAACGTTTTTTGTTTAAATGATAGAGAATGTTGTACTTGAGCATCCTACCACTAGAGAGGAACAAGCAACGGTTCCAATGGTGAAAACTGGTGCACTAGGTAAATAATGTCATTGCAATTTTTTTTTATTAGTATTACCGAACTACTTAGATGATATTTAAAAACTAGCAATTAAAATTTAATATTATTTGTTTTTGTAGGCGATGCCCCATCATTGCATGAGGCCAGACATCATGAGTACGCAACTAGGTCAGCTATGCGGGAAATACACGAAACAAAATTAGAGAATAATGATGTTGATGATGTAGTTAGGAGCTTTAGAAGTAGGAGTAAGAAAAATAAAATTTGATAATGTAAAATATTGTATTATTATAAGACAAATGTTACCATACTTGGAACATTTTTTGCATTATATAAAAAATCATTTATTATACTATTTTTATGCCAAGTCATTTCAATGTTTTCTTGCATAATCTTTGTTGCATTGCCTTTTAATTAGTTATTGAATATTTTTTTTTGTATTCATGAAAGTAAAAAATGAAATATAGATTGGGTATTGGGGAATTGAGAGTAATGTGGGGGGTAGGGGGGGAGGGGCCATAAGAGCTTCCACCTTCACCTGGTTGAAGCGATTTAATCTTGGAGAAAACCTCCCTGGATCTGACGTAGCAGCAAAAAAATCACTGTTGACTTAGTTGCTACTCTTTCAAAACGTGGGAGGCTTGTTCCAAGTTCACGCAACTCCAATAAAATATTCTTGAAACGAATAGGAGCTTATTTAGGTATGTTTTGACATTGTCAACATATGTTCTAACAGTATCATAAGAATGCATCTTAGAGTAAAAAATACTACAAATATTACTTGTATTTATTGTATAGATAATTATGGATTTTGAATGACTTGGCAGTGCAGGTACAAATCCTCTTGCATCATGAGCAATACAACTTGCCAACCAGGGTCATGTCTAGGATCTTTTTGCTTGTGCGCTTGACCAGGTTCATAGTGTCACATTTTGTAAGTTCCTTTACAGTTCATAATTCAAGTTGAAGTTTTTTCATGATTAATATATGGTTTTATGTATGTGTTTTTTCCTCTATTTGATTTTAAGTTTGAACATGCTTTTAAACATTGAAACATTTTTTGTTTTTATACTATTATTTCATGTGAATAAATAACATATTGTTACAATCCTAGTTTAATATTTTAGGGCGTGTAAGGTTTTAGCACCATCTTGGTGGTTTACATCATATTTTGACTTGGCAACATGCATTCTTCCTGTTTCGACTATGTGTAGGAGGAATGATGCTAGAATCATGTCCCCATCAAATGTTAGTTTGGGACTGAGCAAATAATCTGGTGACATCATGGAATCATGGTATGGTGTCCATGTAATAGGAGACCGAGTATACTTGGTTTCTTATACAAAGTGTATGGAACAACCTCCTTGACAGGAGGATCAAAATCCCTATAAAATGATAAATCCAAAATTATCCCAAACTTAGGGCCTATTTCTTAGGTGTCTCTCAAGCACCATGTTTAGGCTTGTAACTCCTATGGATATGCTAGAAGCTTATACATACAAGCAGTAATAGTGATACTAGTTACTATTGTGCTGTTAGTATTCTCCCTAATAAGATAAGCTTCCATTGCTTGTTGAATATGTAGTATTAGAACTCTTTACACTCTGTATTAGCACTATGTAGTTGGAGTCATAGGTTCCAACTGATTACCTGTTCTAGTTATGGTGATATGAACACCATTGTATTGTATCCATATTATCACATTCCCTTGGGTTCTATTTAGGTCCAAATGAGCTCCAACTAGTTCCAATTCCTTCACTTCTAGTTACAAGGACCATTGGAATAATTGGCACATACCACATTGGCTCAATGTTTTGGCCATCTTCATTCAAGTAGTCCAAGAGTACATCATCATCTTTTGGGAACAAGAAGCATGTTATTGGTGACAGGCATGTGAAAACATATCGAGCACTTGCATGATATTTTCCACCCTGGGCTCTGGTACCAAATTTACCAAGTGGAGCAAGGAGGTTAATGTTGTTACTTTCAAAAAAATCTTGTGCCATTCCAATAATTGTGCTAGCAAGACTCTTCTCACCGTGATGGTAAGAAAAATGCTCTGAGACATAACCTGAGAATTGAGCAACCTTTGCTTGCGTAACAAAATTTCTCTTGAAAGAGAAAAACAATATTTTCCTTTGCCCTGGTTTCAAACCATCAACCATGGATGTGATGGATCTTTGCAAATCAACCATGGAAAATAGGATCAGTTCCTTGTTTACAAAGTCGTTGTACTTGATAAGCACATCAGTCTGGTCCAAATATGTTCCTGGCTCAAAATTCCTTAGCGAGTTCTTTCCGCCCTCTATTTTCTTCTTGCTGAAGCCAATTCAATTGCATCTCCATCTTCCTCATTTATCCACATGAAGTCTTTTTTATGTTTATCCAAATTTTTAAAATATTATTTCCCCTCTTTAGAAGTACTTGTACTGAGACCTTTATAGTACTTTATGGTCCATCCTGATGCTGATCCACCCAGATATTCTCTCCATGATTCATACTTAGGCAAGGTGTAGAAAGACAATGCCCGTCCATTTTTATGGGTTGCCTTGAAAAATAGGAGTAACGAATTCAACAAGAAATGAAGGAATATTGAGTAGAGATGTCCAGAAAGAGTGTATGAAGTTGATCAACAATCCTTTTATGTGTGAACCATCATGATCCTGATCTTTCATAATAATAATATGGCCATATCTCAGAGATTTGACACTATCATATTCCTTTCCATGCTGCAGACCCAGGATTTTATTGATATGTTGAATCTCAGCATTTTCCATTATCTATTTATGGTTGGCTTCCCTTACATTCAACAACTTACCTTTGAGGGGAAACACACCATAATGATTTCGACCAAGAATGACCAACCCTGCCATGAAAAGGGCCTTGGATGAATCTCCCTCAGTTAAAATCAGAGTGCATTTCTCAGAGTTATTGCTTCCTGCATCATTTGCATCATAAAGCTTGGTGATACCAGTTAACCTTTGTCTCTTGGTTCCATCAGTTTTCTTAAGATACTTTGCTCTGTTTGAAGTATGCCCATGATAATATGTTCTCAACAACTCCACATTTAGCAACTTTATTCAAAAACTCTTGAGAGAGTTCACACTTTCAACCAATTTTGTTCTGACAAGTTGTTAGTGTCTCCTTGGTTTGGGATTCAAATGCAGGATTTCCAATCAAAGAATGGACAAAGATTCATAAATGATTCTTTATCGTGTGTGATTTCACCACAGATGTCTTGTTATTCTTATTTACAATGTTCATTACATGGGTTGTTATCTGGTTTGCTACTAAATCAACGTGGGAACCACCTTTAATGGTAGCTATTCCATTAACAAAGATGACCAGTTGCCTACTTGCCTACATGTACATTACAATTCACAGTCCAAGTTTGGTGTGTTATAGCTACAAAGGGATAAATTATAATAGGCTTCACATATTTTGTTCAGGAATGGTAGCATATGGCCTCCAAGATACCAAAATTACCTTCTTTCTATGAGAAATAAAAATTGGAATGGTGTTGTGACTATTTGGGTAAATCTACAAGATGGAATGGTGATGTGACTATTACGGGTAAATATGAATTGAATTATAGAGTCCCACTCTTTCAAAATAAATTTTAGCTGCATCTATCTTAGTTTTTATGTTATAACATAAGAGGTCTTATAGCATCAAGTTGACATTGGATGGATTGTTGTTGAATTCGGGTCCACCTATGCTATTGATGCAACTCTTTTTATCATAATACCATATGTATGTGCCAAATGTTTGGCAATAGTAGTGCCCAATTTCACGGTAACAATCTACCAAATATAGACTCTGAGAAGAATTTTATAATTTAATGGTGAACTGGGAGGTATATGACTGATCCATGAGAAGTTGTTGGGCATTGGAAGGAGTAGGTGCTAAATATGAAGCCTCCTCTTTGAGAGGGTTTGGAGGTTCACAAAGAATTGGTAGAGTGGATTTTGTTTTTCATTCTGTAGCTGAGGTACTGGTGTCTATACCTCATCTCTTTTCTATGTGGATAGTTAGTTGATTACTTCTGCAAGCAGTAGCAAACTTAGAAAACCAAGTGAATCTTGGGGAGGTCCCCTATCATTGTTTGGAGTTAGAATGTTGTGGTTCTCTTGAGGATTTATTTGATATTTGTACCGTTTATATTTTGTTACCATATGTTGCACATGGTCATGATTTGGATCAAAACTTGATCGTTTTCTCTATGTTTGTCTTGTAGATGAAAATTTTGATGGATATTAATGGATCTGAGAATATTTTAAGAACTACTTAGGGTTTGAGATGTGATCAGTTGAAAATGTTGGTGAAATTTAGATGATATATAATCAGCAAAGGTTGATAAATCTCTATGTTGTTTGAAGGATTAAGCTCAGAATTAATATATGATGGCTGAATAGTTGAATCTGTAATGTCTTGACTTTCCAAAGACAATTTCATGCAGTTGATGAATTGAAAATCAAGTGTGGAATGACACCCCCAATAATGGGTGCATGTGGAGGTGACCAGCTCAACTGAAAATACTAGCCTAGGTCTTGCACTCTACAAACATTTTTAATATAAGAAGGTTCAGTTAATATTCACCAGCCTAGGTCTTGTAATATTTTTTCATACCTTCCACTACTCAAGATAGAAGGTTCACTCCTTGGGCACTGGGAATTTGATAATTTTGAAAATTTGGCATCAATATTGAGGAGTTGATACCAATTTATTGTGGACCAAAGGTAGGGCAAGATAAGAAAAGCTGAATAAATTTTCTAGTTGAGCTAAAGAAACCCAAAAATTGATCTTGAAACATGAATATTATTAACTTCTCAATCAATTTTAATTAATTGTGCCATGGAAGAAAAGTTCCCTTGTAGAAAAGGTAGCTTGTAAACTCAATTTCACCTTAGAAATTTAAATGAATATACCTTCTCCTTGTATAGAATAATAATTTTACACGCGCTCAGCTATACATTAGAATTCACCATCGACTCTATTCCTTCCCTAATTATAGACATGATGTGTATATGCATACACCTTTTTACATGATAAAAATACATATAAATATGTTAATTTTTTATAGTTAATTGTATTTAGTAATATGTATTACCTACTCATCATAAGGTGCAACTTTAGCCATTGTTTTCGTTCTTGCATAATCAAGGTATTTCCCTTGAACCATGGATCTTTTGGGAGTAACCTACCTATTTTGTTCAATGACCTTCATTATCTTGCTTGAAGCCAATTGAAGACCCCTGTTAACATTTTCAGGCTTTTGGGTTGATTCTTAATGGCTTACTTTGTCAGTTTGGAGAACATGCATTTTCTTATTGCCAAGCTTTGTTTAGTTCTATGGCAATGTCATGTAATGATTTTAACTAGCCTGGAAAGCTTTTCATTTTATCATGGTTGGCAACAAAATATGAAGTCAGGTAAGAGTTCCATTAGGTAATCTCAAGCCTTATCCACAAGATACAACATGATGAAAATGAAATGAAGAATATACTTGTTTACAAGAGAGTCTTTGTATAGGTTTCATACCTAGCCTTACTGGTGTGTGTTCCTATATGATGGATTGTACAACTCTGCCTTATGTTCCACATGTCAAGCACAAGATGTGACCAAATTCTTCATAGGATTATTTTTTTGAATTTTTTTTGAGAAACATGTCCCAAGGTTAGTGTTGCAATGCATAACATAGACTTCCTTTAGCTTAGGTGCTAGGATGAAGAGTTATCTATCAAAATTTTCCCAAAATTTCACATGATCTGAACCATTTTCCTCAACATGCACAATAAGAACCATTAGAATCCATATACAGCTTTACAATGGAGCCATTAGCACCATTTGATTTTATATCTTCAGCTAAGCAACTGCAAGTGGTGGGGTGTATATTCTGCTAAACTAGTCCAAGATTTGTACCAGGCCTCAACGACTGTTGCTTGAATTAGCACACATCCACAAACAAGCACTAGCATGTCACTCGGTAGACTTGAACCTTGGCGGTGGCTATATTAGCTGCCTGCTTTTGTCAACCCAACAAGCCACCATTGATAGATCAAAGCATGTTTTAAACAAGGTTTATTACCTTTTGTATTTCTTGCTCTCATGCAAATTTTCTCCTTATTCAATTCCAAATGCAGTGCACTAGTAAGGGCATGTGAAGTTCAGGATTGACATACAACCTTTTTAGATTTCATGGGGATGCCTAAAAATATTTTAGATAATTGTCATCAAACTTTCCAGGGTGTCCATAAAGCCACTGGTTGTCATCATATGATTCCCTAATATTGTGACATATGTCTATCAATTTATAGAATAGAACCATCCTTCAAAAGTGAAAACGCTTGCAACTAATCCTTGTGTACAGAAATGAAAACAAAATATTTGGCATGTAGTAGTCCTTGGCTATTTGTGAAATAGTCAAGCTTAAATAGACGTGATGAATATTGGGTGGGAAATTTGAAAAATTCCGAGCTTATTATCTCCCAATACAGTACAAAGTGGTGTTTTGTTTAGAAATTTTCTAAGCCTCCTTGAAAAATACCTATGCAAATATGATTCTTAAAATTCCAAGGATAATCTAGCAATACCCTTTGTACATATTTATAGTTCAGTTGGAAACGAGAGAGACAAAATGAAAAATGATTGTCTATCTTCTCACAGTCGAGTGTGATACTTTGTCTGCCAGTTTTCTAAGTCTCCTTGATAAAAAGGGTCAATATGTCAAAAATTTTGTAGGAATATCAATCATATGTTCCAACCTGTCTTTTTAGTTTAAACATTCTGCATTTAAATATTAAATCCTACAGGTTTTGTTGCTAGGAATATACAAGAAACTGGACTGATGTTGTAGGTAATTAGCCTTCCAATGGGATATTCTATTGTATTTCAATTCCCATTCCCATTCTCATGCCCATTCCATAGAAACAAGTAAAAAACATAGGAGAATAGGGATGCCTCAAATATCATTTGAGAATCAAATTTTATAGAAGGATGTTTCTAGAGGGATGTGCGCAACACTCTATTACATTGTTACAATCCAAGCTTATGTATTTCCTCTGGTTCTGCTCCAGAAGGCCTATTGTTCAAGGCACTGCCATTACTCTATTATAGCTTCATTCTAAAATGTTCATGATTTTCCTTTAGGCTTTTTGTAAAACTGTGAGCATCACACTCTTTTATTCTTTTTTTCTAACAACTTGACCAAATCAACACCTTTTGGAGCCCCACCATAAAGTTAATCCCTAAAATGAACTTATGTTGATGTATCTATTCATTAAATTAATATAAATTAATTCAATTTGAGATAAAGTCAAATCTCATTGACCAATTGTGTCTCCAAATAAACTTCTCATCAAGTTACCAATACTTTGGTGAGCAACCCTTTTTTTACCATCCCTATATAGCTGATATGTGAATCTAAATTGCATTTGAAACCCATTTTCCTCCAAGGGGTTCTCCAAAAATATCTGAGAAAAGTAGTGTAACTTCCAGGTAATTTAATAAATAGATACACCATTAGAAGTTTTATTGGCATTGATATTCATTATATTGTGTTTTTGGAGTAAGAATTAATGTACTTGATGTAATCCTTTAATACAGGTTTGTGATGCATCAGTGTTGATTTCTTCCACTCCAAAACACTAGGCTGAGAGAGATGCTTATGATAATAAAAACTTGGCTGTTGATGCCTTTGATGCTATCAATCAGGCTAAAGCAGCTGTGGAGGCCAAGTGTGCTGGTGTTGTCTCTTGTGTTGACATTTTAGCCATAGCAGCTAGGGATTTTGTTGCTTTGGTGAGTGAATTTTGAAGTTGGTCTCTAAAACCTAGTTCAAATTCTGATAGCTAGATTAACTAGTTCAAGTTCAACTTGAAGTTGATATTGAATGATGGTATCCTTCAAGAAACAATACTTTCGATGCCAGTCATTCACTTGGCTTTGAGATTGTACCACTCATTCATTTGGATTTGAGATGATATTCAAAGAAAACTTGACTAGCTATTTGTATACATATTATACTGTACAGGGCTGATTATTGTAGTTGATTTTGCTGATACATGCACACACACACATATAGACAATATTTGAGATTATATTCTTCAGTAATCTTGTGTTGTTTTAGTCATGTACATTGTACAGGACTGATCACTGTTTTTGGTTGCTGATACATGCATGCACATATACTTAGATGAGAGGTCCTAACTATCCAGTGAAGAAAGGCAGAAGAGATGGAAGAGTTTCTAATGCAAGTCGGGTTAAAGGAAATCTCCCTAAAGCTTATTTAAATGTTGATATATTGTTAAACAATTTTGTTTCAAAGGGCTTAAACATATCAGACATGGTAGCTCTATCTGGTGAGAAAATTTCCCAGATTACCCTTAACGTTTATTTCTTTATTCATGGATGAAAAGATCAAATGAAATTCAATACAGGTCTATAATTCAATGTATCTGGGTGAAGAAAACATAGGTGTAGATATAATTTTAGGTGGTGTTCACTTATCACATGGTATAAAGCTCACCATACTTTAAAGATACAAGAAATGCTGATTAGGGATTCACATGTCAAACAGGAAATGTTGATTAGGGATTCACATGTCAAACAATTTCCTGTAATGATTCAATCAGGTCTCTTTTCCAAGTCTTTTGATGAGTCGAGCATCTTCTTTTCCAAGTCTCTAACATCCTCATTTTTTTTTCACAAAGGAAAAATTTGTAACCTTTCATTGATAGATAAGTTACATGTTACATTTTCTTGTAGTGTTATACAAAATCAGGTTTTCAGAAAAACCATAAACTGCCATACAGGCATCCAGATGATCCATGTCATAAAAATAATAAACTGAGTAGCTGATGCATAATAATATGCCTGTAACATCACACGTAAGTTCGGTGCATAACTTACAGGAAACAGAAATAGAAAATAAATACAAATATGTAAATGCCAATAATAAGTCAATGGGAAGATAGAGTAACATAGAAAAAAATATCTCCCCAACGAGGCTGTTCATCAAACAACCCTCTGATCCGGTGCCTCATCAATAAAAGGCCGATGGAAAAATATGTAAAACTGGTCACCAATCTGCTAAAAAACGTGCCATGTCCCCCGTGTCAACTCTGTGGCTTCTTTGGACAATTGATCAACCACATAGTTTCGAGACCTGTAAATATGATCCACAGAGATGATGTCAAATACAGTCCTAAGATGATGAACCTTCCGCAGAAGAGCAGACAGTGTGTGCGAGTGACAAAAAGCATGTGCATTGAACCAATTGACCACAAGAAGAGAGTCTCCAAAAATCTGGATAGTGTTGTAGAGCTTTTCTCGAGAAAAGACCATAAGAAGTCTAAGGAACTGAAGTTCTGCGTAATTGTTAGTGCCTGGTCCCAATCCCATGCGAAGTTGATAATGGTGGTTTCCATTTAAGTGAAGGATTGCGCCCCCCCCACATCCCTGAGCAGTGGCCGCACCATCAAAGTAGGCCCAAGGTCTACTGCAATCAATCCGTTCAGGGACAACTACCATGGGAGGGTTGTGGATTTTCACTTCAGGCATGAGATTTTAGGTGGCTAAAGTTGCAGCCCATATGCGATCGACATGTATTTTTTGACCATTGAAAATGAATTTTTTGCGACCAATCCATATCTCCCATGCAAAAATCAAAGCGAGATTTCGCAGCCTCGGACTGTTAGTGTTCAACTTCCACCAAATTTTCCAAGAATCCAGGAGATTAAGACCCCGCCAGGGGAGAGTGCAGCCCAAGGAAGTAGAAATCCATGTCCAGATACCCAATACAACATTGCATTGAAGGAATAACTGTGGGGTGTCCTCACCATTGGACAAGCAATAACAACAGCGAGACGACCCATGGATAGCACATCGATGGAGAAACTCCATAGTGGAAACACAATGGTTTAAAATACACCAGAAGAAAGTTTTGTGCTTATGCAGGGCGTTTAGTTTCCAGATGATTCGCCACCACCAATATTTTTGGGGGGGTTCTTTGTGCTGGATGAGAGCCAGGTACCCAAGCTTTGGTGAATATTGTCCATTAGGTGAGCAAGCTTAGATTAACTGGTCATATCGATCAGTGATCCGAATGTGAGATGATTTGAGCGCCCAAATATAATTCAGCCACACCCAGTGACCATTGTGTGGAATCTCAAGATAATCTGCCGAAAAATAGGCTTGTTCCTGCCAGGTTGTGTGCACAGGATCCGCGATCTGAGCAATGTAAATTATGTCTCAGTGAGCCAAATGCTCTAATATGTAATCTCAAAGTTTGTAGGACTTGCCGCTTCCAGACCAAGAATCTGATCCAATTCTCACTGATTCCCCAGAGCCAATCTGCCATGATAATCCCCTCTATATGATATGCACCGCTTTAGTGATCGCCTTCCAAATGATGGATGCACCGGAGGGCGGTCCAATTCAGTCCCGGTAACATCCCCATTTTACTTAGTGTTGTACTACTAATCATAAATTTATTTTTTTATTTTTTTATTTTGGCCTAGTTTCTAATAATTGTTAGTGCACCATCAAATGCCTGATTAATAAAATGCTAGAGCTCCTTGGTCGCACAATTGTAGGACTCACTGAAATTATTAGATCATATCATAGAATTTTGACTTTAGCCCAATTCAAGTCGGGATTGAACTGGAATAATTACTTGTCTCTGAAACTTGAAGATTGGTTTTCTTTGCATGTAAGTTGCAGGACATTTGAATTGTTAACATGACATTTGAATTTAACTCATGAAAAAGTATAGAAAGGGATCCTTGTAAAACTTTGCAATGATTGACTTGCCCACAATGTATGGAGAGAATTGATAATGGAAATAGCTTATAGGGATATAACGTTGAAGTAGGTAGGCACATGAATTCATTTGGAAATAAAAAATCGAGTAACTATACATGGATTCCAATTTGGTTGGTGTATTTTTCTCGTTGATTGATAATTTTGATGTTGCTCTTGTATATCTTGTGATGGGATTGGTATTAGCCTCTCGCTGACTTTTGAAGCTGCTATTCTGATGTTGTGTCATATTTGGCTTCTTTCTAATTTGGAATTCACATCAAAACCCAATCAAATGTGTGAACCAATTCAATTGTCATGGGAACATTATATAAACTTTGAGCATGGCCATAATACCCTGAATTTTGTTTTCAAGAAATGTAATTTTAAAACATTTCATAAGATCAACATATCATTTCAACTACATAGGCTTCTCTATGTCACTCCACACATTAAAAAATAGCAAATGGAATTGAATTGTGAGTAGCATAAACATGTATGAGTGTGTATATTGCTGCAATTATTTCATTCATTCGTTTTAAAATAAAATTTTGTAAAAAAAAAATTATAAAGGAGGAGAATTATGAAATTGGACTTTGGAACTTGCTAAACCCTTGGATATTGGGTTTTCCTTCATGTCATCCCATTTTTACAATGACCCTTACCATGTGGGATGATCCCATTATATTATTCTAAAATAGGTGCTTCCCCCACTTAATCTTAGAGCACAAATCACATTCACATAGGCTCATTTCATTACATGGTTTAAAATTTTGTAATGGATAAATTTTGATGACACACTAGGAAATGTGCTAGTCCAATGAGTACTCATTTACCTCCTAATTCTGTGTCATTGCACATATTTTAATTTTTGAAATATATGTGTGTTAAAAATTAAAAAAGCTCCCAGCCGAATTGTGTAGGCTCACTTAGGCATGACGTCTTATCCAAATAGACGTGTATTTTTCATTCATAACTCAAAACCAATATATATTGAGGTCTAAACACCTCATTCTAGCCAAAAAAATTTCAGTGAAGATTTCAGAGACATAGTGAAGAAGACAAAAGGAGAAATAACCCTGAGGAGGAGATAGAAATTAATTGTTTGGGTTAAATTTTGTTGGGTTATCAGTGAAGCTCGGACTATTGTACCTTGCCCTGTGGAGACAAAATTAACCTTGAAGCAGTTTTTGGAGGAAAAATACCTGTTGGAGAAGCTCAAGCTTGGATATGAGGCATCCAACATGTGAAAAGTATTGTAGCTTACCTTTTTGTGGACTGTCACCTCCAGAAGCTCGGACAACAAACAATGAACAAGAAGGCTCGGACTGGCAATGACCTAACTCAAGGTTCAGTGGAGGGAGCTTGGTGTAGTGATAAAATTTAAGAACACAGTACTGTGAATCTCAGACAATCAATAATGAGGCTTGAATCTCTGTCTTATAAACTCGTGAAGGCTCAGAATCTCGGGCTATTAGCAAGTGAATAAGTATTTGTGGTAGCTTGGATTAGTAGCATAGATACCTGTGGAGAAGACCCCGGACCAGTGAAAAAACATTGTTGGAGGGTCATATTAGTAACTTACCTATGGACTTGACCTTCCTTCAGAACCTAAAAGAGCTCAAACCTTGAGAACTATTTCCTTAGCCCAAGTTTTAGAACAGTTGCCTTAGCCCAGACTTGTAGTTTGCAGTGAAGAACAATAATATATTCATTGGCATGTGGAACACCCACATGGAATATAACATGCTATTTTTATTTGGTTCATGATGTTGTGGCACTGAAGTAGAATGATGTGGCACACCCATGGGGTAGATGGTGTATCATCATGACATGGCTCATTAGTGATGTGGTGATGACATGGTGAAAACATTGCACTAACGTGGCACTGACATGGAGAGGAAGTGGAAAGTGATGTGGAGATGGGTATTAACGTATTGTTATAGTAGGATGTCGAGGAATTGATTCCGAGAAATTTGGAATCCATTATTTGGCCTATCTCCCAATACTAATAGAACCTAAAATTTTTCAGTTGACAAAATCATTGGACTCTATCAAATGACAACCTAAAATTGCATAAGAAGAACTTTAGTTATCCTTCACATCATTTATATATCCAAATTTAATGTTAATTGTAAGCATAAAATCGTTATACTATCAAAGCATCCATATGATACAGTCAATTCTTCCGACATTTTTTTTTTAAATATTATATTGTTAGCATCGGTATTCCTACGATATAGTCTACCACATTTTTTTTTTAAATGTTTTGTTGCTTCGGTCTTCCGACCTTTAGAACATTTGCTCTAGTGGCGTTTAGTTTTTTTTTAAATGTTTGTGTTGTTGCTTTAGCGACACTTTTGTTCTAGCACCATCACTCTAGAGACTTTTAGTTTTTTAAAAATGTTTTGTTGCAGTCGGTCTTCCGACCTTTAGAACCGTCTCTCTAGTGACGTTTAGTTTTTTTTATAATTTTTGTTGCGTCGGTCTTCCGACCATTAGAACTGTTGCTATAGAAATGTTTATTCTTTTTTTTTTAATGTTTGTGCCATCGCTCTAGTGACGCTTGTGTTTGTCGAAAAAGTGACGATTCATGAAACGTTGAAACAGAGACGATTCATGAAACGTCGGAAGAGCGACGAACAATTTGGAACGTTGGAATTGCGACACCACCATAAAATGTCGGAGATAGCATCTCTCTACCGACTTTTAAGTCAAGTGTTGGAAGTTTGTCTTTAGGAGAAACCACGTTTTTCCCCACCTCAAAGTGTTGCTCTTGGGATGCCTATGTGTCGCAAGAGAAACATTTTGGCCGTCTAAAATTGGGGAAAATGTGCTAGTGCATTCATAGAGTCCTGGTAATTATGCTAGCTCTTGGGAAGGCCTATAAGTGCTAGGCTCACGAAATCATCATGGGCTACTCTCACACCAACACATCCAAGCTCATATCGACAGTGAGTGAACTTTGACAAGTATGTTGGTATCGTCTTTCCCTCCTCTATCTCGATCTTTCTAAGATTTTCCTTCAGTGCCAACTTCTTGTGGTCGCTGCTATTATAAAACAAATTTTCTAAGGACTTCCACATATAATATGGATTATCCTTCTTATGGATACTCAAGAAAATATGATCTTGAACTCCCTCTAACAAGATCATTCTTGCCTTTGCTACCTTCTTCTGTCATGCATCAAGAAGTTGGACATATGCTGTTGCGGGTTTGGGAATATCAGTATCCCTTAATTCCTTCAACCTATTTTCCTCCAACATTACCTCCATCATGTCCTTCCATGCTATATAGTTCAAATTTCCCTCAAGAGAATATTCGAATCTCAAGCCATTGAAATACACATTGATCTTATGTTGGACCCTAAAGAATAAAGCTACAAATTTGAACCTGTTCAAGGAAAATTCAATTTCTTCTCTTCTATTGTGCTTCTTGGCACTCTGATACCATGTATAAATGTCATCAATTCTCTAATACCATGTATAAAATCAATACCAATTGATTCAATCCGATCTTTTGATCTACTAAAACAAGATACTGAATCCTTTTACAATATTTGCGGAATACAAAATACGATCGCACAATCACATATAAGCAAGAGAAAGAAACAATCAATCACACAAAAAAAGATGTTCTTGGGGAAATAAAATGATCCAAAACCATCTATCTATATTGTGTATTAAGTCAAGGAATCATGAATCAATACAATGTTTAATCTCTCATGAGATTCTCTGGCACTCTCATGATTGTCTCACTCTGATCCTGCTCAAAACTTGCTTGCAATGCTCAGGAAAAATTGACAAACACTTAGCCAACTCTCAGCCTCTGCTCAGCCCAGCCTTGCTCATGCAAATACTAGGGAATTAGATCCATATTAAATAGGAAAAATTTCCTTCTTGGATTTCACAATGCATAATGGAATCCCAATGACTCTATAATTGCACACATACAATTTTCAAAAATTACAAATGATAGTTATGTTCCCTTTAACCTCTGTCTCAATGGGACTTCCTCAGAATTGACATGCATGAATATATTAATAGTTAGTTACTAGTTAAATTATTTATTAATCATTGTGAATTAAATATAATTTAATTCACTGGACCTCTCACTAGCTCATCACATAGTTAGAACTAGTTAAACTGATTTTAAATCAATTAATTGAGTTAACTGATTCACACCTGCACCCCAGTGATGCATCAACTGCAATTGGAACCACAAAATATTATAATCCCTCTACATGCCTTATCTTAGACACTCAACTCGAATTTATTGAGCTAACTCAGTCATCATGACTTAGTTAACTGATATAAGTTTTTATGAGATGAAATTACAATATATTGTCCAATTTATTTAAGGGAAAAATAAATTAGACACCCCACATTCCTCACCAGTGTGAATCATAATTTCCTCACCAATGTGGGAGAATTTTTTGTCCTTTCTGGTTGCCAATTTCCCTATTTCTTGTTGCAAATTTCAACAGAGCTTAAGAGGGAGTTGAGTTTACTTATTGTTGAAGGACAAAAAAATTGTTAAAGATGATTCCTAGCTTGAGGTATGAGGACCAGTTGGAGGGGATATCTAACTACATTCCATGGAAGGAAAGGATCAAGCTAGTGTTGTTGGTGAATGATTTATGGGAATTTGTTGATAAGAATATTTCCCCACCAAATGATGAGGTTGAGTTTTCTAGGCATCAAAATTTGGATGCGAATGCAAATTTGATCATTCTTGATGGATTCAAGGATCACTTGATACATCATATCACCAGGAAGAACATTGCATGGGATATATGGGAGGATCTAAAAGTTTTATTTTAGAACAAGAAGGAAAACATGAAGATGGTATTGAGAAAGAAGCTCAAGGACATCAGTATGATAGATGGAGAGAATCTAACTTCATATCTAACAAGGATTCAACAAGTTCGTGATGAGCTTATTTCCATTAGTGATTATGTGATAGAACCTGAGATGGTGAGGAATTCCTTAAAGGGATTTTCCAAGCAATGGAATCCATCTATCAAAGCTATAGTCTCACGAGAGAATCTACAAGATTGGAATAGGTTATGGGATGATTTCATGCAAGAGGAACTTTGGGATGAGGATCTTCAAAAGAATCATTTCGATGAAGAGAATATAGCTCTAATTAGTAAGTTGAAGAAGGGAAAAGGGAAGTTTGACAATGGCAAGAAGAATAAGGAATTGAGGAAAGTGAAATGATTTACATGTGGCGAGTTTGGTCATTATGCGAGTAAGTGTCCAAGTAAGAAGAAAGGAGGGAATGAGAAGCATGAGAATTTTGTGGCTACTTCAGCTACACTTGAACAAGATGATTTCTTTAATAGGTTTGATTAGGATTTTTCTTTGATCTCTCATTTCTCAAGGAGCACCATTCATGAGGGTGCTTGGTTCATAGATAGTAGAGATTCAAGTCATATGATAGGATCACAAGAATTATTTAAGAGCCTACTGTTACACAGTAATTTTTCACCGTCCCTGCAATTCCCCGTCCCACACATTGGAGGGCTTATTCCGTGACCCGTGAGCAGTGACATGACTTGAAACCACTTTCATGGCATCCCCCTTGATAAGGAAAATCATTCCCCTGAAGACAATTTCCTGCGAAAAGCCCTAAAAATAGCCCTTTTGGCCTTGGCGCGACTAGCCAGTTCAGCCCTCGCGCCAATGGGGGAAATCCTCCAAAGAGAGCGTGCCAACTGGCGCTCTGTCCCAGTGTATCACCTGCGCCAAGGTTAATAAGGATTGTTTTTTAAAAATAAATGGCGGAAGTTTGATGCCAACCAAATCCTGAACGAGTCTCTAAAATGATTTGGGAGGTTTGGCGCTGGATCTCCATGTAGGGGAAGTGGTTTTCCACCTATCATGGAAGCTTCCTTAAGGATAGGGCCAATCCCACCATTGTAGGAATCCCAACTCCCCTTCCACCATCTATATAAGCTTGTCATTTTCCCTTTGCAAGCTAGCCTGAATAGATCTGAATCAATAGTAAGGAGATTATCGTCAGACAGAAGAAGAGAGAGAGACTTGTCCCATTCCCGACGAGCTTTACCGAGACATACTCCTCTGTCGACCTGCCGAAGGAAGATCCAGCGTCAGAGCTCAGGTTGTATCTTTCTTTGTTCTTATTAATAATAAACGACTTCGATTATGGTTCCACTCAGATGTTTATGTTTTATGTTATGAGTTGTATCTTCTTTGACTGATACATAATTGCATGTATTAGATTTTATGCTGGTGTGTTTGTTGTTTCTTCTTGTACATGCAGGTGTTCGATCGCATCGAGCGGGAGAATTGTGATCTGCCAAAGCAAGGGGTGGAAGCGCCATCTTCTCCAAAAACGACAGTAGTGTAAGACTTAAGGTAGGCCTCTTGTCGCATCTTGGTATTTTTCAATTAGGAACTTGCGTCTTAGCATGACTCGGTTATTGCTAGACCCGATCTGGGCTAGTAGGGATCACCTTTGTCTGCAAAGGGGATTTACCTCTCCAACAAATTGGCGACTCCGTTGGGGAATTGATTGGAGTTTGTCTTGTCTCTTTTGGTTTCTTTTGGCTTTTTTCTGCTCGATTTTCTCTTTTGGTCTGTCTCCTTCTGGTGTAAAACCTCTATTCAGCCCCAGAGGATCAGATATGACCTTTGCTTTTCCAAAATTTTCATCTTTTCATGGTTGGCTTTATTGGCACGGTTTCCACCCTGACAGTCACGCCCATTGGTGCAAGTTTCCGGTTCATCACTCACTCCATCCCCTGTCTGGCGTGGATTACAGTCGGACAGTCGCGCCATTTCCTGTAGGTGCTAGGGTTTTCCCTTGTTCAGAAGTTTTTTTTT
Organism: Pinus albicaulis; assembly: GCA_034641835.2. Classification (NCBI taxonomy): domain Eukaryota; kingdom Viridiplantae; phylum Streptophyta; class Pinopsida; order Pinales; family Pinaceae; genus Pinus; species Pinus albicaulis. The sequence continues at coordinate 7,009,111 of CM076578.1, forward strand.
GGTCAGTACTTTGCTTCTGGGTTAGTTTTAGATTTTGCTTGAAGTGGTGAGTCTGGTTTTGGTTGGGAGAAATTCTTTGTTTTTTCATTTTCAGGTGTTGGCACTTGCTGCCAGTTAGCAACCTGCACCAGTTGGCCATTGGCACTAGTTTTCAGTGAGCAATTCACGCCAGTTGGCACTAGTTTCACCCACAAAAGTCATGCCAATTTCAGGGTATGTGAAAATTGAAGTTTTTTTTTCCCTAAATCCTTCACTAGTGTGTCTTTCCCTTCCGGGCTTTTCTCTGTATGAACATAGATTACATTGCTCATTGTTCAGTTGAAATGTCTTCTTTTCATGATTGCTTGATGTAAAAGGGAACGAATGCCTTGTTTTGAACTCATATTTTGGAAGTCCTTTTTGTGCTTGACCTCATATGTCTTGTAGCCTTTTGAGGAATTTCGTTACAAAATGTTTAAAACAACGATTGCATTCTTAGTGTTTGTTTACATCTCTTTTGCATTCATCCTTCATTAAGGAGTTTTGCGTTCTTTTAGTTTTGTTTCAAAGTCTTCTTTTCATGCATTAGATCACATTGCATTGAAAAGTATTTTTGAGATTTATCATTGAACTTAGATCACATTGTTTAATGATTGAAAGCTAAAAATCGCATTGAGTGCATTCTATTTCATTAAAAGCATGCATTAAGTAGATTCTCATTTCATCGAAAAATGCATTGAGTGAATTCTTATCATTTCAAAAGAAAAATGAATTTGTGCATATATTACAATTGCATAGTTTTCAAAAAAGAGGATTTTGCATAGATTACATTGCATTATTTCGCATTGTTGAATGTTTGAAATTAATTTTTAATAGTGAAAGTCATATAGTTTGGAAAAATTTCATTTGCAGTGTTGTTGTTTGTTGCATCATTGTTTGAAACTCTTCCCTTAATTGGATAGCATTCATCGAATTGAAAAGTTTTCTTTTCTCATATAGCTGCATATAGGAGATTGTCGGATGACATGCGGTAGGGCCTTGAAACCGAGACATAATTGAAGATCAACCATAAAATTTATTCAATCAACCTAAGGAAGCATTGAAACTTAACGCTCACATTTTAGAGGTCTAGGCTAGTGACATGTTCCGGCGTCGTTAAACCTAGTAGCTGTCGTTCACCTCTTAGCTTTAGACAACGCTAGTATGGACTTGTGCTCCCCGTACCATCGCGTATATAAAGGGAGACCCCACTAGGTTGCTATCCTTTATCCGTAGGAAGCTGAGGCTGTCGCTTTATACTTGTGATACACCGAACACAACATTCGGGGGGATTTCCTGCATGTACGTCAAGTCCTTGGTTGATTTCTCTTTCAGTTTTTAACCAAGGTGTATATTGCAGTTCACGGATATCTGGTACACCCTCTTGCCTAGAGTTCCAGAGTAGTCATTTTGATCTTTTCTGACTCATTAAATTTGAAAGGATCATCGAGCTCTTGTCCTTTCAAGCTCATGTCCAAATTGAAAGAGATAGAGTCACCTTTTGCTTGTTTCTTGACTTTTAAAATATGAAACAATAGAGTCTGGTTTCAATGTTTTAAAAAATTAACTGCCCACGAAATATTCCCGGTTAAAGTTAGTTTCCTTAGGGTGTTGTTTTGGGTCATTTCCTATGGAAAATTTTCCAGAGTTCACCAACAAAGGAATCCCCTTCGATGGGAGTCCTGGTCATTTTCCTCCTTTTGGGAATGTTGGTGCTCCTTATATGGCAACGTTGTCCCTTCCTGGGTTAACTTTTGGGTTGCCTGTTTGGTTATTTTCAACCTCGGTGGTCCCGAATGCCTTGATCTCTGTTCAACCATCTCCTCCACCTGAACAAAATCATGTTGATTTTAAAGTGGAACCCTTCCCTTCTGCGCCTGTTCTTCGTCCTCCTCTTCTACTTCGCCTGGTGAAAGTATTGATTCTAGTAACCAGGTGCCTAGGAAGAAGAAGAAGAAGAAGACCAAGAAGAATAAGTCAGATAAAGGAGAGGCTAGCTCTATGACTATTCCACCTAAGAAGCCTTCCATTAATGAACCTTCCAACCCTCCGCAGAAAGTTAAGTTCCCTTGCATGTTATGCCAGGGAAACCATCTTCTTCGAGATTTCCCTGGCATTCCCAAGATGCTCGAAGCATGGTCCAATGGTCGTCTGCCGTTGCCCTTCGCTTCTGGGAGTCAGGTTGGGGGCACGTCTTCAGCTAGTGCTGGTAAAACTCTTAAGAAGCAGGGTAAGCTTGCCAATCCCTGTAAGTTGTGTGGGGGGCACCATGCCATTCACATTTGTCCATATATGGATGAAGCCAAGCGAGTTTTGGACAACTCAGCTGTTTCTGTGCCGTGCCTTCCAGTTGGTTACAAACAACTTTCTTTGAGTGCTCCACTAGTTGATTTAACGATTGGTCAAGATTCATCCTTGGTCGATCCCGGTCCCTTAGAAATTAAAATTCAGTAATTTGTTCCCGACGAACCATTGGTCGTAGGATCGGTTGAGCTAGCCCCGTCAGCGGTGCACCAGGTCTTTTCCGTTGAGAGTGGATCTCACATCCCTCAGGTTCTTCTTGTTTCTTCAGATTCCTCGGACTTGGAGAAAGATTCTCCTGTCCCTATATCTCAAGAAGCTGCTGCTCCACCTCCCGTGATGGAGGTCCCAGAGGATACCCCTCCCACCTTTGAGATGGTTTTCGTGGAGGATGCTCCTTCTTCTTCCATAAAACCAAGGGAAGACCATATTGGTTCGATGGTAGCCCCTCCAAGTATTTTGGTCGCTTCCTTTGATTATAGTCGATTTGCAGGATATCGCCTTCCATCTTATGTGCCTTTCGAGATCACGGTACAGACCTTTGGTCTGGTCATACCTAGCACTGTTATAGATGAAGGCGCGTCTGTTAGTTTTCTATCCTCAAATACTTGGCAAGCTTTCGGTTCACCGCCGCTTGTGCCTATTACGCAGAATCTGTTGGCATTTAATAGAAGAACTAGTCAACCGTTAGGGATCCTTCCAAGGTTACCTGTTACATTGGGAGGTAAAACCGTCCATATGGACGTGATGGTTGTTCCAGGCCCCTTGGATTTCAATTTTCTCTTGGGGCACGATTACACCTATTCCATGGGAGCGCTTGTCTCCTCCCTTTTTCGTGTGGTCTGTTTTCCACATGAAGGATGGATCGTGACCATTGATCAGCTTTCGTTCTTTGGTACTAATGTGGCAGTTGGCCCGCCATCATCCCTTCCTGGTTTTTATCCACCCGTTGTATTTTCCCCACCGCAGGTCAACTATGTGGCTACCTACCCCGTGCCTGTACTCAATGATAGTGCCTTTGTGCATCAGGTGCTAAGGGCATTGGGTCCTGACTTCCAGGATGTTTTCCTTCCATCGGGAGTGGAACTATTGGAAGCAATGACTTCTTGTTCATTATGATGAGGTCGTCGGAGCAGAGTTCTTTCTCTTGTGTCAAGATCTTTAAAAAATGAAACAAGCTCTTCGGAGAAGAGTTCGTTTTCTTGTGTAAAGCTCCTTAAAAAATGAAACAAGCTCTCCGAAGCACAGTTCGTTTTCTTGTGTCAAGCTCCTTAAAAAATGAAACAAGGTCATTAGAGCAGAGTTCATTTTCTTGTGTCAAGCTCGTTAAAAAATGAAACAAGGTGTTCTGAGGATAGTTCTTTTAATGTGTCAACCTCGTTAAAATAATGAAACACGTTCCTGTTCAATTCAAGTCTTTGATAAGATCTCGTAAAATCCCAGTCGAGTCTTTATCTTGATCTCGTAACTTGAACCTTCACTCCATCTGCCTTTCATATGGACTGAAGCTTGGGGGGCATGTACCTCGAATTGAGTCACCATGCTGGGGGCATGCTTAATTTTTTTCAAGCACAGTTTGTTTCCGTTTCAAGCTTGTGTAAAAATGAAACCGATTTCAAGAATAGTTTATCTTTCTTTCAAGCTTGTGTAAAAATGAAACCAACTTCAAGCAGAGTTTACTAATTTCAAGCTTGTGTAAAAATGAAATCATTCCCATTTTGCCTCTTGTGATTGCCATTTTATCAGCCTGTTTTTTCCAGATGAGCCTTGGTTTTCTCACTCCGTCGTCATTATCTGCTTGGTTGATCATATGCCTTCACTTGGTTGTTTTACCCATTCCTGAGGAACCACTGCAATGAGTGGTCTTGTTAGGCAGCCTCTTAACCTTTACTTGTTCTGAGCAGTTCCACCATCACCGGAACCAGTTGCTTCCCTTTACACCACTCGTTCCTCCAGGAAGAGTCATCTTTTAGCTCTTTTTTGACTCTCTAAACATGAAAAGATTTCCGAGTCACTTGTCGTTTTGATCTCATTAAAGTGGCTGCGAAACGACATCTACCCAGTATACGTTTACTCCTTTTTCGGGCTGGGATAGATTATTTACGAAAAAGGAATACCCTAGCCTATCGCGACTAGGAGGTTTTCTTAGACATAGTTTTCTACCTTTTCGGATTTGAGGAACTATCTACGAAAAGGGACTGTTGGAGTTTACTTTTCTGCTATCTTTTCAAACTCTCTAAACATGAAAAGACACCGAGTTCTTCCTTTGTCAGACTCGTTAAACCCTGATGACATCAGATTCATTCGTAATGACGATATTCGAGTTCCTCCTTCCTAGGGCTCGTTAAATGTACTAGGATGGATTCGTCCGAAGGATGAAATTATATCACAAGCATATGCTATCCCCTTCAAGCTTGTCTCCAAAAATAATTGGGGTACTCGCCAGAAATGGTGGGGAAAAAATGGAACCAGTATCATCGTCGTGTCGGCAGTATGTCGCTCTTGAACATGGAACTTGTCTGCATTCGTGTCAGGTTGGGGACATCTCATATCATTCTCTGTTTGCCTCTGTGGGTCTGGGTAATCCTTTTTGACCTCTCATCTGCTCTTTGCCCCATTATCATGACCTCTGATCTTTTGATGTCAAATACTACCAAATCCACTGTCGTGCCACCAATATGTTCAAGAGAATCTGACCTCTGCAAGTTTCAACCTTCCTCTGATTCTCATCTGATCCTGATTCACAAACATTATGTTCCTCTGTCTCGCGTCGGTGATGTGGGAAACACTATGGCCCACCTTCAATCAAGGTCACTTCCTATCGACTTCATCTCATTATCCAGGAAGCTGATCTAGAGACTCCCTTTCGGTACCTTGGAGCCTGCATGCCTCAATGGCAGGTTCTTCGCATTCGATGCAAGGTTTTCATCATTGGCCTTCGATCGGATGATTCTACGGGTGTTCAATGCCAGCTCACTATTCACATTCCGTGGATTGTACCTATAGTACCTTGAGGACCATTGTCATTATTGGTGGTTCCTCTCGCATCTGTTAACAACTTTCATCATTGGATGGTAATAAGACGATGTTATTGCATGTTCGACTTCAACTCACTTATGCACATGCTAGAACTTGTACTTTGTTCAGGTCGAGATGGAGTGCAAGACCCTGGATTTTGTCTATTGGAATCTAGGTTGCGATTTTTTGGATTATCATGATTGGTTACATGACTCATTTCTTGGATGGCTGCGACCATACCTGAGTCTATTTATCGATCCTCACTGGATGGCTGCGTCCATGCCTTGGATCTAGATTATTGTATACTCTGTTATGGATGGCTGCGTCCATACCACATATATCATGTATTTGAGATATCAGTTGTACTTGTCTACGTAGGTTTTCCGACGGCAGTGTTTTCAGTTGGACACGTTCTCGTAAAGCATTTCACCCCTCTCTCTCTCGTGCCTCATGCTTTAGGGGGCATCTGTTACACAGTAATTTGTCACTGTCCCTGCAATTCCCCGTCCCGCACATTGGAGGGCTTATTCTGTGACCTGTGAGCAGTGAAATGACCCGAAACCACTTTCATGGCATCCCCCTTGACAAGGACAATAATTCCCCTGAAGACAATTTCCTGCGAAAAGCCCTAAAAATAGCCCTTTTGGCCTTGGTGCGACTAGCCAGTTCAGCCCTCGCGCCAATGGGGGAAATCCTCCAAAGAGGGCGCGCCAACTGGCGCTCTGTCCTAGTGTATCACCCGCGCCAGGCTTAATAAGGATTGTTTTTAAAAAATAAATGGCAGAAGTTTGATTCCAACCAAATCCTGAATGAGTCTCTAAAATGAGCTGGGAGGTTTGGCTCCAGATCTCCATGTAGGGGAAGTGGTTTTCCACCTATCATGGAAGCTTCCTTAAGGATAGGGCCAATCCCACCATTGTAGGAATCCCAACTCCCCTTCCACCATCTATATAATCTTGTTATTTTCCCTTTGCAAGCTAGCCTGAATAGATCTGAATCAATAGTAAGGATATTATCATCAGACAACCGAAGAGAGAGAGACTTGTCCCATTCCCGACGAGCTTTACCGAGACGTACTCCTCTGTCAACCCGCTGAAGGAAGATCCAACGTCAGAGCTCATGTTGTATCTTTCTTTGTTCTGATTAATAATAAACAAATTTGATTATGGTTCCACTCAGATGTTTATGTTTTATGTTATGTGTTGTATCTTCTCTGACTGATACATAATTGCATGTATAAGGTTTTACACTTGTGTGTTTGTTGTTTCTTCTTGTACGTGTAGGTGTTCAATCACGTTGAGCGGGAGAATTGTGATCTGCCAAAGCAAGGTATGGAAGCGCCATCTTCTCCACAAATGACAGCAGCATAGGACTTAAGGTAGGCCTCTTGTTGCATCCTGGTCTTTTTCAATTAGGAACTTGCGTCTTAGCGTGACTCGGTTGTTGCTAGACCCGATTTGGGCTAGTAGGGATCACCTCTGTCTGTAGAGGGGATTTACCTCTCCAACACCTACTGACTGGGAGGGTGATCTACACGTGAAGATTGGTGATAAGAGTCAGAAAACAGTGAAAGGAGCAGTAATTGTACCATTCAAGATGGATTCAGGAGGATTTTTTTGAGTCTAGGATATGTTGGGTACCAAATCTCAGGTTCAACAAGTTTTCTATATCAATGATTGATGCTAAGGGGTTTGAAGTAATTTTCCAAGATCAAAATGTGTTTCTCAAGACCAATGTCTTTAACTCTAGTTTAAGAGCAGTTCTTGGATTCAGAGATAATGGTATGCATAGGTTGAAGGGAAAGCCTATTGACCAAGGAAAGAAGAAGGTTCATGAGACTCAAAGGGAGTTGAGTTTGAGAGGGAGTTCACAGATTTAGGGGGAGAATCTACAACCCAAGAAGAGTGGATCGTTAGAGGGAAGAAAGGATACTTCCATACCTAACAAGGATGATCCATTGAATGGACTAGAGGCTTATTAGGAAAGGAAGATGAAGAATATTCTAGTAGTAGGGACACTTCCAAGAAGAGTATTTTTCATACTATAGGTTTTGCTTCTGTGATGGATGATTAAGCATATGTTTCATGGTGAAGATTATTCGTGGAATAGGATGGTGTTCTAGTCTGAGAAGAAGAGTTACTTCTAAGGAATGGAAGTAACTCTCTCGCTAAGAGGGAGTGTTAAAAACTGGGTAGCTTGGGAGGTATGCCTACAAGCCCTGGGTGCTAGACTTGTGAGGAGAAAACCCAGAAAATATTGAGTTTCTGGAAAAAGACCCAATTTTGGGTTTTTTAACCCAAATAAATGGCCTTGGAACCCAATGACAATAATATTGTATTCTAATTTTTATTTTAGTGGTGAAGTAGGGCCTCTTTAAGGAAAAAGGTGTCTCCCAAGACACTCACACAAGAGGTATATATATGGATCCAAAGGAGAGGTTAGTCATAAGGGTGATATAATACACTTGTGAAAGGAAGAAAGCCTATGAGATCCACATTTGTCCAAGAGTAGGTCGATTTAGGAGTATATATTGAAGAAGATATATCTAGAGAAGGATGAGTTAAATTTATGTCTAGAAATAATATTCCAAGGTACGTCTAAAGTAAGATAAGTGTTTTCAAAGGTTGAAATAAATGGGATGATGTTGGTTAAGCTTGATTATAGGTATATTATATGATTTGGTAAGTAGTCGAGGTGGAAGAAGGTTTGGTGACAGAGGTTATGTGGATAAGTACTATCCACGAGCTTAGAATAGGGTAGTCATAGAGTCAAGAAGGGTTTTTTGCAACCTAGCTCAGCCCTAGTGACAGCAACAAAACTGAAAGTCGCCCCCCTAAGGAGAGCTGGTCTACAATTTTAGCTCTGTCATCGTTCCCTTGTCTTAACTCAGTAGGTGCCACGTAGTCTCCCTCTATTTCTCATAATTTTATTTATCAATTTCAAAGAAATTGACAAATAAATATATTTAGCAAACTTTGGAAAAATTTAAATATATTAACCCTTATAACTCCGCAATATCTCCAATATTAAATCGGCACCAACTTCGGGATTTAATTATATGGTAAAGGTTAAATACTTCAGGGTTTATGTGAATCACCCGATTACATCCCCGACGGAACACTTAATGTAATTTAGGCCTGGGCCCACACATACAATTGACTGGTTAATAAAATGTAGTCGCCATACCTTAGATTATCCTTCGTGCTACTTTTGAATGTGATCACCGTTCGATGAGCCCTCCTCCAGATTGACGATGTTCGTTGATATCGCACTGCCTCCTCCATCGAACTTTAATGTGCGATGGCGTTCGAAAATGTGGCTTTGGGGGTCCCGCCTTATTCCACGTGTCAAACACTCTATGGAATCGCTCCCAAATGGAAAATACCACTTGCTCCACAAAAGCGGTATGATATGGGTGGTTTGGTTTCGCCAACCCACTCTCGATTTTGGAACAATGATTGACCAAAGTTGATTCGGGTTACGCTATCCTTTGATTCACTAACTCATGGCCTAACCTCGGGGAAAGATTTCCAATTAACATCAAAACAAGTTTATCTCTTTATTAAGCGGGGTTTCCACTATTTCGGAACAGAGTTAGATGACCACGATTTTACACAGACCTCATCTGTGGGTGGGATTTAATTCATAGAGCTTGTTCGAACAATTCGAGAGAAATAGTAGACAGAGGGATGCAGAGACTGTACAATAGTTCAATTCAATAATTATACACGCATAGAGTTCAATTTCCTCACAATTAAACAAATTTCCTCACAAATATCAATTCAAGACAGTTTGATAATCAATGGGGACTGAAGTTTATTCAACCGGAATAAATTGCTTAACACACAAAATTTATTGCAGAAATCTCCTCCCTTCAATGCATCCGGGGAATACATTTATACATCAACATATGTCTCTTCGGTTCCTCTGTGAGGTCCGTTATTGGTAAATCAAGAGCCTAATTACAGTTTATTCAAATAACAGAAACATGACAGATGGACTGAACCTAACTATTCGACCTCTACTAATCCTAACTGATCTAAATGAAACAGGAAGCTGAGGTATTGACACCTAGCTGTTACAATTCAAATGATTTTGAACCCTTCTAGCCACAACATGTGGACAAAACCTCCTACATTGCTGCCTAGTGTCTAATGCCCCTGCATCAGACTCCCGAGGGAAATTTTCTTATTGGACTCCTGTCCATGAGCTCTTCCACTGATCTGCCTATCTTCTGCAACATTCCTTCAGTCATCCAAGTGGCATCTTCCTCTGGCTGGTCCTTCCATTTGATTAAGTACTAGAAGTACTCTTGTCCTCTGGTATTCCTGAACACTCTTTTGTCCAATATCTTCTCTGGTTGCAATGGTTGTGCTGGAGGTAGCTACTTTTCCCACTCAATTTGTTCCTTGTCTGCTAGTCCCTCTTCTGCACCATCATCTTCATACTTGTACAAATATGAAACATTAAAAATGGGAGATATTCCAACATCAGGAGGCAATTCAATCTCATAAGCATTTGCAGAAAACTTTCTAAGTATCTTGCACGGCCCAATCTTTTTGAACTTCAGTTTGTTGTACTGCTTCTTTGGGAATCTCTCCTTTCTCAAGTGTGCCAAAACCAGATCTCCTACTTCAAAATGGACTTCCTTTCTGCTCAAGTCTGCTCTGCCTTTGTATCTGATGCTGCTGCCTTGTAGCTGCTGTTTAACTTGTTCATGTATGGCTTGGACCTTTGAAGCAAATTCCTCACCATCAACACTCCTTAGTTCTGCCTTTCCCAGGTTTCTTAACTCTGATATTTCTCCGGGGTGCATTCCATAAACAATATGGAATGGAATCTGCCCTGTGCTTCTGTTTGGTGAGTCATTATATGCATATTCTTCCTGGGGAAAAATATGGTCCCACTGCTTGGGATGCTCTCCTGCAAGACTTCTCAACAAATTTCCCAGACTCCTATTCACTACCTCAGTTTGTCCATCAGTCTGAGGATGATAAGCTGAGCTGAAACTTATTTTGGTACCAAGTTTATTCCACAACGTCCTCCAAAAATGGCCCACAAACCTGGTGTCTCTGTCTAAAACAATACTCTTGGGCAACCCATGCAATCTAACAACTTCCTTGAAAAACAAGTTAGCAACATGGGTGGCATCACTAGTTTTATAACATGGAATAAAATGTGCCATTTTGGAGAATCTGTCCACTACAACAAAGACTGCATCATTCCCTCTCTAAGTCTTGGGCAATCCTAGAACAAAATCCATACTGACCATGTCCCAAGGCCTGTCTGGAATAGGCAAGGGAGTGTACAATCCTGCGTTCTGGCTCCTTCCTTTGGCATATTGAAAGATTTTGCAATTTTTCAAAACATTTTCCACTTCTGCTCTCATCTTGGGCCAATAATAGAAGTGACTTAGCTGCTCATAAGTTTTGTTAGTACCAAAGTGTCCAACAAGTCCACCACTGTGCTTCTCCTTGATCAAATTTTCTCTCATGGAACATTTTGGTACACATAGTTGGTTTCTTCTGAATAGTAAGTCCTCCTGCAAGAAATAATCTAGCCACTGGATTCTATATGTTAGAACAGGGTTACAACATGCCTCAAATGCTTCCTTAAAATCTGAATATGTTCTATACAATTCTTTGAGAAAATCAAATCCTACAACTTCAAAATTGGTTTCTTGAACAAGCATGTGCCTCCTACTCAAAGCATCAACTACCTTATTTGCTTGGCCACTTATATGTTTCAAAACAAAGTTAAAACCTTGGAGATACTCAACCCATTTGGCATGCTTATGATTCAACTTGGGCTGCTGTACAATATACTGTAAAGCATGATTATCAGAATATAATACAAATTCCTTGGACATCAAATAATGCCTCCACTTTTTCAATGCCTGAACAACTGCATAGAATTTCGTCTCATAAGAGGAATACTTCCTTCTGGTGTCATTCAAATTTTCACTAAAGTAGGCTACAGGCCTATCATCATGACTCAGCACAGCTCCAATGGCCTCTCCAATGGCATCACACTTCACTTGAAATGGTTTAGTAAAATCAGGCAGGATCAACACAGGCTTTTCAGTTATCTTTTGCTTCAAAAGTTTGAAGCTTCTTTCTGCTTCAGCAATCCATTTAAATGGTTTTTTGATCTTCTTTATTGTCTCAATAATGGGTGCATTAATCTTACTAAAGTTTCTTATAAATTTCCTGTAAAAACTGGCAAGTCCATGGAAACTTCTTACCTCAAAAACATTTATGGGTGAAAGCCACTCCATAATTGCCTTAACCTTTTCTGGGTCCATCTTCAATCCTTCTGCAGAAACAAAAAGGCCCAAATACACCAAATCTTCCTTCATGAATGAACATTTCTTTAAGTTTATTAGCAGTTTCTCTTGGTGCAGCTTCAAGACATAATTAAGATGCCTTAAATGTTCTTCTTTGGTTTTGCTGAAAACTAATATATCATGTAGATACACTATCACAAATTTACCAATGAATTCTTTCAATACTTCATTCATAAGTCTCATAAAAGTTCTAGGTGCATTTGAAAACCCAAAAGGCATTACCATCCATTCATACAGTCCTTCATTTGTTTTAAAGGTAGTTTTCCACTCATCACCCTCTCTTATTCTAATCTGATGATATCCACTTTTTAAATCTATCTTTGAAAAATATTTAGCACCACTCAAACAATCCATTAAATCCTCCACTCTGGGCAAAGGGAATCTGTACTTGATTGTTATCTTATTAATTGCTTTGGAATCAGTACACATCCTCCAGCCTCCATATTTCTTTGGGCTCAATACTGCTGGTACTGCACATGGACTAAAAATTTCTCTGATCATTCCTTTATCCATCAATTCCTGTACTTGTCTCCTGATTTCCTCATTTTCTGTGGGAGTCATTCCGTAGGCTGCATTATTTGGCAGATTTGAACCAGGGATAAAATCTATCTGATGGCTGATCTTTCTCACAGGTGGCAGCTCATTAGGTAAATCATCCACAATAATCTCACAATAATTTTCTAACATCTCTTGGATTTCTATTGGCAAATCAGAAATATTTGTAGAAGTAAGAACTACCTTAGGTTTGCAAAATAAAGCAAAACTTACCTCTTCTTCTTCTATCTGCTGTAGATATTCCTTCTTGCTCAGCAACAAGGTCTTTGGATCAACCACTCTACTTGATGGCTCTCCTTCTTCCATGGGTATCAATGTATGATGTACCCCATCCTTGAAGAACTTGTAAGTGTTCTTCTTTCCATCATGCACCGCTGCTCTGTCAAACTGCCAAGGTCTACCTAGCAGTATGTGACACACATCCATGGGCATCACATCAAACAAGACTTTGTCTTTGTATTTTCCCATTTGAAGCTCTATTTCATACTGTTCTTTTACAATCAACTGGTGCCCTTTATGCAGCCAGGACACCCTGTAGGGAGTTGGATGCTCCCTTGTCTTCAGCTTCAACTTCTCTATCACCTCAGTGGAAACCAAATTGTCTGTGTTGCCACTATCAATGACTAGCTGGCAGCATTTCCCTTGGACTTTGCATATGCTCCTAAAAAAAGTCTTCATTTGTGCAGGCTCAGTGACCTCTTTGGTTTGCTTCAACAGGACCTTATTAACCACCAAGGACTCTCCCCTCTCTGGTAGGATTTCTTCTTCAATTGCTGCTTCTTCTCCAACCCAGGCAACAACAACATTTCTTGGACCAACACCCACATTCTCTGGGCACTCATAGTGCTTGTGTTCCACTTGCTGACATCTATAGCACCTCAATTCTCTTCCTCTTCCTCTGCCTCCTCTTCCTCTATAAGAACCCCTTCTGCCTCTTGCATCACCCTCTGTAGATGCATTCTGAGGTGAGTTACTGTTAGCTCCATCCCTGGGTGTAGTAGGCTTTCCTCTACCACCTTGACTTCCCTTTCCACGGAAAGTACCTCTCTTTTTGGCAGACTGCTTCCTCAGGAGTTTCTCCTTTGATTTCAAGGCCATCTGATAGGCCTCTTCAACTGTCTTAGGAGACAAAATACCAATCTCATCTTGGATCTCCAGCTTGAGACCATTCACATATCTGGCAGTCTTCTCTGGTGTGTCTTAAAATTGTCCAGCTCTTATGCTCACTCTGTAGAATTCTTCTGTGTATTCCTTTACTGTCAGAAACCTCTGTCTTAGGTTCTGCATTTGCCTAAACAATGTTAGCTGATAATCACTAGGCAAGAATTTACCTTTTAATTTAGCCATCGTTTTGGTCCAGCTTTTGATAGGCTGCTTGCCAACTCTCCTCCTTTCTGCCTGCACTCCATCCCACCAAAGTGCAGCATGTCCCTTCAGCTTTGTTGCTGCAAACTTGACCTTCTTATCCTCGCTCATTTCTTCATAGTCAAAGAACTTGTTCATTTCATTAATCCATTCCACCAACTCCTCTAGATTCAGTCCTCTTACAAAACTCGACACTTCAATATTGGGCTTAACCGCTGACCCTAGAACAGTTCTGAGGAGTCTCATGTTAGGAGGAATCTCAGCCATTTCTCTAGCTTCTTCTATTTTAGGTTCACTGATGTCTTCAGGATCTCTGGGCTGTATTCACTCCATGGCATCCATTCTGGCCTCTAACCTCTGCAAAATCCCCAACATTTTTTCTCTGGCAACAGGTCCGCCTCTCCTTCTGCCAGCACCTCTACCAACTCGGATTGCCATGTTAATTCTCTGCAAAAACAACTCAAAAACATGCTCTGATACCACAATTGACAAAAAAAAAACTGAAAGTCGGCCCCCTAAGGAGAGCTCATCTACAATTGTAGCTCTGTCAGCGTTCCCTTGTCTTAACTCAGTAGGTGCCACATAGTCTCCCTCTATTTCTTGTAATTTTATTTATCAATTTCGAAGAAATTGACAAATAAATATATTCAGCAAAATTTGGAAAAATTTAAATATATTAACCCTTATAACTCCGAAATATCTCCAATATAGAATCAGCACCAACTTCGAGATTTAATTATATGGTAAAGGTTAAATGCTTCGGGGTTTATGTGAATCACCCGATTACATCCCCGACGAAACACTTAATGTACTTTAGGCCTGGGCCCACACATATAATTGAATGGTTAATAAAATGTAGCCTCCATACCTTAGATTATCCTTCGTGCTACTTCCAAACGCGATCACCGTTCGATGAGCCCTCCTCCAGATCGATGGCGTTCGTCGATATCGCACTGCCTCCTCCGCGAACTTTAATGTGAGATGGCACGCGAAAAGGCGGTTTTGGGGGTCCCGCCTTATGCCACGTGTCAACCACTCTATGGAATCGCTCCCAAATGGAAAATACCGCTTGCTCCACAAAAGTGGTGCGATATGGGTGGTTTGGTTTCGCCAACCCACTCTCGGTTTTGGAACAGTGATTGAACAAAGTTGATTTCGGTTATGCTATACTTTGATTCACTAACTCAGGGCCTAACCTCGGGGCAGGATTTCCAATTAATAGCAAAACAAGTTTATCTCTTTATTAAGCGGGGTTTCCTCTATTTTGGAACAGAGTTCAACGACCACGATTTTACATAGACCTCGTCTGCGGGTGGGATTTAATTCACAGAGCTTGTTTGGACAATTCGAGAGAAACAGTAGACAGAGGGATGCAGAGACTGTACAATAGTTCAATTCAATAATTATACACGCACAGAGTTTAATCGCCTCACAATTAAACAAATTTCCTCACAAATATCAATTCAAGACAGTTTGATAATCAACGGGGACTGAAGTTTATTCAACCGGAAGCAATTGCTTAACACATAGAATTTATTGTAGAAATATCCTCCCTTCAATGCATCTGGGGAATACATTTATACATCAACATATGTCTCTTCGGTTCCTCTGTGAGGTCCGTTATTGGTAAATCAAGAGCCTAATTACAGTTTATTCGAATAACAGAAACATGACAGATGGACTGAACCTAACTATTCGACTTCTACTAATCCTAACTAATCTAAATGCAACAGGCAGCTGAGGTATTGACACCTAGCTATTACAATTCAAATGATTTCGAACCCTTCTAGCCACAACATGTGGACAAAACCTCCTACATTGCTGGCTAGTGTCTAATGCCCCTGCATCACCTAGGAGCAAAGTTGTAGGGTAAGGAAGTCAGAATGAGGGATGTCAAGAGTAGGTTGAGGACTACAAGAGGGCATCCAAGGCCTAGAAAGGCTTGGACAAAGATCAATAAGGAGGCCCTAGGCTATAAGGAGGTTAGATTAGTTGTATTACACTAGAAAAACAAGAATTCTGAGGGCTAAATGGATAAGCCTAGGCTTAAGGAGCTATAAATGGAGCTACCAGGTGGGAAGAGGTGGAATGTGACCCTAAAGAGAATTGTTTGGGTAGTATTATGTGGAAAATTTTATGAACCAGCTTCAAAAACAAAAGAAAATAGAGATCAACGCCTTAGAAATAAGCCACTTCAAGGGGGAAACCTCCTTTACATTACATAAATGAACAATTCCTGGATGATACAAATGAAAAAACCTCCTTTCTATATATAGGACTCCATGGGTCACAATATAATCCTAGCCGACCTAACAATAATAATGTAAGGGCACAATATTAACAATATGGGGGTTACAGGGGTATAACAATAACAATAAGGGGGACACACTAACAACAATAAGGGAATACACTAGTAATATAGGGACCTAACATGCCCCTCTCCTTCAAAAAAGTGTTGTCCTCAACACTTGAGTAGCTCTGGATGCTTCTGTATAAAATTATCATCCTCCCACGTAGAAAATTCAGTGGGTAAGTTCTTCCACTTGATGAGATACTCTGAAATTGACCGATTTCATGAGTGTCGAGTTCTTGTTTCCATGACTGCTTCAAGTTCCAATATGATTTTTTATTCCTCATAAAGTTTTGGCAATATTGTTTGAACTGGAAGTTTGTCACCTATAACGTTCTTTAAGCATGAAACATGGAAAACTGGATGCACTCGAGAAGAAGCAGGAAGCTTCAATTTGTATGCCATAGTACCAATATTTTGCAACACCTTGTATGGACCATAGTACTTTGGTGATAATTTATTATCCTTCTTAGCTTGCTTGAGGGACATTTGTTTGTATGGTTGTAGCCGTAAAAATACCTAATCTCCTACATCCAAAGTTCTCTCGCCGCGATGTTGATATGCTTGTTGTTTCATTCGATTTTGTTCCAAATTTAGGTTATCCTTTAAGAGTTGGAGAAATTTTTGTTGATGCTTGATGTGATATTCCACTGCTCGAACCTTGGGATTTTTTCTTAAAGATGATGTGTGGGACGGTGAATGATATCCATAAAGTGCCATAAATTGGGTCATTTTTTCTACAGTATGGAAGGAAGTGTTATACCACCATTCAGCCAGAGGTAACCACTT
This sequence comes from Pinus albicaulis, assembly GCA_034641835.2. Lineage (NCBI taxonomy): Eukaryota > Viridiplantae > Streptophyta > Pinopsida > Pinales > Pinaceae > Pinus > Pinus albicaulis. The sequence continues at coordinate 7,025,853 of CM076578.1, forward strand.
GACCCATTGTGCTTGTTTATCAGATACAAAACAACGAAGATAACCTTCCAAACATTTGTTCACTATCTCAGTTTGCCCATCAGATTGAGGATGATAAGATGAGCTATGAGCTAGTTGAGTACCCAAACAAGAAAATAATTGCGTCCAAAAATTTAAAGTAAAAATGGGATCTCTGTCGCTTACAATAATCTTTGGGTTTCCATGTAGCTTTTGAATTGTTTCCATAAATGCAGTAGCAGCTGTACTTGCTTTAAATGGACGAGATAATGCACAAAAGTGTTCATACTTGGTAAGTCTACCAACTACCACCATGATGACACTCTTTCCTTCGGACTTAGGTAAACCTATGATAAAATCCACTGAAATCTCCTCCCAATGTTGACTTGGAATGAATATAGGTTGTAGACAACCCAAGGTCTTAATTGTCTCAACTTTATTTTGCTGGAAAACCAAACATTCTACCAAAAAATTTTGAATATAAGATTTAAGGCCATCCCAAAAAAAATATTTCTTCACCCTGTGGTAAGTTTTTAAAAATCTTGAGTGTCCTCCCAAGGGAGAAGTGTGCAATTCCAAAAGAATATTTTGTTTTAGTTTGGAATTCTTACAAAGATATAAGCGATCTTTGTACCATAAGGAATAATTTTTCCAACTAAATGTATCATATGTACTAGGATCTTGCTGCAAATTTTGAATGAGTGTCCACACTTCTTCATCCTTTTTCCATTCATCCCTTGCTTCGGTTATCCAATTTGGTTGGATAATAGAAATGACACGAGGAAATGCTTCCACCTCTTCATCCTTTCTTGAGAGTGCATCTGAAACAACATTTAACTTCCATTTTTTGTTGATGATTTCAAAGTCATAACCCAACATCTTTGTGACCCATTTTTCTGCTCTTCTGATGATAGTCTTTGTTCCAAAAATTATTTAAGACTATCATGATCAATTTTTACCTTGAAGTGTCTTCCCAGTAGGTAAGGTCGCCAATTATTTAGTGCATGTAGTATTGCCAACATTTCCTTCTCATAAATAAATTTCTGTAAATACTTTCCTTTGATTGGATGACTTTCAAAAGTAATGGGTCTTCCTTCTTTCATTAAAACAACACCAACTCCATTTCCTGAGGCATCACATTCCATAATAAAGGTTTTTATGAAGTCTAGCATAGCTAAGACTGGTGCTAGGCACATTGCCTCTTTAAGATGTTCAAAGGCATTAGTTTCTTCAAGAGTCCATGAAAATTCATCTTTCTTCAATAATGTTGTTAGAGGTGCTGCTATTCTCCCATAATTATTGACAAACTTGCGATAATACCTTGTTAACCTAAGAAATCCTTGCAACTGCTTTATGGTTGTGGGGAATTTCCATTACTTAATGGCTTTAATTTTGTTAGGGTCTACCTTAACACCCTCATGAGATACAATATGACCCAGATATTCCACCTCTTATACTCCAAAGAAACATTTGGAGGTTTTTGAATATAATTGTTTCTCCTCCAATAGTTTGAGCACCCTCTCAAAATTTTCAACATGATCCTTCCAAGACCTATTGTAGATTAGTATATCATCAAAACGTACTAACACAAATATTCTAATGAAGGGTTTGAAAATGGAATTCATTAACCCTTGAAATGTATAAGGTGCATTGATAAGGCAAAAGGCATGACCAAAAATTCATAATGACCCTCATGAGTTCGAAATGTTGTTTTCGCAATATCTCCAGTCTACATTCTAATTAGATGATATCCTGAATGAAGATCCAACTTGGTAAAATAAATTGCTCCCTGTAATTCATCCAATAATTCATCAATCACAATAATGGTAAATTTATCTTTAATAGTGAGCTTATTGAGCTCCCTATAATACAGACACATGCGCCATGATCCATCCTTCTCGTGCACCAATAGTATTGGAGCAAAGAAAGAACTTTGACTAGGTTGAATTATACTAGCCTCTAACATTTCTGCAATCATATGTTCAATTTCACTCTTTTGGACATAAGGATATCTATAAGGCCTAATGTTTGGACAAAAAATTCCTATAATTAAATGAATAGCATGATCATGATAAAAAATAGGTGGGAGTCCTTTGGGAGTTTCAAACACCTTGGAATGATTGTCCAAGACTTTTTGGAGATATGGAGAAATATATTATTTTGATGTTGGAACTTCTAGTGAGCATAATTGTGCAATTACGCCTTGTTGTTATTTCTTAAGAAGATGTGTCATGAAATTAGAGCTTATTATCTTTCCCGGATTCCCTGCGATACCCCGTAATTCAACTTTCTTTCCTTTCGAAAAAAATTTCAAGAAAATTTATTGAAAATTAAAAGTTACCGTCCCCAAATATTGTAACCATTGTACTACTAGTACAACATCAGCACCTCCCATTGGAATGGAAAGCATTGGAATATTCAATACATATTCCCCCATGGTTAGCTTGATATTATGGCATTTTCCAGAGCAATTTATAGTTCCTCCATTTGCAACCATCACTTGACATTCTGGTGATGGGTATAGGAAGCAATTCAATTCCTTGGCTACCTTACAATGAATAAAATTATGGGTACTACCCGAGTCAATCAACACTATTACCTTTTTATTCTTGATATGTCCTTCTATCTTGAGAGTTTGAGGAGGGGTAATTCTTGCCAATGCATTACAGGATATGGTTGAACTCATTTCTTATTTTTCTAGGGTTGGTTCCTGGTGTATATCCTCTTCTTTTGAAGTTTCTTGTTCATCTTCTTCCTCCTCTTCACAATATTTGTAAAATAATTTCTTCTCAGCGCACTTATGAAATTTAGTGTATTTTCTATCACAAATGTAGCAAAGCCCTTTTGATTTTTTTTTCTTTCAATGGTTGTGGTGTGAACCTTGTAGGTTCTTGAAGTCTAGGAGTATCAACACTTCCATATTTATAGATTTGAGTGGTAGGTTTCCTTGTCGCCATAATTTTAAATTCAAATTTTGTTTCCAACCTGAATGCCTTCTCCAATGAATCAGGATCCCAAAGGAAAACCTCATGTTGGATGTTATCCTCTAAAGTCCCTATGAAGACATCAATTTTGTGTTCCTCTGGAATATCAACTACCCTTATATTAATTTTTTGGAAGTCCTCAATGTGCTCCACCATTGAAACCTTTTGTTTGAGATTTATCAATTGGCTAAAGAAGGTGTTGCTCTTTTTATCCTCATAATGTGCTATCATTTCCTCCTTAAAAATTGACCAAGTGACAATTTTTGTTACGGGAGCAAAGCCATCGATACCATACAAATGTATTTTGTTATAAATGTAGAGTTGCAATGCGTACCTTTTGTGTGTTTTTCACATTATGGAGATCAAAATATTGCTCCATCTGTAATATCCATGTTATGGGATCATTGCCATCAAACTTCTTCATATCCATATTTGGAATATGGTGGGTCTTCAATCCAGCATTAGATTTTATAAAATCACGATTAACATTTATTTTTTTCTCGTGATGAGTTTCCTCTACTATATTTTCACCATTAGGAATAATTTATTGTATCAACTTTGTCAAACCTTCCTTCAAACCTTCCATGTCTTCTTTTATATCATTCTTCATGTCTTCCATGTTGTCTTTCATTTTTTCGTCGATGTCATCCATCTTAGCTTCCATGCCTTTCTTCAAACAATCCATCTTAGCTTCCACGCCTTTCTTCAAAACTTCCATTTCATTTTTTGATGCTCTTTGCGAGAGAAAAATTTGGTGCCCTTTCTCTTGTAATTTTGATATATCATGTTGCACTTCTTCCTCTTCATGATTCATAGTAAAGTATTCTGAGGGCTTAATGGGTGTTGATTTATTTTTAGGGGGAATTTTAGAACCCAATACTGATATCTATGCTTCAATATTCCCTTGGAATCAGTTCAAACTAGTTTTTCAAACAAGAATTTTTCAATTTGAACAACAAATACACACCTTTTTCTTGCTTTTAAGGAGCTTGATATTGAAATTGAATTATCTCTGTGATTTTAGATCTTCAATATATGAAATTTGGTCCTGTAGTAGCCCTATGAATCTTATTTCTAATGCCACAGGTTTGACCTGATTTGGATTCTTCAAGGCAAAGTTATATCCAATCTCCCACAATTACCCAATTATGGACTGGTTTAGTAGAGTGAACTTGTACGACGTGCCACATGTCACTATTTCCTCAGTCAGCTCTAAAATTAATACACCAGAAACTAAAGTCTGTGTGATTTCAGCCACTTTTTATAGAATTCCAATCTGATGCACAGAGAGAGAGTTATGGCGACTTTCCCAAGGTCACCTCTTTCAGATGAAATTCAGGAGCCTACAAAAACCCTATCTTCCATAGATCATATCTTCGAGAATATTGCGAACCAAGATCTAAAAATTTTACATGAAGTTCCTTACGATTTCTTTGAAATGGGTTTTTTTTGTTTTAGGGTCTGAACCCTTGTAGAAAAAAAGTTATAACGAAAATTCCACGATGACCTATTTGAAGCAGCGAAACCATAAAATCCAAAGCTCTGATACCAAATGTTATCAAATAACTCCAAAAATAGAAGAAAAGAGAGATAAATGCCTTAGAAATAAGCCACTTTGAGGGGGAAACCTCCTTTACATTACATAAATGAACAATTATTGGATGATACAAATGAAAAAGCCTCCTTTCTATATATAGGAGTCCATGGGTCACAATATAATCCTAGTCGACCTAACAATAATAATGTAAGGGAACAATAATAACAATATGGGGGTTACAGGGGTACAACAATAACAATAGGGGGGATAGAATAACAAAAATAAGGTACTACAATAGTAAAATAGGGACCTAACAGAAAAGGTCAGTGAGGATCATGGAAAAAGAGGACTGAAAGGGTTGATTGCTAAGTATTGCAAACACCAATTATGTTGAGTTATTTTTGTCTTTGTTTTTTTGGGTAGAGGAGGGCCTGAAGAATTAAGCCTCAACCCTAGTTGTAACTGTTAAAGAAAAAACTTGTATTTTATTGCATTATAGCATTGTATCATAGTTTATGAAAGGCCATGATCTACGGTACATGAGCCCTATGATTTTCTGATTGATGAACGATAACATCAAGTTTTGGGACATGTAGCTTCTGTACTATTGTTGATTTCATTGTTGATATATTTCGTTGTGCAAAGTGCTTTATTTTTGGGAATCTCTAGTGTGTTTGTGTTCCTAGCTAGGGAATAAACCTGACTTAGGGTGAAAGTAAATTTCAACAATAAACAAGAAAGCATATTCACCCACATTTTTAGTTATTTTGCACTATATTATTGTATGCGGTCTACTTTTTCTTAAAATATTTACTAAGTATAAATATTTTTATTGATTAAAAATGTATTTTTACATGTTGGGAATTTTGCATTTGAAAAACAACAAGAACATGTGGTGCAATGGCCATACATTTCACATAAAAAGTTGGATGACAAGAAGAAAACCATTGATTATAGGATAAATAAAATAATTTATGTCACTGATGTTTCCTCAAGAAGCAAGAATTCATAGGTATCTTAAAATAGATATTATGGTTATTTGGAAGATATATTTGAGTGTGAATTTAAATCCTTTGAATTAGTCATGTTCGAGGTCAAATGGTACATGTTATGAATGAAACAATGTGATCCTAAAATAACTATTATTAAGCATGCTAATGGATGTACCATGGTTAATACAAGGATGATAAAATTAGGTACAAATCCTTATGTTCTTCTGATCCAATGTGAGCAAGTATTTTACTTAGAGGTTCCAGGTTAAGTGGGTTTTTCATGCATTGTTAGATATGATCCAAGAGGAAGGATTTAAAATATAATGTAGCAGAAGATGATGGCATTGAAGAAGAATATGATGCAGAGCTGAAGTAGTTAGATATGTTGGACGAAGAAGTAGAAGAAGTTGAGATAGATGTAGATGACAATTTTCTCAATGATGATATCAATGTTGAAATTATTGAAAATGGCATTGATGATGATGTTTACATTGATTTTGAGATGGATGATACAAATGTGGAGTTGGATAAAGAAGAAATTGATGATATCGAATTGTTAAAATGTAGGAGTTATGTGATTATATATTTTCTATAATTTATTATCTTTAAAGTATTTTGTATATGGGTTATTTATGTGTTGTGAAGTTTTATACCATGTTGTATGTTCATTATTTAGTTAGAATTCAATGATCTTGATTTCTCTTAACCCACCAACCTATAACCTCATAACCCATATTGAGCATGTGTTTAATTGGTTAAGGGATTAGGGGGTTTGGGGTTTATGTATAACTATATAACACATATTGTATGAAAATCAAAATATAAAATATATTACAAAAAATAAAAAAAACAAATAAATAACACTTATAAAAAAAAATTAAACATACAAAACTCTTTGGCGCCACACCACCCAACCAAATAAACACACTCACACACTTAGTGAACTCTACATTAATCAATCCAATCTTATATTAAGGTCAATGTGCAGAGGATCAATATATTTAAATTTGCATTGGATCGACCCCAACTATGAGTGCCAGTAAGAAAAGTATGTAGAGGAGAAACCCACTGAAATTTTCATTGGATTTATCCAATCTATCAGTATGGAGAGTGTGCAAAGGAGTATACCCATCAAAGGATACAACAACTCCACATCCATGTTCAAGGAGGGATTGACCCCACAATTTCATTGGTATGTTTCTAAGGTTTATTTTTGCATCCAATCTCTATTGTTTAGTTGCCATGAAATTTTCTTATTCGCTTGTTTCTTCCACTCTTTATAACCAAGAGACAAAGATACCATTTCAAATTATGAGGCCAAGAAAAAAATTGAGTGAGAGGAATTTCCATTGTTGTTTTTGATGACATGGATTAGTCAAATATAAATAGGGTCATTTTATCATCACGACCTTATAAATGGGGAAAATTTCTTGTAGTAAGTTTATGTTTGAAGGGGGTTTTCATTGTTTTCTTTAAAAACATGGAGGAAAATCTAAATGTCCACAACCCCAGCTAGGTTATACTTCCAAATTTTTTGGTTCATCTACGGAACAAGGAGGTGTTGGATGTAATTGGTAGTCTTATGGAAAAATTCATCTATTTTTTCAATAACAAGCTTGATTATGGTTTAAAACATTATGCCTAGATTTTTGTTTAAAACCATTAGGATTGCATCTAAAATCCAAAAAGGGTGAATTCTATGCACCAAGACAAGAGAGAACACATACAAAACTATGTTATAGTATGGTATGAAACATGTACCATTGTATTATAGTGTTAGAGAAGGTTTAAAACATGTAAATATAAAGGTCCAACTCCTATAACCCATGACAGGTTACCAAGGATGAGATTATAGATATGTATGCTATTGAATGATGTGTTTCTTGAGATGATATTTGTATGCCTTAAGGAGAAAATGCATGCTCAAAATTTGAATTATGTGTTTTCTACATGAATAAATGGGCACATTGTAAAATATGCCCTAGAGTAAAAAATGGAATCATGTTATGATTTCCATGATAACTTCTTGAAAACATAATGTTGAAATGTATTTAGACAATTTATGCTCATAGGAAAGGTATCCATTTATAGGGAGATGATTGAAAATGGATGTTGATCCATTGAATAAGATGGATTTTGATATCATAACTTCATCGAACCTTCATTTAATGAATTATTTTTTATCTTTAATATTAATTTTAATATCTCATGCTTCATATATTATAAGGTGATATTTTAATATGCCACGATTCATATATTATGGTAGGCTAATCATGGGAAGGCACTAGCCTCAGAGCAAGTAAATGACTAACAATATACATTTAATGTGAATTTTATTACTATTTTTCTAATTAAATTTACTTATTTTTTTATTGATATATGCAGTTGTCCACACTTGATGTTAACAATGTGCACAATGATGATGAATTGTTTGAATCCATCAACTTAATAAAGACAATTTAAAAGGATTTGAGAAATACATACTAGGAACTTACTGTATTAGCTAGGCATGAACAAAAAAAAGAGAACAGAAAAAGGTGCAGAATTTTGGGGTAAGTTCCATATTTTAAAAATATTATTTATCGCATATAGCCAGTTATGAATTTTGGTTTGCTAGTATATATGATCTAAGAAAAAAAAGTTTTATTTCCATATGATTTTTTGGGATTTTTGCATCATCCTACTCATGAGGTCAATGTTAATAGCAACAATGCACCAACACCACCACATCCTACCATCCTCATACACACAAGGCTATTTTCCCATCCACCTATGTCTAACAGTCTCAAGACTTTGAAAACTACACCTTCTAGGGCCCATTACACACCCTTTTAGTGCATCAAAATTTGTGTGCATGATTATGGATATGAACCAATTAGTGATTCTACAATTTTTTTTCTTGGATCAAAACATGTTACCTACAAGGGAAGAATCCCAGGTACCCTTTTTATGGATTATAACATGGTTCTAACCAACATACAAAAAGTATTTATTAATGTCTTAATCATTTTCTATTATCTTCTTGAAACACACGTCTCTTCAATTATTTTAAATTAATGACATGTTGTTTCGTAGGAAACAAAAAAAGGGTCTATGAATGAAAAGGAATTAAATATTTTTGGGCCCACCATACACACATGGTGGAATTCTCAAACCTCCAATTTAAAAAAGGATCTTGTTGATCACTTGGTTAAGCTATTTGGTAATTCCTTCAACAAAAGAAAAGTCACCTCATTGATCAATACATAATTGAAATATGTTAGGGATCAATATAGGGTTCATTTGTGAGAAAACCTTAGGTATGATCATCCTCCAATTATTTGGAAGAGTGAGTGGAAGAATCTACTCGATGATGCAAAGAAGGAAATATACCACCTAGTCCAAGAAGGTGTACGATATATTTATTTTTATTTAATTATACATAAAATTAGGATATCTTACCAGTTTAAAACTTTTCGTAGCCTTCCCATATATGTCAATAGAAACCAAGGAAATACTAGAAAAAAAAGAAACAAAAACTTGACTAGGTTGGGTATGTGAAACTAAAAGCATGAATTGTAAGTAACAAATAATAACACCATATCATTCCTATCATCATCCAGCTTTTATTTAATTGTATCTAATGATCCAAATTTTTTATCTTATGCAATGCAAGGGTATCATTTCAAAATTGTAACCAATAAATAAGAAATATGACTTAGTTTTAAGTTCATATTCCAAGTCATGGTAGAATGTCGATAAAGAATGGGGAAAACAAATTTTTTCTATTTGAACAACATGGTACATAAAATCAATGGAATTTAATTGTCGATTACTTGTAATTCAATTCACGATTTGATTTTTCCTATAAATTACTATGTCTTACTGTTTTAAACAAGAGAGAAACAACATTAATGAGGCTCAATAGTGAATAATATCTCATTGACGATGGAGCCCAATGATGGTGGTGTGTGCAACCCGACCACCATGGTGTTATGGCTATAAAATCAAAAGTATGGATTACAATTATTAATATTTACTTGTAAATAGTGTTCTTATAACATTTTTTATTTCAATGGTAGAGCATGTAGATGAGGATGGTCTCCAAGAGGAGGAACAGATGGTATTCAAACCAATGGTCTCAACTAGTCAACTTGGTAAAAAACATTGTAATGATATTTGTATCAATGAACTACTTCTATGAATAATAACTAACCATATTAATTTTAGCCTTTATATTATTATAGTTGATGCCCCTTTCCAGCAACCTAGTGCACCATGCCAGAAGAGTACACAACTAGATGTAAAATGTGTCAAAGCATTCATATTCAATTAGTATTAAGAGAGGGCCCAACAATTGATGAAGTGGATTGAGAAACCGAAAAGGAGATGGTTGTATTTAATATGAGACACATGTAATTTGAAACAAATTTTGATGATAAAATTTATTAATACAAATTAATTATTGCTACTTATTTTTTTTTCTACCTTCTTATGCATCAACCTGATGTTTTATATGTACAAAACACATATATGCACATAGATTATTTTTTATAGTTAACTTTAATTTTTCTTTTATTATTTTCTATGCATGAATCGTACTATGTCACATTCAATTATTTTCCAGTAGGTAGATTGGGTATGGAGAATTAAGAGTGATGTGAGGGGGAGATGGGAAAAATGAGGTTCCACCTTCACATGGTTGGCCCTATTCAATGAATAATAGACTATTATTGAAATAAATAGAATATTATTTAAGTATTCCAACTTAGCCCTTATAGAGTCTCATACATGTTGATATGTCTATATATTTATTTAATTATTATTTAGTCGAAAACCTTTCATTCTGTATTTCTTTGTGTGAAACTTTGAAATGGAAATGCAGTTGACAACTAGGATATGTATGATGTGGTTGTACAAGCTCCTAACTCATCAATATTATGTACATGGATTGGTAGTATTGATTTTTCCATTTCAGTTTGTGTGTGTGCACAGATTCTGAAGATTTGTGTTGATATTGTTGATGCCATTTCCTAGTAGTGTTATTGATGAGAAAATATGTATCTTCAATATTAGAACAAAACTATGTTTTTAACATCAATTAACTATGTTTATGTGTCTTGAAAATTATGGGAGATCACTCATTCACTAATCCATCCAAATTTGGTGTTTGGATCCCTGGCTAGCTTTAGTTAACATGATTATTTGAACATACCTAAAACATGTTTCCCCTTATAGCCATCTTACAAAAATATATCACACTTATAGGGATAAATTCCAAAATATTAAGTGATAGTCCCATAGTAAGAGGGAGCCACTATCATCTCACAAACCCTCTTCTCACTCTTGGCCAATTCTTCTCTAAATCAAGTGGAATTCTCCCTATAGATACTAAAGATCTAATATCTTGGCCATACAAATTCAAAATCTCTCCAAATATTCTTATAAATCATGGTTTTAGGTGGAATATGGGATTGCTACATTTCTTAGATAAATTAAGGTTAGAGTTCTAATGGAATGTCCCTAAACATCATAACTACAAGATTTCTCGGGAGAATGGAAACCTAGAAAAATAGTTTGAGTGATTTACAAAAGTTAAAAAGTGATGCAAAATGAAGGATCAGTGCCTTATCCTCTCAATGCATTTAGGTTCATATGGGTTTATAGGAGTAAATCTATGGAAGATAACTAATGGTAGTTATTTCAAGGAGAAACAAAAAAATATAAACTTGTGTTCTCCAAACCTTGATACTATTTCCCTTTGAATATATAGGTCATTTTTGTCTTTTAAATATTATTACAACATTAGGTGTTTGTATGTATGTTATATAAAACACTCCTATATACTTTCCATAGGATTTCGGCATACCCAAAACAATTTAAAACTCTATTTTAGGAAAACGTCCAAACTGTCATAATATTTACTTACGATGTTAGACATAGGCCTAATGTTTTCTCAACATTTCATGATTGTTAGGATGATGCAGATTAGTTTATGGCCATGTAACTATTCCTTAACTCTACTGATAAATTCATGCACCTTATCTATGTAATTTCGTGTATTTTTCACTTTCACCATGGTAAAGGATCGAAAGGGCATGTTTCCACACTACTTCTAGTTATAATCATACTTTTGTATGATGAACATTTACCACAAGTCACCTAGACAATGCACCATAGAGATACTCTATTGTTGAATTCTTTGTATGTTATTCCACCATAATGTATATCGCTAGAATTATTACCAAATGCACATCCATAACTCAATTTTAGTACCTTCCAAGGTGAGAGTTCCCCACAAATAGGGACAAAAATTACAACATGCAGTCCCTATTGGCCTTACGAGGTAGGGAAATTCCTCTACCTCTATATGTCTAGGAATTATTGGTTTTCATGCCAATAATTCTATCAAGAGGAAATCAACAATTCAAAGGTTAATTCATTATACCTTGTAGCCCAAACGTTCTGAGGGTCACCTAGTCATAAGTTGCTTCTAATCCCAAATCAACAATTTTATAAGATGCCTTCATTTTCCTAAAACATATTTGAACCCTCAATATCATAACACAATACACCTTTGTTGTGGCAGTGTTCAAGTCCTGCAAAAAATAATGCAACTAACATTTTTCCTTGAGTTTGTTAATGTTAACAAACTCAACTTGCAAGTGCTATATGGGAAATATCCAACACTCACACATATTTCTCCACAAATTCAAACTAATTAGGAAAAATATATGGATGTGCCTCGTCTTTATTTATATATTACCTAATTTTGTCTTGGAATTTTTTTTCAGTAACAAGCCAAATGTGAGAGAATTATCCCGTCATTATTGTCTGTAAAAATTGGTCAGAAGAGCATCTCTAATGTTGAATTCATACCCTTATTAAAAACTCACATGGTTGATGTGGTACCATTGATATACTATTGACATTAAATGGAACAACATTAATAGGTAACATGACGTTATAAATTTTGTTGTAAATAAGAACACTAGTTACCCTTATGGGTGAAATAAATCCATATTAACCAATGTGATGACCAATAATAGATTGAATCAAAACGTAGATATAAGCACTTCATTCATTTAATAACATTTTATTTAACTCCCAATGGTGCCTATAAATTTAACAACATTTTCTTTAGCCCCCATTCCATTTTCTCTTATGACACAACTCCTCCTCTCTACTTCTTACTCTGCATCATCTAGGCATATGGCTAGCCAAGGAGTTCAACCATGTAGTAGTAGGATTCCAATATAGGTGAAATGTTATAAATTTCACTCATATGATGAAAAAATTTCGACCCTCATCTACTAGGCTTGTGTGGAAATATGTAAAGGGAACACCAATACATACGGCGTTGCTTGGTTTTGAGGTGGAATATCCATTTGTTCAAATATTTTGATTCCTTCATTACCACATCCATGTATGGTATAGCTCCACTCGTAGGATTATAAATGATTAATTTTGTATTTATGCCTAAAATATGCATTTTACAAACCATTCAAATTTTTATAAAATGCCCATGCATGGTTGATCCTCTTGGTCATTCAGGAAGGGAGAAATATGAGATTTTTTTCTAAGTCTGATTGAGTATGCCTTTTACCTTATAGTGATATTGGAAAATTTGAAAGAGAAAGACTAAGTTATCATAAGATTCTAAAAATGCACACCATGCCTCAGCAAATGCATTCCTTACCACAAAAAATTCATGCCTTTCCTTAGCCAATGCATGCATGACCTCGGAAAATGCATGCTTAACCTGAGAAAATGCACACTTTTCCTCAGTATATGCATGTGTTTCCATAGGAAATGCATGTCTTTCCTTATTAAATGCATGTATTTCCTTAGGAAATGAACACCATGCTTGTGATGCTTCAACAAATTACCTTTTGACAAATTTTATCTAGACATCCCTCTAGCGATGACTATGTCCACAATTGTCCACTATGATTGAAGTGGACCCCAATTTTCTTTTGAAACATTCATAGAATCCATTTTTCAATGAATTTTTTTTATTCTTATTAGAAATAGAAAGATTGTGTTACTAAGTTATCTTAAGAGTTTGTAAAAGCAAAGAATGTTATTGGTCTTGTGCACCTTGTGATCTAGATCAATTAAATACACTTAGAATTTAAAGGTGTCTCTAAGAATATAGGTTGACTCTTATTATACATGAGTGGTAGAAAAATATGATAAAATAATGCCTTTCTATCTCCTGAGCTCAAAACTTATCAGTGTGTTTTTGGTTCTTATAAGCTCTAAATAGTTTGAGTCAAGGGAGAGGTGGGAGACTATCACCCTTAGGGTAGTGATCAAGTAAAATTGAGCAACACATCTACATAAAAATAAGATACTCATAAATGTGACATGGTTTGACCACCCATTTTTCAGCTTGTTTTGGCTCACAAAATGTACAACCTATCCAAGAAATGTTGCCTCAACAAATGGAAGCCCTACCTCAACAAATGAATGCCCTGCTTAAGCAAATCCAAGCCTTTCCTAAGGAAATGCATGCCTTGCATTGAGAAATGAACACCATATTTGTGATGCTTCAACAAATTAATTTTTGACAAGTTTTATATAGGCATCCTCCTAACAATAATTATATCCACAGTTGTCCACTATGATAAAATTGGAATTCAGTCCTCTTCTAAAATATTCATAGAATCCATTTGCAAATGATTTTTTTTATTCTTATTGTGATCCATGGATATGCCTTGAAAACCTTCTCAATGTTTACTATTCTATGGGAATCAATGAATAGTGAAAGTAAAATATTGAATTTCACTTCACTATTAAATATTGTTTGATTAATTTTTTAGTTGAAGGCATAAAAATTTAATCTTCACATTGTCTGCATTTGCTAGTCGCATTTAGCAATTTAAAATTTTGTCAACCTCAAATAGTTGTACTTTTAATAGTGAATAATAGGGTTTTAAGGGTAGATTTTTATTGTAGAGGTTGATTATGTGAACTTATGATTGTCTAATTATATTCTTGTAAGTATTCAATTTAATTTTCCACTTTGAATTCATAAAATTTCTTTCTTGTTTCAATAAATTTTACAACAGAAACTAATGAGATACAAGAACACATGCATTAATTCTTAGTAAATATTTATTATGAATACTCTAATATATTGTATTTGTGCTTTATTATTTGTTGAATTCTATGAAGTATTTTAATCTATTTGATTTAGTAATTAAGCTTCTACTTTTATTTGAAACATGTAATTTCCCCCTATCTATCTAGGATAAATATAATAGTACATATGTATTAACATAGTAGTTATGATATATATTTATAATAGTTAATTTATTTTAACTTTAGGTCATATATTTTCCCTTTAGATCTATATATTATCATATCCAAAACTTATATATATATAATTGTGGTAATATTCACCAGTATGTGGGCTTGATTGACTCCTCAAAGTAATCAAGCACTTACGATGAAACACAACATGACATCTATCACAAATGTGTGTGCCTCAAAACCAGTCAATGAACCTATGTCCAATGCTTTTAGTGTATAGAATCATTTTTTCCTTTCATTGTAAATTTTATTCCAGTGATGAATGATCTACATCGTGCATTCCCACCTCTTCGATACTATTCCCATGAAGGATACCTATAATATCGTTGCTCTCCAAACAAGAAAATAATTTAATTTTCATTGCAATTATGAATGACTACTTCAATTTAATAGTTTTGGATCATACCTACCCAACAATTCCATGTGGAAGTTCTTTGTGTCGAAGTAACAACATAAAGTTATTTTCAGCAAAATTCTGATGGAACGAGTCCTCAAAAGTTTTCTGCAATTAAATTACTCCAAAAATGACACAACAATTTTATTCCATTGCACAAATGGCATATATTTTTTTTCCACAGATTTTCAATAATAAGACTTATCAAAATTTTAGTGTGATTAAATCACTCCATGGATGACATGTGGTAGTTCTATTCATTACAAAAATAAATAAGGGATACTAGCTTCATGGATGTGAAGAAATATATTCATGATAATTAAAAAGCTAATGAGTAATCATTGAATTGTTGTTGGAATGACATCGGAAAGTATGCCATATGTACTAGTGCAAAGTGTGTATGTAAAACTCCAAGAATCCACATACATGGGATGTGATCATTCCATGTGTTCAACAAAGAAATAATAGATATATCCATGGCTCTATTAGACACAACCATTTTCATTCCATCCATTATCCCCCATTGATGTAACCCTTCCCATTATGTCTTCACCACAAAATTCCCCCATGCTCAAACTAAGGTAGAAAAACCAACAAAAATTTCTGAACAGATCCAACAGCTCCAACAATAGGTTCATGATATCTCACAAAAGACCAATTCCAAGTACAAGTAGCAACATGACTAACATTGGGTTCCACACAAGTTTTAATTTGTTCATAAGTTGTGGTTGCATTTGCAGAAAGAGTGTCTCGTAGAGACGATATCTTGGACTAGGAATTTCTTATCGATATGCTGCCAAAATTGAGAAAAACATCAAGCAAAAGTATAAGTGAGAGTTTGTGTCTACAAATATGCCATGATAGAAGCATGGTAAAAGTAGCCCTAACTTGCATAACACAAGTAAAATCAAGGATATTTGACCTCAAGAAAACCAGTCCAAGCCACATGTAAAGAAAGTAAATGGGGATATTGAGGAAAAAAACTAGAGTGTGGTGTAAGTTTAACAAAATCCTTTCAAACAACACTAATAATTGCCACTAAAAATAGTCCTTGTTGACAAATATTTAAAAAAAAAAGAAAAATATTTTTACCCTAGCTCAAATTATGATTCTGAGAAAGATAAGGGAAAGAATATAATTAATGCATAACCCATTGCTACCATCATAGTCGCAAAGATCCAACTAGAAGAGGAGGAGGAGCTTGAGGAGGGGGTGTTCCTTTTCCATTCATAGATGTGGTTGAAGGGGGGTTGATTACATTTCATTATTGATAGTGGGAGATATAAGAACTTGAAATAAACCAACTCCATTGATAGGGGAAGAAAATGACAATGCCATAACCCCAACTATACACCAGTTGTAAATTGAGCCAAGGTTGAGACATTTGCATCAACTATCCATGTCTTTTGTCCTATGACATCAATCCCTTCAACTTATTAGGTACTCTATTATTTTGGCCCACTTGAAATTTGTGATGTAATTTTAGGGTAACCCTATATTTGGAAACAAAATGTTGTTTGTGTCTCCCAAACCTGTAATGCCAATGTTACTTCGGAAGGTCATCTCTATAGGGTAGCATTGGTATTTTGGCTATTTCAATTTCATATACCTTGGGAAAAAAATGCCAAAAGGTAATCTCTTAGACTACAAATTGTTTTCTCTTCATGGTTTTTTAGAAGGTTGGTGGAATTTCATTATGACCACCATAACTCTAACATAGGTTCATTCTACAAAACAGAAGAAGTTGGACATGATTCTAGGGGAGTACAAAGATATATTTGCTTCATCTACATGGAATCCTCTACACCACCAAGTCATACATTCCATTGAGTTTATACTTGGTGCTTCCTTATCCAATGGTATAATATATAAATGTACCCTTATGTAGATTGAAAAAACAAAGCATCAAATTCATGATCTTATCCAAAAGGGCCAAAATTGAACAAGATCCTCACCTTGTGGGAGCCCAATGTGTTGATATATGAGAAAAATGGGACACAATGAATCTATACTGATTATAAAGCCATAAAAAAATCAATATCAAGAATCCATACCTTATCCCCCAAAATAAAAATAAAAAATTGATTGATTGAAGGGTGCCAAGTTTTCCAGCAAGAATGATTTGAAGTTAGGCTACCACTATATTCCAATATAACAAACTGATGTATGGAAGAAAACCTTCAATTATAAATAAGGCCTCTTTGAGTGTTTAGTCATGCATCTTTTATTGACTAATTCTCCAATGAAATTCATGATGATGATGGATTATATATTGTATCCATTCAGAAAATATTTTGTTGGATGACAACCTTATCTTTAATTGGACCTGGGTAGAACATTTGCAGCACATCCAATGGGTCCTAAGCACCCTATGGAAACACAAGTTATACACCAATATAAATATATCATCATTTGGAATGCAATTAATTCAATATTTAGGATACATTATGGGCGAATATGAGGTGCATGTGGACCCAACTAACATTTAGGTCATTCATGATTGGCTAGCCCTGTTAACTTGAGTAGAGATTTGTAGCTTCTTGGACCTTTCCAACTTCCACCGTAGGTTTGTCTTGGGTTCATTGAGACTACTTGGCAATTAATTAAAGTGACCAAGGGTGGAACTAAGTCCAAGTTTGCTTGATCTAGGTCATAGTAGAAAGCATTATAGAATATGAAACACCACCTCTTCTCTACACCAATCCTCATGTTGCTAGACTTGAAAAAATTTCTTGAGATTGATATAGTGCCTCCAACTATGGTATCAATGCAAAGGTAAGAAAGTTCTAGAATTACACCTTTAGCATGCACTCTTATTATATTTAGGACATATCTATATTCCTTCAAGTGAGTGTTAATAGCTATTTAGGAGGCACATTATAGCTGAGTGGCAGGGCACTTCTATGTAGAGAATATACGAGTAGTATTTTAGAAGAATTTATATTATCCAAAGCTTCAATAGGACATCAACCAATACATTAGAGAATGAACTAGATTTACCATCATTAAATTGTCCATAAGGAAAGAAGGGTTGTATACTCCTTGACCTATCCTAGACAAGCCACAAGAATTAGCCTCCATGGAATTCATGTTATGTTTTCCCTCCACCAAACATGGTCATGATTGCGAATTTTTATTTGTTGATCAATTCTCTAAGATGGTAATTTTAGCATCATGAATAACATAGTATCAAAACCTAAGCCATAACTAAATTATTATTTGAGCATGTTTGGGTTCATTTTAGAAAATCAAGGACCATTATTTTAGACATGTATAAGAGGTTCCTTAGTAACTTCTAATCCAACTATGGTCACTGATGGAAATAAAGTTGACCAAATTGACTACCTTTCACCCCCTAATATATGGACAAACATAAGTGATCAACATGATGATTGTGCATATTCTTCACTTGTATAACTCTAAGAATAAATATACATGGGATGAGATCCTTCCATATGTTAAAAATATCTATAATAGATATCTCCATAACTATTGGTCATATCCATTTTCTTATGTGCTTGGGTTTCTAGCCATATCCTCTTTATGATGTGGCTCTATTGTGCATATTCACCAACAAAGTCCTCCCACTCTTAGATTGAGGTAAATATAATAGTCAAATTTGTTGAACAAATCCAAGACCTCCAACAATAGGTTCATGATATCTTGTATAATTCCAATCCTAAGTACAACAATGACATGACAAGCATCAAGTTCCACACAAGTTTCATGTTGGTGTTAAGTTGTAGTTTCATTTTCAAAAATAGTTCCTTTTCTCCCCCCTCAAGAATCTTAGATCAATCCATTATGGGTATTACACAATCACAAAGGTTATGGGTGAAAATGATTTCAAATTAAGTCTTCTTCATTTCCTTGGCTTGCACCCAATATTTAATGTGGACATACTTTAACTATATTTCCCACCTCTATTGGACATGCTAGATGTGGTTGAGCACTTGGACCCTATAAAATTAAATCTTGACTGCATTGAGAAATTTATAGTGGATCATATCACTGACACCAAAATAAAAGGTGCCTGCTTGTAGAACATATAAATTTATCTCATTATCAAAACACTACAACTTCTTTAGCAGGGAAAGTGGCTCACCAAGCTCCAGATTCAACAAAATTTCCCATGTTTACTATGATAACTTGATTTTAATCCTAAGGTGGGATGATTTAACCACATGGATAGCATTGATAATCCAACTCTTCCATTAAATCAACATGGTTCTCCATCTTAGAAGTTTTGTTATGATTTTTTAGGTCTTAAAATTTTGGGCCTATTTTGAGGCCCTAAAGAATGTTTTATGAGAAATTTAGGAGCCTATATTTAACTTTGACATATCAAGGCAATTAACGAAATTATAGTTCTTAGGTATATATTTCCAATATGCCACTATCTACCCTAAATGGAGATTATATGTAAAATTTGCACCCTTGGGAATTTGATGTATCAATTGACCACCTCAAGGCCCACAAAATTTTAGCTTTTTTACTACTAATTTTAGGTTTTTGAACCTTTGGGGGTTCTTGTGTTATGTTAAATTCCCTTTCTTTGGCTTCTTGTGATAGCTTTTTTCAAATGAGCATTAACCAACATCTCTCTTAAGAGATAAGCTATCACCATTCTATCTAGTTTTTGTTCGACAACATTCTACTATTTTATTCATTAATATATATTTTGGTTTTAATTGTATTAGTATGTTCTATACTATCTTTATATGTGTGTGTGCTCCATTTCCTCTCCTTCCTTTCATGCATTCCATTCCTTATACAACCCAAAAATGGTGTTGGATCAATTTTCTCCTTTTTTTTTCTCAATTCATATCCCTAGTGAGGTCAATGTATTAAGAGTAGAACCTTGAGCTAGTTTCACTTGTATATGATCACTCTTATCTACCTTAGCAACCCCCCATGGTAGAAGAAAAGAGAGATGAAAGAGCATGAGATCCCATCAATATGTTTCTTGAGAAATAATAGAGGAAGGAGACGATGGATTATTTCATCTATATCCTTTGATGACTCTTAATGGCAGTCAAGAAACCTTCAACAAGTAGCCATTTCAAATGTGTGGTACCATTTGAGGTACAATTTAACTTTGATAACTCTCTATTTAAAGGCTAGATGTGGTAGTATGGTTAATGCATCAAATATATGTACAAATGGTCGGTTACATATGGTGCATAGATTCTAAAATATTTGAGTGGCTTCATTCCCTAAAAAAATGTGTTATGCATAAGAAAATGTTATATAATATTTTTTTTGACAATATATTCAATAAAAATATAACAATCAATGAACACTAGTTTATCCACTAAAATGTGTTTTATTAACATGGAAAATTTCTTCTATCGGAAAAAACTTTGTTTCCACAGAACTATCAAATTTATGAGGTCGATTGTGTTACCACATTGAGGAAAAAATCAATAATTTGTATAACCCATTTTGGAGAAGAAAAGTGTGAATTTTGAAAGTGAAAATGGTGAAGATTTCTAGACATTCGAATTTCCAAAGAAATATATATATATATTTGCATTTTATTTCGCAAGAAAAACCATCATAAAATTGTAGGATTATTTATTTAATTAAATTATTTCCTATGAACTATAAAAAATCATGTAAAAAAAGATGATAACATAGAGCTACCATATAGTATATTCAATTGGACATGTACACAATAGTTTAGTAATGGTGAGATCTAAGCATCTTTAGGAGTTTTCAACCATGCTAAAGCATTCTAGTTTGTGTCCTTGGATGATGTGGCATCATTTCATCCAATGGTGCAATCTTAAATGCCTCAGGATAGATGAATGCATTTCAACAAGCCTAGCATGGAAGGCCGGAAGTTGCTAACAGCCTCAGCATGTGAAGGACTGAGGGATTGGTAGGATTTACAATCCTCAACTACCACCCCACCTCCAACAATGACGGTTGACTTTCCTCCAAATGCGTAACTCTCCCTGAACAGTGGCAAGCCAACCCCTCCTCCTTTTCTAGACTCATCCTATTGGTAAATTGCACCCTCTTCACCTCGATCCCTGCTCGATGCTACTAACTCAAACTCTTGGAAGCCGTATTGTAACTCATCTTTTCCAAACCTTCTCTTTTCTTGTTGGGCTATTATCCCATTTCCATTTTCTTGTGTAACCTATTGTTGACGAGAAAAAATGCACCACCAATAGTTAGTAGATCTCCTTGGTGTGAAGTGCCAATTATATCTCACACTGTTTGAGGTATCAATCCCATCCAATATGTGGGTCGGATTGCCACCATAATTTTACCTTGGGTTTTGTTTGAAGATATGTTAATGTGAGGGAAAGTGTGAAATACATGGACGGTGAATATGAATTAACTCACAGATGATCAACTTGAAGAAAAAGATACAAAATTATAATAACACAACAATAAGACCAAGTACATAGGATTTACTTAGCTAAAACCATCCAAGACATTAAGAGTAAAACAACACTAGAAACTAATTGGAAAGTAGTTCACAACTAATAACTAGTGTAATGTGTAGAATGAAAAAGAATAGATTCATAAGAAAGCATGTGAGTCATAAGCCACGAATTAATTCATCAACAAATAATAAATGCAATGCACGCATAATAGAAGTATCAGATAGCCATTACAACCATAATGAAAGTGAAAAAGGATCCTTCCAAGAGTAGAGATATTCTCATTGATAATGCTTAAATATGTGGTACATGCATCAAGAGTCCATCAATATCCAGTAGTGGAAGGTGGGTTTCTCATATCATCCCCAAAATAATTCTACTAGCTTCACTACAACTAAATCTCCAAAATACTAAGAGCAAGAGTACTCATAGATACCTAAGTGCTAACAACCACTTAAATTCTAAAATCCCCTTTCTATATGCATGAGGATATATTTATACAAATGGGTAAGTGGATTTTCACCTTCCCATGACTATTGAACTAGCTCATGACCTATTCACCTCCTAGTGACTTTTAATATTCTAATTGAACTTTACATGATTTTTTTGTATTTCTCCATTTTCATAATTATGACAAAATAATATTTATTTGACAAAAGAAATAGGATGGATGAGTTCATCATATATGCTACCTTCTCCCTTGCTATGCAAGTAAACTCCCTTCAACTATGTTGTTTCCATAACAAGATGAGTCTGAGCCATGAAAGTTCAAGTAATTTTCGTTTGCATGAAAATTTGTTGGAGGCACCTTTTGCAAATGCTTTGAAAATCAACATTTGACATCATTTCTCAACTTCTTGTTTTATTCTATCTTTGTTTCAACCTGTACTAAATTAATTTGTAGGGTCTTTTGCAATAATTTTCTTTCTTAAGTACTTCTGTTAAAAATTGTGCATACAATGGGACTCAAACATACTTGTGAATGTGAACAATATTAGTTGGTTGAGGCTCAATGATGTCTATGTATTCATATATTTACCAATAACAATTCCCTCAGTAGTTTGTGGATTATTTGATGTAATTTTGTATTCCAAACTATCACACCTTCTTCTGACGTATGTTCGTAGACTCATTCCCAAGATCAACATCTAATGTATTGGTTTCCAAAATTTATTAAATTTCAATTTTATCCTATCTTTAGGATTTAAATGTTTAGCCTATAGAGAACTATATATCAGTCCCAGTTTATGGAAATTTGAACCAAAAAAATTTAATCTCTTAACCTCCATAAACCTAATGGGATATGAATGAGAATGCACATAATTAGGATTCAATAGAACACATAATAGATACTTCAAACAAATGTGAACATACCTATGTCTAGTTTCATTTTCCACTAAAATATTACCCCAACAAATATTACTATCACCAGCTCCAGCAGCAACAGGAATTGTAAAATTATTAAAATAGTCGTGATGCTTGCATCTTAATGCTTGTATCAACACTCGAAGGCAAGATGGTTTTTAAAATCTTTCAATATCCTTTTCTATCATGAGTTTAGGCCTAGTAATGAAAGGAAACCCAATGCCTATGGTGATAGGACATTGATAAAAATTCGATTGAGCAGAGGTAGTATACTGATTTTTGGAAACGCAGAAAAATAATAGGGGTTCACAAGACAACATTCCGTTGAAATCGAGACAAATTTCCAACATGAATTATGCCTCTTTAACTGATATTTGTGTTTAAATTCTCATTCATGTTTCAGAAGCTTTTCCTTGGCTCTTGTTCTCTATTTGACTTCAATAATCTCAGTAATGGCCTGGCCTTGTTTTCTTGATTCTCCTTCTACTGAAAATTTCATAGCTTTCACAACATGTGTGGCTTTTAGGTACATAGTATTTTCCTTGTGGGATAGATGTGGTGGCCTCTAAATAGCATGCCCCATGCTTACATGTTATAGGAGCATTATAATTATCCTTATCACATTTTATAACAATTTTTTTCTAACCATGGTTTCAATAACTTCTTTTGAAATTCATTTATAAATGCTACAAACCATTTGTGGTCATTTTACATTTGAAACACCAATGTATCCTCTCCTTAATATTCTATTGAGAAGGCATCATAATCGTATGATGATAATATTTCATTCACAAGACTTTCATGTTCAAGCTTACATTATCTACTTGAAAATATCCAATGAATCCTCTATATCTTTGATTTCTATTTGTAACAAAAAGGGATCGTTTTCTTCATAGAGAAGTATACTTCAATTCTCAAAAGCAAATGCACTCAGGTAAGAAGTAGGATCCAAGATTTCATATTAAGGGGAAACATATATTTGGTTGTTCCCACCTTCAAAGGATGTTTTCCCAACCCCATTTTCAACTTCCTTTAACTCTTCTTCCTCATTTATCATTGATTGTGTGTTCCCTTATTGCATTGCTCCGTTGAATAGACTACTTTCCATTACTGGAAATTGGTGCCATTGCACATTATTTTTCAAAATAGACAACATTTCCATATATGTCATTTCCATTTATATTTCAAATATTTCCATCCTCATCCATTCCATTATGTTCCATGTTAATGTTCAAAAACCTTTGCAACAACTTTGAGAAATATTTTGGTTGTCGTTATAGTCCATTTTGTCACATCTGGTCAGTAGGCCTATAAACTAGATCAATCAACATCCTTTTACCCCTTCACATAATCATAGCACAAATCCCTATGCATGACACTCTCATATTCCATAGTTTATTCCTGAAAACCCCTTTTTCAGTCATTTTAAGGACCAACGCTCCCTGGCCTCCTACTGGAAAACGTTCACCAATAGGTTTATCCATGTTAGAAGGTTTGATCACCAGCAGGCTTCTCCATGCTAGATAGGGTTGATCACCAGCAGGTTGCTCCATGTTGGGGTGCATTGATTCTAGAAATTCGGGAAAAGAGAGAGAAAATCCAAAAGCCTATTATTATAGAAGCTTCCAGGATTTGTTACAACTATTTACCTCAAATAAAACTCTCAAAACCTATCTTATCACTCCTTAGATTTTCCATCCCTTATCCTTTGATCCCATCCTCCCATCATGAGTGGATCTAAAGCCTATATTGGTAAATGGATAAAAACTCCCAACTTACCATCCTCTTCTATATATTTGTGGCCATCCACAAGCTAGAGGTTGGATTTCAGATATAGATTCTACCCTCATGTTGTTGTTGTGAAGGGTTATTATTCCATTCATTAAGGTGATTAGAGGTGCACTTTTTGGGAAAGAAGGAACAAGTCAACTTGGAGGAGCTCTTCTACAAGATCAACTCCTATATTTGGTTGTAACTCACTCCATTTATATTAATGCAAAGAGTTCTATGTTTTCCTATAAATGGCGTTATGATTTCATGTATTTCGATGCCATATTGATCTTGTAAATGAAACTTCATTCCATCCACATGTTAGCAACCGATAGTTTACTTAGGTGAATGAAATGAATATTGGGGGGCATGTACCTCAAATTCAGTCATGATGCTGGGGGAACACAAACTTATTTTCAAGCATAGTTTCCCATGTTCCAAGCTTGTGTAAAAATGAAACCATTCTCATCTGATCTCTCGTGATTTGGATTTTTTTATTAGCCTATTTTTGCGAGATGATCCTTGGTTTTCTCATTCCATCGTCACCATCTGTTTTGCCAATCATACACTTTCACTTGGTATTTTTACCCTTTCCTAAGGAACTGTTGTGATGAGTGGTCTTATTAGCCAACCTCTTGAACTTTGTATGTTTTGAGAAGTTCCATCAAGACTGGAACTAGTTTCTACCCTTAATACCACTCGTTCCTCCAAGTGGAGTTCTATTTCAACTCTTTTCAGACTCCAAAAATATTAAAATATTGGAGCACTTGTCTTTTGAAACTCGTTAAAGTAAATGAAAATATGTCTACTATTCAGATAACCTATTTATGAAAAAGGAATACCTTAGTAGAACATGGCTAATAGGTTCTCTTGAGTATTGTTTTCTACCTTTTCGGACTCGAGGGACTATCTGTCGGAAAAGGAACATCTGGAATTTTCTTTTTTTGCCTCTTTTTAAAACTCTCTAAAAATGAAAAATATGTCTTGTTTTACCTTCGCTGGACTCATTAAAATATCAACCAAGGATGGAATTGTCGAACATGACAAGGTCGAACCACTTATTCTCAGGGTTCATTAAAAATACTCAAGTGGATTCATCCGAAGGGTGAACTTATAGATCAAGCATATGTTATCCTCCTCAAGATTGTTAAAAAATAAAGAGGTACTCACCAATATGGTTGTGGAAATTTGGAAAATAGGGTATTCCATTTGCTAATGAAAACAAGTCACTCTTGAACACGACACTCTTCCACCTCATCTCCATGGATGTTTTCTTGGGTAATATGCTTGTATTTGGTTCATCATACAATTTTCAAAGCCTCCATTTTCGGTTTAGGGTCAATGTTTCCAATTCCATTCAGTGTCTTCGCTATGTTCAAGATAATTCATTTAGTTAATATCTACTACAATACTCTTAAGACTTCATTACATGTTTGTTGTTCCTAATCCAGTTATGTATCACCATCATTCTTTCTGAAAACATGATACCCATTTCATTACATTGATGGGGGATACATCAAGGCCCTCTTGCGATGGGTCACTTCCTGTCGACATCAACTTATTATCCAGGAAGTTGAATTAGAAAAAACCCTTCAGTACCTTGGTGCTGGTATACATCAATGGAAATTTTCCTCACTCTCGATGACAAGTTTACATCAATGGCCTTCGAATAAATTTTATGTGTGATGTTTGAATTCAACTCATTCATTCACACCACACGGATTGTATTGCAGTACCTTGAGATCCATTAACATCATCAATGGTTTCTATCCTGTCTGTTAATGAATTACATCGTTGGTCGGTAATCATATGGTGTCTACCATGTTCAACTATAGCTCATTGATTCACATGGTTAGACTCATACATTTGGACGGTCGTGTAAACGATATAGAAGACCCCAGATCTAGTTTCATCCATTCGGGATGTGATTTCAGGATTAATACAATATCACGATGTATGATATCTATGATCATATAGACATTCATCCAGTCATGGGTCCACCATTTTTCATCAGTGGACATTTATTTTGATCATTGTACATGTAATGTTAGCTTATGTGTTGAGCATGGGTATGCCTCCCTTAGAAAAGCTATCATGATGTAAATTTACTGTAACAAAATATGATCTCTCTTCTTTTTCTTGATCCTGAATTGTCACAAGGTCAAGCAATTTAGTGATCATTCAACATTCCTGAATTTTTTCTTTAAATGAAAATATGTTATAGCCCATTTTTTCACTCTATTTATTTTGCCTGTAAACTAAATCAATAAATATCCTTTTACCCCTTGACATCATCATAACACAAATCCCTATGCATGACACTCTCATATCCCAAAGTTTCTGCTTGAAAACACCTTGTTTCAGTCATTTTAAGGACCAATGGTCCCTGGCCTCTTACTGGACAATGTTCGCCAATAGGTTTCTCCATGCTGGATAGGGTTGATCACCAGTAGGTTGCTCCATGTTGGGATGTGTTGATTCTAGAAATTTTGGAAAAAGAGAGGGAATCTTGAAGCCTCTTCTTTTATAAGCTTCCAGGATTTGTTATAACTATTTACCTCAGATTAAACTCTCAAATCCTATCGCATACCTCCTTGGATTTTCCATCCCTTATCCTTTGATCCCATCCTCCCATCAAGAGTGGATCTAAATCCTAGACTGGTAAATGAATAAGGACTCCCAACTTACCATCCTATTCTATATATTTGTGGCCATCCAAAAGCTAGAGGTTGGGTTTTGGAGATAGATTCTACCCTCATGTTGTTATTGTGAAGAGTTATTATTCCATGAATTAGGGTGATTAGAGGTGCAGTTTGTGGAAAATAAGGAACAATTCAACTTGGAGGATCTCTTCTACAAGATCAACTCCTATATTTGGTTGTAACTCACTTTATTTCTATTAATGCAAAGGGTTATTTGTTTTCCTATATATTTAATTATTATTTCATGTATTTCGATGCCATGATGACCCATTTAATGCATTATTTGGATGATTATACATATATTTTGCAGATTGTTGGCTTGGGTTGTCTGATTGTGCAGGTTATAATTTTGGAAATGGGAGCTAGGATTGGAGCATTCAAGCCAAGAAAGGAATGAATCATACGTCGGATTATAGGTAGGATTCATCCCATTATCTATTTACTTCAAGGGAAACATTAGCTTCTTTTTATTTATGTTTTTCTAGGTTAGGCCACCCAGTCTAGGGAAGATACTTTTGTCTACAGTCGTAGATTCTATATAAGAACTGCAATCATCCATAATTCAACCAGGTCCAGAATGCAGTTGTAATGTTTCCAAAAGGTAGATATATTTTAATTTATGAGGCATCCAAATGGCATGAATTATTCCAAATTTGACTGCATGACCTAAAGGATGTTTGTGGCTCTTGTGAAGAATAACCTCATCTTGTTGAGTCCTAGAGTTCCAAATTTAAACTTGTCCATCATCAATGACTAAAATTGTCAAATAATATGAACAAGATCCTAAAAAAGCATACTTCCAGAGGAATATGATGGTGATGTTCAATAAAATATTTACCATGAAAAGTTTGCTATGGATATGTACTTATTTCTTAAATAAGCCATGACAAAGATTCATTTTGAGATAACATTCAGTGGTGGGTAGGTTATTTAAAAAATATTGCAATAAAAATGACCAAGAAAACAATGAAAAGAAAGGGGGGGAATTTTTTTTTAAATGTGCAAGGGAAATTTTGTCGGGGTTATTGTAGGGGCTACAACATTTACTCACTTTGGAAATTCTTAGAGGAGAGGATCAAAACCCTATTTTCCATTTAGGTTCTCACCTCCACCTACCGATGACCCACCATGGCACAAGAGGAAGTGAATTAAAAGAACGGCTAAAGAGGTTTCTCTTGTACTTAGGTATGCGACTAAATGTGATTCATTGTATGGAGAAGACATTAGTTCTAGGTTGATGTTTTAGTAAAAAAATGTTCATGGTCATACTTTAGAGGTGGATAGATTATATTTTTCAATCGTTTCTTGGATATGCACCAAACTATTTAATATTAGCCAAGGGGTTGATAAGGTGGTTGGAAAAGGTGGAAGCGGATGCACACAGACTCCTTAACGGTGGATGGTTTTGGATCTCTCAGACATTATACATAGAACCCTAGACAATATAATTTGACATGAAATCAGAGAAATAGGAAGCAATGCCTACTTGGGTTCAGCTTCCAACACTTCCCCTGATTTCTAGTTTGAGGATGTCTTCAAGGAAATTTGGAACACTCTAGGTTTATTTTATGAAGAAGATTATTCCTTCTAGAAATAGATTATAAGGGCATGGCTAAAATTTAGTTAGATTGAACCTCACCAAAGGACTTATATCCTCAATATCTATTACATCAAGGGATTTGAAGCACCTGTAAATTCTATACTATGAGGGGGTTCCTTACAAGTGTGATCGATGTTGTATGCATGGTCATTTCAGTAAGGACTCCTCAATAGGAAACTATTGAAAGAGATGGATCAAGAAGGATTAATTGTATGTGGTTTCTCCTCCTCCCTTGCCTCCAAAATATGGTCAATTTTATCCTCTATAATAAAGGTCATCATGCAAACCCTAGCTTGAAAAGGATTTGAACTTGTTGGAGACCCCATCAGGACCCTTCATCCCCTCTCCCAATGTTGGCACAATACCTAAAATCCACTTTATATCTTCAAAGGAGGGTGAACCCTCCAAATTTATGGCACTGGTTTCAGAAGCCCCTTTATCATCTTATTTTGATCTATTTTTGAATCCTTTCAATACTTTTCATACATATTCTCCCTATCGAAATAACACCTCCCTAACTAAGCTCTAAAATCTAGATCTCTCAGTCTCCTCTCTATCATATTCCTCTCCTTGACTCTTTCCTTCATCCCCTCTTTTATCCCTATTATATGTGTTTCTCTTCTTTCACCCACTTGTTCACCTCCCTTACTTGATCCTCCGGCTCACTCACCCAAGTATAATTTATGCTCTTCTACTTTCCTTCTACCTGAGCCAAGGGGAGTTCTGGGCTCTTCTCCAGACATGAATTATAAATTCTCTTGCTGAGGCAGAAAATCCTCCTTATCCATTACAAAAAAAATTGTTCATTCTGAAATCAAATATGGAAAGAAAAAATGCATTAGTCGAGGTCATAGAGAACTTCCCCCTGCTGTTTCCCCCAAATGAAGTTATTCTCATTGAATTGCAAGGGAGTAACCAACCCCATAAAAAAATTATCTATCAAATGGTTGATGTACCTTCATTCCCCCCACATCCTGTTAATCCTATAGGAATATATGATGGAAAGAGAAAAGGCCATTTATTCTCTTAAATAAATTCTCCCCTTATTGGATTTTCTTTCTCTATATGCAATTGGCAGATAAATGGGAATTGTCTCAGGATGGGACACAAGATGTGTTCGATTGACATCGACTTGGTCCTTTAAATTAGAACTCGTTATTGAAATTTTAACTAGGGAGATGGAAAAGGCATTTCTTTGCATTAATGTGCCCGTTTTCACACTGTTAGGTTTTCTAGTCAAATCTTCCTATGCTCCCCCTTTTGTCCTTAGGAAGGGTAATTTTGGGTGGGTACCTGAATTTCTCATTAGCAACAGCTAAGATCTGGTGACCCTCTACTAGGATTGGTCCCCTCATGAATTTATTCACAAAACTAAGAGGGGTGTTGGGCTTATGTGATTTTCTTCTTCTTAATATTCCACCCACTTAGTCAAATAATAGGATAGGACCTGATCAAATTGCTAAAATATTGGATTTTCTTCTCATTTCGAAGGTCCTCCTCAAATTTTCCTTTAGATTTGGTCAAATATCTCTAGTTTGGGGGCCTTTGGCCATAATCCTATACTTTTGAGTTTATACCCTTTCCCCTTCAAGCCACCTAAGCCCTTTAAAGTAAATCCATATTGGTTTAAGGACCCTTCACTTCTTGAAGCCTTGAAATCCATTTGGATTCCCATCTCCTCCTTTATGCCTGAATCCCCTCCCATACAATTCCACCAAAATTTAAATAGGTCAAAAGCATTGATTGTTATTTGGGGAAGGGAAAAAGAAGGAAGTTGACACTAAATCTCTAGAAAATATAGAAACCCAATTGAAACTATACTATGAGTAAAATATCCTACATAATATGAAAATTACTAGATCTAAATGAACTTCAGAATCCTACTTCACCCAGCTAAATTTACTTCTCTTTTTTGTAAATTACATTACAGAATTATTTCAGATTTCTTCATGAAATATTGAACCAAATTACTGAAGCAACCTACACTTAATTACTTATGATTCTAAACAAGGAAACTGAGAAAAGAAAAATATACACATAGGACACCATTATTTTTGGACGAAAGTCCCCGGAAAAACCCAATGTGGGAAAACTGGTGCAATAGATCTGAGAGTTTGATTTTATTAAGTAGTAGCAAATTATGAATACATATCTGAATACCACTGAGGTAATTCAGTTATAGAGAGAGAAATATTGGAAGAAATATTGTGAGTTTTACTTGACTCAATCACTGAAAAACTCTCGACTGATCCGGTCACTGGATGAAGTGCCATTGACAGGCCCTGCGCTGCCTCTGCGCAGTACCTACGTTAGCCTATCTAGAAACTACGTCACCCATCTACGTGATCGATCTGCAACCCAGAATCACTGCTCTCAGCCTCCCAGTGTCACACCTTGGTTCCCGGATTCTAAAATTGATTCTTCTGCAAAATCTCAGACTCTTTCTCACCCTCTGCGTTGCCTCTACATGGCCCTACGTCAGCCTCTGCATGAGAGCTGTTGGATCACTCTCTACTAATGATTCTCCGACTATGAAAATATCTCTCCAAAATTTATCCCTGCCCCTCATTGCGCTGTAATCATTTAGATCGAATTCTCCTCTGAGCACTTCTCACATCATAAAATCAATCACTTAGATTCATTCAGTGTGTCTTTCCAAATGACCCTCAAGCCTTCCTTTATAGCCTTCTCGTTGAGACTTCATCGACCAAGATTAGATCTCCAATCAACAGCTAAGAATATAACTTGACTTGATCCATTTTCTCTAGAAGATTCACTCTTTATTTTATTAATACCCTTTAATTATTTAATTTTCCTAAGTTTAAATTTAGGGTCACATTAAAATAATCAATTATTTTAATAAAACGCATTATGTGTGGAATTTCCACAAACGCTTTATGGGTTCTTTGGAATACATGTGCAAAAGATTCTCCAACAATTTTGAGACTTGGAGCACTTATGATGCTACCAAAAATAAACACTCACTCTTCGCGAGGAAAGTTCTCTAGCAACATGCATATTGCACATTGCTCTAACCCTAAAGCATTCTCTGCACTACTGATGTCTGACAATTTGTCCACCAACCACTGTCAGATTTTTCTATAAATGTATTTTTTCCCATAACACTACCACTACCAATGCTACATCCGTAATACATCTCCCTCTCAAGTGCTACATCTAATATGTTGCTAGCACTGCCACTGCTAACACTACATATGTATTGCAACTCAGTTGCTGAGAGAAGCAACTGAAACCACCCAAAAACTGAACAAGCATTCAGTGGATGCACCTCGATGCTAAAGATCTGATTGCTCCTAGTCCCACACTATCCATTGAATCCACTGCATTGTTTAAGCTATTGTACTGTGCCTCCATGCACTAATGCCTATATGCTCTACACTGCTCAGATTATGGCACTACTAACCACTGAATTTGTCTCTCCATCACTCCTTGGATCCCACTAAAAACTCCTCCATCCCGCTACCACTTATCATGGGCTTCTATAGCAAGGTGATGATCCATGAGGTGGGTTACTCAAGGATCTTGCCCAACTGAAATTCAAGGTGAACTACGACACCCCATCTCCCTCCTGGAGATGTGTGGGCACTCATGGCATACTCATCCTCCTTGATCTTCGTGGCTACAACCATTGGATTGTGGTTCTCATCCTTGTCCTTTTTCTTCAAAGGAGATTGTGATGCATACTGGCCCATTTAGTCACATATGAAACACTTCACCTTGGAGACATCCTTCTTGCATCCTGGTTGCCTTTTTTGCCCCTTCTATGCGAGGGCTGCATTCTCCTTCTCCTCCAGATTCTTCGATCCGCTCTTGCTGCTACCGTCAAGTTTAAACTTGACCAGATCTCTTCTCAGCTCTTCCTCCTAAAGAGATGCCCACATTGCCTCCCAACTCGGTATTATCACCCTGCCCAAGATACTTTGGACAAAAACTTGCCACTCCTCAGTGATCACATTAAGGGCCAGTCTCACCATAGTTGTAGCGGATGGGGTAGATCCCACGACTGCCAACTGGTCACAGATTTCTTGAAGTCTCGTTAGGAATGGAATAATGTGCTCCCCATTTTGCATCTGGATCATCTGAAGCTTCTGCTCTAAGTACATATTTCACTACTCGAAAGTTCCTTTGTATAGCATGGACAAGGCCTCCCATATCTCCATGGTTGTGTTCTTGCCAGCTATATGAGAGACTATATGATCCTTCACACCATCAAGGATAAGTTTCTTGGCCTTTTCCATGTCATACTTGTACTTTTTATTCTAATCTAGATCTATAGGCACAACAACCACGTTGTCTATGAATGCCTTGAGATCATACTCATCCAGAAGGAATCTGATTCTTTCCTTCCAGATCATATAGTTGGAGGATCCCTCCAACAAATCATGATCTCTAATTCTGTGAGCTTCCATATCATCCAAAAAATGTAGAACTGCTCCCTCTTTCTCCATACTATGTATCTTCTATGCTGGCTTACACACTCACTGATGGAGTTGGTAAATATGTCGCTCCTCTGTTGCCCATAAAATGAGGAAAAATGAATTCCTCAACAAGGAAATCATTGAGGAAGAATTCCCTAACTATGTGCTCTTCTTCTTCTTCGTCTGACGCTTCTGTGCCCAACAAATCCTTCTAGAAAAACCATGTCCCTTTGGATCTATGTGAAGGCTCTGCACTAATCCCTTTTCCTTGGCAAGATCTTGATCCAAAAGTCTTACCTCTCTGTCAACTCACTCAGAGAGATACCACCTCAAAAATTCTGCCCTTCTGGCTAGAACTGCGCAATCCCTCTACATATTCAATATGTTGTTGTTGCAACAATTAGACCTTTGCTTTAGTGCTATATTTTAAAATTTTCTCTGATACCATGTGAAAATTCCTAGATCTAAATGATCTCCAGGATCCTAATGCAACCAGTTGAATTTACTTCTCCTATTTGTAAATTACATTACAGAATTATTTCAAATTTCTTCATGAAATATTGAATAAAATTACTGAAGCAACCTACACTTAATTACTTATGATTCTAAAACAAGGAAACTGAGCAAAGAAAAATATACACACAAGACACCGTTATTTTTGGACGAAAGTCCCCAGAAAAATCCAATGCGGGAAAATCGGTGCAACGATTCTGAGGGTTTTATTTTATTAAGCAGTAGAAAATTTTGAATACCACAAAGTTAATTCAGCTACAAAGACAGATTTTTTTTTAGAAATATTGTTATTTTTACCTCACTCAATCACTCAAAAAATCTCGGCTGATTCGGTCACTAGATGAAGTTCCCCTGGTAGGCCCTGCGCAGTCCCTATGCAGTCCTTGTTTCAACCTCTCTAGGAAATACGCCACCCATCTAGGAGATAGATCTATAGCCTCGAGTCATTGCTCTTAGCATCCTGGTGTCACACCCTGGTTCTTGACTTCTGAAATTGATTCTTCTACAAAATCTCAGACTCTTTCTCACCCTTTGCGCTTCCTCTATCTGGTTCTGCATGAGAGTTTCTGGATCAATCTCTTCCTCTCTCTGCTGATGATTTTGTGGCTGATAAAATATATCTCTAGAAGCTATCCTTGCCCCTCACTGTGCTGGAATAACATAGATCGAAATGTCCTCTGAGCACTGGTCACTTCATAAAATCGATCACTTAGATTAATTCAGTATGTATTTCCAAATGAACCTCAAGCCTTCCTTTATAGCCTTCTCGTTGAGACTTCAACGACCAAGATTAGATCTCCAATAACCAGTTAATATTATAACTTGACTTGATCCATGTTCTCTAGAAGATTCACACTTTTTGTATTAATACCCTTTAATTATTTAATTTTCCTAATTTTAAACTTAGGGTCACATTAAAATAATTAATTATTTTAATAAAACACATTCTGAGTGGAATTTTCACAAACGTTCTTTGGAATAAATGTGCCTAAGCCTCTCCACAAATTTTGAGACTTGGAGCGATTCTGATGCTACCAAAAATCAACAATCCCTCTTAGCAAGGAAAGTGCTCTAACAAAATTCCCGTTACACATTGCTCTGAACCTGAAGCATCCTTTGCACTATTGATGTCTGAAAAGTTTTCCACCAACCACTGTGATGCTCTTGTAAATGTACAACTACCCTTGACACTTCCACTTCCAATGCTACATTCGTACTACTGCTCCCTCTCAAGTGTTTCATCTACTATGCTGCTAGCACTACCACTGCTAACACTACATATTTACTGCAACTCAGTTGCTGAGAGAAGCAACTGAAACCATCCAAAAACTGAACAAGTGTTCAGTGGATGCACCTCGGTGCTGAATATCTGACTGCTGCTAGTCCCACATTTCCCTTTAAAGCCACTGCATTGTTGAAGCTACTGCACTGTGACTCTACGTACTTCTGCCTCTCTTCTATGTGTTGGTCAGATTCTGGCATTGATAACCACTGCATTTATCACTGCATCACTCCTTGGCTCCCATTGAAAACTCCTCGATCCTGTTGCTATTGATCATGGGCTCCCGTAGAAAGGTGATGATCCATGAGGTGGGTTCCTCAAGGATCCTGACCAACTAAAGTTCAAGGTGAACTATAGTTCCATGTCACCCCATCTCCCTCTTGGAGATGCGTGGACACTCATGACATACTCATCCTCCTTGATCTTTGTGGCTGCAACCTTTGGATCGTGCTTCTCATCCTTCTCCTTTTTCTTCAGAGGACACTGTGATGCAAAGCGGCCAATTGCGCCACATATGAAACACTTCACCTTGGAGATGTCCTTCTTGTGTCTCGATTGCCCTTGCTACCCCTTCAATGTGAGGGTTTCATTCTCCTCCTCCTCGGGATTCTTTGATCCACTCCCACTGCTACCGTCAAGTTTACACGTGACCAAATCTCTTCTCAGCTCCTCCTCCTA
Organism: Pinus albicaulis; assembly: GCA_034641835.2. Lineage (NCBI taxonomy): Eukaryota > Viridiplantae > Streptophyta > Pinopsida > Pinales > Pinaceae > Pinus > Pinus albicaulis. Next base: position 7,061,801 of record CM076578.1, read on the forward strand.
AAGAGTTTCCCACATCGCCTCCCAACTCGGTAGTGTCACCCTGCCCAAGATACTTTGGAAAAAAACTTGCACTCCTTAGTGACCGCGTTAAGGGCCAGTCTCACCATAAGACTAGTAGATGGGGTAGATCCCATTTTCGCTAACTGATCATGAATTTCCTAAAGTCTCGTTAGGAATGGAAAAATGTGCTCCCCTTTCTTCATCTGGATCATCCGGAGCTTTTTCTCCATGTACATCTTCCACTGCTTGAAAGTACCTTCGTATAACATGGACAAGGCCTCCCATATCTCCATAGGTGTGTTCTTTCCAGCTATATGAGAGACTATATGATCCTTCACACCATCAAGGATAATTTTCTTGGCCTTTTCCATATCGGACTTGTAATTTTTATTCTGATATGAATCTGTAGGCACAACAACCACATTCTATGAACACCTTGAGATCATACTCATCCAAAAGGAATATGTTTTATTAATACCCTTTAATTATTTAATTTTCCTTAGTTTAAACTTAGGGTCACAATAAAATAATTAATTATTTTAATAAAATACATTTTGAGTGGAATTTTCACAAATGATTTATGGGTTCTTTGGAACACATGTGCCTAAGCCTCTCCACAAATTTTGGGTCTTAGAGCACTTCCGATGCTACAAAAAATTTACATATAATACCTCGATGGACCAAAAGGAAGAGATAAAGGTCCTAGAGGATAAGAGAAAGAAATTTCCATTTGGCTTCAAGCGGGGCATAACAACACCAAGTACTTTCATGGTGTTACAAACCAATAAAAATACATTAATATTACTTAGGAGATTAAAAATATAGATGTATCCTCAATAACCTTCTTCAAAGATATATCAGAAGAAGGGTACAAATAATTTAAACAAATTTATTCCCTTCCTCATAGAGCCACCATTCGATAGGTATTAAATGTGACCAATAACTTCCAGAGATTCATAAATCAAGAAGAGAACAACTCTCTAATGGTTGAGGTAACAAAAGAGGAGCTCTCAAAGGTTTTACACAGTTTCTAGAAGGGAAAAAGTCTTATGCTAGACATACTTCCTATAGATTTTTACCTAGAATGTTATGATTTTATATCAGATGAACTGCTCTCTATAGTGGAATACCCTAGGACTTTCGGTCAAATCCTTCCCCCCCTTCAATTCCACATTTATTTCCCTTATCCCTAAATTAGACTCTCCTACTTCCTTTGATATATTTCATTTGATATGTTTTTGTAACTCTGTCTACGAAATCATTTCAAAACTCATTACTCTCTACCTCGAGGACATCATGCTAGATCAAATTTGTCCGAAACAATTTGTGTGTTTACAAATTTTTTAGATCCATGATGCCATCATAATTTCCCAAGAAGTCCTTCATTCTATACATACCTAAGAAGAAAAGAGAAATTATTTATAAAGTGGATATTTCAAAATCTTTTTATTGGGTTAGTTGGCTCTATGTAAGGCTCCTATTAATTCGTCTAGGATTTTGTGACTCGTTTGTAACTTGGTTATGAACTGCATCGATATAGAATCCTTTTAAATTTTAATTAAATGAGTGGTGTCTCCTTTCTTCCATGCAGAAATAGGGCTCATATAGGGTTACCCTCTCTCCCCCAGTTTGTTTTTCCTTGTTGTAGAAGCCCTCATAAAATTAATCATGGATGCAAAATCAAGAGGGGGATTCAAAAAAATTTCTATCTCTCAAGGATGCATCCTCTCACATCTATTATTTATAAACATCATTCCTATTTTATGTTAAGGAAACATATCCCATATCCAGTTATTAAAATATTTGTTGACATTATTCTTAGATTCTATAAGAATGATAATAAGCAATGAAAATCCATCCATCTTTGGATGGAGGTTACCAGGAAGGGTGAAATCCTTTGTGGAAAAAAATTTCTTCAAAAATGTCAATATGTTAGAATCAAGATTAAAATATCTTGGATTCACACTAAAACCTATTAACTATCTAAAATCGGGCTAGAGATGGCTCTTGGCATAGGTGGAAAAAATACATTGTATCGGGTCCAACAAATGGCTTTCTAGGGTAGGGGGATTGGTTTTGTGCAAATTTTTTCTGGAATCGATCCCAGTGTTCTAGGCTTTGTTAACCTGGATCCCTCTAGGAGTTATCCAAAATATGAAACAGATAATCAAGAATTTTCTTTAGGAAAGCAGAGAAGCCAAAAAGAACTTTTCTCTCACAACATGGAAGTATATAGCCATTCCAAAAAACCAAGGTTGGTGGGGCTTAAGGAACCTCAATATTTCTCTAAAGCCCTAGCTACTAAAGGGGTGTGGAAGATTATCTATGTGGGGGGGAGAGGGGGGGGGTGTATTTCTTAATATATCACCCAAAAAAATTATATCAAACACATTTCCTTTCTATATTGGATTAGATAACCTGCAAAAAATGGTTCCATAATGTGGAAGGAATTCATCAAATTTTTTCCATTAATCGACAACTTCCTTTGTTGGAAGGTAGGGAAGGGCACACAAATAAATATAGGTACATACCCCTAGATAGACATTCATCACTAGAATAAGCTCTTAGATCCACTTATCCACACTCTTAATCAAGAGGGTTGGCAAACCTTAAATCAGTTGGTAATTACCACAACCATATTTGGACAACACGAATGGATATCTGCAAATAAGTTACATCTTGAAGGTGATAATGTTGAATCCTAGTCAATATACATCCAAGGATTAAAATTCTCATATGTTACCATCAATAATTATGAATATAGCCTTATATGAACCTCGAGTCTAAGTGCATTCTATGCTCCAAAAATAGGGTACCAAACCCTTGTTGCATCAAATTATTCTTCAGAACTCCCCTAGTGGCGGTGGGGGATTGGAAATTAAATTTCCCTCCCAAGTATAAATTATTTGTGTGGTTACTCCTAAAAAACAAGGCCCCTAATTGGGACAATTTGATGAAATGATCCTTCTATTGCTCAGGCTAGTATCCCTTGTGCAAGGTTGAATTAGAATTAATCAATCATCTTTCAATTCAATGATATTTAAATAAGGAAGTATGGAAAGAAATAAGTCAAATGGAAAGCTAAAAATTCCTCTGGGACACTAATTATGTTGAGGAAAATTTTAAAATACAATTTCAAGTTACACAAAACCCAAAGCATAAATCCCTTCCTCTCATGGTTGCTTATGGAATCTAGATAAAAATAAATCATGAACTTTTTAAAGATAGGAATCCAATTCCAATAAGATCAACCATTAACAATTTAACTATAGCCAAATAATTAAAACATAATTCAAAAGGAAAGTATCATCCTCAACCACAAGAAGTCACCATACAAATTGATTTCCCATGGGATTTTTTTAACAATCTAACTCAAGGGAGGGGCCAGTGAAATTTTAAATCTATGCCATAATACCTCATTAAATATATAAAAAAACATTGGACTAGCCTCAAACAACTTTTCAGAACTCTTTTATCTAAAACTCATTTTGAAATTGGTAAGATACTAGGGGATTTTCAAACTACATATATATGGGGATTTCCAAATAGTAATAAAGTGGATGTTGGAAACAACTCAGCTAAAATATTATTTTATTTTACTATGTTTTGTAAATTATTTCATTGGATAGACTCCTTTGAGATCTCCTTTGATCATGTTTACAATCATAGGAGCATAGATGCAAGCTCCCTCTCTGAAGTTGGACTAGATGTGGTCCGAGACACGTGGAAGGTCAGAAAAAAAGATTTGGGACAACAAAAAGAATATATTCTTAACCCTTGGAAATAACCAAAATTCCATCTAATTTTGATGCTTTTGCAATGATGTTTTTAAACATTTATTTTGATATGAACCTTGTACGGGAGTAAATAGAAATTTCCTTTTTGGATGATATATAGTCAAGATATTATTGTATAGACAAGTAGCCAGGACATGGAAAGTGAAAGAGACTCCTATGTTTTTTTATTGTGATGATTTGAGGGAATCTACCTCTCTTAGGCTATTATCCATCTGAATAATGTATGCATCTAACCATGTAATGTTTTTTGCTACATATTAATAGAATTTTAGATTTTTTTCCAAAAAAAATCATGGATTGTTGTATTCAATTTCACTACATTAGGGTGTTACTTATATTTTTTGGCTCCACCTTGATGTAACCATTGTAGTATGAACATATGATGTGGTGAAACAAGAAAATTTTGCAAGTGATACCATCACCTGGTAGATCTTATTTCGTGACTGTGGTACTAATGATTTGGATGGTGGTGTCGAAGTAAGATTAAGGTAGTGGAGGAATAAGATTAAGGTAGTGGTTAGAAATTCAGTATGAGATTAAAGATCGTGAGCTCATGGGGAGGTAGGCCACAAGCTGATGTGATGTCTTACAATATCTAAAAAATGGGTCTTAAGCAATCGTTTTATTTGGTGAATCTCAAGTGAAATATGAGCATCCTAAAAGATTAGTCCTCTAGCCAGATTTGATGACATAACACGTGGTGGTTATTTCTCACCTTGAGTTGTAAAATACTTTAATTTATATCATTGTCACAAAAATATTTTAGTAATAAAACCAATGCACTACCTTCCAATTTAACTTCAAATCTTAGTCAAGCATATTTATCTCTAAGATGATCTTAATGGTGTAAAAGGAGTTGTGAAGAAGAAGGAATCGTTATGACCTTGCCCATACTTGTTGGAATAATTAATCAAAGATATGATGACCATGCTAGAAATGGGTGGAAACTCACTAAGTTGATGAGGGATATCTTCCCAAAAACCTACCATGATATCAAACATAATATACCTATCAGCCTTGTCTAATGAGATCTTATTTAACCAATTGGATGGTACAAATGTAAATAATTAAAGCCTTCTCTGAGAACCTAAATATTTCTTTGAGTGAGAATAAGACTCTACGAATTAGATGTTGTTCATTATTGGAAACTTTTTGTGTGGAAAATAAGAGGGAAAGCAAGCTCATAAGAAGAAATTTGCACCAAATTACAATACAGGAATTATCGTCAAAATATTGCTTGAATTATTTGGGAACATGAAGCATATAAGGGAAGCAACTAATGAACTAATTCAGTGTATATTTTTTATTAAAACCATAAATAAATGTATCTTAGGTTAAAATGGAAGTCATGATTGTTTACAAATCAAAATGATCAGTATATCTTTGAGTTGCCTAGGTTTTGTGAGATATTATATGGATTTATCACATGCATTTGCAACATCTAATTAAATATCATAACTCGATTAATTTGGCTAGTAGGTGTATTTTTTTGTAGTATGTTGGCATGTCATGTATGGTTCTATGGTATAGATATACATATTCTAAAGAATAACGTAATCATTCCAATTCATGAAACATTGAAGAGAGGCATAATTTTATTCAACTACTATTAATATCGTTTGTTTGCAATTGTAGTGATTGAGAGGTTATGGACTTGTGATATTCTTGAGAATCTCCACCATCAAGAAAAAGTGGTGATTAATAAAGGGCATGTAATAAAAATGACCTTTATGAATGTGATAACAACAAAGCATTTGAAAATTGAAAGAGTGGAACTTGTAGCATTGGTGGGTGCCGAAAGAAATCACAAAATGGAAATTTTATGTAGGTTCTTGAATTAGGAAGTTGTCCTCCTATTACTTCTACTAAAGGTCATGGATTAGTAGGCAATCCTCCTATTACTTTTTTCCCAGTGACAAAGGTGTAATAAGCATTGATATGATTAAACATGATAAGTCTCAATGTAGAGCCGAGGGGATTGATAAATTTGGATGTATAGATGGTAGGTTTACTAAGGTTCCATAGGAACTACCCCTTAAAATTTTCCTCAACTATAAGGTTTTTGAAAAACAAAAAACAAAAAACAAAAAAAAACATAAGTAAATTGAATATGTCTAATATATTTGAATTATTATACAATATGAGAATCTATCTATTCATTATATATCATTCAAATTCTATTTATGATGTATTACATATCATTATGCCCATTGTATATTGTTTGTATTAATTGAAACCATGTAAGTTTTCATTTAATTGTTGTTGATTTTTTGTTTTTTTTGTCTTGAAGTGAGATATGTAATAGAATAGTAGACTACCACTTTTTAGTTTGATAATGTTTAGAAAAATATAGTTATTACATTTATTATAAATGATATAATCAAATATTACGACATATTAATAAATTATGTTTAAAATGAATTAGATTAATATTTTTCATTACAAAATGCGATGTAATTATAATTATAATTAGATTTGGATTATGTTTAAAATATTATATTACATTTACTATATTTATATATTAGTGATTTAAATTTAGTGGGCTAATTCAAGTTGCTGAGTGCTTTGAGTTTTTTTGCAAGAGATTTATGAATCAATTCTTTTACATATCAAGAGGTTTTCACTAGGTATCATCCTAAAAAGTGCGAAGTGTTAAGGAAGGAAATAAGTAAATATTTTGGTTTTTTTAGAAAATACGGTAGACTTGGACTTTTCATTAGTGATCAAGTCAACTTAAAGTGTAAAATTCGGCCCCACATGATGAAATGGTTTGATCTGAAGGTCAAAACCCTCCTCCTATGTTAATTTGGCATATCAGGGGAAAATTCCATCCTTTGGAAAATATTCCTCGTTAAGGAAAACACCTACTAGCCCTTGGAAGACTTTAATTTGGTTAAGTAAAAATATATTTTAATGTGGAAACCCACATCTGCACAAAAGGACAGGTTTGCCCTAAGAAAAATCAAGACACCTTTGGAAGCTTATAAATACAAGTCAAGTGACCCTCATTTGGATATCATCAATCATTCTTCTTTCTTTGGTTTGGCTTGCACAAGTCTGAAGTGGTTCATGGATATTGGTTCATACAGGTTCGAAATTGCAAGGTTTGAAGCTCACACATGTGATATATGGTTTTGATTTGCAGCCGCAGGGTTACCACAGGGAATTTTTAGTTGTAATTGTAGGCATGCAGGATTATCCGTGCGGTTGGAGGGTTTCAACCGCACACACGTACACTCCCTCCATGTGGTTGGAAACTAGGGTTTAATTTTATTAGTTGACAGCAATTTTCAATAGTTGACCGCAAATCTTGACAATTGACCGCAGGTTTCTGAATTAATGTTTTGATTATTATCATTGTTGGGTTCATCTCTTGGATGTTGTTTAGTTGATTTTTATCGATATTTTTGTAGTTGAAGAAATGGATCATTCTACTCTCTCTTTGTCGAAAATTTTATGGAAATCTAATAAGAAGAATAATTTTCAAAGGGTTTTCCCCTTTGTGGGGTTTTGTCCTGGCCCGATGACTAATCCTGGTGTCTCTATTTGTGAATTATTTTCTTCTATTATTCCTTTATGTTCTGTTGAATTGATGATTATATTGTTATGATATTGTGGGGTGAATTAAATTTGCAAATAATGAAATACAATTATATAAATCAAAGAACAATATAGCCCTAAGAAAAATTAACATGGAATCAAAGTTGAGTTGAAGAAAAGTGTAATATTCCCAATTAGCCATGAGCTAGTTGGAATATTAATTTTTGTTTCGCTGATTTGTTTTATGAATAAGATGACAATGGAGGTCCATAATTATCCTTAATAATGAATAAATCAATTCCAATGTGAAAGAGATAGATCTTGGTAGCTTAATTGAGCACCCTTAGGTGTGAAAAGGGGCTGGAACACCTTGACTAGGTCAACTTTGACCAAATCAACAACACTGTCATGGAGGAGTGGTCATCAATCAGAGACAATGTAGTTTTATATGGAGATGATTTTCATGGAAGTAGTGCTATTATTGGATGGGAATTAGGGTTTTCAAGCTCATATCTTATTTAAGGAAGAGGATGGCAGCCATATTTCATTATGTTGATGTATATGATATTTCTGAATATATGGTCTGTTTAGACATATATCTTTCTCTTGTTGTTTAGCTGAGATTGAGTGTTGTTTAGCACTAGGTGTTCCTGATTGGGAATCTCACCTCTTCCATTGAGAAGCTCTTGGAGGATACTTGTACTAAATTGTCCACTATTAGGCTTAAGGCCAAGCTTCATCTTTCATTTATAGTGCAGATCCTATTGAGGGTTGAGTAGTTTTGCAGGTTGCAGCAGTGGAGACTAGATCTGGGTGATTTCTGATATGTTTTTCATTGGATAAGGCTTATTTTCCATTGGGAGGATAGTATGGAAGGCCCTTGTGCATATCTTCATATCTTGGCATTAGGCCAACCATTTATTTATCCCTACAATGCATTTTATTTCCAGATTTGCGTTATTTCTATAGGAGGAGTTGCAGGGTGGTTTGGCACACCGTTTGGAGAGCTGGTTTTCTAGTGAAAGGGATTTGCCTTTCATTTAGAGGATCTATTGGAGGAGGCTATTATATTGTTTATATCATATCAGCCACACTTTCCATATCTATATTTTGCAGTAGATCTTCATCCCTAGGACCTAGATCCCCATATTGTATATGGTGTTTTGCTGAAAACCCTTAAGGGGTTCTTCAAAGGAGGTTGTATAGTGCTCAGATTTATAGTAGATCTATATTTTGAGGCACATATCAGCCTTAGATATGTTTTATAACCATTTTCTATAGCAGTGCCTTTAAAACAATGTTGTATCAGCCTTCCAATCTTTATATATAGTAGCAACACCTCTTTTTGAGGGTTTTTGTCCACTGGAGGCTTGTTATTTCTTATTGTACATCTTATGGCCCATTATTTATGTATATTTTGTTGCTATTATAACATATGAAAGGTCTCCATATTGGCCTCTTGATTTTATATGATGATTTACACTATTGTTCCAGCATTTTGCACTATATTCCTGCTTTTCCCATTTGGGAATATTACAAAAAGTCATTGAAATGATCCCTAAGAAGACACCTTTGATGGAATCAAGAGAATATGGAGGAGATATTAAAGAATGGTATGGTTTTAAGGAGACCCTAGGAAATTTGGTTAACAGGGGTTGATGGACGTCATGAGGTTAGGGTTTGGAAGAAACCTTGGGATAAAATAAAGGCTTGAGTTTTTTTGTTTTGAAACCCTAGCATGATCAATGAGAAGATGTCGTGACAGGTTTGATGTAACCCTAGTTGGTCTAACCTCAATTAGGCTTGGTTGATGATGAATTCAATATTGAAGGCGATATTGTTTCATGGATATGGAAAATACTAATGCTTGAAGGCTAGTTCAAGAGGGAGTTGATCACCTCTCATTAAATATAAGTACCTTTTAAACTTATGTTATTTCTTTGTGATATTAGACTCATTGTTTTTATTATTTTTCATACTTCTTGCATGAATATCTGAGTACTTATAACCTCTAGATGAGATTGTAGGTTTTAACCCTGTACAAAAATTATCTGCAAAGGAATATTAAAAACAAAAATTGAATAATAGTGAGAGCATAAAACATAAAACAGATATACACAGAGATTTTCCCTAGATCCCAAATCAGGACGACCAACTTGATTTTTCATTATATTCCTTTTAGTGTTACAACACATATATATACATGCTGAAGCATACATAAACCCCAATCCATTAACCCTGGATTAGAACATAATCGTAGTTCCCTTGACTGGATCTACAAAATACCAGGGGCCGAAAACCATCATGCCCCAAAACCATGTGCAAACCCATGCACAAAACCATTGGCCGGTTCGCCCACCGGAAAATAAGGACCAAAAAAAATTTCCCGGGGCACTCCCACCCCTCCTGTGACCCCCTACTACGCCTGACACAACGTACAAGGGAGCTATCACCCCCCCATGCATGACTAGTCATGGGAAGAATATAACACATACCCAACATTCTCCCACTTGTTGTTTTCTTTCCGTAGGGGGCCACAGGAGAGATGAGTCATTAGCCCAACTTTGCAACACCCATTATTTCTCTACACTAAGAGAACTTCTGAGTGCTCACTTACTTCGTCAATGCATTTGCAACATTCTTCAAAGTGTCCACCTTTACCAGCAACACCCTTTTAGCCTCAACCATATATCTCACAGTGATATTGAACATCAATGTGCTTTGTCTTTGAATGATAAGCAGGGTTCTTAGCCAATAAAATTTCAATTTCTCTATCACAGTCTATCCTTATAGCTTGCTACACCAACCCCATACTTGAACACAATATATGCAACCAAACTGCTTCCTTGCTTGCATGAGTGGCTGCCATGTATTCTGCCTCTGTAGTTGAAAGAGCCACTACAGACTGTCTTTTACTCATCCAACTGATTGCACATCCAAATAGGATAAACACATACCCACTTGTAGATCTTCTTTGGTCCAGATCTCCAGCCCAATCTGCATCAACAAAACCACGAATGTCCAACACTCTTTCCAATCCTGGTCTTCCCTGGTAGCACAAGCCATAATCACTAGTGCCATGCAAATATTTGAAAACTCACTTCACTGTTGTCTAATGCTCCTTCCCTGGGTTTTACATAAAAATTCTCAATACTCCCACTGCATGTGCAATTTCTGGTCTAGTACATACCATTGCATACATCAGGCTACCCACTGGACTTGCATATGGAATACGAGACTTATTCTCCTCTTCTTCTTTTGTCTTGGGACACTATTCAACAGACAAATTTTTACCTACAGGAATTAGAACATTCAATGGTTTAATATCCTAAATATTGAACCTCTACAATATAGTCTCGACATACTTCCTCTGGTTTAACAGATCTTCCTCTTTTCCCAATCTCTCTTAATTTCCATGCCCAAAATATAGTTTGTAGAACCAAGATCCTTCATGTCGAATTTGGAGAACAATTGGGTCTTAAAATCTTAGATAATTTCTTTGTCATTTCCAATCAACAACATATCATCCACAAACAAGACCAAATAAATAACATGGTCACCAATTAATTTAAAATAAACATAGTGATCCTCCTTGCTTTTGGTGAAGCCAAGTCCTCGTATATAGGTATCGAATTTCTGATACCACATCCTTGTTGACTGTTTTAACCCATATAGAGACTTATTTAACCTACATACCATCTATTTCTTCCCCTTCACCATACAGCCTTCAAGTTGTTTCATGTAGATCTCCTCTTCCAGATCCCCGTGAAGAAATGTTGTCTTCACATCCATCTGTTCTACCTCAAAATCAAATGCAGCAACAACAAATAAAAATAATCTAATAGAAGTAACTTTGGCAACAGGAGAAAAAATATCACCAAAATCAATTCCGGGCACCTGGGAATAACCTTTTTCTACCAACCTAGCTTTGTACTTCTCCACCTTGCCTTCTACATTCATCTTCTTCTTAAACATCCATTTGTTCCCAATGGGCTTCCTTCCAGCCGGTAACTCCACCGGATCCCATGTTTCATTTTTATGCAAGGATTCCATTTCATCAACCATGGCCTCCTTCCATAGTTTTCCATCCTCTGAATCTATGGCCTTCCTGATGGTTCTGGGATCATCAACAGTTATGGTTAAAGAAAAATTTGAACAGAAAGCATATTTCTGGTTGTCTTCTTTCCTGAACTAATCTTCTCACTGCTGGAGTTTGTGGCTCTTCCTCTTCTGAGTCTTCTTCTGTTGTAGAGTCTGATTCATACTCCTTTAGCTCAAACTCTATGTTTTTAGGTTCCTTTGGTAGGACTTCATGTTTAACAACATCTTTCACCTCTCTAAACACCACATCTCGGTTGTACACAACCTTCCTTGTTTCCGAGTTCCAAAGCTTGTAACACTTTAAACCATCCTTATACCCAATAAAGATGCACCTTTCAGATTTATTATCCAACTTGCTCCTTTTCTCCTTTGGAACATGTACATATGCATCACATCCAAATACCCTCAGATGTGAAAGAGAGGGTTTCTTACCAGTCGATACCTCATGTGGAGTCTTATCCTCCATTTAATGAAGGTGATATGTTAACCAAGTAACATGCAGTCTCCATTTCCTCTGCCCAGAATTCTTGTCCTAACCCGGTACCACTGAGAATGTTTCTTGCCTTTTCCATCAGCATTCTATTCATTCTTCAACCAGCCTGCCTACAGGCATGGATTAGTCTCTCCACGTTATCCTGAGGATGACGTAACTCTTCAAATTTCTTCGAAAACTCTCCACCATTATCGTCCTCAACACCTTTATCTTCTTCATCTCGGTTTTCTTCACTCGCAGCCTTAAATTCTTTAAATCTGTCAAAGACTTTAGATTTCTTCCTCAAGAAATATATACATGTATTCCTTGAGAAGTCATCTATGAATGAAACATAGTACACAAAATTACCCAGTGATGGAACAGACACAGGTCCAAACACATCACTGTGCACAAGCTCTAATATCTTGTTCGCCCTCTTAGCACCAGAAGGAAAACTCACCCGATTCTTCTCCTCATATACAAAATTTTCATAGAAATCGAAATCTAGAGAGATATTAGACATACCTTCTACCATACCATTTCCATGCAGTATCCGAAGGCCCTTCTCTCCAATATGTCCAAGCCTTTGATGCCATAGCATGGTCTTTTCTCCAGAGAGTGCTAGGATTTTTGCTCCACTTTCTGGAACCACAGAAATTTTTCACCCATCAATAACAATGCTGCCCTGAAGCTTGTACAGAGTTCCAATCCGAAATCCCCGCATTAATACCAGTGCTCCTCGAACCATCTTATAGGTATCTTTCTTGAACATTGTTTTTAGACATGCATCATCCATCTTGCTTACAGAAATTAGATTTCTAGCTAATGCAGGAATGTGTAGAACACCAGCAAGTGTTCTAATCCTTCCACCTTGCAGCTTCAGCTTGAATTTTCCACGTTTGACGATTCTGGCCTTCGTATCATCACCTAAGAAGACATCACCGCCATCATATTTCTCATACTCGCAAAACCACTCCCTATGGGGAGTGAAGTGAAAGGATGCACCTGAGTCAATCAACCATGACTCATGATCTACATGTGTATTTGAAGAAGAAGCCAAATACACGTCCCCACCTTCATCCGAGGTGGTTTTTGCCTCTGTAGAAGGAGCATCATCAGATCCCTTTCCTTTCTTAGGAGCTTTAGATCTGCAGTCCTTTTTGTAGTGCCCTTCCTTTCCGCATTTCCAACACATCTTTACAAAATTTCCAGGAGATTTAGATCTCCCACTCAAAGCCTTATTCTTGTTTCTGTTCTGGGACCTTCCTCGTATAGATAAGGCATCTCCATTCTGGCCCTCCATATTTCTCCGTCTCATTTCCTCTGACAGTAAGGCTAAGACAATTCCATCAAATCAAGGTAGTTGTATTGCTACCTATTGCAATAACCAGACCGTCCCACGAATTTGGTAGAGAACACAACAAACTGATGCACTTATCTTCATCTGATATTTTAATATCAACAAATGAAAATTGACTTAACACAGTATTGAAGGCATTCAGATGCTCTGTCACCGAGTCTCCATCCTTCATCCTCAGGTTATACAAATTTTTCCGTAGGAACAATTTATTCACCAGAGACTTATATTGGTACAAATTCCCTAGATTTTCCCACAAGGTCTTCACCGTAGCTTCCCCAGATACATTCAACAATACTGAATCTGAGACACACAACCGTATTGTGCTCTTTGCTTTCCGATCTAGATTCTTCCAGTCTTCATCTGACATTGCCATTGGTTTAGTACCTAGATCTACCATGACCCACTTATCCTTATCCACCAGTAGATCCTCCATCTTGAGCTTCCACAACTCAAAACTATGACCATTAAATTTCTCGACCTCTATCTTCCCACCGCTTGCCATATTCTTTCACCACAAGAGTCAATCCCGCAGATTTCCCACTGAACAGGGTCTACCTTAGGCCCGAGCAAAAAACCCCTCAGCAGCAAAGGCATCCCCTTGAAGCCGAAACTGCTCTGATACCAAATGTAGGTTTTAACCCTGTACATAAATTATCTGCAAACGAACCTTAAAAACATAAAATAAGCAATAGAAAGAACATAAAAACATAAAGAAGATATACACAGAGATTTTCCCCTGGATCCCAAATCGGGATGACCAGCTTGAATTTTCATTATATTCCTTTTAGTCTTACAACACATATATATGCATGCCAAAGCATACATAAACCCCAATCCATTAACCCTGTATTAGAAAATAATCGTAGTTCCCTTGACTGGATCTACAAAATACCAGGGGCTGAAAACCATCATGCCCCAAAACCATGTGCAAACCCATGCACAAAACCATGGGTGAGTCCGCCCACTGGAAAATAAGGGCCAATTTCTGGGCGCTGCTTCCCCCCCTGTGACCCCCTCACGTGTGACTAGTCGTGGAAAAAATATAACACATACCCAACACTTTTCTTTAAGAGCTCAAGCAGGGCCCATAGAATAAGAAAAGGGGACCAAACTATGGGATGAGGGGAAAACTACCTTAGGAACCTATGGATAGGGAGAAGAAGAGAAAATAAGGGGTGGCAACTTAAGGGGGGGGGTCACCAAGAAAATAACCCTAGAGGAAGATAAATTTAAGGACCCTAAAGGAAGGGAAGAAGAGGAAAATGAGAACAAATAAGGGGAAAAAATGGGATTAGAAACCTTTCCAAATGAGACTAAACATTCCTTTGAGACACCTAATAAAGAGAGAGGCAGAAGGGAGGTGGGAAACTTTAGAGCTGAAGGAGGTGTCCCCTTTGATGCAACTTGATAGACAAGAGAAACGAAAAGACAAGAGAAATGAAAACCTTCAAACCTATAATCTTTCCATGAATAGGAGGAATGAGACCAATCATTTCACACTATGCCTGAATATGAAAAATCTCATGGCATCAAAAGCATCATAAAGGAAGCTTCCAATAATTCACTTTTTGATTCCATATGAACCCCACCAAATTTAGCTCTTATTAAACCACAAGACCTCCCTTTAAGCTCATTTAAATTTATCTCCATGCCCACCTACAATATTTCTTAGATTTCCATTCATTTTTTAGGCTAACAAAGGAATCAAATTTATTTCCAACTTCCCTTAAAATATAAAAATTATAAAAGGATAGAGGAAACAATATAAGTATTTCCAAAACCTTCATCACATCAACCAGCTCTAATGTTGGGTCAAAATCTCAAATCCAACTATGCAGTGTCAATCATGAATGACCCCAACTCCAATCCAAGCCCAGAGTACTTGAACTATCTGCTTAATTGCGAAAGACAAAATCCATCCAACCCCTAATCAAGATGTGATAAGAGGGCACATAACCTATCATGGGCTTCCAAAACTCTGAAATCCAACAACCTAAATTCGAATCCCACACCAATTTACCACTAAATCGAATAACTACGATTTTACCTGCATATTCCACAATGCGAGAAATCTCAATATTCTTACCTAGGACCATATTAACATAGCCCTAACACCTTCGAATGCACCTCATTTTCCTACTCCTAACATCTCTTCCAATTTGAGCAAGGTGAGGTGCACTTCTAGTTAAGGGCTCAGATGTAGGATATGATCTACAATATGCTTCGAATGTTAGAAGAAAGTATCTTGGATATCCATGCAGATGAAAAGTCCTGGGATCAAGACAAATGGTGGGGTCTTGGGGATGATAAATGGGTAAAAATCCATATGTCTAGACTGCATTAAAAGGGTGGATTGGTAAAAATACATATGGTGAGAGTACATGATGTAATGAAAAATACTTCTATGAGTGAAAAATAGGGATCTGAGGTGGACTGGGATCAGATACCACTTGGTCCTCTCCCCAGTAATCCATGTGGCATGGTTCTAGCCTATAAACCTTTTTACTAATCAGTCACATATCCAAATGACATAGACATGATACGATGGTTAGGCCACATCAGATTAAAATCATGTAGTAGATATGTGACACTCAAATGACAACAAGGGAGGAAGATATATGAGCCCCCTAGATAACATGAAAAATACCTCTCATCTATGAATGAAACATAGTACACAGACTTACCCAGTGATGGAACCAACACAGGTCCAAACACATCACTGTGCACAAGCTCTAATATCTTGTTCGCCCTCTTAGAACCAAAAGGAAAACTCACCCGATACTGCTCCCCATATACACAATGTTCACAGAAATCGAAATCCAGAGAGATATTAGACATACCTTCTACCATACCATTTCCATGCAATATCCGAAGGCCCTTCTCTCCAATATGTACAAGCCTTTGATGCCATAACATGGTCTTTTCTCTAGAGACTGCTAGACTTTCCGCTTCACTTTCGGGAACTACAGAATTATTGCACCCATCAATAACAGTGCTACCCTGAAGCTTGTACAAAGTTCCAATCCGAACTACCCGCATTAATACTAGTGCTCCCCGAACCATCTTATAGGTATCTTTCTTGAACACTGTTTTTACACCTGCATCATCCATCTTGCTTACAGAAATAAGATTTTTGGCCAATGCAGGAATGTGCAGAACAATAAGAAGTGTTCTAATCCTTCCACCTTGTAGCTTCAACTTTACTTTTCCACGTTCGACGATTCTGGCCTTCCTATCATCAGCTAAGAAGACATCACCGCCATCATATTTCTCATACTCGTAGAACCACTCCCTATGAGGAGTGAAGTGAAAGGATGCACCCGAGTCAATCAACCATGACTCATGATCTACATGTGTATTTGAAGAAGAAGCCAAATACACATCCCCACCTTCATCCGAGGTGTTTTTTGCCTCTATAGAAGGAGCATCATCAGATCCATTTCCTTTCTCAGGAGCTTTCTATCTGTAGTCCTTTTTGTAGTGCCCTTCCTTTCTACATTTCCAGCACACCTTTACAAACTTTCCAGGAGATTTAGATCTCCCACTCAAAACCTTATTCTTGTTTCTATTCTAGGGCCTTCCTCGTATAGATAAGGCATCTCCATTCTGACCCTCCATATTTCTCCGTATCATTTCCTCTGACAGCAAGGCTGAGACAATATCATCAAAATTAAAGGTAGTTGTATTGCTACCTATTGCAATAACCAGACAGTCCCACGAGTCTGGTAGAGAACACAACAAACTGATGCAATTATCTTCATCTAATATTTTAATATCAATAGATGACAACTAACTTACCATAGTATTGAAGGCATTTAGATGCTCTTTCATCGATTCTCCATCCTTCATCCTCAGGTTATACAACTTTTTTCGTCGAAACAATTTATTCACCAGAGACTTAGATTGGTACAAAGTCCCTAGTTTTCCCCACAAGGTCTTCGCCGTAGCTTCCAAAAATACATTCAACAATACTGAATCTGAGACACACAACCATATTGTGCTCTTTGCCTTCCGATCTAGCTTCTTCCAGTCTTCATCTAACATTTCCATTGGTTTAGTACCTGGATCTACCGTGATCCACTGATCTTTATCCACCAGTAGATCCTCCATCTTGAGCTTCCACAACTCAAAACTCTGACCATTAAATTTCTCGATCCCTATCTTCCCGCCGCTCGTCATCTTCTTTCACTGCAAGAATCGATCCCACAGATCTCCCACTGAACAGGGTCTACCTCAGGTCCGAACAAAAAACCCGTCAGCAGCAAAGACGTCCCCTTGAAGCCGAAACTACTCTGATACCACATGTAGTTTTTAACCCTGTACAGAAATTATCTGCAAATGAATCTTAAAAACAGAAAATAAACAATAGAGAGAGCATAAAACATAATCCAAATATACATAGAGATTTTCCCCTGGATCCAAAATTGGGACAACCAACTTGATTTTTCATTATATTCCTTTTAGTGTTACAACACATATATATACATGCTGAAGCATACATAAACCCCAATCCATTAACCCTGGATTAGAACATAACCGTAGTTCCCTTGACCGGATCTACAAAATACCAGGGGCCGAAAACCATCATGCCCAAGAACTATGTGCAAACCCATGCACAAAACCATGGGTGGGTCCGCCCACCAGAAAATAAGGACCAAAATTTTTTCTGGGGCGCTGCCCATGACCCCCCTGTATGTTTCACCCAACTCAACGTACAGGGGGGGCTATCGCCCCCCATGTTACCCCCCCTACGTGATTAGTCATGGAAATAATATAACACAAACCCAACAAAGATGTGATAAGTAGATCCTTATTGAGGATCATCTAAGGTGCAGGAAAACAAAGCTAGTGTAGGAAGAGAAGAGTTGGTGTTGGAAAAGGAAAGAATTACTTGAGGAAATTTTTTGAAAGTTTATGAAGGATCATTTGTAAATTACAAGTATTACAACTGTCAATGACAAATAAGTGTTACAAGTTGCACAGGTATATGAATACTACAAGGTATGTATAGTATATTGATTTAGTTGCAAGATTGGATGGAAATTTAAGCCCTAAGGCATGTCAATAATATTACCTTCATAAATTACTCACACATGCATATGAAAGTAGGTTTGATTTCTGGCACATGTGATATATAGGTACTCTTGATATTTGGCATAACATCTTACATTTTAGACATGATGGATTTCCTCATCTCATAAAGAAGGCTAGATACATTGATTTTGATATATGGCAATTCCATACTATTGATAATTCTTGTGATAATCATGGTAACATTGATGATAAAAGTGTAACAATAAGATTGATATTCAAGATATTCTTGTTGACCTTGGTAGGTGTTAATAAGCTTAGTACAATTGGCAATGTGGTGAAATTGGATGCCCTGCCTTGATTGTTGAGTAATATGATAAATAAGTGATGTTGTGATTATTATCCTTGAATTATGATGATATATTTGTCAATTTACCTAATTATATGACACTAACCTTTGATGAATATTTGATGACATGTCCATATGTGACAATGAAGCAATTGATGATGATTTGTTATGACTATGATGAATATATGTCTTAGAAACTGATATAGTTTGACTCTATGATCTAACTGTTTTGTTGATGCATAATAGTATTATGATAGACAGGTTAATATTAATTTTTATTCAAGTGGATTCCCATTCAAAGAGATAAATTTTCCATAAGATCCCAAAACCTATTATTATTTGCAGAAAATGAATAGAATACACTTCACTATTGAAGGAAAGATTTTGGACATGAATAACCATATGATGTTGTTGAAGAGGTTTTGGAAAGTTATGATTTGAACAAATAAGTTTTCTCCTAGTCCAAACACCAACCATTGGGAGAAAGGATTAAGGGTGTGGTTATAGGACTCCTAGCCTCACATAAGAAGGCCTATGGGTGCGGTTGAGCTTGTAGGATTCAAAAAATAAAACCGATGCATAAAAATCAGAAGCGTTCCATGAATATGACAAACCTACATATATGAAGTGAAGGATAAAGAGTTCTATGAGCGAGGAGTTTTAAGGAACATTGATATTTACACAATGTTTGACTTATTACAGAGAAAGTGAATGACTTAACTAATATTTTGTTTGCGGGGGTCTATAATATGCATATCAGTATGTGATTTGCCTTGATTCTATCATTGAAGCTAGTATATGATAGTATTTCATAAATGTTGTAAAGGTTTGAAAAATATTTGGCTTATTGGCTTGACTTAGTATAAATGAGAAGTATTGAAATTTTGACATTATATGTTTTGGCCTATGGATTGATTGGATTCACAATAATAACAAGTTACATTTTGATCATATTTTGAAATGATGATTTTCCTTGATGTGGTAAGACAGTATGGGCATAGTGAATCTCAGTGATTAATATTGGTATTCATTATTAATTCTATATTGAGATCATTGGAATTGGCACATTGGTTGAAGTGTAAACAGTTGTGGTTCAGTATGCAGTGATTTTTATTGAAAAATTCTCACAATGATTGTATGAAACTTATACGACTTGTCCTTGATGTATAATGATATAAATATTTCATATCATGATTATGTGGATGGCCCGATGAAGTTTGATATTGCTTGATGACAATTACTAACATGAAAAATAGACAAGGTTGTAACCTGGTATTTTGGTGTGAGCTCTTCCTGGTACCTGGTCCGAAGAGTTTATTAATGATATTGGTAGAAACTTTTATGGATTTAATATTGATTTTTGTTTGGAATTTAAGGCTTGATAAACAAACTTAGTAGATTTTATTGCATAGTATTAATTTTTTTGAATCTGAGCATATTGGTTTGGTTAGTATTATGTTTACAGAAAGCTTCCCGAGCCTGGCATGTCCACATTGACAGTTAACTAGTGAAGCCTAGAAGATGTGTTGATTCAAACTTCAAAAGTGGTCCAAGGTATGCCTTTTATTTTGGTTTTATATCCTGACGATATATTATTGACAGGTAATGAGCCTCTGATGATAAAATTAAGAGGGAGTTGGCCTCTGAAGTTTGAGATGAAGAATGTTTGCATGATGAATTACTTTCTGAAGTTTGGAAAATAAAAATATATTATGAAGCTATTGGAGAGATTTTGGAAACTGGAAATACAAATCCTTGGACACCTTGATGGAATTGAATTTAAAGAATTTATGTAGAGATATTTTTGAACCTGACTTGGCAACCGACAATTGATTGAGGCATTAATGTTCCTTGTAACACCCATCTAGACATATGTTTTGAAGAGAACATCCTGATTCAATTCATGATTGAGCCGCTTCATACCCAATGGGTTGTCGCCAAGCATATTTTTGAGATATTCACATGGGATGATCAATATTGGTATGGGATATACTTCCAAATATGTATGAATGCATGGATACACTAATGTTTCTTGGGTAGGAAAGCATTTTTTATAGGAATAGCACATATGGGTGTTGTTTTTTATAATTCCTTAAGAAAAAATGTTGATTTCAAGAGATCTTCAAATTATAGTTGAGATATATTTGTTGTTATTATAGTAGCAGACTTAGCATTTCCCTGCAATATTTATTCATATTCCTTCTCCCTCTGCTACACTATCTCAATTGTTGGTTCTTGTGTGTCAACAACGTCATTGATATGTTCTTATGGGGAAGAAGTTTGGTTTATTTTATTTTACTTTGTTTCAACTATTGGTTCTTGTGGAGTAGTAGCATCATCAATAAGTTCTTGTGGATTAACAAACTAATTTTCCCTGACCCACTCTACTTCAACTGCTAGTTCTTGCGTAACAACAACATTTTCAATAGGTTCTTTTGGATTAGCGTTCTAGAACTCCTTGTCATGTTATTTCTCTTTTATACCAACTGAAATAGTGGTTGGCCCCTCACTTCCTTCCTCCTTAATGATTTGTCTACAACCCATATTTTTTCAACTATGTCAGCAAGTGACATCATTCATTCCACCTCATCTAGGGTTTCCAATTATGTTTGTTTCTTACACTGAAATATATCTTTAAGTGTGGAAAATCATTTCTTTAGTTTTTCCTTTTCTTCTTTTAATTCATTAATTTTCTAAGTGAGGGTCAATTTCAATCTTACCTGGTGAAGGAATTTTTTCTTGCTCCTGCATGGGTTCTTCTTTCCTTTCTTCACTATATTGTTCCTTTAGTTCCTTTGATTCTGTTGTAGCAGCAGGGACTTCAGGTGTCAAGGCAGTTGATGGTGTAACAGTCAAGTGTGCTCTCTTCTTAGGGTTTTTACCCCCAAATGTCTTCTTCAACGACCTCTTCCCTACTTTTGTTTGTAGAGGAATATATTTCTCATGTACCTCTTCTCCAGGTGCCTCTTCCTCAATAGGAAATCCATACCTAATTATTTAGAATACCGATTGAATACATCCATTGGTACTTTTGTACAAGCCCTCTTCACAGTATGCCTAATTCAAAAACCCCTCCAATGAGACCTAGGAGGTGTAATTACACTTTCTTCTAGAATTTTTTCATATTTTTCCTCTTGTTCTTTAGCTTCACTCTTTTCCTCCTCATGGGCTAGTAAATGTCGTGACTTTGCTAGCATTTTGGTCCATGTGCTTCCTTTTTGTTGCATCGAATCAATTATAATCAATTTGATTAGCCCATGGTTAGTTAGGAAGGTTTCAAGATGCTTAGCCATACCTACATCTTCTTCCATATGTTGTAATGATTATAAAAAATAATAGGCCATATTGATTATCTATCCATTGTGAAATTTTTCTAGAGCTAAAAATGATAGTCAAATAAAATCCCAAAATGCCCTTCACATGTTATAAATTTCTGAATAAAATAGGCCACATCATCCCAAGGATGAGGAAGATATGTTCTATCAGCCCCTCTACCCTTATGCCTTACCTTCTCACCTTTCTGCAATAATTTGGCTTTTATTTGTTGGGATTATTATTTTCCAGAAGAGCCAATGCATTCCCATTGAGATAGACTAGTCACCCTAGAGACTACTTCTTCTATAAAAAAAATCCTAAATCCTCTAACTATTGAGCCCTACTCATTCAAATCTTGTGCAAATTCTAAAGTAATTTTCTCAATAAATTCCTGCAAATTCTAGAAATAGGCCAACCAGCATGCATTTTGAAATACTTATAAGGCCTTTAGGTGGTGTAATAGAGCATAAATAGAGTCAGGTTCATGGTGAATTGTTGCTCCTCCCATGGCTGCTCAAAAGTTTGTTACAAGTTCGACACTTGGTTCATGAAAATTTTCGTTAGAGCAAAGAATGTTGCTCTCAACATTTTTATGCCATAATTAACAAGTATTGGGAATTATTTCAACTTATCACATCAGATTTTTAAGGGTAATGGTAGGAATAACAATAGTTGGTTGCTATCAATACAAGGTATATTCAGTAGTTACTAAATTTGGATAGTGATATGGTGTATTGTGTGATAGATATGATCCACCTTCCCCCCCCCCCCCCCCTCCACAACTTAATGATAATAGTTGTCCTAAGTGTATGTGACAAAGGGTCATGTCAACCTTAAATCTAGAAATGCAAGTAAATGAAAAAAAGTGTACCTGTCGTCAGATTACCATTATGTTAACATGGAAATCGTATAAGTGATAATGACTTGATTTACCTTGTGTAATTTTTCATTCATTCCATATGCCCATTGGTGAATTCTTCCATTATGATGATATAGTGACATGAACTTAATTGTCATCAAAATCCAGTGTATCAACACAGATTTATAGTTGTCAACCATGAGAATGCAAGAACACATATATGATCTTGTCATGGTGAACAAATAAAAATGTCTATGATTTTTATCAGCAGAATTGTGTGAAGCTATAGAAGTGGCTTACAAATGTGTCGAGTTTTCTCAGAAAAAATCTGTAGAACTATGTCATATAAGATTTCGATTGTAAGTCTATGGTAAGTGTAGTATCTTATGATAATTGATGAATATTGAGTCTGTAGAAATATCAAATTTAAATAGTAAACCATTTTCAAACAAATAAGAGAAGATGTTATTACAGAAGAAAAAGATGTGTTGGTCACTATCAAGCTTATTTTCAGCCACCACATTCATCCAATGATTCCCCATAGGGGTTTTCACCATTAGACATTTTATTTTATTTTTATTTTTCTTTATTTTTTTAAATAATGAGAAAAATAAGTGGTTGGTAGTCCAGGAAAAATTTCCCTTGCCCCAACAACTTCAAGATCTGAATCTACATTTGAGATAATTTTGACAAATGAATCCTTAAAAGTGGGCTTATGATACAACCGAATATGGTGTCCATCGGCAAGAAAAGATGACTTAGACTGATAAATTCTTGTCAATTTCATAGTCTCATTGTCAAATATTGTATCTACCACATAAGGACCTAGCCACCTGGTGCACAACTTCCCTTTGAAATATTTAATTTTAGAGTCATATAATAGAGCCCAATCACCCTTTTGAAACACCTTCTTACTAATAAATTTATCATGTCACATAGCATGTTGTTGTTGAAAGATATATGTTCGTTGCACAACAACCAAGTACTTCTCATCTAACTCATTCAACTGTTCTATTCAATGTTTCTGAGTTGTAGTCAAGTCTAAATTCACCTATAAAGTAGTTCTGAGTGTCTTTATCTCAAATTCAATGGGAAATATAAGACTCTTACCAAATACTATCTCATAGGGAGAGAATCCTATAGTGTTCCTCCAAGTATTTTTATAAGCCCATAACACTTCTAAAAGTCTCTCAAACCAGTCTCTTCGGTGTCCTGCCACAATATTCATGAGAATAGCTTCAAACACCTTATTGGTACTCTCCACTTGCCAATTCTCTTGTTGATGTTAAGGTGAAGTGACTTAATGATGAAACCTATACTTTTTGAAAAGGTCCTTTATCATCTGAGAGGTAAATTTTTCTCTCGCATCTATAGCTATATCCTTTGGCACTTTGTATAGACCAAAAATTTCTTCACATAAAATTTTTTAAACAACACACTCAGTATCCCTAGTGAGTTCTATTGGCTTCACCCACTTAGTGACGTAGTCTGTGCATACCAAAATATAGGTACTCTTCTAAGGTGCAGGATTAATTATTCCCACAAAATCTAAATCCCATCTCTTGAATGGCTCCATCACTATTTGAGGTTGTAATGGAATTTCATCTGATTGATTAGGTTGCCCTATCCTATGATAACTACCACACCCCTGCACATATTTCCTTGCATCTCGGAACACAATAGGCCAAAAATAGCCCATCTGAAGCACCTTATGACCTATTCTCCTATCTACAAAATTTCTTGCACAAGTCCCATCATGACAAGGCAACTTAAAGATATCATGAATCTCATCCTCCCTCACACATATTCTAATTTGTTGATCAAAACTAGTGTGGAAGAGGTAGCCATCCAACTAAAAATACTGAGCACTTTTTTGAACAATTGTTCTCTTCTCTCTAAGAGAAATGTGATGTGGAAGATTTCCTACAGTAAGGTAATTGGTAATGTCTACAGACCAAGGTGAATAAGTGGACACTGCAAAGATATACTCATATGGGAAAGAGTCTTCAACAGGCATATTATCAATAAAATTATTCAATCTAGAAAGAAAGCCTGCAACAACATTATCCTTCCTAGGTTTATCTACAATCATAATATCAAATTCCTAGATTAACAACAACCGCCTAGAAACCCTGGCATTAGTAATTGGTTTATTCATTAAAAATTGGATAGAAGAGTGGTCAGTTTGAACAAAATTTTTGCAACGAGTAATGTAATGCCTAAATTTGTTGATAGCATGAATAAGTAAAAGAAACTATTTTTCTTCATGGGTAAAGTTCTTTTTGATAGCATGAACAAGTATAATTTACCTCTGCAGGGGTCAAGTTCTCGTTGATATAGTAGATGGCGTAAGGTTTATTTTCCTCATGTTGTCCCAACACAACCCTAATGGTTGTATCAGAAGAATCAGTGGAGATGTGAAATAGCGGACTCCAATTGGGTCCTCATAAAATGGGAGTTTTTGTTACACATCTTTTCAACTCGGAAAAATCATTACTACACTTGTTATTCCATACAAAATATTTATCCTTTGTTAATAGTGCAAAAAATGGAAGTGCAATCTTAACGAAATTTTCTATAAATCATTTATAACAACATGCCTGTCCAACAAATATATGTACCTCCTTATGTGTCTTAGGAGTGAAAATACTCAAAATTACCTCATTTTTTGTTGGATCAGCCTATATACCTACAGTAGAGATATAGTGACCTAAAATAATACCTTCAGTCGTCATCACGTGACACTTTTCAGTAGTTATACAGAGGTGGGTTAGTATACAATGCTCAAGTACCTTTTCAAGTTTGTAAAAGTCTTCATCAAAATCATCCCCATGGGGTGTAAATTCATCCATAAATATCTCTAAACATTCATTGACCATATTATAAAATATTCCTAACGCTACTCACCGGAAGGTTGAAGGTGTGTTACAAAGTCCAAAAGGTAAGACCCTATAGGAAAATGTACCCCAGGGGAAAGTGAAGGTATTCTTGTCCTGATCGTTAGGGGAGATATAAATCTAGTTATAGCCACTAAATCCATCTAGAAAAGAGAAAAAAAATACGAGATAGAGTATCTACGACTTGATAAATAAAGGATAATGGGAAATGGTCCTTTTGGGTGGCTTTGTTAAGCTCCCTATAGTCAACACAGACTCTCCACTTTCCATTTTTCTTAGCAAAAATAACAATTGGAGATACCCATTGACTGTCAAAAATTGGACATATGAAGTTTTCATTTAAGATCTTTTGAAGTCCCTCCTTGACAACAATTTTCAAGTTTGGATTCATTCTGTGTTGAGGTTGCTAGACAGGCTGAGATCCTTCCTTTAGGTAGATGTGATGAGTGCACAAAGTAGGATGGATACCCTTCATGTCATTTTAATCGCACACAAATACTTCTTTGTTCTTTCTTGGTAACTACACTAATCTCTCTTTTTGTCTAGGAGATCAATTAGGATTAATATTTAATGTCTTCCCTAAGTCTATCTCCATTGGAATACCCTGAAGACTAGGGGTCATAGGTATTTCTTCTATAATAGGATCATCTAGAGTCTCTTACTCATTGGATTTTTCTATCACAAAAATTAACAATTGATATGTTGATGGTATAACAGCATAAGGGTCATTAATGAAGATGTTAATAGTATTGTCCTTAGTCTCAATTTTAAAATGTAAGGCTTTTCCTACATTGAGCACTGGATTTGTATTAGCTTCCTCTTGTTCAAACTTAGACCATAAAGGATTCTCATATTCCAAACTCAATTTAGCTGAAGGGTAAAGAACAATATCCTTGGTAGTGTTACCCTCAGAGATGGTGACGCACACAGATCTACATCAAATAAAGGCATCCATAATGGCTAGCCATGGCCTACCTAAAATTAGAGGATGTCCCCTTAGGTGTGTATTAGGTTGTAACACTACAAAATATATTGGATACTTCCAAGAGTCAATTGAGATAATAAAATTCTACAATATTTCTTTAGGTTAGATCTTAGACCTATCTATCAATTTCAAAATAGTGGGAGTTGGTCTCAAATTGGTAATCCCAAGTAGATCAATCATTTTCCTGGTTTTTATGTTAATTTATACTCCTAAGTTAATCAAGGTATTTGGAATAGTTATTCCTCCAATATGAACAACTATTTTTGGGCTCCCATGATATTCATATTCAGTAGGTGTATTATCCCCTAACATTAACTCTGATAGTTTTCCAATTATATGTATATTAGGAGGGTCCCGAGGTTTCCTACCTACATTTTTTACACATAATTATTTAATTGTTTTAGCATAAATCAAAACATATAGGATCATTTGAAGTAATGGAATCTATACATGCAAGGTTTTCAACTCCTTTAAGAAATCATATTCAGACTGAGGGCGTATTTTTTAATTCATTTTATCTTTCAGGATAAGGGGGATGTAAATAAGTCTAATTACTAGTAGTTGTTATAGGTATCACAACTAGGGTAACATCAGTTGTTATAGTGATATTTGAGATATCATTGGTTTTTATAGTGGTAATAGTAGCACCAATTATTACAACCTCATGAATATCGTCAATTGTTCCAACATTAGTCACATCAGTTGTTACATCTTGTTGTTTTTCTAAAGATACTTGAATTAAGTTTTCTTCTCTTGATGAATTTTCTTACTCATTTTTTGTAATGACAGAGGAAATAGTGGGGTTTACTATCCTTCCTCATCATAATCGTATTTAATTGCATTCCATAGGTGAGATACAATAGCTAGGAAGAATTTGTGTTTCAACTTGTTGGACTACCTTATAATTTGGGTTAGGTCTAGGTTGTACAAGTAGTTGGGGGCATAATGTAAAACCACTCATAGGCACATTGGAGGGAAGTTGTAATTGTTTTATTTATACTAGTATTCGAACAATCATTTGGTTAGGAAGAATAGTCCCTCTCCATGGTTGAGGCAATGAAGGAGAAGACGACTAAGGCCAAGGCGTAAGGAATTAGACTAAAGGGGGATTAAGAGGTTTCCATGGATCTACTGGATATATCATTTTTGGGGGATTTTTTTGAGTATTATACATACCATACCAAGAATTAAAATAAGATAAGGGTTCTTGCACCATACATGATGGTCGATGCTGTCAGGGCTTCTTGGTTCCAATTAAATATGTTGCTTTAGTATCCTCCCTTGTAATGTTATAGATTGATTTTAATTCAGGAAATGAGGGGCATTGTTCTGTAGAATGATCCTGCTCACATATATTACATTTATTAAGTGGGAATTTCCTTAGAGGATGTTTCTTTGTGCACCGAGAGAGGAACATAACAAAGCTTGTTCTACTTCAATTTGTTTATGCTTCACTTGCAACACATCAAGTTGAGAGTACAATGAGCTCATAATGTCATTTTTGAACTACTCCAGTAGGTTTCCAATTTCTACTCTCGTTGCTCCATTATTGGTTGACTTTAAAATCCCGGTAGAAGAATCAAGTTTCATAGTCTTGTTTCTTGTTGATCCTACAAAATTCCTTCAAAACAGTTGAAAAATTTCATCATAAGGTTCCTTGGATATATCTCCTTTCCCCATAATATTTAGCATATGAAGGAAAACATCTCGCAATCCTCTCATCAAAATTATTTTAATTATTTCCTTGTCCAAACTTCTATGTTGAGATCTCTATAGATTGTACTAAAGGTGCTCAACATACTCTTCCAAATTTTCATCTGGTGTCGAATTTATCCTGAATATCTCTTCCATTTGATCTCTAGAATGATATTATTCCTGATACCTTTTCTAAAAATGTCTTCTTCATCCTATCCCAGGAGGTAATGGATGCCCCACCAAGTCCTGTAAACCATATTAGTGTAGCTGGGAATGATTGTATTTTTTGTTCATTAGTGGTATAATATTTACTCCTATAGAGTAAATTGAATTCAAAGAGAAATGTATCCATATATTCGATAATTGTACCCTAAAAATTAGGAAGTGTAGATAAAGGGATATTCTTAATTGGGACTTGTCCTTGGATATTTCCAATGGAGAAATAAAAGGTGGTAATTGAGCTCCTTTCAATTTGGTTTTTCCTAAAATCTTGAGCTTTTTATATAGTTATTATAGATGACTCCCTTAATGAAGGATATTTCTCTGCTTTTAGTGATGGGGGATACTTAGGTTTTTTGAGATGTTCAGGTTTCTCAAACTGTTCATATTGTCCACTTGGTCCTAAATATTTCACAACACTCTCCGTAACAGAATGATCAATAGGTTGTTTCATACCACTGCCTAAATATGGGATGAACTGATTAAGTGGTTGTTCTTTTGGACTTGATTCTTCTTTTGGAATTTATATTAAATCATGTTAATACATACCACCTTTTCCCTCTATCAAGCCTTGATATCCTTCCTCTACTGATACAGATGGACTAGAAACTCTTGGGCTTGTCTTTGAGGTCGAAGGTTCATAAAAAATTTCCTCCTTAATATGGGCAGCTAACGCAGATGGCCCAGGGGATGTTGGCCAATGTAGAGTAGTTTTACATGATCCTTTGATCCTAGGTGTTTCTCCTTGAGAAGATGATTTTGCTTCAACTTATGATATGATATTTTTTGTATATGTTACTCTTCCCAAATCCCAGTTCTTCTACATACTCCCACATCGTCTTATATCTACATAGTTAGTTTCTTTATGATCACCGTATTTTTCTTATTCTCTATTCTTGCAATGCAATCATATGTTCCCTTACTCCTCTCAAGGACGATCCCACTTCAATATGTCGAAGAAATGCATAGGTCCTTACCTCTTGTCTTACTGCCATGGAACCTCAATGTTAGAAACACTTCTACCCTAATTTCAATCAATGCATGCCATAAATAAGCTAGTCACACATATGCACCTCTAATATCCTTCCCGACAATGGCTATAAAATTTTGGGTGGATAAATTTTCCTTTTGATTCATAACTTCCAATATGAATCACACATAAATTGTTAATTTGGATAGGTTTTTTTTTTCAAGGTTGCTGTGAAAAATATATGCAAGAAAAAATTGAAATTAGCGCTAACCAAACCTCATAACCAATCGTTATAAGTATCAATATGAGCACTCCAAAAAACTTGTTGTTGCACTCCAAACCTTTCTCACACTTCAAAAGGAAAAGCAACACACATTGCAAAATAAATCACACTTTATCACACTATCACTATTATTCAAAAATAGACAACACTCCTGGAAACCATTCAACACTCAACAAGTGTTGCAACACCCATCAAATAAACAAACCTAAGAACCTTAATAGTAATTGAATAACCATCATACAAATGAAGGAACAATATTAAACCTATGTTGTTACACAAATGATAGAGGCTAAATTCCTGCGACTATTCAATGCATGAACAAGATATGTAACTGTAATAATAAATCACACATAAATCACAATCGAGAGAGAATAATTGTACAGTTATGATACCTATTGTAACTAATTATCCCTGCTAAGAAGGAGGTCCCTTCCTCCATAACAGGGGCTGGTGAATTACAAAACACGCAAGACAATTAGGAAAGATATATGGGGCCATAAATGGTAAAGATTTGCATTAATGAAAGTTGCAATACAAGATTCAGTGTTGGCACTCCCTTCCATGTTCTCTATCTATGCATGCTCATGAGAAAAGAGTACATCTTTTTATAATTTCATATTACATGCTTATTTAAAAAAAATAATATCATCATGAGAATATCTCGAATCTCATGTGATCCAAATCGAGATTATACAAAAAATTTCTTATAAAAAATTGTTTTAATCGAAACATAGTTGTAACAATTTTTCAAAATTACAATGATTTATCATTTGGAAATACTAATTGTTTCAAGCAATTTAGGTGTGTTTTCCATGAGTATATTCCCAGATCATTCTTTGTTGTTAGTCATAGAAGAAAATAATAAATACAAAATAAGCTTGGTGTCATATGAGCAAAGTCAACAGAGTCTTCATTCCATGTTTAGTGAGGAAAAACTGGGGATATATTTTCCTCTAATAGCATCTCAACAAGCCACGCCACTTGAAACATACATTCACCAATCCATTAACAAAATATCTTAAAGCAGTTAATTTTTATGTCAAATTACAAGAAAAAATAGATAATAAGGATGAAATACAAAAGGAAACATACTTTAGTCAGTAATGGGTGACGAAGTGAAAGGGCATGGATTTTAAAGTCAAAATGGTAGGAAAAGATAGGGAAAATAGGTACAACAGCATTTAAATTATGCATCCCAACAGGAATTTAGTGTGTAATGGATATAAAAAAAGTCCCTCATTGAGTCATGAATTACAAAAGGATGCTCAGGCTATGAGTAAAATTCTTTGTAGTTTACCTAAGATAGAATTTAAGAATATTAAGCATAATGAAACTGCAAAGGATGTATGGGACAAGATGAAAAATACAAAGTATTTATGGGACAGGATGCAAGTCTTCCATGAAGGGGATAAAAGTGAAAGAAATGTAGATGTAGAAGAATTTCAATCACCAGGAAATTTTGTATTTTGTCGTAAATGTCTAAAGATGGGCCATATTGTTTTTTCATGTTCTAAAAACAATGATTAAGAGCATAGGAATGACAAAATCTTCAATGTATCTAAAGAATAAAATTGTATTCTATTTGAATATGAGTGTGGACATGTAGAAGAATTGGTTTCTTTCATGTCATTTGGTGTTACAAATTCAGAAGAATAAAGGTTAGAAAGGGAAATTGATTTTAGAAGGAAACTTGTCCTTACCTTAGAAAAGATTGAGAGTCTCAAGGAGAAGTTGAAGGTATATGGTAATAGTGATTAGGATGCAGATAAATCAAAGAAAATTTTAATATTCCTACAAAACATTCTATAAGAAGTTAATAGAGACAATTAAGTAGTGATTGAATAGCTTAACGAAATGGAAAGTCACCATGAGGGACTTGAAGCTGAAATCCTCTCTCTAAGGACTGGTCTAGAAAAGACGAATGAAAAAAATAAGAATTTACTCCAGATATTTAATGAATAATAATATGCAATTATCAAGTTGAAACCCTAGTTAGAAGAGGCAAGAAGACTAGAATAAGTAATAAGCAATCAAATAAAAGAAAGAGAGGATCACTATGAAAAATTAGAAACAGTGGTTATCACATTAAGAATTGATTTAGAAGAAAAGGCCAAACAACTGAAAATTCATGATAGTTCCAAAATCTTGGATAATATTATCATCTACCAAAGGTCTCCGTCCATCAAATCAGGGCTTGGATTTCATGAAACAACTAAGGGATAATCCAACTCACAAGCATGTGTAAGTAGTCTAAGAGACAATAAAGTAGCATCTAAAAAGCATGGTAAATAAATGAGCAACAACAAAATACCAAAAAAAAATAAGGAGATTAGCAATAAAGGAAGCAAGCACCAGAATCAACAGCCAAGAAGAGTGATTTTTAGAAGAATACCTTTTTCTCCCAGGGTTGAGTATAGCATAAATACAATCTTCCAAAAGAGGAACAACAATGCCTTTTCTCCTTTGATGAATTGTGTTGAATTATTTATCCACCACAAATATGAACACATTGAAACTAATTGTGGAAGCATATTTTTCAATCAGGTTTCTAAAGAAAGAAGAACACTACCCACAAGAAGATCCTTTGTTCCCAGCTATGCAAGTATATTTCATGGTTATTGTTTTTCATGTAACTTATTAGGTAATAAGGCTATAGATTCTAGATCATATGGAAATGAAAGGAACATGAGGAAAAGATCATATGTGGAATGTTTTTAGAATATAAGATTATTCTTCCCCCTCTTTTAGTCACAGATGATGTTATCCATTCAATAAGTTTGGACACATGGAATAATATTGCATGAGTGAATTAGGACAATCCAATCAATAGAAAGAATTTACACAGAACAAGCAATTGAATGAGAAATAAAAGGACAATCCATTTAACAAAGTTCATCATACTAAAGCATGGAAGAGAAGAAAGAGACATGCATTCTTTCTCTATATGCTCAGGATTGGGATAACTCCTAGTACATAGATAGCAGATGTTGTAATCATATGACTGGTGATAAAATCATATTTATGTCTCTAGACAAAGCTATAGGTGAAAATGTTGTTCTAGGAGACAATTCATCAGCCAAAGTGATAGGAAAATATAAATTTGGCCTTGAAAGCAACAATATATACACAACCTATGTCTTTTTGTTGAAGGGATACAACATAACATCATGAGCATGGGCCAAATAGATGATAGAGGACATTAAGTCATATTCAATTCAATAGTATGTAGGATTATAGAAGAAGACACTAAAATTTAATAGTAAAAGGAATCAAAACTCTAGCAAGGTATATGTGTTGAAAATAAGTAACATAAGAAATAAGAGATTGAAGGAAATTTCTTCTTCATATTCTAAGTAAAGGAAGTAGGGCCCATTTGCAGTCCATTAGTACCTGGTATAGACACAGGGATAATTATCGAATGAAGAGAAAATAAAGATTGGAACAGTCTCAGGAGGATCATAATATGGACTCTCAAGGAAGAATAATTTTTGATGAAGTTGCAGTAGAAGAGTGATGTTCATTCAGGTCCACGAGAATTGTTCTCAAAAGCAAGGAAAAAATCAGGAGATCAACATGGAAGGATACCGCATGAACATAGGGCAAGCATACCCAGCAAAATATTGGATCAATAATTTTTTGGAATTGTTTAAAATTGATGTCACATTATTTTGCAAGATCCACAAAAGTTAGCTACAATATTTATGGTTTTTAATGATTGATTTGTGAGTGTGCCACATGATCTAGGGGAGAAAGTGATTTTGTTATCCCCTAGAAATGGTGTCACAAGGGTGCAGGAGTAACAATTATTATCAAGGAAAGGAGTTAGTAGATTCTATGGCCTTTATACTTGGATATGCACTGGAATCAAAACATATGATTACCCTTTTCCATTTATGTCGAAGGGGGAAAGAGACATTAGTCACAAATTTGGTTGTAGCAAGTGGTTTCCATTAATTCCAAAAGGGGATATTGTTGGCATCGGGTTGGAATTGTGTTGGAATTGGTTCCAACTTGGTGGATCACTTATGAATATGGTTGCATAATGTCATTAGAATGTTGATGACCATGAAGAAAAGTTGGAGAGTATGGTTACATAATGTCATTAGACAATCGATGATCATCAAGAAATGTTTGATGTCTGATAGTTGATTATTGATATTTGAGGTCATTGTTTAGGCATGAAGAATATCTTGGTTTATTCATGTTATCACCAAATTGATCTTGATTGGCTGCTCATCAATCAACTCAATATAACTCTTTCAAACCACTTCTAACTGAATATTAGCCTCTTTAGTTTAAGAGGGCTCTCTCAAAGGGGGTTATAGTACTAGATGGCTAACTTTATGGAATTGTAACTTGTTTTTGTATGATTGTAGGTTGAAAAATGAAGGCTTACTACCATTGGGCTTATGGATTCAAAAAATTGTAGTCTTAGTGACAGTCTTTCTTCACATGGAAGCTGAGGCAGATAGAGGGTTTTAACAGAGATAATTCATAGACATAACATAGGAAAACACAGTCATTTCACCACTAAAGGAAGTCAGAGCATAATATTATGAATTATGAGTAATTAGAGATGAAATATACTGCAAGGGATTAAACATAAAGATACAGATCAATAACCCATCAAAAACCTCATGAGAATCTCAGGTCTGGAAGTAGAATGTCACTTTGTATTACTAATAATGAATAAAACATACAAGCAACAATTTGGTGCAATATTCTCCAACCCTTTGCTCTTCGATGTTTTGTCTATAAATAGACATTATTTACAATGTGGATGATCTGCCTGGCTCGATAGATCTTTGAATTCTACTCTGACACCTATCATAAATGAAGCCACTAACTTGAAACAAAAAAATGACAACTAACCGTAAAGAAAACAAACTCCTAATAGGACTCTATCTCCTATTTATTACATTCATTTATCCTATTAGTGAAATAGTTACATAATGGTTACATAATGAATGTCACATGCTCGAAGGACAAATTACCCTAGTTCACCACCACATTACATCTTTAAAACATCCCTAGATTTGTGGAACATAATCCTACTTTTTAGGACTGGATGACCTTCATCTTTAACATTGTTTTGGATGATGAGATGGTTGTGTGGAACTCCCTTTGAGTCATAAATATCTGCTGATAAATTACACTAACACGATGGAGGTCTCCAGTTGGCTGATGTGCTGTCAAGATGCTCAAAATTCTTCAAAAATTACTCGCTACTAAAACAGGGCAGTTTTAGGCAATTTCGTAGCGAGTTTTAGTAGTGTGTGAAAAATGTCTTTTCCATCTATCTTTTTAACTTCTTTGTTGTTCCAAAACCTTCATTATGTCATGACACCTTGCAAACCATCGATATCCCTCCATAGAAAATGCCAAAACTGAGTTTTAAATCAAAAAAGCACCTACAGGAATTTTCGTAGCGTATTTATGGACTCAAGCCTGAGGTATGCTACGAAACTGTGTAAAAAACAGAAATTTTTGTTTTCAAGATGGTCTTCAAAAACTGTTCTCCAGCTGAAAAATTTGGGTTCTCTGCATGTTATGAACCTTCTAAAACATATTCCATCTCAACTTATTACTCCTGTGGTGTTTCCTCCTCATTTACAATCAATTGACTAATAGGCTCTTCTACCATTGTAATCTCCAGTCCTTTCTTTTCCAATTCCACATGAATCAAATCCAATTTCTCCTGAAGATCTTCCACTTTGTCTTTTAATGCCCTATTTTTGGATTGCAAATATAATTTTATATTTTTTATGTGTTTGACTTCTCCTCTTAGTGTTCGAGTCCACTTTATCAACTTTTCTGTATTGTCCAAGGTTTTTGAAACACTTGTGACTTGATCTTCCCAGGTTTTCCTCATTTGTTCAAACTAAACCTTCTCAGCTCTGTGTTTCTTTGCCTCTTGCTTAAAAACTAATATCTCTTTACCTGCCTCATTCAACTGCTCTTTGAGGGTTTCAATTTCTGTTTTTTCAATAATTTTCTCTTTACCCTTTATTTGTTTGATAACCAATTCTTCTTTTGCAGGTGAAGACAAATCTATGATGCTTGGTGGCTAGGAAGTTTCATTAATTTTCTTAGTCTCTTTGCTAATTTCCATGACCTTCCTTGCATGTTTGGTCATTGGCTTCCTAGGTTGAAAAACAAAACCAGCATCATCACTTGCAAACTCTAGTTTTTTAGCAGTCTTACCTTTCTTCAACTTTCTTCCTCCATCTTCAATGTCTTCAGCTTGCACAATGGGACATTCTTCAATGTAAATTGCATGCAGGATATCCTCTAAGTTTCCTTTAGCCATTGTCTGGCTCCTAGTGACTCTCTTGTTGCCTTGTTTGCTGACTGTCTGCTTCTCTTTTGAAGGTGTTGTTTTAGGTGTGCCAATCTTCTGCAAAGGTTCTTCTTCCATGCTCACTGGTTCTGGAGGAGATGATATATTCCCCTCTTCAACTTCCTCTGCCACAGTTGGTGATGAAATGTTTCTAGGTTTTGAGGCTTTCTTAGGAGTGGAAGAATCAATTTCATAACTACTCATGAACACGAAGGAAGTCCAATCTCTATCTAATCTCTTCAATTCCTCTAACACCAACAACTTAATCAAATCATAATGAAAAAGAGAAGTTTCATTGCATTTTGTTTTGATTTGAACCTTATCATACATTTTCCCTAGAATTTTGTATAAATAGAAAGGTAAGTCAAGTGACCTCTTACCCACAAAATGCAGAAGAAGCCTGATATGATAGGAGTAGACCATGTGAAACCTTCCTTCACAGGTAAAATACTTCTGGATGATCATCAGCAGCTTTGAATAATTTTCCTTCATGAAACTCCTAAGGATAACATTTGTCAGATCAATTTCACTGTGTTCTTGCACTCTTTGCAATCCTGCATTGTGAATTTGATGCCTTTAAACCACTGTTCCCCTCCTCTATGGATTCCTGTTGTTGATGATATGGTCTGTAGTGTCACTATAAGGTTCAAAATTCCAACCTTTGAAGCTGTTCCTATGAAGCCGATAGAAAAATCCTAGGAAACCTATAGATGAAAGCCCTGCAACCTCTGACATAATGGAAAGTAACCAATTCTTCTGAAAACCTCCACGGAAGTTGGGTCTTCATTGAGTAAATTCATGTCCATGGGCTCATACCTGTGGCAATGACCACCTTTTTTTTTTCCTTCTTGCATCCATGGGTATTTTATATCTTCACAACCTCGCTTGCTCGATGACACCTACAAAGTTCAAATATGTCAGCAACCTTCTTGGCTCGATGAAGCAACTCTCTAGAGATCAAATTACATGCAAATATAAAGCGCAATATGACAAAAGGCTAATTTGGGTAAGGTTTTATGGTTTAACTGAGAGCTCATGCTTCAATCATGACACATACATGCCCAAAAAGGTAATGATGACCTTAGACACGGCTAAGTACCTTTGAATTTATCATAAAAAACTTGAATGACCTCCACCCTAACTCCTCCAATCATAGAATGAAACTTCATAGCGAATTTGACAAGACAGGTTAGAAAACATATTTTCGTAGTGAAGTTAGTTTAGCCTCTAACAGATTCACTACGAAACTATTAGGCAGTTTCGTAGCGAAACCTGTTGTTTTGTTGTGTAAAACACTATGAAAACTTGAAAAACTCACAAAAGTTCCCTTTTTTATTTTAAATGCATGGGGAATGAAAAATGACATCATATGAGGACTGATGTGACATGAAATGACATAAATGGAGGTGACCATGAAACTTAGGATAGGCTAAAAATGTAACAAAGACAAAAAAATTCCTATACCAACTTGAAATGTCTCAGGGAGACCTTATCCTTTTGATGAATGAACTACATGACCATGTCAAGAAATGTTTCACAATTTTATGAGTGATAGCAATGGCTCCACTTGGGATGGTGTGCCCCTGTGGTACACCAAAGAAACTATAGTTCTAGTGCCATCCATTTTTTTTTTTTTATTGGAAATAAAAAACTCTGAAATTTTTCATCAACTCAGGCTCAAGTTTGATGATCACCCTGTCTTTATTAGAAGAAAAGCATAATAAAATGGAATATATACAATGGAGTGAAAATTCAATAACACTTAAGAGGAATAGTGCTTTAGAAACCTGCCATTGACAGGCCCTCCAAGACAAGGTTGTCCATCCATTTCCTATAGTAGATAAGTGTTGTTGCCATGGAATGCAACTTCTATGAATGGTCCTTTCCAGATATTCTCAAACTTACCAGGTTTCCCCTTTTATTTAATTATGGCCTCCCACTTCAACACCACATCTTGAATATGAAAATTTTCTTCTTTGACCTTCCTATCAAATGTCTTCTTTATTTTGTTTGTTGACTACTGATGGCTATTGCATACCTCCTCCATTTTTTCCTGCAGAGCTATAAGCTAGTGTATTCTCCTCTGAATAGCATTAGGCTCCTCCTTTGGTCATTGTAGCAATTTCATATCAGGCACTCCGAAGGATGTGGGAAAGATGGCTTCAGATCCATACATTAACTCATAAAGTGAAGTACCAATTGATATTTTTTTACATACTCTATTAACCCACAAATCATACTTCAACTTCAAATGCCATGACCTTTTGTTTTCTTGCAATACCTTCTTGATAATTCTCACAATGCTTTTATTACAAGATTTAGCAAGACCATTACCCTATGGTTAATAAGTAGTAGAGTGTCCAAGTGTTATGTGACACTGATGACAAAAGCTAATCAAACTTTTGGATTTAAAAGCTTGTGCATAGTCAGTAATAATCTTCATAGGACAACCAAACCTGGACAATATGTTATTCTCTAAGAATTGGATGATGACTGAATCATTTGTCTGCCTTGTTGGGATTGCTTCAATCCACTTGGTGAAATAATATGTTGTTGTCAGGATCCAACGATGTTGCCTTGAATAATATGGGAGTATTTCACCAATAAAATCTAGCCCCCACAGTTGGAAAGGTGCCTCAACATAAATTGGCATCAAGGGTAAAGGAACTAGCTTTTTCTTACCATAAAAAATATGGCATTCATGGCAGGCATCTATCTTCTTATAAACATCATTGAACATGGTAGGCTAGTAATACCCTGCTCTGAGAATTTTGTTTGTTGTGGCCTTCCAGTAGTGATGTCCTCCACAATCACCTTTATGAAACTCTTCAATCACCTTTTCATCTTCCTCTTCTAGCAAACAATTCAAAAGAATACCACCAATATCTTTCCAGTAAAGATTCTTATCTACAATGAAATATCTCAAAGATTTCAGCTTCACAAACCTTGCTTTTGATTTAGTCAATTCTGCAGGAGCTCTATGATGATGCAAGACAAATGCAATGTGTTTGTACCATTCAGATAGAATGTACTTCTCTTCAATAGGAATCAGCTCTTCATCTTCATCTGATAATTCTAAAATTTTTGCAATAAAAATCATATATTCAAGATAGTCAAAATTGGACTGTTCCATCAAGTTTGCTAGCCCCTATCCTTTCACCAATTTTGTAGGTCTGATTTCTATATCATACTCTAGCAAATTAGCTATCCACTTCCCTCTCTTTCCATCAGGATCAGCTTGAGTCAAGATGTCTTTTACCACAGTATTAGGCGCAAATGTTATGACATGAGAATGCATAATATAGATTCTAAAATATTTAATGGCTTTGATCAAAGCATATGCCTATTTTTATAAAATATTGTACTTTAGATCTAAGTTAGAAATGGTTGTGCTAAATAATGAAATGGGCTACTCGGTACCTTTCTATCCTTTCTGCAGTAAAACTCTAGCAATGGTGTTTTCAGATGCAAATTTAAAAACCAGAAATTCTTTTGAAAAAACTGGGTTAATCAACACTGGGACCTGAGTGAGTGCTTTCTTAATTTATTCAAATGACTAATTTTCTTCAACTGTCCATTTAATATCAACTCCTTTCTTCAGCATATTGGTTATATCTTTGACAATCTCAGCAAAGTTCGGGATGAACCTTCTAACAAAATTGACTCTCTCAAGGAAAGACTGAATCTCCTTTTTGTTCCTTGGCAGGTCAAATTTCTAAATGGAATTAACTCTATTTGGATCAATATTTATCCCATATTTTGATATAATATGCCAAAGAAAATTTCCAGAGGTTAGAGAAAAAATAATTTTAGTGGGATTAAGAGAAATACCAAATCTCCTACACTTCAGCAGAAATTTCTCTAGATGCTTCAAATGGTCTTCCTCTCTTCTTGAAAATACAGTTATGTCATCCAGATAGAAAACCACCAACTTATCCTTCTCCTCAGCAAAGGCAATGTCCATTTCTCTTTGAAAGGTCGCTCTTGCATTCATCAAAAGAAAGGGCATCTTGGCATACATGAATGTACCTCGTGGTGTAGTAAAAGAAGTTTTCTCCTGCTCTTCTCGGTGTACCAATATCTGATTGTATCCCGAAAAACCATCCAGCATAGACATCATTTGGGAACCAACAATATTTTGCAGAATTTGATCCATCTTAGGTAGAGGGTAATTGTCTTTTAGAGAAGCCTTGTTCAAGTTTCTGAAATCAATGCAGATTCTGATCTCTCCACTCTTATTTCTGACTAGTACCAAGTTAGCAAGCCATTTTGAGATTCTGATAGGAACAATATTTTTTGCATAAAAAAGGTTCTTAATTTCCTTCTCAATCAGAGGCATGAGCAATGGATTTATCCTTCTCAGTTTCTGTTTGAAAGGTTTCTCATTCTCTTTGATAGGAATAATATGCTGAATAATAGTAGGATCATATTTCTTCAAATCAGCATAACTCCATGTAAAAACATCAATAAACTTCTTCATCATCTCAATATATTTCTGTTTCATATCTTCAGAAAGAAATTTAGAAAGTTTTATCATTTTAGGCATTGCAATTGTACCAAGATTACAAGTCTATACCTCTTCATCAACAGCCTATATTCTAGGAGATTTGAAAACATCATTTTGGTCAAAAATATTTTCAAGTGGAATAAGACTCTTGGGTATACAATTGTTCTTCAGCTGCAAAACTTAAGAATTACCCTTAGTTTCAGCAAGCATGTTTTTTTGATATACTTGTGTGCTTTAAAACTCCTCCTCCAACTCTATGAAAATTTTGACTTGTTGGTCATATTCAAATACTTGCTAATGGATGATGTTATCTAGGATGGCAGGCCTATGGAAAAATTCAATCTCATACTTTTTAGTGGAATGTCCAGAGATAACAAACAGACTTGCAGAAACATCCAGGGAATTAGCTACTGATTTTTGATCCCTAGTTTTCACTATAAATGAATATTCTTGAAACTTTTCCAACAACTACATGATCAGATTTCTGTAAGCTCTCATCCTTACATCCTTCGTTTTATATATTCCTTCAAATTGTTTAATTACCATTTCATAATCTCCACAAACTGAAATTTTTGGGGCACCCAATCTTTTCAAAATTTCCAAACCCAAAAACAGAGATTCATATTCAGCCATATTGTTTTTGTAGTCAAAGTTTAGTTTGAAAGAAAATAACTTACTTTCATAATCAAGAGTAGTGATCCATATGCCTGCTCCAGCACCCTCTCTTCCAACATATCCATCAAAGTGCAAAAGCCACCAACCCTCTGCTTTTTCTTCAATGATTTCCTGATTTTCAACTTTCTAATTTTCAATTTCTTGAATTTATGCCTTCCCTTCACTTTCTGCTTCATCAATTAGCTCATTGAAAATAATTTTTGATCCTAATTTAGTTTCAACAACATAAATTGGAAAATTATGAGGTTTATCCTTACATCTTACCATATAAGCCATCCTTGTATCTCTGTAAAGTATTCTTTGCTCACCAAAAATAGGAATGGTGGCATATGTCAAGTCCATCTGCATGGTGCCTTTGATTTTTTCTGCCCAAGATCTGGATAAGAGCATGCCAAACTTGGGTGGAATATCTGCCACCACAATTTCCATTACCATTGTCTTGGCAGGCACTTGTGTTAGGCCAACAACAAGATCATCTATCATTCCTATGCATTGAACTATTTTAGAATCAAAAGAAAACAAGTCCTTGTATGCCCTAGTGATCTCCAAACACATCCTCTCCATAATCACCTTAGGCATGAGGTTATGAGAAGACCCTCAATCCAACATGGCTTTGTGTAATGTCATGTCATGGATACTAAGGCTGACATAGAAAGGAGGCACTTCTTCATTCTGCTCATCTTCAAATCTTGGTCCCAAGTAGATGGTAGTATGATGTTCTTGCACATTAAGGATATCTGAAGCTCCTGGTTGAGAATTCAACATTTTTAGAATTTTGCTTCTATACTCATTCAATTTAAGAATTTCTCCAAAAGGTAATGGGATCTTGATTTTGGAAATCTCATTCTCCAAACTGAAAGCAGAAGTAATATTTTCAATTTCTTTGACAGGGGGAGGAGGTGGTGGATCTTTTCTAGCCTCAGCTACTTTAGGAGCATCTTCATTGGGCTATGTTTTATTTACAGTGATAGGAACATTTATGTTTTTGAGATTGTATTGCTTCTGCATCTCAAATATTTCATGTTGATAACCTTTAATATAATCAGATTGTTCCTCACCCTTATTTACATCATGATCTGATTCATCATGTTCTTCTTTGGTCAAAAACATTCCAGACATATTTTCATCTAGGTAGTGAATGGAGTCTTCTTGAATTTCAGGTTGAGTTTCATCTTCATCAATTAAGTTCTACTGAAAAGGAGTCCTCACTTGAGGGTTAGGCTGATTTCTATTTTCCCTTGGTCTTTGCTGATTTTGAGGCCTTCTAAACTGTGGATTTCTAAATTGTGACTCATGTTGTGCAGGAGGTGCAGAATCATTTCCAAGGGCAAGCCTATCCATGAGTTTTTCCATAGTCTTCATCATGGAGTCAAACTTATCATCTGAGGTGGAAGGATTTTCTTCTTCTTTTAATTTTGTTTTCCCCATCTTAGACTTCTTGGCTGCTATCATATTCACTTCAACTTTCACAACATCATTCTGCATTTCTGCTAGTGAAGGATATTCTCTTTCTCTAAGCAGGATAGAGAAGTCATAGTCAAATGCCTCAACATAAATTGATCAGCTCCTAGTGGAGGTTTAAGACGAGTAGGGATGGAATCATAGACTTTGGTAAATCTCTTGGAGAAATTTTGAACAGTTTCATCTATATATATTTTCAAACTATTGTATTCAGTGAGAGCTTGTATAGGGTTTGTTCTATTTCCCCATTTTCTCAAGAAACTACCCTCAAATTGATTCCAATTATGTAAGCTTCTTGGAGAAAGGGCTTTAAACCACTTTTTGACCTCACCAGTGAAACTTTGAGCAAATAGTCTCATTTTGATGTCTTCATGGTCTACCTCTTCTCTATCTATGAAGTAATTGAATTGGTCTACATGTTCCTCAGCTTTAATTTCTTCATCACTCCCCCAATTTTGCAGAGTACTTACTAGGGAGGGAATTAAGGACAACTGGAAGAACAACTGGAGCATATCTAGCAGAGGCAGCAGGAGGTGGAGGTGGAAAATTTCTAGCCATGATGATAGGGACTATGGTATTTTTAGGGATAACAATAGTAGAAGATGAACTGATAGGCGCTGGTGTATTTGGTCTTTGTAGTCCAGTTACAAATGAGTTCCAGTCAAGTAAAGGAATACAAAAATTTGAATGGGTCTAATTCCTTCAATTTATCAAAAGATTCCCTCTCTAACAATAACTCTGATGTGACTCCCCCCTAGAATTCTTCTGTATATTTTTTGGTCACTAAGGATGAGGTATGAATACTTCTTCTTTTTAGGTCTATAACAATCTCAATCAATTCATTTTCATTCTCAGACCTAAAAAAAACTTCCTGAATTTTATCATCAAACTTATTATCTTCAGGAATTCTTAAAATTTCAAAGGAAAAAGCTCTTTAATGTGATGGAGTACCTGATTTTGAAGAGCTACCTTGAATGCCTCTGAAAATTGTGTTTGGATTATCCACAATAGTAGGTGGGTTAGGATCTGGATTGCTCCTCGTGTATCTACTTCTCAAAGCCACCTTTAAACATGAAAATTTTGAAATGGAGTCACCAAGGTAGTTGTAGCCTCGAACAGATTCTAAGCTCTTGCTACCTCCAAGAGTTCAGCTTCAATATTTGCACACAATCTTAGAGAAATATTTATTTAGGCTCCCGGAAGACACAAAAAATGTTATAACCAAATTGATCTTGATTGTTTTCTCATCAATCAACTCAATGTAACTCTTTCAAACCAC
Source organism: Pinus albicaulis (assembly GCA_034641835.2). Classification (NCBI taxonomy): domain Eukaryota; kingdom Viridiplantae; phylum Streptophyta; class Pinopsida; order Pinales; family Pinaceae; genus Pinus; species Pinus albicaulis. The sequence goes on from CM076578.1 coordinate 7,105,936, forward strand.
TTCTAACTGAAGATTAGCCTCTTCAGTTTGAGAGGGATCTCTCAAAGGGGGTTTATGATTTTGAATAAGGATAGTACTAGATGGCTAACTCTATGGAATTGTAAATTGTTTTTGTATGATTGCAGGTTGAAAAATGAAGGCTTGCTACCATTCGGCTTATGGAGTCAACAATCATTAGTATTAGTGACAATGGTTCTTCACATGAAATCTCAGGCAGATAGAGGTTTTTAACATAGATAATTCACACACATAACATAGGAAAACACAATCATTTCACCACTAAAGGAAGTCAGAGCATAATATTATGAATTTTGAGTAATCAGATATGAAATCTACTGCGAGGGATTAAACATAAATATAAATATCAATAACACATCAAAAACCTCATGAGAATCTCAGGTCTGGAAGTAGAATGTCACTTTGTATTACTGATAATGAATAAAACATACAAGAAACAATTTGGTGCAATATTCTCCAACCCTTTTCTCTTCGATGTTTTGTCTATAAATAGACATTCTTTAAAATGTGGACGATCTGCCTGGCTGGATAGATATTTGAATTCTACTTTAACACCTATCATAACTGAAACCACTAACTTGAAATAGAAAAATGAAAACTAACCTTAAAGAAAACAAACTCCTAATAGGACTCCATCTCCTATTTATTACATTCATTTTTCCTATCAGTGAAACAATTACATAATTGTTACATAATGAATGTCACATGCTTGAAGGACAAATTACCCTAGTTCACCACCACTTTACATCTTTAAAACATCCCTAGATTTGTGGAACATAATCTTGCTTTTTAGGAATGGATGATCTTCATCTTTAACATTGTTTTGACTAATGAGCTTTTGTGTGGCACTCCCTTTGAGTCATAAATATCTGCTGATAAAGTCCAATAACATGCAGGAGGTATCCAGCTGGCTGATGTGTTGTCAAGATGCTAAAAATTATTCAAAAATTACTCGCTACGAAAACAGGGCAGTTTTAGGCAGTTTTGTAGCGTTTGGAAAATGTATTTTCTATCTATATTTTTAACTTGTTTGTTGTTCCAACACCTTCATTATGTCATGACACCTTGAAAAACATTGATCTCCCTCCATAGAACATGCAAAAACTGATTTTTAAGGAAAAAAAAGCACCTATAGGAATTTTCGTAGCGTATTTCTGGCCTCAAGCCTTAGGTACACTACAAAACTGTTTAAAAAACCAGAAATTTCTGTTTTCAAGATGGTCTTCAAAAACTGTTCTCCAACTGCAAAATTTGGGTTCTCTGCATGTTATGAACCTTCTAAAACATATTCAATCTCAACTTATTACTCTTGTGGTGTTTCCTCCTCATTTACAATCAGTTGAATAATAGGCTCTTCTACCATTGTCATCTTCAGTCCTTTCTTTTCCAATTCCACATGAATCAAATCCAATTGCTCCTGAAGATCTTCCACTTTGTCTTTTAATGCCCTATTTTTGGATTGCAAATGTAAGTTTATATTTTTGATGTGTTTGAATTCTCCTCTTAGTGTCTGAGTCCACTTTATCAACTTTTCTATATTGTCCAAGGTTTTTGAAAAACTTGTGACTTCATCTTCCAAGATTTTCCTCATTTGTTCAAACTGAACCTTCTCAGCTCTATGTTTCTTTACCTCTTTCTTCAAAACTGATATCTCTTTACTTGCCTCTTTCAACTGCTCTTTGAGCATTTCAATTTTTTATTTTTCAATAATTTTCTCTTTACCCTTTCTTTGTTTGATAACCAGTTCTTATTTTGCAGGTGAAGACAAATCTATGATGCTTGATGGCTGGGCAGTTTCATTAGTTTTCTCAATCTCTTTGCTGCTTTCCATGACCTTCCTTGCATGTTTGGTCATTGGCTTCCTAGGTTGAAAAATGAAACCAACATCATCACCTAAAAACTCTATTTTTTTAGTATTCTTACCTTTCTTCAGCTTTCTTCCTCCATCTTCAATGTCTTTAGCTTGCACAATGGGAGATTCTTCAATGTAAATTGCATGGAGGATATCCTCCAAGTTTCCTTTAGCCACTGTCTAGCTCCTAGTGACTCTCTTGCTATCTTTTTTGCTTCCTATCTGCTTCTTATTATAGCATCATTTATCACCAGCTCATACTTGATGATTTATTCTTTGGCCTTGGGCACCCCTTCCCTTCAGACTTGGACATTTTCTCAAAAAATAGTATCTTACAACCCATATGCAATTCTTCCCAGACTTTTCTACATATACACGCAAGTCCATCTATGTAGAACCAAGTATGCCATTTTAATATATATATATATATATATATATATATATATATATTCCCTATTTTGAGGCGGGGTTTACGGTTTTTCCAGTAACTTAACCACCCCAGCCTGTGGCCTAACTGTTCCCAATTGTAAAAAGATAATTTGAGGGAGTATAAAAGCCCCTCAAGGGAATGGCCTAAGGGAGGAAGAAAGAGAGAAATATAGATATTATACACTGTTGGAGCCCTTTCCAAGTCTGATATATTCCCATGCCTCCTGCACTTCCCAGATATATTCAAGAAACCCTTGTTTCCTTGAGATGTTCATCATTCTATATGACATCCATTATGCACTCATCTTGGAAGAAATCTTGGGAGGCTAGGGTTGGGCAGATCCAAAGGATGGTATGCTCGAAGGCCGTGGTAGATTTTAGGTGATCTCTTCACGTTTATGTACTATACATGCCATTAATAATATAAGAAGCCATCTTGTTCCTGATGTTTGCATGTCATCTATCTTTTACACATGTGTAATAATCATTAATTGAACATTTAATACTGTTTTTATGATGTTATACATGATTTTCACTAACATATAGAACATATATATGTTGTACAACTAGGATTTTGTGTTCATTATTTGCTGGTTTATAGATTTTGGAGGGGGTTTATATCACTTCAATTGTGGGATATCCAGGTAAGTTCTGCAACCTATAGTTTCTATTTATTAGCATAAAAGTTGGTTTAGTGAGTCCTTATTTTGATGGCATGCCCCTAATCTATGAAGGTTATCAACCCAAGACCTTTAGGGTATCATTTCCCAAAACACTTCTATTTTGAAGGTGTTGTTTTAGGTGTGCCAATATTCTGCGAAAGGTTCTGCTTCCATGCTCATTGGTTCTAGAGGAGATGATTTATTCCCTTATTCAACTTCCTCTACCATAGTTGGTGATGAAATGTTTCTGGGCTTGGAGGCTTTCTTAGGAGTGACAACATCAATTTCATAACCACTCATGAACAATAAGGAAGTCCAATCTCTCTCTAATCTCTTCAATTCCTCTAATTCCAAAAGCTTAATCAAACCATGATGAAAAAGAGAAGTTTCATTGCCTTCTGTTTTGATTTTAACCTTATCTGACATTTTCCCTAGACTTCTGTATAAATAGAAAGGCAAGTCAAGTGACCCCTTACCCACAAAATGCAGAAGAAGCCTGAGATGATAGGAGTAGATGATGTGAAACCTTCATTCATAGGAAAAACACTTCTGGATGATCATCAACAGCTTTGAATAATTTTCCTTCATGAAACTCCTAGGGATAGAAATTGTCAGATCAATTTCACTATGTTCTTGCTTGATGAACTCTTTGCAATCCTGCATTATGAATTTGATGCCTTTAAACCATTGTTCCCCTCCTCTAGGGATTCCTGTTGCTGATGATATGGTCCTTGGTGTCACTATAAGGTTCAGAACTCCAACCTTTGAAGCTGTTCCTATGAATCTAGTGGAAAAATCCTTGGAAACCTATAGATGAAATCCTTGCAACCTCTGACAGAATTGCAAGCAATCAGTTCTTCTGAAAACCTCCATGGAAGTTGGGTCTTCATTAAGTAAATTCATGTCCATGGGCTCATACCTGTGGCAATGACCACTTTTTTTTTTTCTTCTTCTTGCAGTCATGGGTGCTTTATACTTCACAGCCTTGCTTGCTTGATGACACCTGCAAAGTTCAAATCTTCCAGCAACTTGCTTGGCTCGATGAAGCAGTTCACTAGAGATCAAATTACATGCAAATATAAAGTGCAATACGACAGAAGGCTAATTGGGGTAAGGTTTTATGGTTTAGCTAACAGCTCATGCTTCAATCAGGACACATACATGCCCAAAAAGGTAATGATGACCTCAGACATGGCTAAGTACCTTTGAATTTATCTTAATAGACTTGAATGATTGTTGGGCCAAGAATAAGGTATGTTTTCATCCTATCTTTACCACGAATTATTATGCACTTTTATGAATTTTTCCTCATCTTAACAATAATGGAAAGGAAATTAATGTAAAGTCAGGACAAAGTGAACTGACGATAAAAGGGATGTTTAACAATGGGAAATTGACTTGTTGTATCTTCATTTACAGGGAAGCAAAGAAGATGAACTGATGATAACTGGAAGATAGCTGACAAAGAGAAACAAACAAGATCATGATGGCTCCCATGGGCCAGCAGAAGACGGAAAGGCACATCCACGCTTGAAGAACTCAAACGACAGCCACGAGCAGCAAGATCCTGTATGGAAAAGATTCGTTACCATTGTTGAAATCACCTTTAAAAGGAAGAAGACAAACAATATAGATAGATTTGAATAGATATTTTCTTCTGTAATAGACGTATTGGGATAGAATTGTCCAGTTGTATCAATGTATTAATCTTTAGCTTAATAAAGATTTTGGCATTTTTGAATAGTCAATTTCTGAGTTTTCCTTAGTGCTAGACTTTTGGTGGCTTTGGGCCCAGCCCTGGGAGTTTCTTTGCTAACCTCTGTGCTATATGTTCAATTACAGAACTTACATTTCATTAATCTAATGCATTTCGTGAGAAATCATTTAATTGGTTGAATTGTGAACATAAGACGCTACAGCTTTCTCTTTCATTAGAATATCTCATCATTCATGCTTTCTTGCTTACAGTCAATGTTTTCATAATTGTCTATATGCTTTCATCATTTCCCAATGCTTTTATACTCGTTTCATTAGTTTTACCATGACTGTTGTTAAGTTCTATGCATAGTTCAATTGGATCTCTTCATTTTTATTGCGAGGTTTCTAGTTTTTGTTTGATTCAGAGAGATGTCATCTATTAAATTAAAAAGAGAACTCCATTGTAAAATTTAGATAAACAATTATTGTTCAATTTGTTCAAGTTTTTGTTCAATTTGTTAGGATTGTTGTTCAATTCATCACAATATGTTGTTCAATCGTAGTTTTCTCTTTTCTGCACTTACTTAGATGGAATAGTCAAAAACATTCTATAATCCCTTTCACTTTGATTTGATTGAACTTCGAGAATTATATAGTATTCCTTATGATAATTTAGAGTAGTTATCCTTTGATATCACTTGCATATACTGTGCTCACACTTTTGAAATAACAAGACTTGCCCTGGGTTGATAATTGATGATAAACATTGAATTTGCCTGTAACAGTCACCTTTATGACCCAACATTTTTGGTGTCATTTCTGGGGAGAGTGTTTAAGAGTGATGTCATTTATTTATTTTTTCTTTTTTTGCGAAGAATTGGATATTGAAAATGAGATTAAGAACCTGCATACCAGTAAGAAAAACGCTTGCTCTCCAGCCCGCTTCTCAAAAATTGTGCAGAGGCTAGTAGGATAGGTGCTCTTGTTTTATGAATACGAAGAAAAATATAGAAACAAACCAAAATCACCCACTTAATTCCACGAAACCCAAAGGATCAGGGATCCTTGGTAGAACAACATATATAGATGAAATCATTAAGAAGGATAAATCCTAGGCATCCGTAGGACCCAGAATCATTCCTACTCAAAGTCCTACTACACTCCCTCACATAGCAGGCTCACCATCTACAACCTACGTCGAGATTCACAGTGGAACAGAAGGGTCTGAACAAAGCCTTCAGATTTTTGATCATGTAAGTATTGATCATTCGAGAGAGGGAGGTTCTTGTAATTTATAGGAAGGGCAAGGAGAAACCAACAGTGCAGTATAGGTAAAAACTCGAGAGCCTGGATCCCTTGAGAAAGTAGTCTAGACAGAGACACTCAGTATCCCAGATCGGGGAAGTGTTGTAAGGATTCCTCTGCATCCACTCCCTAATTCAACTAATATTATTCCTCCAGAACAAGAAATCCCTGCAGGTTATTGGCATATCTTTGATCAAATGGAAAAAAATCAAAATCAAAACTAGAGGCAGACATCAACATTGGATTATCCCATTGTTGATCATGCTACAAATGCCCTTATGAAAGCCATTCCCTTACAAAACATCCCCACCTTCCATGGGCTGACCTCGGAAGATCCTAATGCATTTTTATTTGAATTCGATGTCTTATGTAGGGTATATGACTACACCACTGACCTTCAAAAAATGAAATTATTTCCCTCCACCTTGAAGGGGACCGCATTACGTTGGTTCATGGGGCTCGGTGGAGGAACCATCAATAACTGGGACTAGATGAATAACACTTTTCTTAATAAATATCAAGACTATTGCCGGAGTCGAGAATTAAAAGATGAAATGTTCAATATGTCTGCAAAAGACAATGAGACATTAGAATAATACATCGAAATATTTCAATATAACTTATAAAGGTCTCCATATACTACACTATCCAAAGATGTCTTAAAAGAAACAATGATTAAGGGAATTAAAGAAGAATGGGTTGAAACAATTAACATAATGGGAAATGGGGACATCTACCAAGAAGAATATTATGATATTATTTCACTGTGTATCAGGTGTTCTCGGGGTAGTACGCGAAGTAGGCCAATCAGGTGAGACTCAGCTACAAGGGATCCTAAGCAGTCCAGTGGCAATGTGACCAGAGCAGAATTTTGTAATCTTGTAGAAGATTTCAAAAAATAAATCTTGGGCACCCTTACAACATAGCTAGATGTCTTGCAAGCCAAGTAGAAGCAAGCTATAACAGAAAAAACTTGGCCGTATTTTTCCCATGTTGTCAGAAGAAGCACAACCAAAGGGAATGTCCATTAGACATGGTCCAGACATGCGCTATTTGCACCAAGGACCATGCCATGGACCATTTCCCTTCACTTACAGGGCTGAAAGAATTTTTTAAATAAGCAGAAGAAGAGACAAAACCAATCTATCTAATTAACCAACGTCGAGAATGGCAAGCATGACAAGGTATGCAACAAGACCTTCCTCAGTTCTTTTCTTCTCCGTAGTTTAACTAGCAAAACCCTGCAACAGCTTGGCAGAACCAATCACCTTTCTCTGCTTGGCCATCTAAATCATTTACTATGCTACCTTAGCCAACAAAATCCTCTTTAGGAAATAATTGGCCAAGTTTTCGTTGTTCTCCCCCTTATTGGAAAAACACTCCCTATCAATCCTAGTGGTCGGTCTCCCCTTCACAAACTACAAATTGGCCTTAGAACTAGAAATGACCTCTGGGAATGACCAACCTACCGATGGGGACAGGATTTTAAAATCAAACTACATTAACAACTCCATACCCAATCCATCACAAACCTCAGCCTATCATACAGCCTCAATTTCCAGCTCAACCCAATCCTAATCCTAACAACAGGTCGGTTCAGCTAATTTAAATTGTAGAAAAATCAAACCCCGAAACTGAATAGAAGCAATGAAATGAACTAAGGCTGAGTTCAGGACATGTTATTTCACCAGCAGAAGGTATGACCCTGCCACAACTTGAATCTGGAACTCCAATAGAGCCTAGACAAAAAACTATGATTGAAACAGAGGTAGAGCAGGGAAGGGAAACGGTTGATCAAGGGAAGCCTGAAAACCTTATGATTTCTCTCCCTCCATTCCCTAAAATATTAACACTTCCTAGACCAATAGTCTCTCCAGATTTCAATATCCTAGGGGAATTAAAGAACCTTTACATTAAAATTCCTCTTTTGCAGGCTATACAAGGCATTCCTATCTATGCCAAGAAAATTAAAGAACTGTGTGGAAAGAAATAGGTGAGGAAAGAAAAAACCATACCCACTGTTCATGTGGTAGGGGCACTATCTGACTTACTGTTGGGTAAGGAAACACCCGTAAAATATGAGGATCCATGGAACACCATAGTAATTGTGCAAATATCTGGCCACTCCTTTCCAAATGCATTGGTTGACTTAGGGGCGACCATTAACATATTAACTACAGAGACCTGCGAGAAGTTAGGCGTAACAACATTAGAACCCACAGCTACTATGTTGGAACTTTCTGACCAGAAGGAATATTACAAGACATCCTGGTTTCTGTGGACTCATAGGAATATCCAGCATAATTTTTAGTTATTAACCCAAAAAGTAGGATGGATGGACACCCCTTGATACTTGGTTGACCTTGGTTGGCAACAGTCGATGCTTACATAGGCTGCTAGACAGGCAGCATGACCATTGCTAGAGGAGATTCCATTAAAAAAATTATCGTTTACCCACCTTCCAAACCAAGTCCACCCATGATAAATGTTCACAGACATCCACATACATACTGGGAACAAAATATCCATTCACCACTGACCATAGTTGAAGCTCTTGAATTCAAAGATCAAATTGAAGACGATGTAATCAATAACTTCATGAATCAGCCATCTACGCTTGGAAACTCAAAATGCCAAATGTTAAAAATAGTTCTTGATGATGAACCACAAAAATACCCCTTGGTAGACATTGATAATCAACACATATCCACAACCGTTGTGCACAACAACATACCAATTGAAATTGATCCAAGGAAATTTTTACATATAAAATTTTTAAATATCAATGGCAGTCTGGATAGTGACCAAAATCAAAGGCTCATAAAGGTTCTACAGAAGTATTAGGGAGCATTTTCTTGGGACTACCCAGACATGAAGGGTATAGACACTCAGCTATGCACACATCACATCTATAATGAAAAGGAGGTTCGTCCTATTTGGTAACCTCAACAAAGGCTAAACCCACATCTGAAAGACATTGTAAAAGATGAATTGCAAAAGCTACTAGATGTAAACTTCATTTATCCTATCTCAGAAAGCAAATGGGTCTACCCTACTAGTCGCTCCTAAGAAGAATGGGAAATAGAGAATCTGTGTGGATTACAAAGAATTGAATAAAGAAACATAAAAGGACCACTTCCCCCTTACTTTTATTGACCAAGTCCTCGATACATTGGCAGGGAAATGGTTCTTTTCCTTTCTTGATGGGTTCGTCGGTTACAATCAAATCCAGATAGCCCCTGAAGACTAGGATAAAACAACCTTTACCTACCCATGGGGTACATTTTCCTACAGGGTATTACCATTTGGACTTTGCAATTCCCCAACAAACTTCCAAAGAGCCATACTCAACATTTTTTCTGATTTAATAAATGAAGGGCTTGAAATTTACATGGATGACTTTACCCCATATGGAGATGACTTTGATCAAGCACTAGAAACACTAGAAAATGTATTGAACAATGTGTTGCTACCAGATTATGTTTAAGCAATGAAAAATTCCACATGATGTTGACCAAAGGAGTAATCCTAGGACACTACATCTCTGCAGCTGGAATATAGGTAGATTCGACAAAAATAGAAGTAATCCCTTTATTAGCCACACCTTGTACGTAGACAGAGCTACGCAATTTTCTTGGATACGTAGGGTACTATCACAGGTTTATAAATATTTTTTCACATATCGCTGCACCCTTGTATGCATTAACTGGAAATGTTGAATTCCATTGGTCTGATAAATGTGACACTGCTTTTACAGATTTAAAGAAACTGGTCTCAACAGCACCAATCTTATGCAGTCCTAACTGGAAGCTACCCTTTCACATTTCTTCAGATGCATCCGACATATCGATAGGGGTAGTTCTTGGTCAAGAAGAAGACAAAAAGCCCTATGTTATTTAATATATTGGCAAAAATCTCACTCCTGCTGAATTAAACTATACAGTGACTGAAAAAGAGTTCTTGGCTATCATTCATGCTATCAATAAATTTAGACATTATATAATTTTCTATCAAGTACTCCTGCATACTGATCACCCTACCATTAGATATCCAGCCAATAAACCAATTAAAAATGGGATAATAACTCATTGGTTTCTACTTTTGCAGGAATTCGATATAACTATCAAAGACCGTCCAGGAAAGGAGAACGTGGTTGCAAAATTACTATCCACAGTTCCCAAAACAGATGATACACAAGCGGTGGACGATCAGTTTCCTGACTAACATTAGTTCGTTGTAGCAGTCAAAACACCATGGTACACAGATGTAGTAAACTACCTGGAAGTAGGAAAGATGCCCAGAAATTTAACATCAAGGGAACGAAAGCTGATTTTTCAATGCAGTGCTAGATTCTCCTGGATCAGTGGATACCTCTTTCACACAGGAGCTGATATGAATATACACAGATGCATCTTGAAAGACAATATTTATGACATTCTACGGGCCTGTCATGATGAACCTTGTGGTGGTCATTTTGCAGATCACAGAATGGGGCACAAAGTATTGCAATTGGGCTATTATTGTCCTATGATTTTTAAAGATACAAAAAAATATGTCCAAACCTGCGATAGTTGCCAAAGAATGGGCCGCCCGGGCTAAGCTAATGAAATGCCATTACAACCACAATTGGTAGTAGAACTATTCGAACGATGGGCACTGGACTTCGTTGGGCCATTCAACCCACCATCAAATCAAAAAATATACATACTGGTTGCCATAGATTATGTAACAAAGTGGGTAGAAACAGTGGCCTTATCAAGAGCTACAGAAGAATCTATGATTAATTTTCTTTTTGAGCTATTTCTGCAATATGGCTTACCACGAGAAGTGATAACTGAAGGAGGGGCACAGTTTGTGGGTAATAAAATTACAACCACCTTGAAGAATCACCATATCATCCATAGAGTCATGTCTCCCTACCACCCGCAGGAAAATGGGCAGGTTGAAAGTACCAACAAAATCCTTGAGGCAATTCTCACTAAAACAGTATCAACACATCGCCAAGACTGGGCTACTAGACTACTTTAGGCCTTGTAGGCTTACTGCACAACATGGTGAAACACCGTAGATATTCCCCGTATCATCTGGTATTTGGAAGGGAGCCTATTTTTCCTATCAAATTTGAGATAAAGACTCTAAGGATAGCCCAGGAGGTAGGGCTGGACTTGACCAAGGCCAAGATTAGAAGACTCCAGCAAATAAATGAATTAGATGAAATATGGATACTAGCTATGCAGTGCACCAAAATCATCCAACAACAACGAGTTAAGTGGCATGACAACCTCATCAAAAAGAATAAATTCCAGAGAGAAGATTGGGTGCTTCTCTATGACTCCAGATTCCAAGATTTTCTGGGCAAGTTACAAATAAGGTGGTTCGGTCCATATGAAATTCAAGAAGTATACAACAATGGTACCCTCACCTTGACCACCATAGACAGGTCTGGTTCTCCATTCTGAGTCAATGGACATAGAGTTCGCCTCTATCACAAAACTCTTACAAGGGAGTATTTTTGCCATCAGGTACGCAACGATCCCACCATCCAAATTTTAGCAGAAAGGGGTGATAACCCCACAAATTCAAGCACATGAGAGCTTGCTAGTTCCTTTTTTAAATATTGTATATAATTCCCCTGCAATTTTTAGCTTTCTTATTGTACATTCTTCATACTCACAGTCGTATCCTTCTCCTTCATCGTCCTTTTTTATTGTTTATTTTTGCTATTCAAATATTTGATCGACTGTTGTTCAATCCAATTGAACTGCTGATGTGCAATTGGATTGAACAGCTGTGTCCTTTTGCATTTTTATTTTTGCTATTCAAATCTTTGAATGACTAGTGTTCAATCCAATTGAACAGCTGTTGTTCAATCAGATTGAATAGTCGTGTCCTTTTGCATTTTTATTTTTTTCTGTTCAAATCTTTGAACAGTTGTTGTTCAATCCAGTTGAACAGCTATTGTTTAATTGGATTGAACAGTCGTGTCCTTTTGAGTTTTTATTTTTTCTATTCATATATTTGAACGGCTGTTGTTTAATCCAATTGAAAGATTGTTGTTTAATCCAATTGAACAGCTATTGTTCAATTGGATTGAACAATCATGTCCTTTTGTGTTTTTATTTTTGTTGTTCAAATCATTGAACAACTATTGTTCAATCGGATTGAACAGTCGTGTCATTTTGCATTTTAATTTTTGTTGTTCAAATCTTTGAATGACTTCTATTCAATCCAATTGAACAGCCATTGTTCAATTGGATTGAATATTTGTGTGTAATTCTTTCGTTGTTGTTCAATTGGATTGAACAACCGTGTGTCGTTTCTACTGTTCAATTAGATTGAACAACTGATTTTTTATTTTTCCTTTTTCTTAAGAAGGATCCTTCTTCCTTTTTGATGATCTCCTCTCACAAAACCTAATCCTCATCCCACACCCTAACTATAAAAGACATTTCTGAGTAGGAATTGGCACCTGAAAAGGAGAAAAGCAATAATATTACTAATATTATGATCCTTTGTAACTTTAATGGAAATATCTACTTCGGAAGCTAACATGGTACATCTATGCAATGAAGGGCTAGACATCCCCTGCTCAAACATGTTATCACATAATTCATAGTCTTATAACGATATATCTTTCTACACTCTCGAGTAGTATTTCCATTTTGACATAAATATTTAGGAATAAGGAGTATTAATTGTATTGGCATTCTTTTTACTTCTCACAGCATCCCTAACTCTTAAGGAGTTAATGAGCCTCCCTTCATGTATAAAGAATAAATATTATGTTTACATGCATTTTTTTTTTAAAGAGAATAGGGGGTCTCATCATGATCCAGCCTACCATGATCATAACAGTTTAGTAGGTAACATGCCCACAATGGCCAACACACCAGGGTAATGACCTTCTCGACAGCTCCAACTTCCTGAAGGACAGGAGGTCTCATTACGAACTAGCCTGATCACTCTGTTACAATCCCAGTGAATGGCACTATGACTATCTGGCCACCACACCGGCACAGTGGTCTCTTCATAAAACAAAGCAAAATTCCTACTTTTCAAAAAGAAGTACTATGCCTATATGAAAATTTTTAAGAGAGAATAGGGGGTCTCATCACGAGCCAGCCTACCATGATCATAAGGGTATAGCAGGTGACATGCCCACAATGGCCAACACACCAGGGTAATGACCTTCTCGACAACTCCAACTACTTGAAGGATAGGAGGTCTCGTCATGAGCCAGCTTGATCACTCTGTTATAACTCCAGTGAGTGGCACCTTGATTATTTGGCCACCACACTAGCATGGTGATATCTCATAAAATTGGAAAAATATCTACTTTTGCATAGAGGATTTTGGCTCATTTTTCAGGTTAAAATAGAAACCCCGTCGAGGATATGAACACCTGATGGCAGCATTGGCTCTACTTGTGGTATGATAGTATTCTTCTAACGATAGCCAATTACTCTTATATATAACTTATCTCCTATTTTAATCCATTTACAAGATAAACACACTACTCAAATAAGTTATAATACTATTTACCCGCATTGGTAACTATGAATGAACTATGCTTTCATGTTTGAATTACAGGATGATGGCACCAATCATTATCCATCACTGTCATGCTTCCGTCATACCATACCATTAAATGAGGACATCCTATCATAATAATTTTTGTATTGCTTTCTCCCCTTCTTTGGTCATTTCCACATGACATACACTTATGATAAATTCCAATTCTGATCCTTGCACCACACACATTCATAATTGTTCCAATCACTCCTCTTTTCTTGAGCTCCAAGGCCACATACACTGTTCTCTTATACACACTGTGATTACTGATTTCTAACATTTTCCCTCATATGCATTCATGATTGGTCCAATCTCTCTTGTACTTGAGGATTTGGACACCCTTATTTCGAGAGAGGGGGTGTAAATATCCATAAATATCAAACATGTGAATTCCCTGCACAAATTCCTTTGGATACGCTGGTAAGACCAAAAGATCATTTCAATTACAAAATGAAGTTACATACATTTACGATAGAAGGCTGCAATTTATTTTTTCTCTCACATGCAGTGTTTATTCTAACCAACAGGGTCAAAAATAAATGCAAACAGAGGGAGAAATTAGCTCAGATAACACATCAGCGATGGGAGGAAAATCTCTTCGAAATGAACCTACGACCTTCCCAATCTCAGACGCAGCTCACACCATTCTTCAGAAAGTTGGCTGGTTGCGATACTTACACAAATTGCAAGGGTTTGACATATAAATAATAGTTGAATTCCTGCAGAACCTACAGGAGGGACATACCAGACTCAGAGGAAGGATTATATTGGTCATAGAGGATATCATCGTTGAAGTCTCCGGAATACCAGTAGAGGGAGAAATATGGACCGAAAAACACCTTCTTCTACAAGAGGCAATCGTAGCATACCAGGATCTAGGAGAACCATTGGAACGAAAGGGAAAGGGGATCAACCTTGCATCCCTACAACAATATTGGCAGGAATTGGTAGAATTCATCTAGATATTCATCACATGTGATGGACACCAAGACATGCTAAAACCCCACCAACTCAAATTGTTAGTTGTTATTAAACACAAAATTTCAGTTGATCTGCCTTATTTCTGGAATTATGTATTACACGACACTGTTTTTTGAATGAGAATGGCTAAAAACCCCCAAGAAGTCATCAACCACCATGGCTTAATCAAGTTATTTATCATTCATGAGCTAGGAAAACAACAAACATCTTGAGACAGCTTTGTTAACCCTATTGTGCATGCCCCTGAGGAAAACCCCGTCGGAATAGAAATTGAGGTTCCTAGAATAAACATACCTAGGAGAGAAAGAGGGAAAAGGAATTGTGTTTTGACTTCAGAACCAGGGAAGTGAAGATGGTCCGAAATACTGAAATTACAACAAGACACCTCGGAATTGCCAGATGAGGCAGGGCCATCCCATACACCACCTTCAAGCCCTCAAAACATACCCTTACAAGAATATTAAGAAGAGATGGCTCGAGTGCTGGAGAAATTGAGGGAATCCCGTGAAAATTAGAAGCCCATTTGAACAAGCTGAGGAGCAAGAGGAATTGTTGAATCAATCTTCCACCGCTAGCAGCTTTGGCTGCACTGAAATATCACCCCACCAAGATGAACCATATGATTTTAGGGCCTTATCTCTTCTCAAGAGTGATTGGGTGAATAGGGAATATTAGGTAGAAGGGGTATCCAAATATGAAAACTAGTCAGGAGACACCATCCCCTTGGAACAAAATACAAGCATGGAGACAGTTCCCCTAACGCCTGAAGGGAATAATATCTCACCCAGTCGAGACATTATTGCAAAAATAAACTTTAGAGTGAAGGAAGGAAATATCATCCTTCATAACCTTGTAACTGGCACTATCGTTCCTAAAAACGAGGTTGTTACTCCTCCATCCCCTGCTAAAAATATGCTAGAAGAGAAATAAACTGAAAAGAAGTTAAGGAAAATGAGTAGGACTTGTAGGATGTTAAGAAAAATGATAAACCATCTGAAGAAAAAGTTGAAGGAAGTAAGCAAGGCTTAGAGGCCTAAGAAAGAATTGGTCACTAAAGAAACCCAAACAGAATTTGTCACCCAATTGATAAACACTACTAAGGTTGATGTACAGACTGACCTAGTATACACTGCTGAAGCTTCTGTGTAGACTAGGCTAGAACGTACAGAAGAAAAGGAAACCCAAACGGAGGAGGCACCTACCTACACTCCCCTAGTAGAAAAGGTTGCCAATCAAAAATTTCATAATGAATTAATTCAAACCCAACATGAATTGGCACAATGAAAAAAGGAAGTGGTACCCGCACAAGAACATTAGGCACTATTGAAGAAATTCAAAAACCTTTCTGCAATAGAGGATGAGACATTTTCTCAACTCAGAGAAGAAAAGGTGCAGGTAAAGAAAGCACATGATCAGGTGGAACAAGCCAAGAAGAAAACCAATATGGTATGTTCTCTATACTCTGATGTACTAACGTGTAGGTCACTAGCCACCAACTATGCCCTATTATTAGTAGAATGGTATCTATTACTGAAAATCAAGGCTGTCAGGGTAGGGAAGCCCACAAATTTTAAAACCATTGAGGAATTCGTCCATTGCTCCAATGATCAGAATGAGTAGGTCCAATATCTTTTGTGTGAATTATACTTGCACAAGTTCTTCCTAGAAGAGGACAGGGATAGTAATCCCCACCCCTTTATAAGGGACATTCAGTTCCAGGCTTTCCTCTCCTTTGCCAAGAACCAGAATCGGTGGGCTAAAGCCTTCAACATTTTCTAGAAGAGGGAGCATGGCTTAGACCTATGGGTTAGAGGGGAGCCTACTAGACCCCTGTACCTGTTCACCCAGCATAAGAATTTCATGCAGAGGAAGGGAGTAAGGACTAGACTATGACTTGTCCACAAGGATATCATATAGCATGGGAGGAAGTATTTCAAAGAAATTTAGGAAGTAGCTTTGGCATCAGCCAAACAGAGGTGGATGACCTCCATGAACACTGTGAAAAACAAAGAACCATTTGGCTACATAAACTTCAAAGCAACTGCCTCCAGATTCCTTCTATACGGCAATCTAATCTTCAACATGGGCCCTACATGGATAGGATGCAGGTACAGATGCCCTCTCATCTGTTACCCCCCTAAGGGTTATGATCACGATTATGAGCTGCCAGAGGGGCACACAAACTCCTCCATTGCAAAGATAAGGCAGAAACATCGCTTCAAATCCTATAAATAATAATTCTACCCTGCATATTCTCTAACCCAGTTAGACCTCAACCATTTGTTTTCACGAGGACCTACAAATAGGTAAGCAGGGGAGTATGTTGGGCTGAGAATAAGGTACATTTTCATCCTATCTTTACCACGAATTTTTATGCACTTTTATGAATTTTTCCTCATTTTAACAATAAAGGAAAGGAAATTAATGTAAAGTCAGGACAAAGTGAACTGATGGTAAAAGGGATGTTTAGCAATGGGAAATTGACTTGTTGTATCTTCATTTACAGGGAAACAAAGCAGCTGAATTGATGATAAATGAAAGACAACTGACTAAGAGAAACAAATGACATCATGATGGCTCCCATGTGTCGGCAAAAGACAGAAAGGCACATCCACGCTTGAAGAACTCAAACGACAGCCACGAGTAGCAGGATCACGTATGGAAAATATCTGTTACCATTGTTGAAATTTCCTTTGAAAGGTCGAAGACGAACAAGATAGATAGATCTGAATAGATATTTTCTTCTGTAATAGACATATCGGGACAAAATTGTCTAGTTGTATCAATGTATTAATCTTTAGCTTAATAAATATTTTTGCATTCTTGAATAGTCAATCTCCGAGTTTTCCTTAGCGGTAGACTTCAGGTGGCTTTGGGCCCAGCCCCGGGAGTTTATTCGCTAACCTCTATGCTATACATTCAATTACAGAACTTACATTTCAGTCATCTAATGCATTTCATGAGATATCATTTAATTGGTTGAATTGTGAACAAAAGACGCCACAACTTTCTCTTTCATTAGAATAGCTCATCATTCATGATTTCTTGCTTACAATCAATTTTTTCATATTTTTTTAGATGCTTTCATCATTTCCCGATGCTTTTAGACTTGTGTCATTAGTTTTAGCATGATTGTTGTTCAATTCTTTACATAGTTCAATTGGATCTCTTCATTATTATTCTGGAGTGTCTAGTTGTTGTTTGATTCAGAGAGATGTCATCTATTAAATTAAAAAGAGAATTCCATTGTAAAATTTAGATAAACAACTGTTGTTCAATTTGTTCAAGTTATTGTTCAATTTGTTAGGATTGTTGTTCAATTCATCATAGTATGCTGTTCAATCGTAGTTTTCTCTTTTCTGCACTTACTTAGATGGAATAGTCAAAAGCCTTCTATAATCCCTTTCACTTCGATTTGATTGAACTTCGAGAATTATATGGTATTCCTTATGATAATTTAGAATATTTTTCCTTAGATATCACTTGCATATACTGTGCTCACACTCTTTAAATAACAAGACTTTCCCTGGGTTGATAATTGAATGAGAAACATTGAAGTTGCCTGTAACAGTCACCTTTATGACCCAAAAATGACCTCCACCCTAACTCCTCCAATGAGAGAATGATACTTCATAGAGAATTTGACAAGACAGGTTAGAAAATATATTTTCATAGCGAAGTTAGTTCAGCCTCTGATAGATTCACTATGAAACTATTAGGCAGTTTCGTAGTGAAACATGTTGTTTTTCTATGTAAAACACTACGAAAATTTGGAAAACTGACAAAAGCAACCTTTTTTATTTTAAATGCATGGGGAATGAAAACTGACACCATATGAGGACTGATGTGACATGAAATGACATAAATTGAGGTGACCATGAAACTTAGGATAGGCTAAAAATGTAACAAAGACAAAAAAAAATCCTCTTGAAATGGCTAAGGAGACCTTATCCTTTTGATTAATGAACTATATGACTATGTCAAGAAATGTTTCACAATTTTACGAGTGATAACAATTCAGGAACATAAACTGATTAGAAATGGATAACTATAGCCCAGATTCTTAATTTGTAAACTACATTTAAAACCTAGATTAGCTATTGGTAATCCACATTTGTATTCCCACGCATGGAAAAAAATACAGGGCCTCCAAAACAATTTTTTCTCCCTTTTTTTATGCCCATTATAATCCCATGTCGACACCATATCTCATTTACCATCGAAATTTACCAAATGATTTCCCATGGTAATTTGATGACCAACTTGATTTGGTCTTTGATCAGTGGATATAAATCTACTCATGGCATCAAACGAAATGAGAAAAGTGAGTGATCAAGTGGTACAATTTTATTAGCATAATAATGTTTTCTTTCAGTTTCATTACTGGTGGATGGTCATTGTATGAATGTGTCTCTTTTTTGAGGCCTCAGAATTTCATTGCCGCAACATGGGGGAAAACCACCCGGTCTGGACCTTAAAGCAGGTCCTTTTACTTTTGGTGTAGTGGCTCTAACTGGGGATAATGGGACCAATTTCCTAATAAGGATGATTTTGAGGGTGTGTGATTATATGACATGCAAATGGAGAATGATTTTAATCTATCTTATGCATCTATATAAACTATTTATTCTACTATGTACCCAGGGTGTTTTTTCATTTATGCAATCTAAAGAGATATCTTTCAACTATTAGTAATATATATCATGAAAGAGATGAAAATTATGTAAGATGGTTCTTCTAACAAAGTAGGTTGACTTAGAATAATTGTGAAAAATGTATCGCATTCATATTTGTGATTATATAATCAATAAGAAATCACAGACAAATATTAGAACATAAGTGCATGTAACATTCATCTATAATAACGTTTCAAATATATAATGCAATAAAAAGATGACTGCCGATATATAAAGCAAGACTTATACAAGTGAATAAAAGTACCATATGTATGAAGTTCTACTCATGTAAATTGATGGTAATTAATATGCTCCTCACTTTCAAACAATTTAAAGAGTACAGTAGTGCAACATCAGTTAAACAAATTTAATTGTCAAAAGATAACAGATGTGTTCCATTAATTCATCAAAGCATTCACAAACTTACAATAGTCCATTATTTGAAAAAGTTTTTGACAAATTTATGGACCCTTCTCTAAATGAATGAGAGGGGTTTAAATACTAAACTAAATATGTTCTAAAATAGATTATTACAAAAATATAGAGGAGATTTAAAACAACCATCCTCGTAAGACTAACTTAAACTAAAATATAGGAAAATAAAATAAAATTTTGATTTATGAATTACGCCCTTTCTTTTGGATTTGGTCACAAAGTTGAAAAATATCTATCATAGGCTTGAGCTGAGCTGGCTGCGAAATCCTTGATTTGACTTGTCCCTTGAATATTGCATTTGAAAGTACTGGCTGCGATATTTTTGTTGAATCTGTTAAGGATTGCAGAATCTGGTACTGATGATAAGGTTTGACTAGAAAATTCCAACAATTTTCTTGATCAAACTTATTTACCTTTTTAATTACTTCATCCTATGTATCTGCCTTCTGCTTCCATTGTGTTTCTAACTATTTTACTTCTGAAAACACTTCAGACGTGTACTCTTTAATAAGTTCTTCTTTCACTAGCTGTTCACATACAGATTCAATAATTTCATATGATAATTTTGATGTTTTCGCTGCTGCTTTCTCTGCCTGCTTGATTTGTGCTTCCCAATATTTGAATAGGATGTCCTTCTGAAACTTATCTACCTGAGGTAGATCAAATTCCTTTCCTAAGTCCGATGCTTTTCATTGAATGTGTTCGTTGATTTTCTTCTCGAGCCTTTCACATTCAAGTTTATGGATAGCTACTTGCTGGATCAGTATTTTATTTGAATCACAATAAGAGTCAATAATAGAAGCTTGATGGCAAAATACTTCTTGTTGTTTCTTTAACTTAGCATGTACATCCAATGCTTCTTTTATAAATTTCTATAATTGTGGTTGGCTCTATAAACTGGTCACTACTTCTTCCAATTGTGCTTGTTTTTCATTGATTTCTGCTTGATGCTGCAATTTAAGACTCTAAAAATATTTTTGAAATTAGGCCATCTTTGATTTCATTTGCTCACTGGAGTTGGATTTCTTCATCTAACAACCTCTCTAATTCTTGTACTCTAGCTTCCTTTTGCCTCATCAACACTCTAACCTCAGTAGCTTTATCAATAGT
Organism: Pinus albicaulis; assembly: GCA_034641835.2. Taxonomy (NCBI): domain Eukaryota; kingdom Viridiplantae; phylum Streptophyta; class Pinopsida; order Pinales; family Pinaceae; genus Pinus; species Pinus albicaulis. Next base: position 7,126,674 of record CM076578.1, read on the forward strand.
GGCAGTAGCATATGCCCTTGTATACTGTGATAATTTAGTTAGATGTTCCATAGGATCATCTAAGGAATCCCTCCATAAAACATCAATAGATTCATCTATTAGTTTTGAGACAGTTTCATTAGTTCTTCTCCTTTTATTTCTCTTGACTACATCCTTATAACTATGACTATAGAAGATGTCTAGTGAAGGAATTTATTCAACTTGTAAAACTATTTGTTCTGTAGGGTAGGCCAGTATGATCTCTCGATCATGAGTTTCTGGAACTTGTTGTAGTGAATTAATAGTTTCCACTATCTTCTGGGAGCGTTCAGGTGTCTGAAAACTAGTTACTTGATCAGTATTGGGATTGAATTTAGGAGTTTTTATTGCTTCATAAAACTTATCCCATTCATTACTCAAATTATTTGTTTGTGAATTTTCAAATTGATCAAGTATATCATGACAGTGCTAAACTTCTTGAGAAGTTGACTCTATTCCATTATTTTCTTTTCGCTCCTGCATCTCTATCTCTTGGATTACCTGATAAATTATCTTTTATGGCCTATCATTTATGGATTAGAATTCATTTTTAGAATGATCTGAATTGTAATATTGATGCTTTGATTGGCCTGATTCATCCTCAGACATGTCTTTGGCTTCATTATCCAAGTTGATACTTGGAGTAGGTTTGTTTACATCTTCAATAGTTAACAAGTTGAGAGGAAATATCTCTAGTCCCTTATTTCTATATATTTGGAAGACTTCCAAATCATCTTGGCTAATTTGATTGGATGCAAACTTAATTATATCTGAAAAAAGTTCCATGCCTTGGAAGAGATCATCAAATCAATCTATTTCCTTTACAAAAGGCTTCATTTTGAGCTCTGTGGTGTAATTTTTAATTACATCATTTGGATCATACAACCTCTTTGGAATTACTACCAAATTCAATAGATTAATATAAGAATACTCCTTCTAGGTATGGCCAATATCAAAAAGTGAAAAAGTGCCACACTGTACAGGGAAATTAGGCCAAACGACCTTCTTAGCATCTTTCAGTTGTTTATTAATACCATTAACAAGTTGGTAGGCTATCTCTTGTGAAAGAAACTTATCAGGAACATAATATGGTAGGACATGGGGAGAAGCATAACTCCCAAATAATCTGACATATGTGAAATTTTCCTCTACAAACCTCCTAGCCACAGAAAGAATATATGCACTATTGATCAGAACTAGATCAAGGACCTAAGGATTAGCTCAAACTTCAAAGTTACAGGATTGGGTTGAAACTATGATGGTTGCATATATCTCATCTTCCTGATTTCCGCACCGCAAATGGTTTGAAAAATGGACACCGTATGAATAATTTATTTCACTTTGAATGTCAAGTGGGTCTGGCGGAGCACAGAGGGGCTAGGCCTCCTCCCATGGAACCTCATCATATGACCAGTGTGGGAGCTTCAAGTTAAGACTGCTTAAGGAGCCTAATCTTAGGTTTAATATTTAATTAAGCTTTATTTAAGTGGATTTTAATATGGTGGAGATTCTGGAGGTGCTCCCAAATTTTGGCGAACTTCCACTTTTTATGGAGTTAACTGGCAGTTACCCCACATTTAGTGGAGGAAATTGGGGGAAAGTTGTTTTGGTCACGAATCTCTCATTATTGAACCAAATGGGATGAAATTTTAGTCAATTTTGGGTCTCTTCAACCTTCTGAAGACTTTGGGATAGGTTTTAGGTCGAATGGAGGTGAGATTCAGTAGCTTTTGCTTCAGGGATGATGAAAGAGCCATCAGGGCCACCATGAGACAAATTCAATTTGAGGCCTAACCAGCGGAGTTAGAGTCATTTTACAGAGTTCCAATAGTATAAATTGGATAATTAAGATGTTATAAATCTTATGAAATGGTTTTTAGAGCCTTTAGAGAACGTTTGAAGGCCGAAAAGCTTCAGTAAAGTTCCAAAGGCCATTATTGCCATCTTTTGCCAACAGTAGTGTAGGGCTTAAAAAGAGATGTTTGAGACCATTTGCAGTGAACTAGTGGTAATTCTTGGCTGAAAACATTATTTTTAATCTATTTACAGAGGTTTCAGCAAGTGTTAAGAACTTTTAGAGGTCGAAAACTCAACAGAGAAGTTTTCCTTGACCCTAGTGCCAAGGGGTGCCGATAGGTGATTGAGGCGAAACTGGAGCAGACGAGGGCTATTTTTGATGAACCAAAACTCTATATTGACTATTTCAGTCATTTTTTAACCAATGAAAATGGTTTTAGAACATTTTTATAACTTCTAGAGCTCTAAAAGCTGATGTGAATTTCTGGGCAGCCCTAGGCAAACCGTGGAGGATAGCCTATTTAGGGAATGCAATGCTCAATTTGAGAAATTTATCAGTTGGTATTTGGTTTCTGATGTGTTTTGGATATAGAAGGATTGGTTTCAGTGATATAAATAGAATTTTGAGGGAGTTTGTGCCATTTGGAAGCTCAGAGTAGCTTAGTGCACTGACAGAAGGAATCATGTCAATAAGAGCCTAAAGCTATTTACAAAGTTTGGACAGCCATTAGAGGGATATTTATGGTATTTTCAGTCCTTTGGATCATTTTTGTATTCATTTGAATTAAGTATTTACTTGGTAAAAAAACTTACCATAATCCCAAAGAGCTGAGTCATGATGACCAAGCTCAAAGGAGACGTAGCCCATGAGATTTCGGGTGAACTCCTAGATTAAAATTGTTGTTTTGTTTGAATTATTATTTGTTGCATTATGTCACTGTCATACATGTTAAATTACAAAAATAAAAAATGAAGTTAAGACACATAAAAAGTAAAAATTCATACACCAATTTCAAGTAAATAATTCCGTAAAATTGTCAAGTAAAAGCTAGATCATTTTTAATTTAAATTGAGTGGTAGGTTCTTGAAATACATATAAGTTATCCAGACCATTTTCAGATCAACTATCCTCTTCGGAAACCCTAGGGGCCTTCTTATTGAATATCATCTGGTGCATAGGCAACATGACTCCATGACAATTTTTATAAAAATGCAGGTGGAAGTCTGAATCCCAAAGGGCTCTATGGTCGATGTGGTTTGGGGTAGGGTCTTGGGTAGTCCATTTCCATCCCATGGTAGGAAAACTAGAAGAAAATTAGATAGCATCCATGACATAGGAAAACATATATAAGGGAGGTATTTCTCTAGATGAAACATTCCTTTTATTCCTATATTCTGTGATGTGTTTGGCTAAACTGTCAGATAGGATATTTTCCCAATTCAGAATTGAGGAATTGACGATTGCGTCAATCAATGGAACCCAATCTACTGAAAACCTAGTGGTATCAGCTTTAGCAAACAATCCACAACATACTTCCGGCATAACAATAAGGGTAAGGAAGTTGGGCAATAGAGTACGTACCGAGTTTATCTCGCTTCAGCTTTCCCTGGTCTTCCTTCCATTCTTTTATGACTTTTGTTAAATATAGATATTTTGCTCTAAATGTTTGTAGAAAAGCCTTGTCATAGTTTTGTTGTGAGTCTGGTAAGTGGTACATTTATTTTAAAGCATCTGCCCTGAAAGAACCAATATTCTTGCTTCTTGAATCCTTAAAAGTTCTATCTTTTATGTTTAAGTGGTTAATTGCCCACTTAACCATATATGTGTAAGGGATAAATTTTGGCCTTACAGCTACTTTGTGAATGAATGAACATGCAACATCAAAATCAGTCAGATCTGAAGAAACAGATAATTCTGCTATAGAAACTTTATCTACCACAATTGGTTTTTCATTTTCGAAAAAATAATACATTGCTTCCCATGACAAACTCTCGCATTCCTTGTTGCAGGTGGTATATGAAAATAGGGGGGCCATGTTTGAATCTTCAGTAGACGGTATTTGAGAAATATTTTCGTCTTTCTTGTTCATCTTTATTTTCTTTGTTGTGTTAGTTGGTTTCCTAATTTCAAGTATATAGAACAATCATTAGAAATGTATGGAACAAAGAGATAAATCCATCTTTAATTTATTTCAAAACATGCAAAAATAGATATGAATCTATCAAATGTGATATCAATCATCGATAATCATTTCAAAATCAAATCTCTTACACCTTCACACAAAATATATGTCAATCAACTTTAATCCATTAGATCTCGAATTTCGGTTTGATACGACATAAGTTATTTTGCATGCTTGAGTAATTAAATGTTGTTATTTCACACATCACAACATATAACTTTTACCATTTGTGATGTTTTCCCATATGTTCTGCGAAGTGTGATCTGCGCAAATCACGCATTGCAACTCTTATGCGATAATGAATTTATTTTCGGTTAAGTTGTGTGAAATGCGAATTGCACATTCAAAAATTTAAACAACCACGTTTAATAGGACTTTAGAGATTTATATTTATGACTTTGTTGGTTCATCAGGTACGTGCAATCAAAATTATATCGAATTGATTTCTAAGTTGAATGTTTTAAATGAGGTGTGATGCGATAAATAAAGTATAATTATAATTGAAGTGTTTGCAAGTTTTTAAATCATAACTTCGAAAAAAGGTTTAGCGCATTTCACAGCCCGCGTGACTTAGAGGATTGCAAGTCTTTTGTAAAATATTTGGCTTGTGATGCGCTAAAGGCATAAAGTGGAAAACTCAAATGAAAAACTTTTATTTCCTAGGTTTTTTTTGTTTTTAAAGCTAAAAATAAATTTCCTATTTATTTCTTAAAGGGTCCCCATTTATTAAAGTAAATGGGGGGTGTTGTATAGCACAACACTCTCTCACAGCATTAAAGTGGAATTGTATGGTGCAAATTACCTTTATGTTTTTACCATTGTTTTGGTCTGGGTGTGAACGATTTGTGTGGGTTTGATTAAGCTAATGATGTAGAATTATAGTATGAATTATTCGTGGTCACATTCCCTCATATCTGAGCAATTGGAATGTACCTGAGAGCTTAAGGGAAATGATGTGGTCTCTGGCCCCTGTGCAAAGACTGTGGGAAGGTGTAAGAAAGTAATGTGCAACGTAGAGATCAAGTGAGCCATTGATTCAATAGTCTGGATCGTGCGACATGATCAATTGCTTTATATGGATTTGGTTTATGCAATGATGGGGTGTTGATACGTTGAGAACAATAGTGAATTTATTCATGGAATGTGTATCCATTATATAGTGTAGAGATGTTCAATTGTATGAGTGATGTGAGGACTAACTTAATTTCTGAAATCAAGGTGAATCTATGAGTAATTGGATGATCTGGATTCGTTGGAGAACACTGATGAGATTATGGTGATTTGGTGTACAGTAATGATTGAGTTGTGTGTTTTGTGGAATATTCTATTAGTGCATAAGAGGGATTGGGTGTGATATATGCTCTGTTATAATCACATCATATGTGCCAAATTATCAAATGAAGCCATGATCTACTATAGCTTGATCATGCATATCATGGTGTGTGAAAACAAGTTTGCATATTCAGTGTCTTTGTTCCTATGAAATGAATGAGTGTGTGAGGATTTTACAAGAGAGTGTGTTATGAAACCAGCTCACAAAATAGAATAAAAGATAGATAAACGACTTAGAAATCAACACCTTTGAGGGGGGAAACTCCTTTACATTACATAAATGAACAATTATTGGATGATACAAATGAAAAAACCTCCTTTATATACACACAAGTCCAATGGGTCACAATATAATCCTAGTCGACATAACAATAGCAATGTAAGGGCACAACAATAATAATAGTGGGCTTCTATGGGGCACAATAATAACAATAAGGGGGTTATAGTAACAATAAAAATAACGGGATATGCTAGTATTATAGAAACCTAGCATGCTCTCTCCTTAAAAAATGTGTTTTCCTCCACGCTTTAGTAGTTCTATATGCTTTTGTATAAAATTCTCATCCTCCCATGTCGAATCTTCAGCGGCTATGTTCTTCCACTCGATGAGATACTCTGAAATGATCGATTCCGTAGCTGTCTAGTTCTTGTTTTTGTGACTGCTTCAGGGTCCAATATTATTTTTCCTTCTTCTTCAAGTTATTGAAATATTGTTTGAATTGGGAGCTTTTCACTTATAACCTTCTTTAAGAAAGAAACATGGAAAATTGGGCGCACTTGAGAAGATGCAGGAAGCTCCATTTTGTATGCCATAGTACCAATATTTTGCAACACCTTGTAAGGACCATAATACTTTGGTGATAATTTATTATCCTTCTTAGCTTGCTTGAGGGACATTTGTTTGTATTCTTGTAGCCATAAAAATACCCAATTGCCTACATCAATACTTCTTTCTCTGCGATGTTGATATGCCTATTGTTTCATTCGATTCTGCACCAAAGTGAGGTTATCCTTTAAGAGTTGGAGAACTTGTTGTTGATGCTCGATGTGATCTTCCACTACTTGAACCTTACAAATTTATCTTAAATATGATGTGATGGACGATGGATTATATCCATAAAGTGTCATAAGTTTGGTCATTTTTTTTGTAGTATGGAAGGAAGTCTTATACCACCATTTAGCTTGTGGTAACCACTTGACCCATTGTGTTTGTTTATCAAATACAAAGAAACGAATATATCCTTCCAAAAGTTTTTTCACTATCTTAGTTTTCCCATAAGATTGAGGATGATATGATGAGATATGAGCTAATTGAGTACCCAAACAAGAAAATAGTTTCTTCCAAAAATTTCCTGTAAAAATGGGATCTCTATCACTTACAATGATCTTTGGGTTTCCATGTATCTTTTGAGTTTTTTCCATAAATGCAATAGCAATTGTACTAGCTTTAAATGGATGAGATAATGCACCAAAGTGTGCAGACTTGGTAAGTTTGTAAACTACCACCATGGTGACATTATTTCCTTCAGACTTGGGTAAACTTGTGATAAAATCCATTAAAACCTCCTCCCAACATTGACTTGGAATGGATAAAGGTTGTAATAGACATGGGGTCTTAATTGTCTCATCTTTATTTTGTTGGAAAACCAAGCATTATACCACAAAATTTTGAATATCAGATTCAAGGCCATCCCAAAAAAAATTCTTCTTGACCCCGTACTAAGTTTCTTAAAATCCTGAGTGCCTCCTAAGGGAGAGGTGTGAAATTCCAAAAGAATCTTTTGTGTGAGTTGGGAATTATTACAAAGATATAATCGATCTTTGTACCATAATGAATCATTTTTCGAGCTAACTTGTTTCAGATGTACTAGGATATTGCTGCAAATTTTGAATGAGTGTCCATACCTCTTTATCAGTATTCCATTCATCCCTTGCTTCAGTTATCCACTCAGGTTGGAAAATAGAAATGACACAAATAAATGCTTCCACATCCTCATCCTTTCTTGAGAGTGCATCTACAACAAAAATTTTCTTCTCTATTTTGTAGATGATTTCAAAGTCATAAACCAACATCTTTGTGACCCATTTTTGTTTCTCTTTTGAAGACAATATTTGTTCCAAAAAGTATTTAAGACTATTATGATCTATTTTTACCTTGAATTGTCTTCCCATTAGGTAAGGTCGCCATTGCTTTAGTGCATGTAGTATTTCCAACATCTCCTTCTCATAAATAGGTTTATGTAAATACTTTCCTTTGATTGGATGAATTTCAAAAGCAATTTGTCTTCCTTCTTGCATTAAAATCACACCAATTCCATTTCCTGAGGCATCACATTCCACAATAAATGTTTTTTTGAAGTCTAGCATAACTGAGACCGGTGCTTTGAAAATTTCTTCTTTAAGATGTTCAAAGGCCTTAGTTTCTTATGGATTCCAAAAAAAATCATCTTTATTCAGTAATGATGTTAGAGGTGACAATATTCTCCCACAATTCTTAACAAAATTGCGATAATACCTTGTTAAACCCAGAAAACCTTGAAGATGCTTTATGGCTGTAGGGATTTTCCATTCCTTAATGGATTTAATTTTGTTAGGGTCCACCTTAACACCCTCATGAGATAAAATATGACACAAATATTCCACCTCATGTACTCCAAAGAAACATTTGGAGGTTTTTGGTTATAATTGTTTCTCTTCCAATAGTTTGAGCACCCTATCAACATGTTGAACATGATCCTTCCAAGACTTGTTGTAGATTAGTTTATCATTAAAAAATACTAACACAAATTTCCTAAGGAAGGGTTTTAAAATGGAATTCATCAAGCCTTGAAATGTGGAAGGAGCATTAGTAAGGCCAAAAGGCATTACGAAAAATTCATAATGACCCTCATGAGTTTTGAATGTTGTTTTAGAAATTTCTTCGGTCTTCATTTTAATTTGACGATATCCAGAATGAAGATCCAACTTGGGGAAGTAAATTTCTCCATGTAATTCATCCAATAATTCATAAATGACACGGATGGGAAATTTATCTTTAATAGTGAGCTTGTTGAGTTCCCTATAATCTAGACACATATGCCATGATCCATCATTCTTGTGCACCAATACTACTGGAGCAGAGAAAGAACTTTGACTACGTTTAATTATACCAGCCTCTAGCATTTTTGCAACCATACGTTTAATCTCACTCTTTTGAGTGTAAGGATATATGTAAGGCCTGATGTTTGGAGGAAAACTTCCTGGAAACAAATGAATAGCATGATCATGATCACGAATAGGTGGGAGTCTCAAACACCTTGGAATTATTTTCCAATACTTTTTGGAGATCTGGAGAAATAGATGATTTTGATGTTTGAACCTCTAGTGAGCATAATTGTGCAATTAATCCTCATTGTTGGGAAAAATACTGGGAGGGGGGGGGGGGGGGGGTGAATCAGTATTTAGAACTTTATCAAAATTTTTACTTTTTCACTTTCTAAAACCCATACGCTACTTTGTTGAAGCCAACTAGCGTATACACGCAGATATCCTTCATAAAACTCACGTATACACAGAGATCTAATTATGCCATTAATTCTTCACTTATATCATTCCATCATTCATTCATTAGATGTTCAACAAACAGTAAACATGTGCAGTAAAAATAGTATAAACCATCACACATAAGCATCACACATGAACACCAGGATTTTAGGTGGAAACCCAAGTCGGGAGAAAACCACCGCTGCAGTTGCTCAGCCTTCAATATTTTATTATAGAGAAAACATCTTACAACATATGTGCTGGTGCAGACTCTACCAGCACGCAGGCACCCACTTGCGCTCGTTTACCAGCCTCTCCTGGAAGGGAGCTCCGACCCCCTGACTCGTTTACCAGCCTCTCCTGGAAGGGAGCTACGACCCCCTGACTCGTTTACCAGCCTCTCCTGGAAGGGAGCTACGACCCCTCGATCGAAGGCTGAACCCCGCACCGATGGACCACGTTTCATCAATTTTCGTTAAATGGCACCCAAGCTTCGCTAGGACACCCCCCAAAACTAGAGGCCATGTTTCATCATATTTTCGCATCGGACCCACTCCACACACATTTTGGTTTTATCCACAGCAGCCAATCAAATGTATAAATCAGTAACTCCAGAATATAGATAATACCCACAGCAAATATAATGGTATCGACATCTCACACCACAAGTCAACAAACCCTAAGCTATACACGCTTTTCCTTCGATCGGGACCAAAGATATACGCGCCTTCTCTACCACGAACCTAACCCGCGTATACTTCGTACATATTACAGAGCTAATTTTTCATCACAAGATATGTGCTTTTTTTCTCTTCGCAGAAGCCGTGTATATACGCGCTTCTTCCTCGGCGAAGTAGCGTTAGCGTATATTCTTTATAACATAGAGCAAGATACTTTCAGATCAGATATTTAGTTCAGATTTAACCCTTTACTTCAGACATATGTTCGCCTCATCTCAGATCTAAACATTTCACAACCAGATCTAGAAGATACAAATACATTTCAGATCTAGATACCCTTCTTCATCATTTTCTTCATTGGTGCTTCATGCTTTCAGATCTATCATTCAACTGTAACCCTTTCCATTCAGATATACTTCAGAGAGAAGTATTCATTCAAGCTCAGACATTTTTCTCCCGCACTCATGATTTGTACAATGAATTTCTTCTCTTTATATAGGTTTAACTTTTTCAATACCATGAGCCAAAACCACATTACTTCCAATGGTATTCCTGGACGGGGTCATTTAGATGAATCATTACCCAATACAATGGGTCAATACCATGGTGGTTACCCCCGGTTTTTCACTTTATGAGCGCTTTTTCCCATACCCGACTTGGAACGTTATTACCCGCGTGCATACGCGACTTCTTCTAGATAAAACTGCGTATTCCTTGAGACATACTCTTTTCATCATAGATCTAGCACATATTGAATTTCTTTCTTCATTACCTTCTGTACTCTCTAGAGATACATCATATTTACATCATTTAACAAGTTCATCAAGTAGGTTTCCATCATCTTCATCAAGTGGGTTGCCATCAAGGACAACATTCTGCATCATATTGCCAACAATCTCCCCCTTTGGACTTGATGGCAACCACGATGGTGTTTGATCACTATAACAGATAGATAGAATAAAACACAATGACACCATGTCACTCTCCTCATTCTGTGACACAATTCTTTTCCTTTATTCAAACACCATATCACTCTCCCCCTTTGACATCAAGGGCAAAGGGCGGATCAAAACCAACACAAGGTTTTTCTCCTCATGTAGAAGGAAGCGTTCTGCAGATCTGATGTACACTGAAGTGACCAAGCTCCCCCTGAGCTCATGCTGAATCTTCAAACATGAAGTACATGACTCTATGACCTTCCTATCACTAAAGACTCATACTTACATCAAAGATCCAACCAAGTGGATTTACATAGGAGACTCAAGTACCCAACCAAGTGGGTTTACATATTTTGACTCAACTACCCAACAAAGTGGGTTTACAAATTTGACTCAGCTACCTAACCAAGTGGGTTTACAAATTTTAACAAGTCCTTACATGACTGAATATTAAAATTTTACATCATGGGTCTCAACATGACCTTTTCATCAAATTACAAATATGACTTTTCATGACCAATACCAAAAAGACCTCAAGAAAGAGATCACATTTCATAATCATCATAATGCCAACAATGCATTATACTCAGCAAGGCTAGGGCTCCCCCTGAAAATGTGCATCCAAACATCCTTTCAATGTGACCAAGGCTCCCCCTTTGCTTGTGCAACCTGAACACCTTCAACAGCATGCCATCAGCAACAAACTCTGCATGATCTGTCCATATCTCTGAATCATCAAAATTCCATTTCATCCAACAGATACTCTTCATCAAGTAATAATCCGGGCTCATCCATGATCTTCAACATAAGAAACCAAGTATCATATCATCATTATTTAGAACTGAGAAAATAAACTGATACAGAGTCAATAATACAGTTATTAATAGTCAGACTGATGCTCCCCCTGAACCTCTGCTCCTGATATTTAGCTGTCATCCCAATTCTCTTATTATTAATGCATACGCGACTGTGTCTGCTAGAACTCGCGTGTATACGCGACTTTTGTTCATCGAACCTGCGTATGGAAAGTGAAGCATAGAAATTTTCACATTCCTTCATCTCCCCCTAAATTTGTCCTTCCTGTACCTGTCTTCTTCATATCAGATGCTCTGTCAGAAATAAATATAACCAGAATAACCAAATAGTACTGAAAAATGATGACCCTCAACCAAAAATTGTCAACAATTATCCATACGCGGATGTATGTTAATATACTTGCGTATATACACGACTGTGTTTCATAAAAACCGCGTATTCAATTTAATCTTATGAATTTAAGCAGATTTGTTCTTTTGACTGGCAGAGACTACTCCCAGTTTCTGTCTTAGATATTCGAACGCTTCCCTAGGCAGAGGTTTGGTAAAGATATCAGCAACTTGTTCCTTGGAAGGAACATACTCCAACTTCACCTTTTGTTCAAGCACTTGTTCACGTAAGAAGTGATACTTGATGGGAATGTGCTTGGTCTTCGAATGCATAACAGGGTTCTTTGAGATACTGATGGCACTTGTATTATCACACTTAATGGGGACAGGAGGTGTACATTTGATTTGAAAATCTTGTAAGGTTTGCATCATCCAAAGGATTTGAGTGCAACAAGATGCGGTAGCCACATATTCTGCTTCTGCTGTAGATAAGGCAATAGAGTTTTGCTTCTTGCTGAACCAAGATACTAACCGGGGTCCCATATAGAATGCACCACCACTAGTGCTTTTCCGATCATCAACGCTTCCAGCCCAATCTGCATCAGTGTAAGCATGAAGAGTAAGATCAGCATTCTTTGGATACCATAGACCAAAGTCTTGAGTTCCTTGTAGATATTTGAATATTCTTTTGATAGCCTGAAGGTGAGACTCTTTTGGATTAGCTTGGAATCGTCCAACAATCCCAACTGCATGCATAATGTCTAGTCTAGTCCCAGTGAGATAAAGTAGACTTCCTATCATTGATCTGTATTCTGGTTGATTCACCATGGGAGAATCATCATGAGAACTGAGATTGCATCCGATTATCATTGGTGTACTTACAGGTTTGCATTCTTCCATGCCATACTTCTTCAGAATTTGCTTAAGATATTTTTCTTGTGATAGGAATATACCATCTGCAGTTTGATGCACTTGTAAGCTAAGAAAGAATGTTAGTTCCCCAAGTACGGACATTTCAAATTCTTGCTGCATGACAGAAGAAAATTTTTGACTCATAGATTCTTCGTTACTCCCAAAAATGATATCATCAACATATACAACCACAATCAATAGTTTATAATTTTCAACTTTTGTGTATAAGTTGCTATCAGTAGACCCCTTTGAAAACCTTGTTGATGAAGATATTTGTCAAGACGATAATACCATGCCCTTGGAGCTTGTTTGAGACCATATAGAGCCTTTTTAAGTCTACAAACAAGATTTTCATCATTTCCCAAAATGAATCCTTCCGGTTGTTCTATATACTTCTTCTTCTAGATCACCATTAAGAAAAGCAGATTTAACATCCATTTGATAAACTTTGATTTGTTGATAACTTGAAAAAGCAAGAAACATTCTTATGGCTTCAAGTCTAGCTACAGGGGCAAAAGTTTCTTCAAAGTATATACCTTCTTGTTGAGTATACCCTTTTCAAACCAGTCTAGCTTTGTTTCTTACAACATCCCCATTCTCATTTAACTTGTTCTTGAAAATCCATTTAGTTCCAATGACATTTTTATCATGTGGTCTTGGTACCAATTCCCAAGTGTCATTCTTTTCAATTTGATCAAGCTCTTCATTCATGGCTTACTTCCAACATTCATCTTTGCTAGCTTGATTGGCATTGTGTGGTTCAATTGTGGATAGAAGTGCCAGATGATTAGAAGATCCCACAAGAGTTCTCCTTGTTCGTACACCTGATTCCTTGTCACCCAAAATTTGAGATTCAGGATGATTCTTTTGAACATATCTAGATGGAGCTTTTTCAGATAGATCATCTTCAGGTTCTTCATTGGATCCACTGTCTATATCATTTCTATTTGATGTAGAAGGACATAAGTCACCATCATCTTCTTTTGTTGTTTGTTTTTCTTCTTTAGGAGCTGTAGGAGACTCATCAATAACAACATCAATACATTCAACCATCTTTCGAAGCCTTTTATTGTAACATTTGTATGCTTTGCTTATAGATGAGTAACCAAGAAATATCCCTTCATCTGATCTAGGTTCAAACTTGCCAAGCTTTTCATCATTATTTTTGATAAAGAATTTACTTCCAAAAACTCTAAAATGCTTCACAGAGGGAGAACTACCATACCAGAGTTCATATGGAGTTTTGTCACTATTTACCCGAACATGAGCCTTGTTGGAGAATGTTAGCCGCCGATGTGCCGCTTTCGACATCGACAAGTCTGGGAAGATTCCCCAAGAATTCCAAGATCTCGTTTTATAAAAGGAGACTGCGATTTGGATAATGGAATATAAAGGTTTAACTCAGCAAATCTAAGATTGAGAGTTTTTTCTTTCTTTCATTATCTTTTCCTTAGACTTACTACTTCACACTCCAATTCCTCATTTTAAAGTTCTCTTTCTTCAAGTCACATTTTCAAGAAAACTTCTACATTATGTTCTTTTCTTCTAGGCTTACTTTGAGTTGATTGTTTTCTTCAAGAAAATCATTTTCTTCCAGAGCATCCACAAAAGTATCCTTTTCTTCTCTAGATTATTTTTCCATGAGCAGTTTAATATCTTGTTCACATTCTTCCTCACTATCAGATAACCCATCACTGTCTTCATTAATATAGTAACTTTTCCTTGTGCTAGATCGATTCTTATTCCTTCTTGCTACTTCTTTTCCTTTAGCAGATGTTTCTTTATAAGGACACTTTGCAGCATAATGACCAACTCTTCCACAATCAAAACATTTGAAAGGAAGCTTACCTTTGAACCTTTCGGTTCCTAGTTGGAGTCTTCTCACAAAATTTGCTTCTTCTTCTTCTTCAGATATATAGCTGGATTCCTTGACAACTTCCTTTTCTTTTCCTTTTGCAGACGCCTTAAAAGCAGCTTCTTTGATTTGAGAAGGACCTCCTTGTCTCATTTCAAAAGCAGTCAGAATATCATGTAATTGAACAATAGTAAGAGTTTGCAGATCTTGCCTTTCTTCAATAGCTGAAACTTTAGAGTCAAATTTTGTAGTCAAGAATCTTAAGACTTTTTCCACCAGAGTAGTATCGGCCATGGTTTTACCCAAATTTCTCATTCGGTTTACAATATCATCTAGACGTAAAAAGAAACTGGCAATAATTTCATCACTATGCATCCTTAAATTTTCATATTCAATTCTGATAGTTTGGAGTTTTGCATTTTTTACCTTTGTATCTCCTTCATAGCTCAGAATGATTTTGTCCCATATTTATTTTGCTGAATTTAGCTGCATCACTTTAGAAAATTCAGTCAAACAGCTTCAATATAATCTAATACTTGTGTATTGATTTGTATTTCTTTCTTTTCTACCCAGACTTCCGTAGGAAATACTGCTTTATATTAATAGCCTTCTTCCACGATTTCCCATACTTCTGCACCAAGACTTTGCAGATATGCTTTTGTTCGTACCTTCCAGAATATTGTTGGGTATGTGTTATATTCTTTCCACGATTAGCCCCATGCGTTGTATGTTGCGTCGGGCGTAGCTGGGGGGTCACGAGGGGCGAAGCAGTCCCCACCGTTGGGGTCTGGGGCAGCGCCCCGGCCAAAATTTGTTTTTTGTGTGGACCCACTCATAGGCGGATCCGCCCATGGTTTTGTGCATGGTTTTGCACATGGTTTTGGGGTTCGATGGTTTTCGGCCCCTGGTATTTTTGTAGATCCGGTCAAGGGAACTACGGTTATGTTCTAATCCGGGGTTAATGGATTGGGGTTTATGTATGCTCCGGCATGTATATATATGTGTTGTAACACTAAAAGGAATATAATGAAAAATCAAGCTGGTCGTCCCGATTTGGGATCCGGGGGAAAATCTCTGTGTTTATCTGTTTTATGTTTTATGCTCTCGCTATTGTTTATTTTCTGTTATAAGATTCGTGTGTAGATAATTTCTGTTCAGGGTTAAAACCTACATTTGGTATCAGAGCTGTTTCGGCTTCAAGGGGACACCTTTGTTGTTGAGGGTTTTTTGCTTGGGCCTGTGGCAGACCCTGTTCAGTGGGAGATCTGCAGGATCGATTCTTGCGGTGAAGGAAGATGGCGAGCGGCGGAAAGATAGAGATCGATAAATTTAATGGTCAGAGTTTTGAGTTGTGGAAGCTCAAGATGGAGGATCTGTTGGTGGATAAAGATTAGTGGATTGCGGTAGATCCAGGTACTAAACCAACGGCAATGTCAGATGAAGACTGGAAGAAACTGGATCGGAAGGCTAAAAGCACAATACGGTTGTGTGTCTCAGATTCAGTATTGTTGAATGTATCTAGGGAAGCTACGGTGAAGACCTTGTGGGAAAAACTTGGGACTTTGTACCAATCTAAGTCTCTGGTGAATAAGTTGTTCCTACGGAAAAAGCTGTATAACCTGAGGATGAAGGATGGAGACTCGGTGACAGAGCATCTGAACGCCTTCAATACTGTGGTAAGTCAGCTGTCATCTGTTGATATTAAAATCTCGGATGAAGATAAGTGCATCAGTTTGTTGTGTTCTCTACCAGACTCGTGGGACAGTCTGGTTATTGCAATAGGTAGCAATACAACTACCTTGAATTTTGATGACATTGTCTCAGCCTTGCTGTCGGAGGAAATGAGAAGGAGAAATATGGAGGGTCAGAATGGAGATGCCTTATCTGTACGAGGAAGGTCCCAGAACAGAAACAAGAATAAGGTTTCGAGTGGGAGATCTAAATCTATAGGGAGATCTAAATCTCCTGGAAAGTTTGTAAAGGTGTGTTGGAAATGCGGAAAGGAAGGGCACTACAAAAAGGACTGCAGATCTAAAGCTCCTGAGAAAGGAAAGGGATCTGATGATGCTCCTTCTGCAGAGGCAAAAACCACCTCAGATGAAGGTGGGGATGTGTATTTGACTTCTTCTTCAAATACACATGTAGATCATGAGTCATGGTTGATTGACTCAGGTGCATCCTTTCACTTCACTCCCCATAGGGAGTGGTTCTGCGAGTATGAGAAATATGATGGTGGTGATGTCTTCCTAGGGGATGATAGGAAGGCCAGAATCGTCGGACGTGGAAAGGTCAAGCTGAAGCTGCAAGGTGGGAGGATTAGAACACTTCCTGGTGTTCTGCATATTCCTGCATTGGCCAGAAATCTGATTTCTATAAGCAAGATGGATGATGCAAGTGCTTGAGCACATCAAAAGATGCACTATAAGATGGTTCGGGAGCATAAGGAGCATTTGGTATTAATGCAAGATTCAATTTGGGAACTCTATACAAGCCTACAAGATTACTTAGCTTCATTATTGATGGGTATGCAGTTCTCGTTCAAAAGTGGAGCGGAAAGCCTAGCTGTCTCTGGAGAAAGACCATGCTATGGCATCAAAGGCTTGGACATATTGGAGAGAAGGGCCTTCGGATACTGCATAGAGATGGTATGGTAGAAGGTATGTCTAATTGTTCTCTGGATTTCGATTTCTGTGAACATTATGTATATGGGAAGCAGAATCGGGTGAGTTTTCCTTCTGGTGCTAAGAGGGCAAACAAGATATTAGAACTTGTGCACAGTGATGTGTTTGGGCCTGTGTCAGTTCCATCACTGGGAAAGTCTGTGTACTATGTTTCATTCATAGATGACTTCTCAATGAATACATGGATATATTTATTGAGGAATAAATCTGAAGTATTTGATAGATTTAAATAATTTAAGGCTCACAGTGGAGAACCAGGGCAGAGAAGATAAAGAGCAGGAATGGATAATGGTGGGGAGTTCTGCAAGAAGGAATTTGAAGAGTTCTGTAAGAAGTGTGGTATAGCACGGCAGAAGACTACTCCATACACACCTCGGCAAAATGGAGTTGCAGAAAGAATGAATAGAACACTGATGGAAAAGGCAAGAAGCATGCTCAGTGGTACCGGGTTAGGACAAGAATTCTGGGCAGAGGCAGTGGAGACTGCATGTTACTTAGTTAATAGATCACCTTCATCGGCGTTGGAGGATAAGACTCCACATGAGGTATGGACTGGTAAGAAACCCTCTCTTTCACATCTAAGGGTATTTGGATGTGATGCATATGTACATGTTCCAAAGGAGAAAAGGACCAAGTTGGATAATAAATCTAAAAGGTGCATCTTTATTGGGTATAAGGATGGTTTAAAGGGTTACAAGCTTTGGAACCCAGAAACGAGGAAGGTTGTGTACAGCCGAGATGTGGTGTTTAGAGAAGTGAAAGATGTTGTTAAACATGAAGTCCTACCAAAGGAACCTGAGAAGATAGAGTTTGAGCTAAAGGAGGATGAATCGGACTCTACAACAGAAGAAGACTCAGAAGATGATGAGCCACAAACTCCAGCTTTAAGAAGATCAGTTCGGGAAAGAAGGCAACCAGAAAGGTATAGTCCATCTGCTTTCTGTTCAGGTTTTGCCTTAACTATAACTAATGATGAACCCAGAAATGTCAGGGAGGCAGTAGATTCAGAGGATAGAAAACTCTAGAAGGAGGCCATGGTTGATGAAATGGAATCTTTGCACAAAAACGATGCATGGGATCTGGTGGAGTTGCCGGTTGGAAGGAAACCCATCGGGAGAAAATGGGTGTTTAAGAAGAAGATGAATGTAGAAGGAAAGGTGGAGAAATACAAAGCTCGGTTGGTAGCAAAAGGTTATTCCCAAGTGCTGGGAATTGATTTTGGTGATATTTTTTCTCCTATTGCCAAAGTTACTTCTATTAGATTACTTTTATCTGTTGCTGCTGCATTTGATTTTGAGATAGAACAGATGGATGTGAAGACAACATTTCTTCACGGGGATCTAGAAGAGGAGATCTACATGAAGCAACCTGAAGGCTTTATGGTGAAGGGTAAGAAAGAACTGGTATGCAGGTTGAAGAAGTCTCTGTATGGGTTAAAACAGTCACCAAGGATGTGGTATCAGAAATTTGATACCTATATACAGGGACTTGGCTTCACTAGGAGCAAGGAGGATCACTGTGTTTATTTCAAATTAATTGGTGACCGTGTTATTTATTTGGTCTTGTATGTGGATGATATGTTGTTGATTGGAAATGACAAAGGAATTATCCAAGATTTGAAGACCCAACTGTTCTCCAAATTCGACATGAAGGATCTGGTTGCTGCAAACTATATTTTGGGCATGGAAATTAAGAGAGATCGGGCAAAGAGGAAGCTCTGGTTAAACTAGAGGAAGTATGTCGAGACTATATTGCAGAGGTTCAATATGCAGGATAGTAAACCGGTGAAGGTTCCTATTCCTGTAGTTGTAAAGCTGTCTGCTGAACAGTGTCCCAAGACACAAGAAGAAGAGGAGTATATGTTTCATGTTCCATATGCAAGTGCAGTGGGTAGCTTGATGTATGCAATGGTCTGTACTAGACCAGACATTGCACATGCAGTGGGAGTATTGAGCAGGTTTATGTCAAACCCAGGGAAGGAGCATTGGACAGCAGTGAAGCGGGTTTTCAAATATTTATGTGGCACTAGTGATTATGGCTTGTGCTACCAGGGAAGACCAGGATTGGAAAGAATGTTGGACATTCGTGGTTTTGTTGATGCAGACTGGGCTGGAGATCTGGACCAAAGAAGATCTACAAGTGGGTATGTGTTTAGCCTATTTGGAGGCGCAATCAATTGGATGAGTAAAAGACAGTCTGTAGTGGCTCTTTCAACTACAGAGGCAGAATACATAGCAGCCACTCATGCAAGCAAGGAAGCAGTTTGGTTGCAGAGATTGTGTTCAAGTATGGGGTTGATACAACAAGCTATAAGGATAGACTGTGATAGCCAAAGTGCAATTTTCTTGGCTAAGAACCCTTCTTACCATTCAAAGACAAAGCACATTGATGTTCAATATCACTTTGTTAGAGAGATGGTTGAGGCTAAAAGGGTGTTGCTGGTAAAGGTGGACACTTTGAAGAATGTTGCAGATGCATTGACGAAGTCTGTGAGCACTCATAAGTTCTCTTGGTGTAGAGAAACAATGGGTGTTGAAGAATTGGCCCAATGACTAAGCTCTCCTGTGGCCCCCTGTGGAAAGAAAACAACAAGTGGGAGAATGTTGGGTATGTGTTATATTCTTTCCACGATTAGCCCCACGCATTGTATGTTGCGTCGGGCGTAGCTGGGGGGTCACGAGGGGCGAAGCAGTCCCCACCGTTGGGGTCCGGGGCAGCGCCCCGGCCAAAATTTGTTTTTGTGCGGACCCACTCATAGGCGGATCCGCCCATGGTTTTGTGCATGGTTTTGCACATGGTTTTGGGGTTCGATGGATTTCGGCCCCTGGTATTTTTGTAGATCCGGTCAAGGGAACTACGGTTATGTTCTAATCCAGGGTTAATGGATTGGGGTTTATGTATGCTCCGGCATGTATATATATGTGTTGTAACACTAAAAAGAATATAATGAAAAATCAAGTTGGTCGTCCCGATTTGGGATCCAGGGGAAAATCTCTGTGTTTATCTGTTTTATGTTTTATGCTCTTGCTATTGTTTATTTTCTGTTATAAGAATCGTGTGTAGATATT
Source organism: Pinus albicaulis (assembly GCA_034641835.2). Classification (NCBI taxonomy): domain Eukaryota; kingdom Viridiplantae; phylum Streptophyta; class Pinopsida; order Pinales; family Pinaceae; genus Pinus; species Pinus albicaulis. The sequence goes on from CM076578.1 coordinate 7,146,805, forward strand.
TCTGTTCAGGGTTAAAACCTACAATTTCTATATCTTCAGAAATGATATGATAATGAAATATTTGGGAAAACAAGCATATATAAATGATAGAAAATTTCAAAGAAAATACTTCTTAACATAAAGAAAATAATAGTAAATTGATAGAAATGCCAAATTCATTTAGATATTTTCTTGATGCAATTCGATACCCAGATCCTGCACTTTAACTTAGAACAACCTCCAAGGTACAGAAATGCAACTCTTAAAGATAATTCACCATAAATCACAGGATGTGATCCTTTATAAAAAATAAAATAGTCAATGGAGTACAAAAATGTATGATCCAAGCCAAAATATTACAAATTCAGGACCCCTTTCTAAATGCATGAAAGGGGTGTAAATAGGAAATTAACAAAAAAAATTAACTATAACTTATGCTAAAAATTATCATCGGAGATCCGGGAAAATACTTGTGATATCAAATAAAACAGATTCACTAAATTTCTTCTGTATTCAATGTGCTGAGGTGGCAAATTTTAAGAATATCTTTAACTTCGGTTGGATGACTCACCCTCGAATGCAACTGACTAGTGTATGTGGCATCAGATAGCTCTGGAATGATCTAATTTATGGCATTAGAAAGGCATTTGATTGCCATCTTATGACTTTGTGGTTTGATCAAATATGTCCATAGGAAATCCCATGTAATTTCCTATATTTTGCTGATCTTTTGATTCCTGTTGATTATTTCCTGCTTCCTTCTAGTATCAGTCTCTTTCATCCTTGGCAATTTACCTAGAGTACAATCTGAAATCAAATTAGTAGCATATAGGCTATCATTTACTAATTGTGTCAGATTGTTCATTATGGCTCTGGCCCTTGATGTAGCACGTTCTTCTTTAATTAACTGTGTATCCCATTCAGCAAACAAAAAAAATTTATGCCTTTCTTCGATCCTGAGAAGATTTGCTTTCTTTCCTTGTTCTGAGTCCTGCCATGAAATAAAATCTGAAATCTTATCATCTGCATTCTAAAATTCAATTATGGTACTAACTAATTCATCAATAAGGGAAGATGTTATTTCACATGAGGGTTCAGCTTGTGCAATTTTTGAACACAGATCATCCAACTACTGAGACAATAGTTTACTTGTTTCCAAAGCTTCTGTTCTAAATTGGTCAATTTTAGGATAATCTTTAAATTTATCCAATCTTGCTTGAAATATTTTTTCTTGCTTTTCTTTGGCAGTTTTCTCATTTTGCAGCAGGGTCTGTAGTTTGGACACCTCTTGAGACAACTGTTGTTGTTTATTCAAGGCTTGATGATCAAGCTTCTTCTTTTCAATACTCAGTTGTTCTTCCAATTGTTTGGCTCTGAGTATTTTTTCTTCTAACTGCTGCTCCAACTGCAATATTCTTTGTTGATCATCTTGTTAGGGTCCCGTGATTTGGCCGATTGGCGAGCCAAATGACGATGTAACATCAAACCAAGCTTTGGAACCCGAGGACCTAGCCTTCCTGGACTCAGAGAGGGCTCTCTCTATTATATGCAAAAGATATCGGTGTGTTTGCTTATGGTGTTCTGATATTAGGCTAGTTATGAAGTGAGTTTTTAGTTTTTTGGTTTTTTAAGTTTGTGAGGGATAAAACTGATCAAAGATATAAAAATGGATAACAAGAAGTCAGATCAATTGGGCTATGGGGTCAAACAGGTCAAGGAAGCTATGAGATGATGATGCAAGGCTGCTGTAGGGCCGATTTGATTCAAGGTAGAAGGGATCTTTGGGCAAAATGGAGTAAATGAACATCAAGTTGGTGAAAGACAAGGGATTTCAAGTGTAACTAGTTGATAGCAGATATAAACATGTTATAGCAAGCCATTAATCATGTTAAATGTAAGTATGAGCTAATTAATACATAGAAATCAAACATTCCAGCCATACATAGAAGTATAAGACCCTCTAACTTTGGGAAATGGCTATCAGACTTTGGGGAAAACACCTAAGAAGGACTAACAACTCATAAAACTATGCCGGAACGCCTAAACACAGTCTTTAAGTTATTGGGCACTTGGACAAACAAGCTTTCATAGTTTTAGGCAAAGGGCTAGATCGGGACTAGGCCTCCTTGGTTCAACAAGATGATAAACTAATCAGTCAAAGAGATAGTTTCATGGATAGAACTATGGACAGCTTATAGGTAAGCAGGGCACACCATACATCCTACCCAACATGCATAGAACTTGTAAATAAAACTAGAAAACAGTATCCTTAAGTTACTAAAGAGCAGTTAAGAATTCTTTAGTATAACTAAGGAAGAAGAAAACATCAAGCTATGAAGATTCAGGAATTTTGAGGTGCCTCCATGGGCATATCTCAAAATCAATCTCTACTAATCTATAGCAGCAAGAAGCATGTATTATGAATGAAAACTAGAAGACAAAAACATAGCAAGAAACACTATACCATTCTACCATGTCATGGAATCCATCACCAATCCTTCATCATTCATCAAAAGCATCCAAGAGGCAGTGCAAAAATCATAACACAAGTATGTTCTTCAAAGCTCATATGACCAATATATTGATTCTTCTCTCAAGTTCAGCCTCTGTTTTACAATGAAGCCTTGTGGAATAAATAGGCTTGAGGGAGGAAAACCTCATGGAGCAACTAGCTATCCCATTAGCCAAGTCAAAATATCTAAACTTGTCCTTGAGGCTTTGCAAAGCCCAAGGCACAAAATATCCCATAAAATATCTAAAACATTGCTAAAAACGGAAATTATATTGACTTTACATCATTTCCCAAGTGTAAAAATAGCTAAACGCACATTTGGGAAAAGCAGATTTTTGAGGTTCAAAAATTACAAAAATACTTCATATTTATATCTGAAAAAGGTCCCCTGACTTGCTGGAGGCAATTGGCAGCCTTCCTGATGTCGAAACGAGGCTCATGATAGCTCGTTGGAAAGCTCTCTGTGTCTACTTTCCGGTGCAACTAAAATCATCTCAATCTGATGCCTGAAAGTTCCCCAAAACTGTACCTGTGTGAAAAAAACCAGGAAATAGCAGACTGCTGATATGGCGGGCAGAATGTGCAAAAAGCGAGCATTTTTCGCCAATTTGAGGGGGCGAATGATCTCCAAATGCTCTGAAAATCGCTGGTGACCAGCTCATAGAATTATGGCATCCATTGGTATCATCCTCCTCTCTTGACAACTCCTCAAACTGAAATGGTGAAATTATGAGTTTTCGACCAAAAACCCAAAAAATGCCAAAAAACTAAAAGTTGCCGAAATAGGCCCAAAATTGGCATGAATGACCCTCAGGGGTCCATAGCAACATGCTCCGAAGCTGAGGCCAAAATATCAAGGGCTGATATGCTTTTCCCTTCTTTCCGTGCTAGGAGCTTCCCCTTTGCCTTCTTCAATTTCTCTTGGGTTGCCTTCTGATTTAGCTTTTGGAAGTGATGTGTCCTTTTCCTCTGCAGCTCTAAATCTTTGTTCGCCCTCTCAAGCTTCAATTCCAAATGTTTTTTAGCTCTTTCAAGCCAAGCCTCTTTGTTTTCTTCAATTTCCTGCTCAAGGAGTGCAGTGAGAGGAAAGGCTTGGAGATGAGCTTGCTCTTCTGCTCTCTGCTTTTCCAAGGCTCTTTTAAGCCCGATGGTCCTAGGCCTCTTCTGCCTAGGCTGGTCTTCCTCCTCCTCCTCATCAAACTCCCCAATGAGCTCTTCTATTCTCGCTTGCGCCTTAGTTGCCTCATTTTTATATTTGATCGCCCGTGCCTCATGAACAACTGTGTGCACATTCATCTGTTTGTTTTCAATCTTCAAGAAGTGGTTGAAATTCCTTGCCCTTTGAAGATCCTCCTCTAATGCCTCAATTTTCCCTTCCTTATGGATTAGGAGATTTTCAAGAAGGCGGGCCTCATTATCACTGTCATCGCTTTGGATAGGGATGACAACTAATTCACCTCCATGCTTTGTACTTTCTTCAACTTTGCTTTTACCTTTGAAGGCCAATCTTGCGCTTTTCCTCCTTGGCATGCTAGAAGGTGTCCTTTTGGGCGATTTCCTCTTACTAGGAACAATCTTTGTCACTGTTAGGGTGGCAGCTTTAGCCCCTCTTTTCCTCGTTGTGCTGAGCTTTATTATTTTGAGAGGAGGATGCACAACTGATTTACCTTTGACATCTTCCTGAACTTGCTGCTTTTCTTGAGGCTGCTGGATATCTTCTTCTGGCTGTTCACTTTGCTGCCCCTGTTCGCCAACATTAGCTTGCTGCTCTTCATCAATGTCTTGTTCAATTTGTGGCTCAAGAGGTGTCTCAATTTCCTGCCCAACTTGTTGTTCTTCATCTTGCACCTGCTGTTGTTCCTTATCTGCTGTCTGCTGTTGTTCCTCAATTTGTACCTGATGCTGTTCATCAATTTGTACCTGTTGTTGTTCACCTTGGACCTGTTGTCCTTCACTTTCTATTTTCTATTGTTCCTCATTATCTAACTGCTGCTGCTCATCCCTTTCCTCTTGTTGACTTGACTGTCCTGTAGACATCTTGAGCCTTCTAGTAGTAGCCCTACTGGACAAAGGTACCAGGCGATGGACAGGCTGAGTGGGAGAAACATGGGTAGGAGGAACAGTAGAAAAATCTGGATGGCTGATGAACAAATCCCATGGAACCTCTTTCTTCTCTAGCTGGTGTAGGAAGATAATCTTGATCAAAGAATGATGAAAAAGAGAAGGGATTTGCTGAGGTGGGGCCTTCTTTTGGACAGTAGATGCCATTTTCTCTATGCTCTTGAACAAAAAGTAAGGGAGGTTTAGTTGCCTGCTTCTAGTAAAGTGCATCAATAAACGGACATGATAGGCATAAATTCGATCAAACCTCCCTTCACAAGTGAAATATTTCATTATGGCTTTCATAAGCGGAGCATAACTGTCAAGGAGATATGAAAAAGGGAAAATAGCAGTGACAGCCTCTCTATGTTCAGGCTTGATGAAAGGTTTGTAATCCTCCAAGTCAAGATGAGCTTGTTTAAACCATTTTTCGCCATGATACAGGATCTTGGTGGCCTTGGACACATACCTTGGAGAAATTTTGAAATCAAGATCCGCCACTTGGAAGTGTTTTTCTTTGAATCTCAGGGCGCACAAGTGTGTTAATGGCGAAAAACTCTTAACTTCTTCTATCTTCTGGCAGAAATCTAGGCAGCCTACTTCATGGAAGTTGAAAAGTACAGATGGATGAGCATTAATCTCTTCTGTAGAGATGGGCTCATATCTTTTATGTGGACCGCTCCTGCTGTCTTGCCTTGGAGGCATTTTGACCTGAATATGCTTTGGAAAAGGTAAACTGCCTTCACTGTATGTAAAATGTCCTGTTGGAGTCAAACTGTGTCACTTTACTACTTTGACATATAGACAATGAGATTTGGATGTCTTGCAATAATGTTTCTTTGAATACACAACCTCTGTTGTCTTTAGAAAATGTCCTGTTCACCTTTAGAATATCTCTGTCAACAGATTCTTAGTAGGAAATAACACAGTGAAAAGAAGGGCAGACTTTTTTAGGAGAAGTTTGCTGTGAGAAATGCTAAAATCACCCTGTTCTGTGAAACTTTAGATGTCAACCAATACACCTGTATCTCTGTCTCAAGGTAGAATTTCAGTCATTAATCAACCTTCTCTTCTTGGAGTGCAAATAAAACAACAGACTTGTGGATACACAGTCAAACTTCAGTGTAGGTATACAGTCAAATTTACTTCTTTGAACAAGGTGACAGAGTTTGAAAAATGCCTTAAAAAGTTTCAACAAGGTCTGCAAGAGTCTTTACTTTGCCAAATAGGCAAGACCTCCTACCAATGTAACACTTCTGATTATGTTAGAAAACCCTTTACTTTGGATGATAACAGCTTTTCAATAAGCTTTGAAAAACACAAGGCAGTCAAGCAACAACACAGTGAATACTGTCCCTTTATGAGTAGTGTGAGCAAACTTCCTCCGGAGCTTAACCTATAAATTTCTGCTTGACCAAGAACCCTTTCTCCCGCTAAATTTCACTGTTTCTCTATGCATGTAACTTTATTAAACAAAAACATGCTCATAATTTTAACCTTGGTGTGAGTATACAGTCAGATTCATATTTAAAGCAGAGGTAACAGGGTTCTAAAAGCTCTAAAAGCTTTGAGCAAAGGCTGTAAGATTTTGCTCTTTTTCAAAATAATCAATGGCCTTTTTCAATATGGAATATCAGTCACCTTTGGAAGGATGCCTTTATGACTTCTGAAAATCCACTTGGAAGTGAGGTTTTTAAGAATAGAAAAACAACACAGAGTATATAGTGGACAACTGTCCTCTCGGTGGTCGAGTAGGGTAACTTTACCCTATGGTGCTTTTAAAGAAATGACACACCCTTTACCTTGATTAAAAATAAGGTGAACACACAAGGTCTTTAACTTAATCACAACTTCTTTCCCATAAGCACTTCTAACAGTGAATTTGTCTAAAACATAGCTTCAAAGTATGGGCATTTTCACAGCAAAACTATTTGACAGATATTATGATGTGGCAAGATAAACGGGGATAGGCTACTCTTCAGATTTGATCTTGACCTTGCTTAGGCAGTTTCTTGAAATGTATGTCAATATGTAAATGTGGTCGAACTCAGCAATTTGTCCCAACCCTTACTCTCACACCACAGTTTGAAATAGGCCTTTTAAACCTCCCTGTCAATTAGAAAATTTTTGAAATCGAGGGGAAAATAATTAGGAATACCTTCAATTTAGATGAAAACCCTTGGGGAGGGCTGGAGTAGCACCGGAAAGCCTTCAATCATGCGCGGCACTCTTTAAGGACAGAACGACGCGCAAAAAATACCACCCGGGTGGCCTGTCGGGTCGGGCTGTCGGGCGGTCGGGCATCGTGTACAGGCGCGTCGCGCAACTGTACAGGCGCATCACGCCAACACTGACCGCCCGTGTAAACTCACTCCAAGGCACGTCGCGCAAAATGGCAGGCGCGTCGCGCGGCCAAAATTGCTGCAAATCCTGGAATTTTGACCCGGAACCTCTTCGCTTATGCTGCGAACACCTTGATTGCCGTTTTGAAAATGAAATTTCCTTCTTCGATTTACTCTTATGTTATTTCAAATGCTTCAACGGTCACTTGGTCTTTAAATGTAAAGTGAAATTTTTGTTTGGCCTTTTTGCAGGGTTTTCACAGTATTTTTGATCCTTTTTAATAACCTCGGTGCATTCCATATCTGCGTTGGAGATTTTCCACACTCCTGGACCGTGTCAATCACGGGAAAACCTCTTTATAAAAGCAAAAATGGCTTAAAAAGCCAGAACTTTGTCTCACTTATGCACAGGTGTTAGAAAAGTGACTTCCAGCTTTGTCCCTTGGGTGACACTTTGACATCGAACTTCAAACTTTGAAAAATAACTCCATGGCTTCCACATCATCTCTGCCACTGTTTTTAAAGATGCTGGTGATATTTATGATGTAAAACAACCCCTCTTTAAAGCTGTCAAGGAAATACCTGAATGCTAATTTGTTTCTGAAAGGACAGGGTTTTGCACTGTCAACTTGCTTTGACAACCCCGGCGTTTACTTGCTTCTTCAACTTTTTCTCCAATGCAGGTGTCAAACTTGCTGGTCTCCTTGGACTTGATCTAAGAAAAGCTCACCCTTGCAACAAACTTTCTGGCTTATGCCATTTATGGTATCTCTGTCCTTTTTGAATAATGAGAAAGTTGTACTTGTTTTAAAACTCCCAAAACACTGACAATCTATCAAAACCACTTCTTTGTCTATTCATAACTGGTATACTTATTTACAATGTTGAAACACAGTTACCATTTGCTTTGACTAGTGCATTGTTCTTTTTGTAAGAGAAACATTCCAAAGCTCAACTCTATCCCCTGCTTTGACACTTTACGTGATATTTTAACAAGGAAAAACCATCCAAAATCTGTCAAAAGCATTTGAAAGCTGTTTTGTTACTTAACAGGAGATGGCCTGTGCTCTTCCAACTTGTTTGATAATTTCTGCTTCCAGGCGATTTATGAGCTCCTTCTTTGATTGTAAGTGCCATATTTTGGTTGCATCCCTTCATACCATAATTCTATGTTTACTTTGAAAGGCTCTCCTTTAGACTTTTGGCATGTGACAGTGGGGTATTGTTTGACCCTCTCTCTTAAGGAAACTGCCCCTTTTTTTGTATCAATGACCTGCATATATTCAATATTGTCTCCTGTCCACTATAGGTATGGTTTGACAGACATTTCCATTTGAATAGGAAAACCAATACTTTTGAATCATAAACACTATCTTCTACCTGTGTACAGACTTTTGCTTTCTTTCATTGTCTCTTTTCACTGCATCTTTTGACCAATCAGTTTTCAAAAACATCCAATGCCTTGGCCATCTGCTCATGAACGAAGGAGGCCCTTCACTAGGCAAAGTATCTGAAGTTTGTTTGACAAATCTGTTTGACACAGATTTTCCTTGGATGTGATGGTAAGCAAACAACTTGAAAAAACATCAATACTAGCACCTCTGCTTGCAATCATCACTTTGCTTCAGAAAAACCCTAGCCAAAGTGTCACTGTCTTCCTGCACTGCTCCGAGGGTGACTGAAATGTCATCATTTTCTTTAGTCAACTTATGACAAATTTTTGAAAGATAATCTCTGTGACTATGGAGGTCAGCACCTTTTGAAAAACAAACAACTTTTCTTCTGCCTAGGTGATGACATGATCTATCAACATCTCTTCAATTTGGTCTTGTGGGGAAAACAAGCTTCCTATGATTAGAATTGTTTTTACTCATGATATGCCTTTCTAAAGTTTAACAATTCATATGATTTGAAACTTCAAATGACCTCCTTTATCAGACCAAACTCTGTTTTCCTTTGAACTTGCATATTTCAGACTCTATCCCTATTATGATCATCACTCACATTCATAAAACCTGGAGATATTGTTTCACTGTTCAGTAAAAGGCAAACCTGGACTTTTGCAATCTTTAAAGTCAATACTGGCCAGCGCCCTCTGCTTGTAGATGAAGGAGGCGCCCTAACCCTCTACTTGTAAATGAAGGAGGTTCTGGGCCATGACAATTTACCAGTTTGCTGAGACAGTGGTGTCCTTTTCTTACTGTGATTTTCATGCTGGAAGGAAAACTTCAAGGTCTTGATGAGTGCCTTTCTATTTTTCAGATATATCTCAGGCTCATGCTACATTTAGAAGCAGTTGTTCCTCTAACTGTAGATTCAAGAATTTTCTCCTGAGATGAAGTTATATTTCCTGTTCTTTGCAGAATCCATAAAACACTGTGAAACACCTAATAATCAGCTTGAGACTATGTTTTATGCAGTGCTGAGACCTAGGGGGTGTGAATGGCGCGACTTAGAGCTATTTGTCAATTTCATTTGCAGAGTGGGAGGTCAGTCATGGTTGGTCTGTAGCAGATGGAAGCCTTCCTGATGTCGAAACAAGGCTCATGATAGCACGTTGGAAAGCTCTCTGTGTCTAATTTCCGGTGCAGCTGAAATCATCTCAATCTGATGCCTAAAAGTTCCCCAAAACTGTACCTGTGTGCAAAAAACCAGGAAATAGCAGACTGCTGATATGGCGGGCAGAATGTGCAAAAAGCGAGCATTTTTCGCCAATTTGAGGGGGCGAATGATCTCCAAATGCTTTGAAAATCGCTGGGGACCTGCTCATAGAATTATGGAATCCATCGGTATCATCCTTCTCCCTTGCAAAAACCTCAAACTGAAATGGCGAAATTATGAGTTTTCGACCAAAAACCCAAAAAATGCCAAAAAACAAAAAGTTGCCGAAATAGGCCCAAAATTGGCATGCATGACCCTCAGGGGTCCATAGCAAAATGCTCCGAAACTGAGGCCAAAATATCAAGGGCTGATATGCTTTTCCCTTCTTTCCGTGCTAGGCGCTTCCCCTTTGCCTTCTTCAATTTCTCTTGGGCTGCCTTTAGTTTGCGCCGGGCAAACTGATTCAGCTTTTGGAAGTGATATGTCCTCTTCCTCTGCAGCTCTAAGTCTCTATTTGCCCTATCAAGCTTCATTTCCAAATGTTTGTTAGCTCTTTCAAGCCAAGCCTCTTTGTTTTCTTCAATTTCCTGCTCAAGGAGTGCAGTGAGAGGAAAGGCTTGGAGATGGGCTTGTTCTTCTGCTCTCTGCTTTTCTAAGGCTCTTTTAAGCCCGATGGTCCTAGGACTCTTCCGCCTAGGCTGGTCTTCCTCCTCCTCCTCATCAAACTCTCCAATGAGCTCTTCTATTCTCGCTTGCGCCTTAGCTGCCTCCTTTTTATATTTGATCGCCCGTGCCTCATGAACAGCAGTGTGCACATTCATCTGTTTGTTTTCAATCTCCAAGAAGTGGTTGAAATTCCTTGCCCTTTGAAGATCCTCCTCTAATGCCTCAATTTGCCCTTCCTTATGGATTAGGAGATTTTCAAGAAGGCGGGCCTCATTATCATTGTCATCACTTTGGATAGGGATGATAGCTAATTCACCTCCATGCTTTGTACTTTCTCCAACTTTGCTTTTACCTTTGAAAGCCAATCTGGCGCTTTTCCTCCTTGGCATGCTAGAAGGTGTCCTTTTGGGCAATTTCCTCTTGCTAGGAACAATCTTTGTCACTGTTAGGGTGGCAGCTTTAGTCCCTCTTTTCCTTGCTGTGCTGAGCTTTGTTACTTTGAGAGGAGGAGTAACAACTGATTTACCTTTGACATCCTTTTGAACTTGCTGCCCTTCTTGAGGCTGATGGATATCTTCTTCTGGCTGTTCACTTGGCTGCCCCTGTTCGCCAAAATTAGCTTGCTGTTCTTCATCAAGGCTTTGTTCAATTTGTGGCTCAAGAGGTGTCTCAACTTCCTGCCCAACTTGCTGTTCTTCATCTTGCACCTGCTGCTGTTCATCAATTTGTACCTGCTGTTGTTCATCAATTTGTAATTGCTGCTGTTCATCTTCGACCTTCTGTCCTTCACTTTCTATTTTCTGTTGTTCCTCATCATCTAACTGTTGCTGCTCATTTCTTTCCTCTTGTTGACTTGACTGTCTAGTAGACATCTTGAGCCTTCTAGGAGTAGGCCTACTGGACAAAGGTACCGAGCGATGGACAGGCTGAGTGGGAAAAACATGGGCAGGAGGAACAGTAGAAAAGTCTGGATGGCTGATGAACAAATCCCATGGAACCTCTTTCTTCTCTAGCTGGTGTAGGGAAATAATCTTGATCAAAGAATGATGAAAAAGAGAAGGGATTTGCTGAGGTGGGGCCTTCTTTTGGATAGTAGATGCCATTTTCTCTATGCTTTTGAACAAAAAGTAAGGGAGGTTTAGTTGCCTGCTTCTAGTAAAGTGCATCAATAAAGGGACATGGTAGGCATAAATTCGATCAAACCTCCCTTCACAAGTGAAATATTTCATTATGACTTTCATAAGAGGAGCATAGCTGTCAAGGAGATATGAAAAAGGGAAAATAGCAGTGAAAGCCTCTCTATGTTCAGGCTTGATGAAAGGCTTGTAATCTTCTAAATCAAGATGAGCCTGTTTAAACCATTTTTCGCCATGATACAGAATCTTGGTGGCCTTGGACACATACCTTGGAGAAATTTTGAAATCAAGACCTGCCACTTGGAAATTTTTTTCTTTGAATCTCAGGGCACACAAGTGTGTTAATGGCGAAAAGCTCTTGACTTCTTCTATCTTCTGGCAGAAATCTAGGCAGCCTACTTCATGGAAGTTGAAAAGTACAGATGGATGAGCATTAATCTCTTCTGTAGAGATGGGCTCATATCTTTTATGTGGACCGCTCCTGCTGTCTTGCCTTGGAGGCATTTTGACCTGAATATGCTTTGGAAAAGGTAAACTGCCTTCACTGTATGTAAAATGTCCTGTTGGAGTCAAACTGTGTCACTTTACTGCTTTGACAGATAGACAATGAGATTTGGATGTCTTGCAATAATGTTTCTTTGAATACACAACCTCTGTTGTCTTTAGAAAATGTCCTGTTCACCTTTAGAATATCTCTGTCAACAGATTCTTAGTAGGAAATAACACAATGAAAAGAAGGGCAGACTGTTTTGGGAGAAGTTTGCTGTGAGAAATGCTAAAATCACCCTGTTCTGTGAAACTTTAGATGTCAACCAATACACCTGTATCTCTGTCTCAAGGTAGAATTTCAGTCATTAATCAACCTGATCTTCTTGGAGTGAAAATAAAACAACAGACTTGTGGATATGCAGTCAAACTTCTGCTTGACCAAGAACCCTTTCTCCCGCTAAATTTCACTGTTTCTTTATGCATGTCACTTTATTAAACAAAAACATGCTCATAATTTTAACCTTGGTGTGAGTATACAGTCAGATTCATATTTAAAGCAGAGGTAACAGGGTTTTAAAAGCTCTAAAAGCTTTGAGCAAAGGCTGTAAGATTTTGCTCTTTTTCAAAATAATCAATGGCCTTTTTCAATATGGAATATCAGTCACCTTTGGAAGGATGCCTTTATGACTTCTGAAAATCCACTTGGCAGTGAGGTTTTTAAGAATAGAAAAACAGCACAGAGTATATAGTGGACAACTGTCCTCTCGGTGGTCGAGTAGGGTAACTTTACCCTATGGTGCTTTTAAAGAAATGACACGCCCTTTACCTTGATTAAACAGAAGGTGAACACACAAGGTCTTTAACTTAATCACAACTTCTTTCCCATAAGAACTTCTAACAGTGAATTTGTCTAAAACACAGCTTCAAAGTATGGGCATCTTCACAGCAAAACTATTTGACAGATATTATGATGTGGCAAGATAAACGGGGATAGGCTACTCTTCAGATTTGATCTTGACCTTTCTTAGGCAGTTTCTTGAAATGTATGTCAATATGTAAATGTGGTCGAACTCAGCAATTTGTCCCAACCCTTACTCTCACACCACAGTTTGAAATAGGCCTTTTAAACCTCCCTGTCAATTAGCAAATTTTTGAAATCGAGGGGAAAATATATAGGAATACCTTCAATTTAGATGAAAACCCTTGGGGAGGGCTGGAGTAGCACCGGAAAGCCTTCAATTATGCGCGGCACTCTTTAAGGACAGAACGGCGCGCAAAAAATACCACTTGGGTGGCCTGTCGGGTCGGGCTGTCGGGCGGTCGGGCGCCGTGTACAGGCGCGTCGCGCAACTGTACAGGTGCGTCGCGCCAACACTGACCGCCCGTTTAAACTCACTCCCAGGCGCGTCGCGCGGCCAAAATTGCTGCAAATCCTGGAATTTTGACCCGGAACCTCTTTGCTTATGCTGCGAACACCTTGATTGCTGTTTTGAAAATGAAATTTCCTTCTTCGATTTACTCTTATGTTATTTCAAATGCTTCAATGGTCACTTGGTCTTTAAATGTAAAGTGAAATTTTTTTTTGGCCTTTTTGCAGGGTTTTCACAGTCTTTTTGATCCTTTTTAATAACCTCGGTGCATTCCATATCTGCGTTGGAGATTTTCCACACTCCTGGATCGTGTCAATCATGGGCCAACCTCTTTATAAAAGTAAAAATGGCTTAAAAAGCCAGAACATTGTCTCACTTATGCACAGGTGTTAGAAAAGTGACTTCCAGCTTTGTCCCTTGGGTGACACTTTGACATCGAACTTCAAACTTTGAAAAATAACTCCATGGCTTCCACATCATCTCTGCCACTGTTTTTAAAGATGCTGGTGATATTTATGATGTAAAACAACCCCTCTTTAAAGTTGTCGAGGAAATAAATGAATGCTAATTTGTTTCTGAAAGGACAGGGTTTTGCACTGTCAACTTTCTTTGACAACCCTAGAGTTTACTTGCTTCTTCAACTTTTTCTCCAATGCAGGTGTCAAACTTGTTGGTCTCCTTGGACTTGATCTAAGAAAAGCTCACCCTTGCAACATACTTTCTGGCTTATGCCATTTATGGTATCTCTATCCTTTTTGAATAATGAGAAAGTTGTATTTGTTTTAAAACTCCCAAAACACTGACAATCTATCAAAACCACTTCTTTGTCTATTCATAACTGGTATAATTATTTACAATGTTGAAACACAGTTACCATTTGCTTTGACTAGTGCATTGGTCTTTTTGTAAGAGAAACATTCCAAAGCTCAACTCTGTCCCCTGCTTTGACACTTTACGTGATATTTTAACAAGGAAAAACCATCCAAAATCTGTCAAAAGCATTTGAAAGCTGTTTTGTTACTTAACAGGAGATGGCCTGTGCTCTTCCAACTTGTTTGATAATTTCTGCTTCCAGGCGATTTATGAGCTCCTTCTTTGATTGTAAGTGCCATATTTTGGCTGCGTCCCTTCATACCATAATTCTCTTTTTACTTTGAAAGGCGCTCCTTTAGACTTTTGGCATGTGACAGTGGGGTAATGTTTGACCCTCTCTCTTAAGGAAACTACCCCTTTTTTGTATCAATGACCTGCATATATCCAATATTGTCTCCTGTCCACTATAGGTATAGTTTGACAGACATTTCTATTTGAATAGGAAAACCAATACTTTTGAATCATAAACACTATCTTTTACCTGTGTACAGACTTTTGCTTTCTTTCACTGTCTCTTCTCACTGCATCTTTTGACCAATCAGTTTTCAAAAACATCCAATGCCTTGGCCATCTGCTCATGAACGAAGGAGGCCCTTCACTAGGCAAAGTTATCTGAAGATTGTTTGACAAATCTGTTTGACCCAGATTTTCCTTAGATGTGATGGTAATCAAACAACTTGAAAAACATCAATACTAGCACCTCTGTTTGCAATCATCACTGTGCTTCAAAAAAAACCCTAGCCAAAGTGTCACTGTCTCCCTGCACTGCTCTGAGGGTGACTGAAATGTCATCATTTGCTTCAGTCAACTCATGACAAATTTTTGAAAGATAATCTCTGTGACTATGGAGGTCAGCACCCTTTGAAAAACAAACAACTTTTCTTCTGCCTAGGTGATGACATGATCTGTCAGCATCTCTTCAATTTGGTCTTGTGGGGAAAACAAGCTTCCTATGATTAGAATTGTTTTTACTCATGATATGCCTTTCTAAAGTTTAACAATTCATATGATTTGAAACTTCAAATGACCTCCTTTATTAGACCAAACTCTGTTTTCCTTTGAACTTGCATATTTCAGACTCTATCCCTGTTATGATCATCACTCACATTCATAAAACCTAGAGATATTGTTTCACTGTTCAGCAAAAGGCAAACCTGGACTTTTGCAATCTTTAAAGTCAATACTGGCCAGCGCCCTCTGCTTGTAGATGAAGGAGGCGCCCTAACCCTCTGCTTGTAAATGAAGGAGGTTCTGGGCCATGACAATTTACCAGTTTGCTGAGACAGTGGTGTCCTTTTCTTACTGTGATTTTCATGCTGGAAGGAAAACTGCAAGGTCTTGATGAGTGCCTTTCTGTTTTGCAGATATATCTCAGGCTCATGCTACATTTAGAAGCATCTATTCCTCTAACTGTAGATTCAAGAATTTTCTCCTGAGATGAAGTTATATTTTCTGTTCTTTGCATTATCCGTAAAACACTGTGAAACACCTAATAATCAGCTTGAGACTGTGTTTTATGCAGTGCTGAGACCTAGGGGGTGTGAGTGGCGCGACTTAGAGCTATTTGTCAATTTCATTTGCAGAGTGGGAGGTCAGTCATGGTTGGTCTGTAGAAGATGGAGGCTTTTAGGCTTTTTGATGATTGCCAAGGGTAAAATCTCTTAAAGCACCACTTCCTAACATAGGGGAGACTTTTGCAACAGACTTCAACTTTTCCTTTTGGAGATGATGGACAGACTAGGGGGGCTGAAACTAGAAAAAATAGTGATAATGGATTTTGACTTTGACATGGGCGAACTGATAAGTAAAAGGGCGAAAAAAGTTTTATGAGGGTTTTCTAGATGACAGATTGACATATGGAATTCAGCTTCTAGAAAACTCAGTTATGGATATAGTCATCACTAACATGTAAAAAATATTGATGGCTAACAGTGGCTCCATTTGGGGAGGGCAGCTCCTCGTCAGGAGGTGTCCAGAATTTAGATATTTGGCTTATGAAGACCAGTGCCTTATCCATTGGTGCAAAATTTACCCTTCTTTTGATGTTATTTCTGAAAAGTGACAGCATGGTTAACATCAATGATACTTATACCTACCCCACTATTTTTCCTAACATTTTTCTTATCTTTGGCGCATTTGAACTAGCAGCCTTTTGACAATGTATATTTTTCTTTTTGCAAAATGAACCTATCTATTTCTACTCTTATATCTGCCGGGAGTTCAGATTAAGCTGATGAACTCCTTCATTGCTCTACCTATGCTATATCAACTGTCAAGATTAAGCAGTTTGACAGGATTCTATTCTCTAATCTAAAACATGAAATTCAAAAATGATCAAATCAGGATTAGACAGTCTGATTTGTCATGCATTGCGGCATAAAATACAAGCTGCACACAAATGTTATTTTGCAATAAAGGGAAACTAGACAAGCGGGGTTAAGATGTACAATGTATTTTTCATCCCTCGCTTCTCTCTTTGGTTCTGTTTTAGGCATGTGGAACTAGAATCTCTCCCTAATCTAAGCTCTTTGATAAGTCAATCTTACACAATGTTGACTATCTTTGCACTCACTAACTTATCAGCAAATAAATTTAAACATGCTCAGCTATGATTAGGCTAGATAGCTGAACAAGACTTTGAAGTACTAGTAGCGGCATTTAGACTTGCTCGCTTTCCGAAGGACTATTTTTGGAACATGGGGCCTTTGTTCTATCTTTACTTGCCCTCTTTTCTGTTTTTTACTGTTTTGGTATTTTCTGCTTTTTCACTTCTTCTTCAAACAAACTACAAATGAAAAGGTGCTCACAAGGCTGAGCTTATTTTCTACTGCTGTCTTTCTATCCTAATCTAACATGTACACAACATACACATTTGGTGAACTCTTCTTTCCAATGTAACCAGTCATGTAGATGATTATATGGGTGACTCTGGTTTAGTTCTTTCATGATGCAGAAATAATGACAAGGCCACTCCCATTTGGCAGGTTTTTGGACAGTAGTACTTAAGCTTTTTCTCATTCTTGGTAGCAACTTGTTTATGACAGAAACCACTACTCTTTCAGACTTTTCAAGGAAAAAAGCAACTGGATCTTGGAATAATACCTGATCTAGAGGATTTGAGATATAGGTTTCATTGAAGATTACTCTTTCTCCCACTTGACCATACTTGGGACCCCCTTGGTACAACCACTCTTCCCCTTGCTTATGATTACTTGAACTATCAGACTCATCATATATTGCAGTGTAGTTCTCTTGCCAAGCTAATGTGTTTTGATAGGGTGGGCTGAAAACTGTGTGAAGGTCACCAGGTTGATGAGCAGGGATACACTTTGACAGTAAATTGTCTTGAAAGGACAGTGTGACAACTCTTATTTGTTTCTCAACCTCTACTTCATCATCTGCCATTTGTAACTCAATGGAACTTGGTAACTTCAAATCTGGAGTTAAGGAAGATTCTATGTCCAAAATGGTTTCCTCAACCATTTCAGGCAAAGGATTCTCATTTACAATATGCTCAAGAATTTCACCATCTTCCTCAACCTCATCATCAAAGCTGAAAAACTGTTGATTTCCAATTATGTGAATGTTATATTTGACGGACTGAAGTGAAGTAGAGTCAAGAGTCTGAGACTCTTCACTTACTTCTGAACTCTCAAGGCTCTCCTTATCAGTGTTGTAGATGACCTGTAATGGCTGCTCACTTTTCTCAAGTTTATGAAACTGAGCTTCCTCCCGAAAATCAAAAACTGAATCTTCTGCAAAGTTAGCTTCTGTTTGGAAATCATATAAGTCAACATATTGATCAAACATTTGAGAATCATTAACATAAGCAATGTCACCAGCCATGTACATTGGATTGCCAGATTTCTTTTCTTCAACTTTATTTACAAATCTATTTTCTGACTTATGATATGCAGGATTAGCAGGAGAAAGATCAGAGAAGTTTTGGTTATTAGTTTCTGCATCTAGTAACAGAAAATGCG
This sequence comes from Pinus albicaulis, assembly GCA_034641835.2. Classification (NCBI taxonomy): domain Eukaryota; kingdom Viridiplantae; phylum Streptophyta; class Pinopsida; order Pinales; family Pinaceae; genus Pinus; species Pinus albicaulis. The sequence continues at coordinate 7,164,856 of CM076578.1, forward strand.
TTTCTGATGGTTTGAGAGCTTCTTCCTTTTCCATTATCTGCTTGTCTATATCACTTTCATTGTATAAGATAAAAGAATCTAAATTGGAATGAGTGGAATAAATGGGAGTATTGTTTTCCATGACTGCTTGAGTTACCATAGGTTGAGTTACTTCTAGTCCCAGGTTTTCCATGACTGCTTTAGGCATGAGGTTATGGGAGGTACCAGAATCTAACATGGCATTATGTAATATCTTGTCCCGTATGTTCCGGCTCTCATAGGAAGGAGAAACAGATCCTTCTCGGTATTGACCTTCTATTTTCGGGCCGAATAAGAGCTCGAACTTATTTTCAGTTAGATTTAAAGTATCTACCTCGCTCCCTATGTCAAAAACTTTGAAAATTTGAGATCTATACCTATCTACAGTTATTAGCTCAGTAAGGGGTATGGTAATTTTTATTTCGGAAACTTCCCCTTCGAAACTAAAAGGAGTTTGTTGTTTGGGCAGATTTGTTTTAGCTTTTTCGGACATGACCTTTTCTATGCTCTTAATTTGTTGATTCTAGTTTGAGACCTTGTTTGACACAGTCGCCTCGAGAGTCTTTGTGGAGGTACTAGGAGTATCCGAGCTAAGACTTGTTTGAATAGCTTTATCTTTGTTTTGGTCAATTTTCTTAGCCATAATTTTGTTGCTATCCATGGCTTTTTTAAGGATGGTTTCAGAGGTTTTAGCAGTGTTAGGGCTACTCTTCTTGGAGTGGTCTTGGTTTTTTCTGCTTCTAAGGTTATACTGCCTATGAGCTTCTATAATGGCATTCTGAAAATCTATGGCAGGATCTTCGAGATCTTCATAGTCGGTTTCGTCCTGACTTGGGGAGCATAACTCTTGCTCTTCTGCTGTGAGATAAACCTTACTCTCGTTATCAGAATCTATGAGTTTCCAATGATTTTCATCAATGGGTGCGGTATCCTTATTCTCTTCATCAACATAATTCTCACTAAAGGATGGTCTGATGTGCTGATCATTTCCTCTTGGTTTATTTTGAGACTGATCTTTTCTAAAGCCTTGTTTCTGGTTTTGAGGGTTTGGTTGGTTGTCCCTAGGAGGCGCTTTTTCACTCATTTTTTCCCACATCTTTGTCATGGATTTTATCAGGCCATCTATTCTAGGATCTAGGGAAGGAGATGAAGTGGAGACCTTATCTCTATATGGGATTTTTCCTTCTAATCTAGTCCTGGCTCTTTTTTCTGCTAAGTTGGCTTCTATTTTTATGGCTATTTGTTGCATTTCCTCTAGGGTAGGGGGATCCTTGTCTCTCAGATGATATGTCATGTCTGGATCAAAACCCTCGGGGAATTTTGCCAAGATTAAAAGTGGGGGTTTGAAGTGAGGCGGGAGGGCGTTATACACACTATTGAACCTAGTGCAGTATGCCTGGACACTTTCCCCATTTTCTCGTTTTAGGTTGTTATATTCTGACAGGATTTGAATAGGGTTCCTTTAGATTTCCCACCTATTTCTGAAGATTTGATGTAGTTCTGGGATGTTGTGGATGTTGTTTGGAGTCAAGCTTTTGAACCATGTTTTGGGTTCACCACCAAGACTTTTGGCGAATATTCTCATTCTGACGGTCTCGTCTTGTACCTCCAGGTATTCATAAGCATCAGTCATCCTACTTATATGTTGTTGAGGTGTAGTGGTGTCTTCTCCAGTAAAGTGGGGGATTTTTTCTTGATATTTATTTGGGAGAGGAGCCAAGGGCGGTGGCAACACCAAAGGTGCGTACCAGGCTGCCATGACGGGAGCTAATGGATGATGTACAAGATGAGGACTAGTAGGCTGAGATGAGGTGGTTTGAACAGTGGTGGTTTGACCAGGTGTGGCAGATGAACTTGGACTAGTGATCTGGTTTTGAGTAGATCTGGGATGGTAGGAGCCAAACTGATAGAGAAGCTGTAAATCAGGAGGAGTGGTTGGTGAAGCTTCTATACTAGGACTCTGTGGTGGGTTTAGGGGTTCAAGATCGTCAAAGTTTATCTTACTATATGATTTGCTTCTGGGAAGAGTTTGTGATGACTCTAATTCAAAAAGTGAATCTGTTAGGATAGTGAGATGTTTAGGTATAGATCTTGTTTTTTGGATGGATCTACCAGTAGCTAGATGATCAGTTTCGGAAGCTTGCCACAGAATCTTCTCTGGGTCATCTACTATGATAGGGGGATTTGGGTCTGGATGGGATCTGGTGTTAATTCTTCGTGGAGCCAGATTTTGGATCCAGAGTTTAGAGAGAATGGTATTAGTGAATGCTCTGGATGAGTAGTTTCTCTAAAGCTCTACTAAGGTGAAGGATGGTCAAAATAAAAGGGATGAACTAGTGGAGTCGCCAGGTGGAACTGGGTTGTTTTTGTGAAGATAGCTATGGTCCACCACCAGTAACTAATCTAGGAATGTTTTTGGATTTTCTGAGTTTTATGTGCAGCCTATGGTTTAAAGTATCCTAGACTTGTTTCAACACTTCGCTAGGGTGATGAGAACAAAAAGAGTTTACTCTAAATGGGTCTATGGACTGCTTGCTTTTTTTAAGGTATCTAAAGGACCAAAGAGTCTATAAGAGTTTGCTAGACTATCATGTACTCAGTGTCCCATCATCTCCCGCTATGTTAGTGAGCGATGGGATAGGTCTATCGGATAGTAGCCTAGAGTTTAGTAAAATAGTAAGGCTTACTAGAGGTTAGTCAAGTCGCCGGGTGGAATGTCAATTGTCTTGAGGTACACTTGTATGGTCCACGACCAGTAATGTCAAAAACCAATCTAAAGGAGTATTTTGGGGTTTTTCTGAGTTTTATGTGCAGCCTAGGATGTAAGAGTGTTATAAAACTGATTCATCACTTTGCTAAGATGGTGAAGCAGAGAGTTTACACTAAATGATTATAAAGGCTGATGGTTTAAGTTAAAATTTGAAGGACTAAGGAGTCTATAAAATTTTTCTAGACCATCATGAACTCAATAAGTCCCACCGTGATCACCATTATGTTAGTGAGCGGTGGGATAAGTCAATCAGCTAGTATTCTCAAAAGTCTCTAAAGATGAGGGAAACTAAGTTTTTTGTTACTCAGAGTCCCACCGTGATCGCCATTATGTTAGGTTGGCGATGAGGTGGCTAAAAAGGCGGGTATTATAAAATTCAGCAAGGTAGTAAGGCCTGTTGGAGGCTAGTGGAGTCGGCAAGTGGATTTTTAGTTGTTTTGAGGTATATGTGTATGGTCCACCACCAGTACTGACAAAAACCAATCTAAGGGAGTTTTTTGGGGTTTTTTGAGTTTTATGTGCCTACAAGGTTTGGAAGAGTTTTCTATAACTGACTCATCATTTTGCTAAGATGGTGAAAGAGCTATTTCTACCCTTCAGACAATATCTAAATTTACTAATCTTGATTGAGACTTCAAGAGTTACTAAGGTGTACTTAGATTGTCACTAACTCATAAGGTCCTACTGTGAGTGTCACTATGTTAGTGAGCAGTGGGATAAGTCAATCAGATAGTATTCTTTAAGGTTTCTTAAGGTCTAGGGAATCTAAGCTTGTTTGAACACTCAGAGTCCCACTGTGATCGCCATTATGTTAGGGTCCCGTGATTTGGCCGATTGGCGAGTCAAATGATGATGTAACATCAAACCAAGCTTTGGAGCCCAAGGACCTAGCCTTCCTGGACTCAGAGAGGGCTCTCTCTATTATATGTAAAAGATATCAGAGTGTTTGCTTATGGTATTCTGATATTAGGCTAGTTATGAAGTATGTTTTTGGTTTTTTGTTTTTAAGTTTGTGAGGGATAAAACTGATAAAAAATATAAAAATGGATAACAAGAAGTCAGATCAATTGGGCTATGGGGTCAAATGGGTCAAGGAAACTATGAGATGATGATGCAAGGCTGCTATAGGGCCGATTTGATTCAAGGTAGAAGGGATCTTTGGGAAAAATGGAGTAAATGAACATCAATTTGGTGAAAGACAAGGGATTTCAAGTGTAACTAGTTGATAGCAGATATAAACATGTTATAGCAAGCCATTAATCATGTTAAATGTAACTATGAGCTAATTAATACATAGAAATCAAACATTCCAGCCATACATAGAAGTATAAGACCCTCTAACTTTGGGAAATGGCTATCAGACTTTGGGGAAAACACCTAAGAAGGACTAAAAACTCATAAAACTATGCCGGAATGCCTAAACACAGTCTTTAAGTTATTGGGCACTTGGACAAACAAGCTTTCATAGTTTTAGGCAAAGGGCTAGATCGGGACTAGGCCTCCTTGGTTCAACAAGATGATAAACTAATCAGTCAAAGAGATAGTTTCATGTACATAACTATGGATAGCTTATAGGTAAGCAGGGCACACCATACATCCTACCCAACATGCATAGAACTTGTAAATAAAACTAGGAAACAGTATCCTTAAGCTACTAAAGAGCAGTTAAGAATTCTTTAGTATAACTAAGGAAGAAGAAAACATCAAGCTATGAAGATTCAGGAATTTTGAGGTGCCTCCATGGGCATATCTCAAAATAAATCTCTACTGATCTATAGCAGCAAGAAGCATGTATTATGAATGAAAACTAGAAGACAAAAACATAGCAAGAAACACTATACCATTCTACCATGTCATGGAATCCATCACCAATCCTTCATCATTCATCAAAAGCATCCAAGAGGCAGTCCAAAAATCATAACACAAGTATGTTCTTCAAAGCTCATATGACCAATATATTGATTCTTCTCTCAAGTTCAGCCTCTGTTTTACAATGAAGCCATGTGGAATAAATAGGCTTGAGGGAGGAAAACCTCATGGAGCAGCTAGCTATCCCATTGGCCGAGTCAAAATATCTAAACTTGTCCTTGAGGCTTTGCAAAGCCCAAGGCACAAAATATCCTATAAAATATCTAAAAAACTTCTAAAAACAGAAATTATATTGACTTTACATCATTTCCCAAGTGTAAAAATAGCTAAACGCACATTTGGGAAAAGTATATTTTTGAGGTTCAAAAATTACAAAAATACTTCATATTTATGTCTGAAAAAGGTCCCCTGACTTGCTAGAGGCAATTGGAAGCCTTCCTGATGTCGAAACAAGGCTCATTATAGCTCGTTGGAAAGGTCTCTATGTCTAATTTCTGGCGCAACTGAAATCATCTCAATCTGATGCCTAAAAGTTCCCCAAAACTGTACCTGTGTGCAAAAAACCAGGAAATAGCAGACTGCTGATATGGCGGGCAGAACGTGCAAAAAGCGAGCATTTTTCGCCAATTTGAGGGGGCGAATGATCTCCAAATGATCTGAAAATCGCCGGGGACCTGATCATAGAATTATGGCATCCATCGGTATCATCCTTCTCCCTTGGAAAAACCTCAAACTGAAATGGCGAAATTATGAGTTTTCGACCAAAAACCCAAAAAATGCCAAAAAACAAAAAGTTTCCGAAATAGGCCCAAAATTGGCATGCATGACCCTCAGGGGTCCATAGCAACATGCTCCGAAACTGAGGCCAAAATATCAAGGGCTGATATGCTTTTCCCTTCTTTCTGTGCTAGGTGCTTCCCCTTTGCCTTCTTCAATTTCTCTTGGGCTGCCTTTAGTTTGCGCCGGGCAAACTGATTCAGCTTTTGGAAGTGATATGTCCTCTTCCTCTGCAGCTCTAAGTCTCTATTCGCCCTCTCAAGCTTCATTTCCAAATTTTTGTTAGCTCTTTCAAGCCAAGCCTCTTTGTTTTCTTCAATTTCCTGCTCAAGGAGTGCAGTGAGAGGAAAGGCTTGGAGATGGGCTTGTTCTTCTGCTCTCTGCTTTCTAAGGCTCTTTTAAGCCCGATGGTCCTAGGCCTCTTCCGCCTAGGCTGGTCTTCCTCCTCCTCCTCATCAAACTCTCCAATGAGCTCTTCTATTCTCGCTTGCGCCTTAGCTGCCTCCTTTTTATATTTGATCGCCCATGCCTCATGAACAACAGTGTGCACATTCATCTGTTTGTTTTCAATCTCCAAGAAGTGGTTGAAATTCCTTGCCCTTTGAAGATCCTCCTCTAATGCCTCAATTTTCCCTTCCTTATGGATTAGGGGATTTTCAAGAAGGCGGGCCTCATTATCATTGTCATCGCTTTGGATAGGGATGATAGCTAATTCACCTCCATGCTTTGTACTTTCTCCAACTTTGCTTTTACCTTTGAAAGCCAATCTGGCGCTTTTCCTCCTTGGCATGCTAGAAGGTGTCCTTTTGGGTGATTTCCTCTTGCTAGGAACAATCTTTGTCACTGTTAGGGTGGCAGCTTTAGTCCCTCTTTTTCTTTCTGTGTCGAGCTTTGTTACTTTGAGAGGAGGAAGCACAAATGATTTACCTTTGACATCTTCCTGAACTTGCTGTCCTTTTTGAGGCTGCTAGATGTTTTCCTCTTTATGTTCACTTGGCTACCCCTGTTCGCCAACATTAGCTTGTTTTTCTTCATCAATGCCTTGTTCAATTTGTGGCTCAAGAGGTGTCTCAATTTCCTGCCCAACTTGCTGTTCTTCATCTTGCACCTGATGTTGTTCCTTATCTGCTATCTGCTGTTGTTCCTCAATTTGTACCTGCTGTCCTTCATCTGGGACCTGCTGTCCTTCACTTTCTATTTGCTGCTGTCCCTCATCATCTAACTACTGCTGTTTACTACCCTCTCCTTCCTCCTGTTGACTTGGCTGTCCAGTAGTCATTCTAAGCCTTCTAAGAGTAGGCCTACTGGACAAAGGTACCGGGTGATGGATAGGCTGAGTGGGAAACACATGAACAGGAGGGACAGTAGAGAAATCTGGATGGCTGATGAATAAATCCCATGGAACCTCTTTCTTCTCTAGCTGGTATAGGAAGATAATCTTGATCAAAGAATGATGAAAAAGAGAAGGGATTTGCTGAGGTGGGGCCTTCTTTTGGACAATAGATGCCATTTTCTCTATGCTCTTGAACAAAAAGTAAGGGAGGTTTAGTTGCCTGCTTCTAGTAAAGTGCATCAATAAACGGACATGATAGGCATAAATTCGATCAAACCTCCCTTCACAAGTGAAATATTTCATTATGACTTTCATAAGAGGAGCATAGTTGTCAAGGAGATATGAAAAAGGGAAAATAGCAGTGAAAGCCTCTCTATGTTCAGGCTTGATGAAAGGTTTGTAATCCTCTAAGTCAAGATGAGCCTGTTTAAACCATTTTTCGCCATGATACGGGATCTTGGTGGCCTTGGACACATACCTTGGAGAAATTTTGAAATCAAGACCCGCCATTTGGAAATTTTTTTCTTTGAATCTCAGGGCGCACAAGTGTGTTAATGGCGAAAAACTCTTGACTTCTTCTATCTTCTGGCAGAAATCAAGGCAGCCTACTTCATGGAAGTTGAAAAGTACAAATGGATGAGCATTAATCTCTTCTGTAGATATGGGCTCATATCTTTTATGTGGACTGCTCCTGCTGTCTTGCCTTGGAGGCATTTTGACCTGAATATGCTTTGGAAAAGGTAAACTGCCTTCACTGTATGTAAAATGTCCTGTTGGAGTCAAACTGTGTCACTTTACTACTTTGACATATAGATAATGAGATTTGGATGTCATGCAATAATGTTTCTTTGAATACACAACCTCTATTGTCTTTAGAAAATGTCCTGTTCACCTTTAGAATATCTCTGTCAACAGATTCTTAGTAGGAAATAACACAGTGAAAAGAAGGGCAGACTTTTTTAGGAGAAGTTTGCTGTGAGAAATGCTAAAATCACCCTGTTCTGTGAAACTTTAGATGTCAACCAATACACCTGTATCTCTGTCTCAAGGTAGAATTTCAGTCATTAATCAACCTGCTCTTCTTGGAGTGAAAATAAAACAATATACTTGTGGATACACAGTCAAAATTCAGTGTAGGTATACAGTCAAATTCACTGCTTTGAACAAGGTGACAAAGTTTGAAAAATGCCTTAAAAAGTTTCAACAAGGTCTGCAAGAGTCTTTACTTTGCCAAATAGGCAAGACCTCCTACCAATGTAACACTTCTGATTATGTTAGAAAACCCTTTACTTTGGATGATAACAACTTGTCAATAAGCTTTGAAAAACACAAGGCCGTCAAGCAACAACACAGTGAATATTGTCCCTTTATGAGTAGTGTGAGCAAACTTCCTCCGGAGCTTAACCTATAAATTTCTGCTTGACCAAGAACCCTTTCTCCCGCTAAATTTCACTGTTTCTCTATGCATGTCACTTTATTAAACAAAAACATGCTCATAATTTAACCTTGGTGTGAGTATACAGTCAGATTCATATTTAAAGCAGAGGTAACAGGGTTCTAAAAGCTCTAAAAGATTTGAGCAAAGGCTGTAAGATTTTGCTCTTTTTCAAAATAATCAATGGCCTTTTTCAATATGGAATATCAGTCACCTTTGGAAGGATGCCTTTATGACTTCTGAAAATCCACTTGGCAGTGAGGTTTTTAAGAATAGAAAAACAACACAGAGTATATAGTGGACAACTGTCCTCTCGGTGGTCGAGTAGGGTAACTTTACCCTATGGTGCTTTTAAAGAAATGACACACCCTTTACCTTGATTAAACAGAAGGTGAACACACAAGGTCTTTAACTTAATCACAACTTCTTTCCCATAAGCACTTCTAACAGTGAATTTTTCTAAAACATAGCTTCAAAGTATGGGCATTTTCACAGCAAAACTATTTGACAGATATTATGATGTGGCAAGATAAACGGGGATAGGCTACTCTTCAGATTTGATCTTGACCTTGCTTAGGCAGTTTCTTGAAATGTATGTCAATATGTAAATGTGGTCGAACTCAGCAATTTGTCCCAACCCTTACTCTCACACCACAGTTTGAAATAGGCCTTTTAAACCTCCCTGTCAATTACCAAATTTTTGAAATCGAGGGGAAAATATATAGGAATAGCTTCAATTTAGATGAAAACCCTTGGGGAGGGCTGGAGTAGCACCGGAAAGCCTTCAATTATGTGCGGCACTCTTTAAGGACAGAACGACGCGCAAAAAATACCACCCGGGTGGCCTGTCGGGTCGGGCTGTCGGGCGGTCGGGCACGGTGTACAGGCTTGTCGCGCGGCCAAAATTGCTGCAAATCCTGGAATTTTGACCCAGAAGCTCTTCGCTTATGCTGCGAACACCTTGATTGCCGTTTTGAAAATGAAATTTCCTTCTTCGATTTACTCTTATGTTATTTCAAATGCTTCAACGGTCACTTGGTCTTTAAATGTAAAGTGAAATTTTTGTTTGGCCTTTTTGCAGGGTTTTCACAGTCTTTTTGATCCTTTTTAATAACCTAGGTGCATTCCATATCTGCGTTGGAGATTTTCCACACTCCTGGACCGTGTCAATCACGGGCAAACCTCTTTATAAAAGCAAAAATGGCTTAAAAAGCTAGAACTTTGTCTCACTTATGCACAGGTGTTAGAAAAGTGACTTCCAGCTTTGTCCCTTGGGTGACACTTTGACATCGAACTTCAAAATTTGAAAAATAACTCCATGGCTTCCACATCATCTCTGCCACTGTTTTTAAAGATGCTGGTGATATTTATGATGTAAAACAACCCCTCTTTAAAGCTGTCAAGGAAATACCTGAATGCTAATTTGTTTCTGAAAGGACAGGGTTTTGCACTGTCAACTTGCTTTGACAACCCCGGCGTTTACTTGCTTCTTCAACTTTTTCTCCAATGCAGGTGTCAAACTTGCTGGTCTCCTTGGACTTGATCTAAGAAAAGCTCACCCTTGCAACATACTTTCTGGCTTATGCCATTTATGGTATCTCTGTCCTTTTTGAATAATGAGAAAGCTGTACTTGTTTTAAAACTCCCAAAACACTGACAATCTATCAAAACCACTTCTTTGTCTATTCATAACTGGTATACTTATTTACAATGTTGAAACACAGTTACCATTTGCTTTGACTAGTGCATTGTTCTTTTTGTAAGAGAAACATTCCAAAGCTCAACTCTGTCCCCTGCTTTGACACTTTAGGTGATATTTTAACAAGGAAAAACCATCCAAAATCTGTCAAAATCATTTGAAAGCTGTTTTGTTACTTAACAGGAGATGGCCTGTGCTCTTCCAACTTGTTTGATAATTTTTGCTTCCAGGCGATTTATGAGCTCCTTCTTTGATTGTAAGTGCCATATTTTGGCTGCGTCCCTTCATACCATAATTCTCCTTTTACTTTGAAAGGCGCTCCTTTAGACTTTTGGCATGTGACAGTGGGGTAATGTTTGACCCTCTCTCTTAAGGAAACTGCCCCTTTTTTGTATCAATGACCTGCATATATCCAATATTGTCTCCTGTCCACTATAGGTATAGTTTGACAGACATTTATATTTGAATAGGAAAACCAATACTTTTGAATCATAAACACTATCTTTTACCTGTGTACAGACTTTTGCTTTCTTTCACTGTCTCTTTTCACTGCATCTTTTGACCAATCAGTTTTCAAAAACATCCAATGCCTTGGCCATCTGCTCATGAATGAAGGAGGCCCTTCACTAGGCAAAGTTATCTGAATATTGTTTGACAAATCTGTTTGACCCAGATTTTCCTTGGATGTGATGGTAATCAAACAACTTGAAAAACATCAATACTAGCACCTCTGTTTGCAATCATCACTGTGCTTCAAAAAAAACCCTAGCCAAAGTGTCATTGTCTCCCTGCACTGCTCTGAGGGTGACTGAAATGTCATCATTTGCTTCAGTCAACTCATGACAAATTTTTGAAAGATAATCTCTGTGACTATGGAGGTCAGCACCCTTTGAAAAACAAACAACTTTTCTTCTGCCTAGGTGATGACATGATCTGTCAGCATCTCTTCAATTTGGTCTTGTGGGGAAAACAAGCTTCCTATGATTAGAATTGTTTTTACTCATGATATGCCTTTCTAAAGTTTAAAAATTCATATGATTTGAAACTTCAAATGACCTCCTTTATCAGACCAAACTCTGTTTTCCTTTGAACTTGCATATTTCAGACTCTATCCCTGTTATGATCATCACTCACATTCATAAAACCTGGAGATATTGTTTCACTGTTCAGTAAAAGGAAAACCTGGACTTTTTCAATCTTTAAAGTCAATACTGGCCAGCGCGCTCTGCTTGTAGATGAAGGAGGCGCCCTAACCCTCTGCTTGTAAATGAAGGAGGTTCTGGGCCATGACAATTTACCAGTTTGCTAAGACAGTGGTGTCCTTTTCTTACTGTGATTTTCATGCTGGAAGGAAAACTGCAAGGTCTTGATGAGTGCCTTTATGTTTTGCAGATATATCTCAGGCTCATGCTACATTTAGAAGCAGTTGTTCCTCTAACTGTAGATTCAAGAATTTTCTCCTGAGATGAAGTTATATTTCCTGTTCTTTGCAGAATCCATAAAACATTGTGAAACTCCTAATAATCAGCTTGAGACTGTGTTTTATGCAGTGCTGAGACCTAGGGGGTGTGAGTGGCGTGACTTAGAGCTATTTGTAAATTTCATTTGCAGAGTGGGAGGTCAGTCATGGTTGGTCTGTAGAAGATGGAGGCTTTTAGGCTTTTTGATGATTGCCAAGGGTAAAATGTCTTAAAGCGCCACTTCCTAACATAGGGGAGAATTTTGCAACAGACTTGGACTTTTCCTTTTGGAGCTGATGGACAGACCAGGGGGGCTGAAACTAGAAAAAATAGTGATAGTGGATTTTGACAATGACATGGGCGGACTGATAAGTAAAAGGGCGAAAAACGTTTTATGAGGGTTTTCTAGATGACAGATTGACATATGGAATTTAGCTTCTAGAAAACTCAGTTATGGATATAGTCATCACTAACACGTAAAAAATACTGATGGCTAACACATCTATTGTTTTCTCTTCCAGCAATGCTATCTGTAAGTATTTTTGCTTTATTATTTGCTTGACTTCAGCAGCTTTATCTATAGTGGCTGCATTGTATACACCTGCATATTGTGATAATTTGGTAAGATCCTATGAAGGATTTACCTTAGTATTCTTCCATACAACATTCATTAACTCAACTTGTGAAGTTGCAAATGGTCCTTGATCTACCTTCCTTCTCTTCCTTTGTTTTCTGACAATAGCCCTATGCTTAGGAATGTAAAAGATATCCAGAGGAGGAATGTCTTCAATTCTCAACACAATTTCTTCTGATGGATGCTCAGGAATGATCTCCATATCCTGATCATTTAGATTGTCAACTTGAGGATTATTTTTTTCCCCTATTTGCTGAGCGAATTGTTCATATTGACTTAGCAAATGTGGAGTAACAATAATTTCAGTAGAATTCACCACTTTTTCAATGGTTTTTTCTCTTTCAAGCTGATCATCTAGCTTATTACTTGTATCTTATTTTTCAGTCTGGACATTAGCCTTGCTACCAATATTCTCCTTTTATGTTTGCACATTGGGCTTGCTGCTTGTATTCTCCTTTTCTGTTCGCACATCAATTTTGCTAGTAGACACTTCTTTTCCTACTTTGCTAGTTGTATCTTCCTTTTTCTTTTGTTCTATTTCCATACTTTCATTTTCTTGTGAAGGAATCCTTAGCTGGTCAAGAGGAACTTTCAGTAATCTCTGACTTCTGAATTGCATGAATTTATTCATATCTTCTTGTTGAAACTTATATTTAGCCAAGTCATAAACTTGGGAAAATTTCTCAATTGAAACAAATAAATCATCAAATTCATCAGGTTCATGCTCAAACCTAGCAATTTGAACCTGAGTTGTGAAATCAAAAGCTACTTTATTAGGATGATATTACATTCCTGGGACAGATGCAAGCTTAAGATCTCTTATTTTAAGGACTTCCTTTTCAGCATGCTTAAAATCATTCAGGGTATAGGTTCCATAATGGAAAGGGAAGGTTGGCGACATCAATTTTTTCGAATTATTTAAAGACCTAGACATTCCTCTTTCTGTCAACTGATAAGATATTTCTTGAGCTAAAAGTTTATCAGGGACATAAAGGGGGCAAGATATTGGGTTCAACAATGCTTCCAAAAATTCTAATATAGGTAAAATTTTCCTCTCCAAACCAATTTCCTATTAGGGATATATCAAGATTTGCTTTTTCAGAGAGCCGAGGAGGAAATTGATTAAAAATGATCTGGTAAGTGGGTAACATAAAGCCATGGAAAATTCTATATACATGATTCTTGAAATGAACCTTCCACAAGAGTTTATGGTAAATGTGAATCGGAACAGGTTCCTATGAAGTCCATTTCCAACCCAGAATAGGGAATTCAGAATTAAAACACAGAGCATCTAAGATATAGGCACAGAAATGAAATGGGGGAGTATTCACACTATTTTCATTCTTTCTATACTCGAGAATTATGTTCGCCATCTTATCAGAAAGAATAACTGACCAGTCCATAATTTCAGAATTTATAGCAGAATGAATTAGGGGTACCATCTGAACTGAAAATCTTGCAGAATTATCATTCCCGAAAAGCCTACACATCATCGCTGCAGCATAGTAATACAGGGGTGCAAGAGACTCTACGGAGTACATACCTAAAGTCCCATGCTTATGCTTTTCTGGAGCTCGTCTCCATTCTTTAATTGGGTCTGACTCAATTTCATTGCTTGAGGTCAAATATGCTATGAAAGCTTTGTTGTAGATCTTTTGAGGATTTGGAAGATGGTACATCGCTTTGATATCTTCCGCTCTAAAAGACCCAAAACTTGTTCCCGCAGTTGAGACAAATTTTTTGTTTGTGATGGTGGTGTTTTCTATCACCCATCCTATTATATCATAATATGAGAACATATTCGCCCGAGTTGCAATTCTATGCAGAAAATAATTTGAAAGTTCTTTGAGAGGAATTTCCGCATCAGAATCTGAGTCTTCATCTAGTACTGTTGCCTTTACCACTGTAAGAGTAGGTTTTTCTGCTTCAATAAAATTATAAACATCTTCCCATGAAAGCTTCCCGAGACCCTGGCATATAGTATTTGTATCCAACTTGATTTTAGCTGGTTTTTCTTCTGTCATTGTGGTAGTGGCAGTGGCCTTTGAGGCGATAGCAGTTCTTTATTTTTTAAACTTCTTAGACATCTTCTCGTCTGGTATTGTTTCACTAGTTTGGTGAATGAGAGGGTTTGATGTTCTATTGCTCTACAAATGAGAAAAAACCTTTGAGACATGGGAAGAAATGAAGCAATGAAAACAACTGATGCGAAAAGATTTTTATCAATGATAAAAATTGATTAACTCCATATTAAACTTAAATATCCTCCATGAGAGTCACATTCACGCATTCATATTAGAATCTATCATCATAATTCGTTTGATTTTCTAATTAATGATGGTCGTACAATCAAAGATCGACGATATTAAAATGTTAATGTAAAACTTTTCCTTTGAATTTTCTGATTGCGATTAATAAATAATATATGTGCAACGCAAATGGAGATAAACAAAGACTAACTATACATTGCATCGGAGGTTTCGAAAGGAAATCAAATGACATCTCATATTTTCCTCCAATTTGCAATTTTGATGATAGTATATCGCATCGGATATTTCCAAAGGAATTAAGTTGTAAATTATTTTCTCCGAAATGAGATTGCGATGATGGTGGGGTCCATCGCATCAAAACAAGTAAATGTGTTGTTACTTCTCCAAAAGGTGATTGCGATAAATCGCATCGCATCGGAGTTTATGAAATAGACCGAATGAAGGGTATCCTTTTCGAAATGCGATTGCGATAGGTTACATCACATCAGAGTTTTTCAAAACAAAATTGAAACCTTAAGACCCTACTGATTTGCGATTTCGATTTACTTTATCGCATCAGGATTTTTTAACATGAATACTTCTAAGCTCTGTGCCGATGCGATATAAGACTTGATAGTTCATCCGATCGGAAAAATTCAACGTCACATTTGTTCACTTGTATTTGATATATGCAATATGTGATATATGACTTTTAAACAATGAATATTTTTATTGCTTTATTTAAAATAATCGGATTTCCTCAAATTCTTTTATTTTTATCTAAAAAGAAAGGGGACCTATTTCTAAACAAATTTTATTCTAAAATAATGAAATGGGGAGGGTTGTTGTACTATACAACAATTGGCGATTCACTGGAAGAAATAGTTATCTCTGAGAAAATAAAATTAACACTATATCTTAAGTAAGTAAAAAGTTTTAAAGATGATGAAAACTATCTAAGAGAAATTTAAATAAAATCCAACTCTGAAAAAGAATAAAAATCACTTACAATTTCTTTCTAATTCCTCAAAAATAAAAACATTTTTGGGTTTTCTCAAGCCTTGATTGGTTGATAATAATAAAGTAAGGGGCCTTTCCAATTTTAGCTTTTGTAATATACTCTATTGTCATAGGCATTGCCTCTGTTGCCCGCAAACATTTATAGTCTTGACACGGTTACCTTTTAACCATCAACTATTCATTGTCCCATCCAACTAAGATCATGACTCTTTAAAAGATAAATTCATAAGACATATTATCTCATGTTTTTCTCTTTTATTTATTTTTTAATTTAAAATCCATTTTTCTGGTTTGGTAGCCAGTTAATAACAATGCCATTCACTAGTTGTAATTAAACTGAACAAGTTGGCTCATGATGAGACCCCTTGTCTTATAATTATAAGCCATTACCCTGTTTTGGTATGCAGTGTTGGTAATGTCAGTTTTATTACTTCTTATGATCATGGTAAGCAGGCTCGTGATGAGACCTCTTATCTCTTAATTTTTTTACATATAATTTCTTAGAATTACATTCTAAAAAATCACAACCTTAATGGATGGGGTGAAATGATTTTTCTCCTTAAGAGTCAATGGATGACATTTTTTAGAGTTTTGAATGCGAAAGCTTGAAAAAGTCTTTACTTTTTATGGATAACCTTTCTTTGCTCAATAAACTTATAATGATTTACAATTTTCTCAAGGTTTGAAAAAATTTTGCAAATGTTTTTAAACAAATTTCCAAAGTTTAATATTTTATTTTTAACTACCCATAAATTGTAATCATTTCCTTGAAAATTCTTATTTACATAAAATATGTATTTATAATATTTTCTCGAAGATATTTTCAAATAGTAAATATCTAATTAAAGACTTATAACAACCTTATTTGTAAATAAACACACTTGCATAATGGAATATGTACAAGTAAGAAGGGGTTACCTTCTTAAGAAAAGATTTTTTTCAAGACAAGCCCATTCACATGAAGAGATTCTCTCTTTCCTGTTAAATCTTGCAATGATAATGTTGATGAGCTTATATTTTCAGCAATCTGAAATGGTCCAAGCCACATTTTTTGAAATTTGGTATGCTTACCCTTATCTTCATGTGCTTTGTCCCATTTCAGAACAAGATCACCGGTTTGTAAAATTTTGGATCCGATAGAATTTGAATCAAAAAAAGATTTTATGAGTTGTTGATGCTTAGCATGAACACTTTTTTCTTTCTCTCTATCTTCTTCTAATTTAAGAATTTGATCAAATCTCAATTGAATAGACAATGAAGGATTCTCTTCAATTAATTAAACTAGGGATAAAGATGGAAGAATTAGGTTTGATGGTATTATAGCTTCTTTTCCATATACTATATTAAAAGGTGAAGTACCTATTGAAACCTGATGAGTTATGTGATCAACCCATAATGCAAAAATTAAAGATTTATGCTAGTTCTTTTGACTTTGATCGATTGTTCTTTTGATGATTTTGATAAGATTTTTATTTCTTGATTCAGCTAAACCATTACCTTGTGAATAATAGTTTGCTGAATATTTCTGTTAGCATGAATTTTTCGTTGTAAAAACTCACTTTAGCTATGCATATCAAGCAGCCCTAACATAAGTTATGGCTGCAAAATATCTTAAAATCTGTAATAGCTGCATAAATCTAGATTTACATATGGAAGATATTAAGCAGATAAAGTAAAGTACAAGCACCAATGGACAAGACAAGAACACATATGTTTAAAATAATCTTTTTTATTATATCAAAGAATGGGGCACCTGAGAGGAAAACAAGAAAGGTGCTTTCTGGTTCTCCTCAGTGGGCTGGGTTCTTGGAATTCCTTAGTGTTTTAGATTAATGGTCTCTCTCTCTAACTATTATGGAAAACAAAACCATGAAACTCAATGGGAGTTCATAAAACAGAAATGCAAAATGGTGACCAAAAGCAGATCTAATGTGATCCAATGCAATGGAGGTGGTTAATGTATGGGAAAAACCCTCCTATTTATAACAAAATATTGGGGTGTTCTAGAACTTGGTGCATGAATAAAATATTATTAAACATCTTCTAGAATCACCCTTTAGGAATATTTTATTATATTTGTTGGAGGGAAAAGGATTTTTGACTTGGGTCAATTCCTTTATTTATAAATAAAAAATAAAAAAATGATTTATTTGTTATTTAAGGGAAATGAGGGGAATATAATTAACTAAATAATGGTTTATTTAATTATTTTTTATTTGATTTAGTAAAATTTAACTAAGAATATGATTTAAATAGTGATTTAAATAACTTATTCTTAGGAAACAATTAAATAAATAATGATTTACTTGATTGATATCCTTATTTTGGGTTAAATATGACCATGAAACATAAATAAATGTGGTGAAAGCAATTTTACTTTGGGTAAAATTAGTCTTACATGATGTACTTGGGTTCATCTAATAATAATAGGTTAGATGACCAAAAAATGGTGTAACATATTGCCCCCCAACGTACGAGTGTTAGGAGCAAATCGTATGACCGAAGTACGTTGTAAGAGCTCAATCACTAGATAGTAAAATGGAAGTGAGAGAGAGAGGGGACTGTATGGTAATATTAAGTGTGTGAAGGACTAGACCCTGAGGAGACGAGACTTATAGGTGCAACAACTCTCAAATGTATGAAGCGGTACCAATGTGAAAGGCGACGTGGGAGGCATACCTATGCCCGCCGAAACAATAGTACAAAAGATAAGGCACCCAAAAAACCATGGAACGCAATACTGAAAGAGGTGTTGGTCAAAACATGATCCAGAGAAAATAGACTGATGACTCCCACATGCATGCGATGCCTGGAATAATCGTCAAGACTTATACAGTAAGAATGTAGGACATGATATAGAAGTATAGCCAAATGCCCCCTACACGCGGGGAAGGGCTCACAAAATCTAAAATATACAAGTAAGTCGATAAAGTGCTGCAAGCGACAGAGGCTGATATCGTCAAATGAGAGGAGTTGCATCAAGGACTGAAGTGACGAAGTCATCCGGGCGTGTGGGGGGCTACCGAGAGGGCCACCCCCTCATGAGGGCTGGGACATCTCACACACACACGAGAATCATTAATAGCAGTTGTTGCATCACTGGACCATCAAGTGTGTAGATCACGATCAGGCTGAGAAGAACGTGAACCACAGTGCACTACCCCCTGGACCTAGCTTCTGGAGTAAATGAGCTGATGTTGACAGAAGTAGGCCCGCCAGAAGTGAGGCAATAAGGGAACCCCAACTAAGGCTCGGGAGAAAAAAGGAGAGCGACCAACAGATAGGCAAGAATGATGATGCTGGAATCGGGAATAGGTCCAATGGGGACCATGAAAAACGTGAGTACAAACGGGTATCTCACGACGGAAATCCTCAAGAACAGAAATGAGTGGGGGGGAAAGGTGATGCCCCCTACCGAAATGTGGTGTAAGTGAGAAAGTCCAATTTTAAGGAGAGGTGAAGTAAGACTTCGTGGACGATGGGTGTCCTGTTGAAGTACTGAAATGAAAAAACAAACATATGCTGGCTATCTACAAGAAAACGCATTTCAAGTGGGAAATGCTACGGGTAATATTTCTTAAGATAGAGTGCATTGCGAGGATTAGGAAGGGGGTGGCCTTCAAAATCCTCTAAAAGATATCCCCCCTTCCTGAGATCTTTACTGATGATGTAAGGACCTAGCCATAATGAGTCAAACTTCCCATGACCGAGGGTATCGTCAGCCTAGTCGTATACTAGAACAAGGTCACCTTCATGAAAGGTGCGAGGGTGGACTTTGCGGTCATACTGAGCTTTGGTGCGCTTTTTGGTCACTTCAAGGGTTTGTAATGCAACATGGAAATCTTCGGAGGCGCACTCTAGCATGATAAGTCGTTGTTCTAGAGGATGGGTATCAGAGAGAATTTCGACAGCCAAGTGAAGGGAAGGAATTTCGCATTCTATTGGTAAGACTACCTCCTCACCAAAGAGAAGGTGGAAAGGAGTGAAACCATTGGCGGTTTTAACAGAAGTGTGACAAGCCCACAAAGCAAGGAAGAGCATGAGGTGCCAATTGTTTTTGTGTTTATTAACCGTTCTTTGGAGCATGGTCTTAAGAACTTTGTTGACGGCTTCAACTTGGCCATTACCTTGGGGTTAATAGGAAGACGAATATTGGTGTTCGAAACCCAAGAGTGAGGATAGCTCATGCTAGATCTCATCTTCAAAATGTCAGCCATGATCAGAGACTGATTGTTTGGGAACTCCGAAACGAGCGATGACATGGTTGAAGAAAAAGAGGGCGACTGTGGATGACGTATTGTTGAAGGTGGGCATCGCTTCGGCCCATTTAGTAAAATAGTCAACCACCACAATGATATATTTGTGGTTACTGGCGGATGGGGTTCGACATTCCATAAAGTCAATGGCCCATTCGCAAAAAGGGCCAGCTGTGATGACAGGATGGAGGGGAGTGGGTGAATTTCGTGCCTTGGGGGAAAAATGTTGGCAATTGGAACAATGTTTGACTCCTTCAATGCAATCACTAAAGAGAGAAGGCCAAAAATACCCAACGCACATGTTTTTCTGGGCGGTGCCAAGGCTAGAGAGGTGGCCACCACAAGCGCCGCTATGACAAGCGTTGAGGACTTGTTCGGCTTCGGTGTGTGTGAGGCAACGACGAAGGACAGTATCTATCCCATGATGATAAAGATCGTCGCTGATTAGAAGGTAGTGAGAGGCTTGGTGTCGGATACGTCGGCGATCATCATGATCAAGGTGAAGGGCGAACGTTTGGGTTCGCAAGTAAGTAAGGATATCACCATACCAGGGGTCGTCGGTGGTGATGGAAAATAAATGTTCATCGGGGAGAGTCTCATTAATTGGAGTGGCTTGCGTTCTAGTAGGGAGGTCAGAAATGAGTTCAGCGAGGGCTAAACCTTTCTTACTTTTTGGGGTGACAAATTCAAGGTCGAATTCTTGGAGGATAACAACCCAACGAGCGTATTTCCCACTGAGGATGCGTCGGCTCAATAGGAAAGCCATTCGTTTGGAATCAGTCACCACCTTGGTGGAATGCAAGAGGATATAATGACGCAGCTTTTGGACCGAGAACACAACAGCCAGTGCTAATTTTTCTTCATGTGAGTAGGATACAGGTGGAACAGCGAGGTTTTTATTGACATAATAAATTACATGTTCGGTGCCATTA
Source organism: Pinus albicaulis (assembly GCA_034641835.2). Classification (NCBI taxonomy): domain Eukaryota; kingdom Viridiplantae; phylum Streptophyta; class Pinopsida; order Pinales; family Pinaceae; genus Pinus; species Pinus albicaulis. The sequence goes on from CM076578.1 coordinate 7,185,308, forward strand.
TCATCTTCTTGAATAAGGACACTAGCAACCAAATGGGTGGAAGCAGAGATGTAAAGGATGAAATCCCGGTTAAAGTTAGGATGGCGGATCAAAGGTGCAGAGGTGAGAGCATGTTTGAGGGCATCAAAAGAATGTTGATCATAGGTATCCTAGACAAAAGAGGTGTGAGAGCGAAGAAGTCTAAGGAAACCATGTGCGGTAGTGGCATAGTCGGGAACGAAACGACAAAGAAAATTAGCTTTGCCTTGGAGACTTTGCAGCTGTCGTAAGGTACGAGGAATAGGAAGCTCAAGAATGGCTTGAACTTTCAAAGGGTCAAGAATGATCCCTGCTTTAGATACAATGAAGCCAAGGAGACAGCCTACGGGAACACAGAAGACACATTTTAAAGGGTTAAGACGGATGTTATACTTGCGACAGCAGAGGAAAATGGTACGCAGATCATGGAGGTGTTGGGCCTGATGTTTAGAACGTGCAGTAAGGTCGTCTAAATAGGCAAGGATAATATGAGCTAATTCATGGAAACAATAAGACATGGATCGTTGAAAGGTGGCACCAGCATTTTTAAGACCAAATGGCATGACTCGGTAGGAAAAAGTACCCCAAGGACTAATGAAGGCAGTTTTAAGTTGATCAGCACGACGGATGATGATTTGGTTGTACCCTGAGAAGCCATCCATGAAAGATAAAACTTCATGGCCCGCGCACTCATCAATGATTTGGTCGATAAATGGTGTGGGGAAGTTGTCTTTGGGACAAGCTTTGTTCAAATCGCGAAAGTCAGTGCAAACACGAATGGTGCCTTGTTTTTTGAGGACGGGGATGGGATTGGACACCCAAGTGGTGTATTCAATGGGGTAAATGAAACCAGCCTGCCGGAGCTTATTGATTTCAGCTTTGATGGCTTCGCATCTGGAGGGATGAATGGGTCTCAATTTTTGACGGACTGGAATAGCATCTGGCCATGTGTCGAAGTGGTGTTCGACAATGGCTGGATTAAGTCCGGGAATTTCTGAGTAGGACCAGGTGAAAACATCACAGAATTATTTGAAGAGGTTGGTGTAGGATTCAATTTCATCCGGAGTGCATTGGGCACCGAGAGTGATGTGTTCTTCGATACCCGGTTTGACAGAAATGTCGATTTTGATGGTAGGAGAGATATTAGCCATATTTCCCTCTTCGAAAGCGTCAGGGGCAGGGATGGGGTTTTTGAACCAATCAAATTTATTGGGGATGAAGTCTTTGGTTTCAATAGCATATTGGTCATGCGATTGATGTGGTAGGAAGTATGCACGATGGTGCATATCGTCCCACGGAAAGTCAGGTTCGGTCATGGCTTCCATGATGTCCTCGTTGAACTGGAAGATGGGAAGAGTGGATGGAAACCAAGGTCCGGAGGAGGTAGAAGTATGGAACACCTGATTTTGAGGGGGGGTGGTTACATGGGTGTCGTTATGAAGAGTGACAGGGGCTTCAGTGGATGAGGGGTCGGTTGCTGAGAAACGAGGTGAGGAGAAAAGGTAGGCAATAGTGGTTGAAGGTTCAGCCATATTGGTATCAGACTGAGACATGGTAATAATGGTAGACGTGTGGTCGGGGGTTAAAAAATGAGGACGGGTAAGCTCGACTTCGAATTGGCGATATGCAGCCAAGGAAGTGCAATATTCATCTAAGCGAGGACAAAGGTGGGTATAATGCCCATGGAAATTGCATAAGGAGCACGGGTGATTGGTGCGTAAGTTTTTAAGTTTTGGAAGAGAATTAAGGAGGGAGACAGATACCACAGGAATATTGGACTCGGGAAATGTTTCATTGACCATGGTTTTGAGGGATGGTAATTCGGGACAGGTATGGGTGGCGTGGCCAACAACATCGCATAAGGCACACTGGATGGGATGCTTTGGAATGCGAGGAGGGGTAGAACATGTCATAGCGACCGTGTCCTTCGGTGCCCCCCTGTGAGATTTTCTATTGTTGCCGGACATGGTTGTAACGGGAGGAGGTGTGGGGTTAGGTGACGGAGGTATTGAAGCAGTGGAAGAGGTCATGGGCATTGGTTGAACCGGAGTTAAAGCAAGGTACGACTTGAGTTGGCCAGGGAGGGTAGGGGTAGGGGGGTTTAGATACCAGACGGGTATACCCAAGGTCAAGTTGGGTAGGGAGAGGGTAGCCAAGATAGGGACAGAGGAAGCTCAGGGGGGGGGGGAGCGAGGAAAGGAATCTGACCGGCAGGGAAATGGCCAGGAGGGACGGGGCCGAGGGGATTAAAATCAGGTGGAATTTACCCAGTAGGGAGAGGAGATTCTGAAGGAAAAAGGGTGGGTGGCGGGGGCGGAGGGTTAGGGGCCGGAGGAGTTGGGGAAAGTTGAGGTTGCTGACTAGCCAAGGTGGGTTGTGAAAGGTCAGCCCAAGATGATTACATCATGCAAACGCTTGCCAGGCTAGGGTCAGAGGGGGTAGGTGGGTCAAGAAAGGTTCCGAGCAAGGAGGAGTCTTTAAAGAGGCTAGGAGAGATACTGGGCCAAGGCATAGTGGCGGTAGAAATAGAGGGCTCAGGGGAAATCTGAGAGTTGGGAGTACGATACGATAACTGGTCGATGGTGAAGATTTTGCGTTATGCGAGAAGAACATGTTGCGGTAAACTACGTATGGGACGGCAGACATGGCATAGGTGTAACTACGCCCCAAGAGGAGGTTGTAGTCAAGAGGGGCGTTGATTACTTCAATGTCAACACACACAGTTTTTCCGACAAGAGTAATAGGACAGCGGTGGAAGAGGCCGACGGGCTGGGAAGCATGGCCATCCCATGCACGAAGGGTGATGGTGGAAGGTGCTGACGTAGGAGATCCGAGTTGTTTCCAAACTGAAGCCTACATGACACAGGTAGATGCCCCCTCATCAATGATGCATCAAGCAATGGTGGCATTTTGAATTTGAACCGAGATTTGGAAAGCAACAGACGCAGGAAGAGGGGGATGGTCAAGTTGTCGGGGATCGAAAAAAATTAACTGGTCATCGGTAGGGTTGATAGAATCCAGGGTAATCTGATTAGAGGCAATATTTCGGCATAATGGGCCCTTAGGAATTTGGGTATGAATCTTTTCGTTGGGAAGAGGAAGAGGCAAGGGACCATCGGGTGGCGATAGAGGTGGAGTAGGGACTGAGGATGGGAACCTGGGGGTAGAAGGAACGGGAGACCGAGTTTGTAGGGAAGGATTGGTGGTGAGAGAATGGTCTAAGGCCATCATGAGAATCTGGAGATCATAAGAACTAGACAAAGAAGGTTGAGTGGGTACCGGGTCATGAGGTGATTGAGTAGCCACGAGTTTTTGGTGAGGGAAAGGATCAGTAGACACAATGGGTTGGGAGGTGTCCATAGAAGATGGTTGTGTTTGCATAGTGGTCTGAGACTCCCATAGCTGTCTCATTGGTGGTAGTCAGGGACAAGCATGAGTGGGATGAACGTAAACATCACAACACGAACAAGGCTTGGTAGTGTGAAGAGGTTGATCTGGCTTGGGCTGAGGGCCTAGGTATTGGGTGATAGTGGGGGAGTCAATGCAGGAATAGTTGAATCCATGATTAATGGAAGTATAGGGGTGTCCTTTCTTATTTTGTTGAGAAGGAAGAGGAGGAGGGGTACCTGGATGTGCAAATGTTGGCCCTGAAGGGGGGAGTAAATGTGGTCCAAAGGCAGAAGGCGCTGGGATAGGAGAATGCTAGTAGGGGTAGGGTGTAGGATAGGAAAAAGGAGGAGGCATGTCAAATCCTGGATACATGCTGCCTGGAGAGGAAAAATTTCAGGAGGGGCTGGTCACGCCTGGAGGGAAACTGTAGCCCAGAAGAGGTTGAGCAGAGGTATACATGGCAAAAGTAACAGGGGGAGATCCTGAACAGGCAGAGGAAGAGTTGGAGTGCGGAATCGGGGGGGGGACTTATTTGAGGACAACGAGAAGGAGTAAGTTGATCAACCGGAAACTGAGGGTGAAGGCCAAGAAGTCACTGGGATAAACGCCTTGGAGGCACAATGATGACAGGAAGAAGAAAGACCGACAAGGGTGAAAGGGGGAGAAAGCAAGAGGTGACAAGGGCAGAAGGGTGCAGTGTCAATTAATTTTAGAGTCTTTGCTAGGCAGTGTTAACCAGGCGCTTCTTCACTTACGGTCAGTGTGTGGCATGCATTAATTTTAATTGATTAAACCCAGCCGTTTTGAGAGTAAAAGAAAAAGTGTGTTGTGTAATGGAAAATAAATCTGCAGTAAATAAGAGTGAAAGAACATAAAATTAACAACTAACAAGGTAGAAATTGAACCCAAGGAGGCGGGTCTCTCAAAACTAGTAAATCAGAGGGAAAAATCTGGGCAAATCACGCTAACAAGAGAGCAATAGATCTAATGTCTGGAGGGACTGGGATCTAATGGAGAGATCTGTTGGAAAATGGTGCAGAAAGCAGCAAAGAGGCAAGGGCAAGGTAGCTGCCAAAAAATAGGAGATCAGCTAAAAAGAGGGGGGTCAAAGAGGTGACCCTAGAGATGAACCCAAACAAAGCGAAAGGCAGTGTATAGAAAGGGAGGAAAAGGTGACCTGTGAGGATCTGAACAGGAGAAATCAGATCTGAAATTAGGCTGAAACTTATGGAAATTTAGACGGCTGAAAGCAGCAACAAACTCTCCCACAAAAAGTGGAGGGAACGAAAGCCCTGAGGGGCAAGAGTCCCACTTAGGTGAGTGAAATAGATCAGCAACAGGTCTAAACAGGTAGAGACAGGGGCTGGAAAACCCTGACAGAAGCGTCAGTGGAACCCAGAAAAAGCGCTGGCAGATTGCAGAAAAAATTGCAGGTCAGAGGTTTGGGCTTGTTTTCAGGCCAAGTCGCAGATCTTGGGCAGAAAAGTGCGACCTCAAGGCCAGGTCACACTTTTTGGGCAGATAAGTGCGACCTGCAGATCCAGGGCTGGTTGCGGCAGATTTCAGAAACTTTTTTCGTCTCAGCTGCGGCTGATGTCGGTCACCTATGCAATAAGACCAGAAACATACGAAAGTGAGGAATTTGAATGTTTGAGGGTTTTAGAGGAAAAAACTAGCATAAAAATAGGAAAAATAGAAAATGGAAGAGAAACCCTAGGGTCTGAAACAGCTGGATATGCAGGAGAATAGAAAATGATAGTGGTCGCAAAAGAAAAACCCGTGTGGAGTCGCCAATTGTTAGCATGAATTTTTCATCGTAAAAACTCACTTTAGCTACGCATATCAAGTAGCCCTAACATAAGTTATGGCTGCAAAATATCTTAAAATCTGTAATAATATGCATACATCTAGATTTACATATGGAAGATATTAAGCAGATAAAGTAAAGTACAAGCACCAATGGACAAGACAAGAACACATATGTTTAAAAGAATCTTTTTTATTATATCAAAGAATGGGGCACTTGAGAGCAAAACAAGAAAGGTGCTTTCCGGTTCTCCTCAGTGGGCTGGGTTCTTGGAAGTCCTCAGTGTTTCAGATTAATGGTCTCTCTCTCTAACTATTATGGAAAACAAAAACATGGAACTGAATGGGAGTTCATAAAACAGAAATGCAAAATGGTGACCAAAAGCAGATCTAATGTGATCTAATGTAATGGAGGTGGTTAATGTATGGGAAAAAACCCTCCTATTTATAACAAAATATTGGGGTGTTCTAGAACTTGGTGCATGAATAAAATATTATTAAACATCTTCTCGAATCACCCTTTAGGAATATTTTATTATATTTGTTGGAGGGAAAAGGATTTTTGACTTGGGTCAATTCCTTTATTTATAAATAACAAATAAACAAATAATTTATTTGTTATTTAAGGGAAATTAGGGGAATATAATTAAATAAATAATGGTCTATTTAATTATTTTTTATTTTATTTAGTCAAATTTAACTAAGAATATGATTTAAATAGTGATTTAAATAAGTTATTCTTAGGAAACAATTAAATAAATAATGATTTACTTAATTGATATCCTTATTTTGGGTTAAATATGACCATGAAACGTAAATAAATGTGGTGAAAGCAATTTTACTTTGGGTAAAATTAGTCTTACATGGTGTACTTGGGTTCATCTAATAATAATAGGTTAGATGACCAAAAAATGGTTTAACAATTTCAATTTGGAACCTCTTTTGATTGCAAATTCCATTATACTATTTCCAGAAAAATAAGATGCATTTTCAAAAACAAGAGCGTTAGGTACACCGAACCTGGTAATGATGAATTGATCAATGAATTCAATGATTGCATCAGAATTGGCTACCTTTAAAGGAATTTCTTCTACCCACTTTGTAAAGTAATCTGTTGCTGTAAGGATGTATTTTTGTTGTTTGGAAGAATGTGTAACAATTTCTCCAATAATATCAAGTCCCCATTGTTCAAATAGTTCCTCAATGTTTACTAGTTGTAAAGGAAAGGCCGGTTTCCTTTGTCTTCCACTAGCAGTTTCACAAACCTCACATTTCCTTACCTAATCATGTGCATCTCTGAACAAGGTAGGCCAATAGTAACCAGTATGGATTATTTTGTGAGCTATGGTATCACCTCCAAAATGTCCACCTGCTGCTCCATCATGTAATTCCTACAACACCTTGTGTGCTTCAGATTTTTCAAGACATATTAGTAAAATTGAATCATAATTTCTTCTGAATAACACATCATCAATGATTTAAAAGTGTTTAGATCTTAATCTTAAATCACACTTGTTCTTATAGCTGAGATTAGAAGGAGCATACCCATTTTTTAAGTAAAATATCAGATCAGGATATTGAGATTCAGAATCTATAATACTTATCTCATTTACTTGAATAGTATTATCTTGATCTTGATGCTATGGTACGTTTGAAGCTCCAGCTAACAATCTGCAAAAACCTTGTCCTCTAACAATTTTAGCTGGCTTAATAGCAATATCATACTCTTGTAGATTTGTTACCCAATTAGCTCTCTTTTCTCCTACTTCCTTTTGTATTAACAATTGTCTCACTCTAGAGAATGGGACAATAATCTTTGTATGTGTTTTTAGGAGAAAGGGTCTAAAATGTTTGATTGATTTAAATACAGCAAAGGCTTGTTTTTCTACATCGGAGTAGTTGAGTTCGGCTCCTTGCATATTTGAGCTAAAGAAAGAGATTGGTGCTTCTTCTTGTTGATCATTAGGTTGTGTTAAAACAACAGCATAGGATGTTTCAGTAGCCAAAGTATACAGACTAAAATGTTTAGAAAAATCAGGAGTATTCAATATAGGTGCATTAATGATTGCCTATTTGATTAAATCAAAGGATTATTTTTCTTTATGTAACCATTTGAAGACTAAATTTTTCTTAATCATATTCTGCAAAGGTAAAAATATTTGAGAAAAATCAGGAATAAATATTTTGACAAAATTGATCTGTCCCAAAAAGGATTGCATGGATTTCTTGTTATGTGGTAAAGAAATATCAAAAATTTCTTTTACTCTATCAGGATCAGTATATATGCCATCCTTAGATACAAAAAATCCTAGGAGTTTTCCTTCACTGAGAGCAAAGAAGGATTTCTTTGGATTTAGAGAAATGCCAAATATTCTACATCATTCAAATATCTATTTCAAATCATGCAGATGATTAGCTCTTTTCTTTGAAATTACGGTTATGTCATCAAGATAAATAGCAACTGATCTATTAATGAAACCCTTGAATGCTATATCCATGGCTCTCTAGAAAGTAGCTCCTGCATTTATTAGACCAAAAGGCATCTTTTGGTAGGCATAAGTTCCCCATTCGGTTCTGAAAGTAATTTTCAGCCTATCGTATGGATGTACCAATGTTTGGTTATAGCCTGAAAACCCATCAAGAAAATACATGAGTTCAGAACCAGCTACCTTTTGAAGTATTTGTTCCATCGTTGGCAATGGGAAGTTATCCTTTTGACATGCCTTATTCATATTTCTAAATTCAATACAGATTCTGATATCTCCATTGTTCTTCCTTACAGGAACCATGTTTGAGACCCAACTAGAATGTCTTACAAGAAAAATAATTTTCGCCTTCAAAATTTTGTTCAATTCTGACTCGATTTGTCCTTCTAGATTGGGGTGATTTTTTCTTAACTTCTGTTGTACTGGCTTTACATCGAAAATCATTGGAATAGTATGTTGGATAACAAAAGTATCATAAGTTTTCAAATCCTCATAATTCCAAGCAAAGACATTTTTGTACTTATTCAGAAGTTTGATGAAGGCTGACCTTTCCTTTGATGTTAACTTGAGTCCTAAATTAAAAATCTATGGTTTAGACTCAGTACCAAGATTTACTAATTCAAACTTCAAAGTAGAACTTTGAAGTTTAGCATTAGTAACCTTTTTGAATCTATCTTTGATATCATATAGGTCTTCAAGTTTGACTACAGATTTGGGAATATGATTTTCATTGTCTTTTGATGTGTTTTGAAGATCATGATCACTTTCATCAATTATTTGGCCATCATAAGATTTTTCTGAAGTCAAGAAATTTAAGATATCTTCATCATGAAAAAATACTCTCCAATTGGTGACATTATCTGACACAGAAGGTCTAAATATTAATTTAACTAAAAACCTATCTGGACTATAATCTTCAGCTGGGAGGAGCTTGGAAGCAACATTAGCCAACAAATCGGCTGCTGAATTCTGAGTTCTCGGAATAGAAAAAATGTTGAATGCTAAGAATTGAGTGGTAAGATCTTGCACAAGAGATTTTTAATGTTTAATATGATTTGAAAGATAATGGATAGTGTTTCTTACTTGTCTGATAACAATTTCAGAATCACCATACACTTTCAGATACTTAACATTCAATCCTATTACTTTATAAAGCCCTTGGATTAAGGCTTCATATTATGTAATGTTATTTGTACACTCAAATTATAATCTACATGATAGCATAGTTTTTTCCCCATCTGGATTAACTAAAATGCATCCTGCTCCTACAACGTCATTGGATTTTGATCCATCAAAATACAAGGCCCAAAATAAAGAATTATCTACAGGTTTATCTACAGATTGATCAGAAACATTAACAATTCTTGAATAATTAGTTTGTGAAAATTTTTTAATTTGCGAAATAAAAATATTTACAGAAAAAGGTGATTGTGGTGCTATGAAATTTCCAATAAATGATTCAGCAAAATAGCCTCCGAGAATGTTGTTATTAAAAGCTACACGTCCATTTTCTTGTTCAAATTCAGTTACAATATGAATCATGTGTTTTTCTCGCTCAACCTTGATTTTATTTGGTTTCCCTTTGTAAGGAAGCCACATGTGAGAATAATCAGTGGAAATGTAACCATTAAGCTTTGAAGACCAATCCCTACTCAATATTAATCCATAAAACTCAAGAATATCTGCAATCAATATATCAATTCTCTGAACTATATTGGGATCAGAGACTAACCTAATGGTGACTGAATTAATTTCTCCCACAACTTGCACTTTAGTCTGATCTAATTGAACAATATGAACTGCAGATTTTTGGGGTTCGATGTTTAATTTTGAGCAGACTGAAGTAGGCATTATGTTAGATGATGCTCCTAAATCTATTAAGAAATTATGCAAATTCTTATTATAGATTTCATATGTCAAAAGAAAAGTAGGTGTCTGAGAATTTGATCTTTCTCCAATCAGTATCAGTAGCATCTACTTTATCTGGTGGCTTAACTGATCCTTTGGCTGCTTTGGCAACAACACCACTTGGTAGAGGAGCAATAGGTGTTGCATTTAATTCTTTCAATAACAGCTTCTGTTGATATTTAATTTTGCTGAGTTCATGTAGAGTGATATTTGCTTTGGTTTTCTTCATGTCTTCAACAATGTTATAATCCATAGGCTCTAATACCACCAGAGTCTTAGATGTTGTTGTAGGAGGATTAGAAGATGATGGTTGATTTTGAGTAGGAAAAGAGGAAGTTTTCCTTAGAGGGGTTTTGTCTTTAATATTCGAAGTTGAAATTTTCTTCTTTGGAACTGTTTGGATAGGCTCTACTGTAGATTTACTTCTTGTACTTACTGGCATGGCTTCTTTTTCTTTTTCTTTGTCTGAATTAGGAAGAATTAAATCCCACATCCCATGTAATTCAGCTATTTCTTCTTCTTCATCTTCTTCCGATAATAGAGGTGTATCATATTCTTCATCTTCTTCTAGATCAGACTCTGCATTAGATATTGAATTGGGTGGTTTAGATTTAGTTTTCTGATTCCTTTTGAAATTTCTGAATGGCCTTTTAGTAGAAGTTTCTGCCACTTGTTTTTTGATTTTGATCATTTCATTAGACAAAGTCTTCAGAACTTTCTGTAAGACTTCCATGTCATAAGGATCCCTCGGTGTCTTCTTCTTTGAATCATCCTTAAAGCTGAATTTTTTGGATTTTTTGTCTTCAATAGCATTCTTCTTATCCAAAGCAATAATCCATCTTTCAACTGCAATTGCTTCTTTCATGTTTTCATCCAAAGTAGGTTTAGCAGCTCTATCAACAAAAATTGCTATATTTGAAGGCAAAGTTGTTATATACCATTCACTTTGGACTTGCTCACTAGGCTTCGATGTTGTAGGGATTTTATTCAAAATTTTATTGAATCGGGAATTAAAATCTTTGATGGGTTCTTTGGGTTATGTCCTCAAATTGGAGAGATCATTGATTAGTGTAGCTATTGATCTATCATCTCCAAATTTGGTTAAGAAATTCTCTTGGAAAATATCCCAACTTGTAATAGATCCTGAAGGTAATGAAAAATACCAAGATCCTGTTGCCCCTTGCAAAGTATAGGGAAATAACCTCACCACAACATTTTCATGTTCTACTACATTTAAATTTACAGCAAGCATAAAGTTATTGATGTGTTCTTCAGCTTCTATGTTAAGGTTAAGACTAAATTTTGGTAGCCATTTTTTAGGATGATCTTGTAAATCATGTAAAGGTGCAGGCATTGCAATGGCCCCTGGACTAGCCCATGGTATCTGTGCCCTTGTTGTGATAACGGTTGAAGGACTAGAAGAGACAACTGGTGTTTGAGTAGATGATTTTGGGATAATTACACTCTTCTGAGTTGGATTTTGGGAAAAATATGATTAAATTTGCGATGAAGAAATAATATCACTATCTGATTCCGATGGGGTTTTTCTAGTTTTAACTCTACTAGGTAAAGGAAATTCCTTTGGAGGAATACAAATTTTTTCGCTTTGTGACCTAGTAAGAGGTTTCGAAGAAATGAATTGTGAAGTGACACTACCTTCAGATGTTTAAGACTCTTCTAAAGATAATGAGAATCCTTGTAATTTATGAATTAAAGCTTGTACTTCAAGAGACTTAGGAAGTTGATTGTCTGATTGATTTGAGACATTGGTAGTTGGTGTTTGAATATTTCTATCAATTTCTTCCCTAGAGATCTGAGATGTAGAGGAAATTGAAGAAGGTGGCAAGGGTGAATTTCTCTTTGAATGATCTGTAGATTTGGATTTACTAGCCATTCATAGATTATGCCCTCCTAGCACCAAAAATGTTGAAGCCTCGAAAATTTTTGCTTCAAGCATTGAGGGAAAACCACCCGGTCCAGACCTTAGGACAACTCCTTTTCTGTTTCATGTGGTGGCTTTGACTGGATTTATAGGACCAGTTTCCTAATAATAAATGGATTTGTGATGGAGAATTTGTGTAAATGGATAATGGAACTAACTGACTGAACTATTCTATCTAACTTAATTTATAACTTACAAATAGTTCTAAAAGTAACCCAGGTTTTAGATATGAATACGACTTAAAGATTGTTTCAATTAAACAAATAGCCATGAAAATGTATTATTATTTAATGGAAAGATGTAGTATCATACAATGATAACTCTATTTAAGAAATTAAACAGAGTTAGAATAACACATCGTATTCATAATTCTATATATCATTTGAATATACTATGATAGATGAATATTTCTATATCTTCAGAAATGATATGATAAGGAAATATTTGAGAAAAAAAGCATATATAAATGATAGCAAATTTCAAAGAGAATACTTCATAACATAAAGAAAATAACAGTAAATTGATAGAAATACCAAATTCATTTAGATATTTTCTTGTTGCAATTTGATATCCAGATCCTGCGCTTTAACTTAGAACAACCTCCAAGGTACATAAATGCAACTCTTAAAGATAATTCACCATAAATCACAGGATGTGATCCTTTATAAAAAATAAAATAGTCAATGTGTAGAAATTATATAAATGATGCGTTATACATCCAATATTCTCCTGATCACACACTATTTGAATTCATGCACAATACATAATCTCTTCTACTATTGATCATGATATGTTAAAATTAAATCAATTACATGCACACATTGAAACCATAAAAATTCACACATATGAACACAATGTTTTAACAGGAAATCCTGAAGCTAAAAACCCCAACTATTTGTATATAATATATTTCATAGATATCATGTAACAATCCTCATACAAAACTTCTCACAAGCTCTCATTACAATACAATCTCTACACGCTAATCAGGTCCTGATCTAGAAAATCCATGCACCGATATCTGCCACCTGATAGCCTGCCTCTACTGCACAATCCCTGCTGAAGAATGGCTCTAAATGAAATCAAATTGGTCCAGCCTTGCTCACGCAATCCTCATTGGAAGCTCTACTCTGTGTTGGATGCAATCAATGCATCACTATAGTCACAATTGATAGTCAACTTGCCCTTTCACCTATCTCTCCACTGGTCTCCACTGAAACTTTCCATGCACTGTAGTTAACTGATGTATTCTTCAGTTGATTAATGAGTTAATATTTAGTGAATTAATTATTAATTAATTCACACCACTCTCACTAGTGTATCAGTCAGTTAGACTAGATACAACTAGCTCAACTGTGTCTAACTGAGTTAAACTGAACACAACTCCACCAACTACTTCTACAACTCCACCAAACTCTGTCACATGAGTTCTAACTGAAGTCTCCATGCAATAGCTGCACTTAACCCTCAGGAATAGCGTAATTCCTTCTGTCAGCTCCTGTGCCACATCTGTGCACTTAACTGAGGTGCTCCAAGAGAATAAGTTAATGTTTATAGTCCAAATATTATTAAGAGCTAATAATATTCGACATATCTATTTTTAGACTGGCAATATAAAAATAGATTCTGCCCAATATGTCTAAAAATAGAAGTCCATCTATTTTTCCAACTTGACCAACCATCCACAAATACCATCCTACAACTCATAGAATATGATCGACATGTCTAAAAATAGACTTGCACCAAAAATAGCCTGCGGGCCCACTTAGTGAAGCCAACTCTTTTCACTAATCTCATCATCTTGTTGCAATCTCAACACTCCCTCTCAACAAGATAGGGATTATCTGGCACCCCTATCCTGCCTCTATGGTTTTCGAATTTTCTCTTGGTGAGCGCCTTCATCAAGATATCAACATCCTAATCGTCCATAGGAATGTAAAAAAGTAACATGATCTTCTGCTGCACACAATCTCTGATATTATGATACCGGATGTCAATGTGCTTAGATCTATCATGAAATATTGGATTAACCGAGAGTTTGATGAAACTCTGATTATCTCAATATATAATAGTATGATCTAAATGTGAACCAAACAACCCGGCTAGGATCTTCCTCATCCATATAGCCTTGCATGAAGTCAAACATGCTACCATGTACTCGGTCTCCGTTGAACTGAGTGCCACAGATCTATGTTTCCTGCTGTACCAAGAAACTGCTATAGAATCGATACTGTATATCCCTTCAGATGTGCTCTTTCTGTCTGTTGGGCTCCCTGCCCAATCTGCATCCATGAAGCCATGCAGCTTCACCTCATCCGACTATCTATACCACAATCCATATCCCGATGTGCCTCTGATATATCTCAATACATGCTTCCCCGCCTTCCAAAAGAGCTTGGTAGGCTTAACCATAGCTTGTGAAAGCTATTTAATAGCATATCATATGTCCGGTCGTGTATTGACTAGATACATGAGCGAACCAACCAACTGTCGATAAACAATGGCATGCACTACCTCTGTCGATGTAGCATCCTCTTTCCTCCAACCACCAGGAAGAGGAGTGTCAATAGGCTTGCAACCTTGCATGTTGAACTTCTCTAGTATCTCTCGGGCATACTTCCCTTGAGACACAAAAAGTCCACAAACATTCCATCACTGCGCTGCCAAATTTCCAATCCCAGGAAATAATGAAGGAGGCCCAAGTCCTTCATCTCAAACTCTTTTGCAAGATCAGCCTTGCATGAGAGTATCAACTGTTCATCACCCATCAATATCAAATCATCTACATAAAGTACAATGATCAGCAACTTACCCTCCACCACAATCTGGTATAGGTTCAGATCCACCTCACTCTTAGTGAATCCAAGACCGGTGAAATAACTGTCTATCCGTGTGTACCAAGCACGAGGTGCTTGTTTCAACTCATACAACACTCTTTTGAGCCTGCACACATGCAACTCACTGCTGAAGATCTCGAAACCTTCGGGCTGCTCTATGTACACCTCCTCCTTAATGAATATATTGAGGAACACAGTCTTCATATCCATCTAATGAATGTTCCATCCCATCTGCGCTGAGAGAGCTAGGATGCTCCGTATGGAAGAATACCTTGTGACAGGTGCAAAGGTTTCCTCATAGTCTATCCCCTCGATCTGTGAGAAGCCTCAAGCAACAAATCTTGCCTTGTACTTCTCGACGCTCCCGTCAGTAGCTTGCTTCACTTTGTATATCCATCTTGAACCTACCACTAATTTCCCTTCCAGCCTTGGGACAATCTCCCATGCACTGTTTCTAACAATCGAATCATACTCTTCCACCATGGCATCTACCCATGCAGGGTCCTCCACAGATTCCTCAAAAGAAGATGGTTATGTCATGATACACTTGCTCATCAGAGCCATGTATCCAGTATATCATTCATGTGACTGTCTCTGTCTGCGCTGTGATGTAGGTGCTCCTACAATCTTCTCTGCATCAATATTTAGTTGCTCAGCTTCTGTAGTGCGCTTCCGCCCTTTGATGGTTAGTGCTGCATGAGTGGTTTCTTCCACTCCATGAACCTCCTCTTATGGCTGATCCACATCATGAGGCTCATCCTTAGGAACTAATAGCTCCTCATCTACATGCAAGTGTGGCTCCCTCTCAAGCAAACACTTCATGGCTTTCTCCTCATGAAATTTGATATCCCGTCGCACAACAGTCTTCCGACTGTCTGGAAAATACACACGATATTTGTGGGGTGTTTCTGTGTACCCCACAAATATCCCAACCTCTGCAGTCAGCTCCAGCTTCTTCCTAGCATCCTTCGTCACATGAATATAAACAGGTGAGCCAAAAATCTTCAAATGAGAAATATCAGGCTTCTTACCAGAAAACGCCTGTTCGGGTGTACTCATGCCAAGTACTCTATGAGGACAATGGTTTTGCACATAAACCGTAGTGTTGCAAGCTTTAGCCCACAAGTGTATGGGAAGGCCCTGATCATGCAACATCACCAGTGCAGCACCCACGACCGTTCTGTTATTTCGCTCCATGACCCCATTTTGTTGTGGGTTATGAGGCGCTATGCGCTCTCTTCGAATTCCTTCTGTGCTACAAAAGTATTTGAATTTTCCAGAGATGAATTCACCACCATTATCACTCCTAAGAGCCTTCACCGGCTTCCCTGAATCTTTCTCCACTAGTTCCTTAAACTCACAGAAATTTGAGAATGTCTCACTCTTCTTCTGCATTAAGAAGATCCAACACTTACGAGAAAAGTCATCAACAAATATCACATAAAACCTGTGCTTTACTGTCGAAGCTACTGAGAAAGGTCCACACACGTCTGTGTGAATTCTCTCAAGGATCGTCGTGGTGCGACTGTCCTTCTCATGAAAGGTGGCTTTCACAAATTTTCCCAAATTACATCCCTTGCACTGATCTGACAGCGCAAGTGTACCTTTGGGAAGCCCAGTAGAAATCTGCTGCAAAATTTTCAAAGCACCATGGTGAAGATGGCCCAATCTCCTGTGCCAAAGTTCACCCTCATCCCGGCTCACCACTCCTTCTGCTTTGCCTACATTGCTGCGCAGCCATCTACCTAGAATTGATAAAGGTTATTAACTTGAACCCCTATCATCTAGGTTTCACCAGTTGCCTTAATGCGCAGGAAAGTCTTTCCCTCACTAAAGACAACATCATATCCCTTGTCTTCCAACATCGCCATAGAGATAAGATTCTTCTTCAATCCTGGAACATGCATGACATCCTTCAAGATGAAAGGTTTTCTAGACTCCCTCTCAAAGGAAATGGTCCCGATACCAGTCGCACTATATCTACCATCGTCTCCCATCTCGATGTGCACTCCAAGATACTTCTCATCCAGATCAGTAAACAAATCTTTGTCTCTGTTCATATGGAAAGATGCACCACTGTCAAGAATCCCATCACACTTGAGACCAAGCATGCGATCAATGAAAAATCCAGCTCAAACTACGAGGCTAATGCCTCTCCAGCTATAGATCTAGCAGCCTGCTTATTTTTCTTGTTCTGTGGATAATTAGTGGTGTAATGTCCGTGTTGGTGACAGTGAAAATCACTTCACCTTGGACATGTCCTGCTTCCTGCCTTTCGCACTGGATTGAGAAGGATTTTTCTTTCCCTTCCCCTTCCTTGATTTGGTAGCCAAAGCGCAATTTTCTTCATCATCATTATTCGATGAAGATCCATCCTTGTACTCCGCCTTATCTCTTCCTGCACAAGATCTGACCAAAGCCACTCCCATCCCGACAGTTTCTCCCAACCATTAACAGAGTCCTCATAGGAATTCCAACTGTTTGGAAGCCCAAGGAGATCTAATATCACCAATTCCTCTTCATCTACAGTAACCCCCACACTTCCCAGCCCATCCCTGCACTGGACAAACTTCGTGAGGTACTTGGGTATACTTTCGCCCTTCTCCATTTTTATTTTCCTGAGCTTATCTTTGAGCGCCAACTTCCTCTAGTCGCTCTTGCTTTGGAACAAGTCTATCAAAGCTTACCACATCAAGAATGGAGAATCTTTACCATGAAGGCTGGACACTATGTGATCCTTCAAACCTTCCAACAAAATCCTTCAACATTTTGCTGTCTTCTTTTTCCATGCGTCAAGTGCGACATCATCGCTAGAAGCAGGTTTTGGAATTTCTGCATCTATGAACTCCTTCAACCCATTATCCTCCAGCACCACCTCCATCCTGTCCTTCCATGCAATATAATTCAAGCTTCCCTCAAGGGAATACTCCAATCGTAATCCGTTGAAATACATCTCAACTTCGACACCAAGAAAACACTACTGCAAATTCGAATTCCACCAGCACAAAACTCAACCGCTTCAATGATTTGCAATTGATCCAATGATCAATATCGCTCTGATACCATGTATAAATTATATAAGTAATGCATTATACATCCAAGATTCTCCTGATCACACACTATTTGACGTCATGCACAATACAGAATCTCTTCCACTATTGATCATCATATGTGGAAATTAAATCAATTGCATCCACACATTGAAACCATAAACATTCACACATATGAACACAGTGTTTTAACGGGAAAGTCTGAAGCTAAAAACCACAAATATATTTATATAATAAATGTCATAGAGATCATGTAACAATCCTCATGCAAAGCCTCTCACAAGCTTTCAGTACAATACAATCGCTACACACTAATCAGGTCCTGATCTAGCAAATCCATGCACCGATCTCTGCCACCTGCTAGCCTGTCTCTACTACGCAATCCCTGCTAAAGAATGGCTCTACATGAACTCGAATTGGTCCAGTGTTGCTCACGCAATCCTCATTGGAAACTCTACTCTGTGTTGGATGCAATCAATGCATCACTATAGTCACAACTAATATTCAACTTGCCCTTTCATCTATCTCTCCACTGGTCTCCACTGAAACTATCCATGCACTGTAGTTAACTAATTTATTCTTCAGTTGATTAATGAGTTAATATTTAGTGAATTAATTAATAATTAATTCACACCACTCTCACTAGTGTATCAATCAGTTAGACTAGATACAACTAGCTCAACTATGTCTAACTGAGTTAAACTGAACACAACTCCAACTACTTCTACAACTCCACCAAACTCTGTCACATGAGTTCTAACTAAATTCTCCATGCAATAGCTCCACTTAACCCTTTGGAATAGCATAATTCCTTGTTTCATCTCCTATGCCACATCTGTGCGCTTAACTGAAGTGCTCCAAGAGAATAAGTTAATGTTTATAGTCCAAATATTATTAAGAGCTAATAATATTCGACATATCTATTTTTAGACTGGCTGTCTAAAAATAGATTCCGCCCAATATGTCTAAAAATAGAAGTCCATTATTTTTCCAACTTGAACTACCATCCACAAATAGCATCCTGCAACTCATAGAATATGATCGACATGTCTAAAAATAGACATAGTCTAAAAATATACTTGCACAAAAAATATCCTACGGGCCCACTTAGTGAAGCCGACTCTTTTCACTAAGCTCATCATCTTGTTGCAATCTCAACACAATGGAGTAAAAAAATGTATGATCCAAGCCAAAATATTACAAATTCAGGACCCCTTTCTAAATGCATGAAAGGGGTTTAAATAGGAAATTAACAAAACAAATTAACTATAACTTATGCTATAAATTATCATCGGAGATCCAGGAAAAGACTCGTGATATCAAATAAAATAGATTCACTAAATTTCTTCTGTATTCAATGTGCTGAGGTGGTGGATTTTAAGCATATATTTAACTTCGGTTGGATGACTCAGCCTCGAATGCAACTGACTAGTGTATGTGGCATTGGATAGCTCTGGAATGATGTCATTTATGGCATTAGAAAGGCATTTGATTGCCATCTTCTAACTTTATGGTTTGATCAAATATGTCCATAGGACATCCCATGTAATTTCCTGTATTTTTTTGATCTTTTGATTCCTGTTGATTATTTCTTGCTTCCATTTGGTATCAGTCTCTTTCATCCTTGGCAATTCACCTGGAGTAGAATTTGAAATCAAATTAGTAGCACATAAGCTATCATTTACTAATTGTTTCATATTTTTCATTATGGCTCTGGTCCTTGATGTAGCACATTATTCTTTAATTAACTGTGTATCCCATTCATCAAAAAAAATTTCTTTATGCCTTTCTTCGATCCTGGGAATATTTTCTTTCTTTCCTTGTTCTAAGTCTTGCCATGAAATAAACTCTAAAATCTTATCATCTGCATTCTCAAATTCAATTCTGGTACTGACTGATTCATCAATAAGGGAAGATGTTATTTCACATAAGGTTTCAGCTTGTGCAATTTTTGAACACAGATCATCCAACTGCTGAGAAAATAGTTTACTTATTTCCAGAGCTTCTGTTCTAAATTGGTCAATTTTAGGATAATCTTTAAATTTATCCAATCTTGCTTGAAATATTTTTTCTTGCCCTGCTTTGGCAGTTTTCTCATTTTGCAGCAAGGTCTGTAGTTTGGACACCTCTTGAGACAACTATTGTTGTTTATTCAAGGTTTGTTGATCAAGCTTCTTCTTTTCAATACTCAGTTGTTCTTCCAATTGTTTGGCTCCGAGTCTTTTCTCTGCTAACTGCTGCTCCAACTGCAATATTCTTTGTTGATCATTTGTTGTTTTCTCTTCTAGCAATGCTATCTGTAAGTCTTTTTTCTTTATCATTTGATTGACTTCAGCAGCTTTATCTATAGTGGCTGCACTATAGGAACCTGCATATTTTGATAATTTGGTAAGATCCTCTGAAGGATTTACCTCAGTATTCTTCCATACAACATTCATTAACTCAACTTGTGAAGTTGCAAATGGTCCTTGATCTACCTTCCTTCTCTTCCTTTGTTTTCTGACAATAGCCCTATTCTTGGGACTGTAAAAGATATCCAGAGGAGGAATGTATTCAATTCTCAACACAATTTCTTCTGATGAATGTTCAGGAATGATCTCCATATCCTGATCATTTAGATTGTCAACTTGATGATTATTTTGTTCCCCTATTTGCTGAGCGAATTGTTCATATTGATTTAGCAAATGTGGAGTAGCAATAATTTCAGTAGAATTCACCACTTTGTCCATGGTTTTTTCTCTTTCAAGATGATCATCTGGCTCATTACCTGTATCTTCTTTTTCAGTCTAGACATTAGCCTTGCTACCAATATTCTCCTTTTATGTTTGCACATTGGGCTTGCTGCTTGTATTCTCCTTTTCTGTTTGCACATCAATTTTGCTATTAGACACTTCTTTTCCTGCTTTGCTAGATGTATCTTCCTCTTTCTTTTGTTCTATTTCCATACTTTCATTTTCTTGTAAAGGAATCCTTAGCTGGTCAAGAGGAAATTTCAGTAATCTCTGACTTATGAATTGCATGAATTTATTCATATCTTCTTGTTGAAACTTCAATTTAGCCAAGTCATAAACTTGGGAAAATTTCTCAATTGAAACAAATAAATCATCAAATTCATCAGGTTCATGCTCAAACCTAGCAATTTGAACCTGAGTTGTGAAATCGAAAGCTACTTTATTTGGATCATATTGACTGCCTGGGACAGTTGCAAGCTTAAGATCTCTTATTTTAAGGACTTCCTTTTCAGCATGCTTAAAATCATTCAGGGTATAGGTTCCACAATGGAAAGGGAAGGTTGGCCACATCAATTTTTTGGAATTCTTTAAAGACCTACACATTCCTCTTTCTGTCAACTGATAAGATATTTCTTGAGCTAAAATTTTATCAGGGACATAAATGGGCAAGATATGGGGTTCAACAATGCTTCCAAAAATTCTAATATAGGTAAACTTTTCCTCTCCAAACCAATTTCCTATTAGGGATATATCAAGTTTTTCTTTTTCAGAGAGTTGAGGAGGAAATTGATTAAAAATTATCTGGTAAGTGGGTAACATAAAGCCATGGAAAATTCTATATACATGATTCTTCAAATGAACCTTCCACAAGAGTTTATGGTAAATGTGAATCCGAACAGGTTCCTTTGAAGTCCATTTCCAACCTAGAGTAGGGAATTCGGAATTGAAACACAAAGCATCTAAGATATAGGCACATAAATGAAATGGGGGAGTATTCACACTATTTTTATTCTTTTTATAGTCCAGAATTATGTTCACCATCTTATCAGAAATAATAACTGACCAGTCCATAATTTTAGAATTTATAGCAGCATGAATTAGGGGTACCATCTGAGTTGAAAATATTGCAGAATTATCATTCCCGAAAAGCCTACACATCATCGCAACAGCATAGTAATATGAGAGTGCAAGAGACTCTATAGAGTACATACCTGAAGTCTCATGCTTATGCTTTTCTGGAGCTCGTCTCCATTCTTTAATTGGGTCTGACTCAATTTCATTGCTTGAGGTGAAATCTGCTATGAAAGCTTTGTTGTAGACCTTTTGAGGATTTGGCAGATGGTACATTGCTTTGATATCTTCCGCTCTAAAAGACCCAAAACTTGTTCCTGTAGCTGAGAAAAATGTTTTGTTTGTGATGGTGGTGTTTTCTATCACCCATCATATTATATCATAGTATGAGAACATATTCGTCCGAGCTGCAATTATATGCAGAAAAGAATTTGCAAGTTCTTTTAGAGGACTTTCAGCATCAGAATCTGAGTCTTCATCTGGTACTATCGCCTTTACCACTGTAACAGTAGGTTTTTTTCTTCAATAAAATTATAAACATCTTCTCGTGAAACCTTCCCAAGACCCTGGCATGCAGTATCTGTAACCAACTTGATTTTAGTTGGTTTTTCTTTTGGCATTGTGGTAGTGGCAGCGGCCTTTTAGGCAACAACGGTTCTTGCTTTTTCAAACTTCTTAGACATCTTCTCATCCAGTATTGTTTCATTGGTTCAGTGAATGAGAGGGTTTGATGTTCTACTGCTCTGCAAATGAGAAAAAACCTTTCAGATGCAGGAAGAAAGGAAGCAATGAAAACAACTTATGCGAAAATATTTTTATTAATGATCAAAATTGATTAACTCCATATTAAACTTAAATTTCCTCCATGAGAGTCACATTCACGCATTCATATTAGAATCGATCATCATAATTCTTTTGATTTTCTAATTAATGATGGTCGTAGAATGAGAGATCGGCGATATTAAAATGTTAATGAAAAACTTTCCCTTTGAATTTTTTGATTGCGATTAATAAATAATATATTCGCAATGCAAACGATGATAAACAAAGAGTAACTATCCATCGCATCAGAGGTTTCTAAAGGAAATCAAATGACATCTCATATTTTCCTCCGATTTGCGATTGCGATGATAGTATATTGCATCGGATATTTCCAAAGGAATTAAGTTGTAAATGATTTTTTCCAAAATGAGATTGCGATGATGGTGGGGTCCATCGCATCGAAACAAGTAAATGTGATGTTGCTTCTCCAAAATGCGATTGCGATAAATCACATCGCATCGGAGTTTATGAAATAGACTGAATGAAGGGTATCCTTTTTGAAATGTGATTGCGATAGGTTACATCGCATTGGATTTTTGCAAAACAAAAGTGAAACCTTAAGACCCTACTGATTTGCGATCGTGATTTACGTTATCGCATCGGGCTTTTTAAACATGAATACTTCTATGCTTTGTGCTGATGAGATATAAGACTTGATAGTTCATCGGATCGGAAAAATTCAATGTCACATTTGTTCACTTGTATTTGATATATGCGATATGTGATATATGACTTTTGAACAATGAATCTTTTTATTGTTTTATTTAAAATAGTCGGATTTCCTCAAAGTCTTTTATTTTTATCTAAGAAGAAAGGGGACCTATTTCTAAACAAATTTTATTCTAAAATAATGAAATGAGGAGGGTTGGTGTACCGTACAACAGTTCCTTAGGCCAACGACATCATGCACACCAAATTTCAGATCATTTGGAGCAGTTTTGGTCCTCCAAAAGGGTAAAAAACATGCAAAATTCCACCTTTCTACCCTATTTTCATGGTTGGCATTGTGCCCTTAGCACTCTTGGGAGATTTGGTTTTTGAACAGGAAAATGGACACCAAATGCAAAACAAAGGGCATTTTTGGAAATCATACTTGACAAGATTTCCAATGAGCTATCACGGAGCTCATTCTGACATCAGGAAGGCCTTCCGAACTTAGCTGCAATGTGACCTATTTTCTAGTGGCTAGTAGTTGGTTGATTATGGAGAAAAAACTGATGGACTTGGAGTTGTGAGGGGTTTTTGGCTTTGAAGCATTGTGAAGGTTCCAAAATTAATATCAATGATACAACCACTTTGCAGGATTCATGAACATAGCTAATGGTGATGTTTTTCTTGTTTTTTTCTCATTTTCTTATGTTTTACATATTGTGTCATCTTTCTCTTGCATTAGAACAAACTTTTTAGCTTAAGGTAGATTTTCAAAAGCTCATTAATTTTGTCTGCTTCTCTTGCTTCATGTTTTCCTCTGTTAAGTCATTTTATGAATTCTTAGGTTCTTTCTAAACCCACTCAGCTTGTTTATTTCAATAATGATTCATTAGAGTCAGTGTCAAAGAGTGTTGAAGAGGTAAATCCCCTCTGCGGACAGAAGTGATCCCACTAGCCCAGATCGGGTCTAGAAACAATCAAGTCATGCAATGACACTAGTTCCTAGTTACAAAAAGACAAAGACCACGATAAGTAGCCTACCTCAAATCCCACACAGTTTTCGTTGAAGGAAGGATGACGTTTCCCGCCCCTCGCTTGAGAAATCACGATCCGAACACCTGTACACGTGCAAGGAAACAACAACATACAATGTAAAATATAGAGCATGTAACGATATATCAGTCAGAGAGGATATAATTCATTGCATCACATAAAGAACTGAACATGTGAATGGAACCAAAATCAGAGTCGCTTATATTATAAATGACAAAAGGGAGATTATGACCAAATGCTCTGACGCTATGATCTTCCTTTGGTGGAGCTGACAGTGGCGCATGTCTCAACAAAGCCTGTCGGGAATCTGGACGAAGCTCTCTCTCTTCAGCTTGGCTCTCAAAGGTTACCCGGCTATAGTTTCCTTCCTACAATTTCAGGTAGCACAAGTTCAAACCTTCAGCTATTCATCTTGTTCAACCCCAACATGTTCAACCAACACATCAATGGAAGATGGCTATATTTATAGAGGAGAGGAGGAGGTTGGGATCCCTACAATAGTGGAAGGGAGGCCTTATCCCTTGGGAGGTTTCCCCATAAGGTGGAAACAAGAGGCCAAAGGAGGAAGGTCATGGTTATTCATTCAGCTGGTGCGGTCTCTGTGTTAATTTTCCTCATTGGCGCGAGGAAATAACAGGCTACCATCTCCAAGGAAAAAACATGAGTTTTTAGGGGTCTGCTGAGGAAATGATCAACAGAAGGAATGTTGTCCTCATGGCAAGGGATGAAATGATGGTATTTTCAAGGCAAGACACTACTTATTGGTCACAGAAATGACCCTCCAATGGGCGAGATGGGGATTGCAGGGACGGTGAAAAATTACTGTGTAACAGATGCCCCCTAAAGCATGAGGTCTGAGAGAGAGAGAGGGGTGAAATGCTTTATGATAACGCGTCCAACTGAAAACATTGTCGTCGGAAAGCCTGCGAAGAAAAATACAACTGATATCTCAAATACATGATATGTGGTATGGGCACAGCCATCCATAATATAGTGTACAATAAATGGGATCCAAGGTATGGACACAGCCATCCAGTAAAGAAAGATCAACAAGTAGACTCATGTATGGTCGCAGTCATCCAATCAAATGATTCATGTAACCAATCATGATAATCCACAAAAACCTGCAGCCTAAATTTCATTAGACAAAATTGAGGGTCTTGCGCTCCATCTCGACCCGAACAAAGTACAAGTCCAAGCATGTGAATAAGTGAGTTGAAGTCGAACATGCAAGGACATCGTCTGATTACCAGCCAATAATGAAATCCATTAGCAGATGCGAGAGGAACCACCAATAATGAGGATGGCCCTCAAGGTACTATAGGTACAATCCCCGGAGTGTGAACAGTGAACTGGCATTGAACACCCATAGAATCATCTAATCGAAGGCCAATAATGAAAACCTTGCGTCGAATGCAAAGAACTTACCATTGAGGCATGTAGGCTCTAAGGTACCAGAAAGGAGTCTCTAGATTAGCTTCCTAGATAATGAGCTGAAGTTGACAGGAAGTGACCTTGATCGAAGGTGGGCCATAGTGTTTCCCACATCATCGACGCGAGATAGAGGAATATGATGTTTGTGAATCAGGATTAGTAGAGAATCAGAAGGAGGTTGAGAACTGCAAAGGCCAACTTCTCTTGAACATATCGGTAGCAAGACAGTGGATTTGGCAGTCTTTGACATCAAAGTATCTGAGGTCATGATGATGTGGCAAAGAGAAGATGAGCAGTCAAAAAGGATTACCCAAACCCATGGAGGCAAGAAGAAAATGAGATTAGATGTCCCCAACCTGACACGACTGTAGACAAGTGCCATGTTCAAGAGTGACATACTACTGACATGACGGTGATACTGGTTCCAGTTTTCCCCCACCATTTCTAGTTAGTACCCCAATTATTTTTGGAAACAAGCTTGAAGGGGATAGCATATGCTTGTGATATAAGTTTGTCCTTGGGAAAAATCCAACCTAGTACATTTAATAGTACATTTAATGAGCCCTAGGAAAAAGTAACTCGAGTAATGTCATTATGATAGAATCCGATGTCATCAGGTTTTAACAAGTCTGACAAAGGAAGAACTCGGCGTCTTTTCATGTTCAGAGAGTTTTAAAAGACATCGGAAAATAAAATTCCAACAGTCCCTTTTTGTAGATAGTCTCGCAGATCCGAAAAGGTAGAAAACTATGTCTGGGAGAACCTCCTAGTCGCGATAGGCTAGGGTATTCCTTTTTCATAAATAATCTATCCCAGCCCAAAAAAGGGTAAACGTATACTGGGTAGATGTCATTTCACAGCCAATTTAACGAGCTCAAAACGACAAGCAACTCAGCAATCTTTTCATTTTTAGAGAGTCAGAAAAGAGCTGAAAGATGACTCCAGTAGTGAATTTTTCGTGTTTTTACCGAGTCTAAAAAACTATAAAATGAAACTCGTATCATTGTCCTAGTCACGTGAAAACCTGTTTCTGCATAAAAAAGCAAGCGTAAAACCCATTTTTTGACAAAATATGAGAAAATATGAGAAAAATAAGCTTCAAAGCCTAATCTGATTTCGAAAAGTTATAAATATGACCAAATAGTAAAAACATATTTACTTTTTACTTTTTACCTCTTGTGCAGAGCGATAGTGAGTTTTTCCTTGCAATCTTGTGGTGACGATTGTGGACGATCCGGTGTATCATTCTAAATCCTGTCTTTTCCAGGTAAGAGATGCTTCCACAAGCTATTTTTTAATCCATATTTCATAGTTTTCCATTGTGGTTTGGCATTCCTGAGGGGAGGATTTGAAAATCTAGGGCTTCCACAGTTGGCGTGGGTATGAGGCACGGACCTGTGCCAACCGAGCTCTTTTTGCAAAGGGGTCGTGCCAGCTAGCACGACTGTTAGCAAAACAGTCACGCCAACTGCGCAACCTCATTTTTTGCTCAAATTTTACAAAAAAAGAACCAATCAATTGGATTTTTGAATGCCAAAGGGATCTAATGATGTGCTTATGACCAATTTGATGCAGGTATAAAGCCATAATGGTGATTGAATGGAAAGAAAGGGAGCAGAGTGAAGAGGATGAAATGGCAATGGGGAAAGAGCAATGCATGAACGCTCTCCAGGATTTTCGATTAAATAAATTCTTCTTGACACCATGTCTCAGGTCACGACCTAAATTGTTACAATTCTTGATAAGTATCTGGGACGAGAATGAAGAGAAGTTTAGGCTTCGAGATAAAGTGCTTGAAATCGAAGTGTTTGATTTTTACTTCATCACTGGATTGTCCCGCAGAGGTCCAGTTTCAATTATGATAGGTACCAGACCTTTTGGCGAAAAGATGTTGATGGTTATGGAAAGATTTTTCCCAGGGGCACAAACAGGACCAGGTAGTGGCAAAGTGGACATACACATTGTTCTTGATATAGCACTCAGAGTGGTGCTACATACTATTACGTGGGCTATGGGGTCGTGGGCACCGCATGAGGCTACCAAAACACAGCTCCTCTTGGCATCAGAATGTATGAACCCGACATTATTTGATTGGGCTATAGCCATAACCATGAATATCAAATGGAAATTGACTAAATGTAAAAAGGCCAAACTGAAGTAGTTTGGGTACGAGTCAATCTTGGTGTCGTTCATCATAGAACGGTTACCTATCTTCCAAGACCAGGGGACGATAGTCACAGATCCACCTTTGAGAGAGCCATGGATGGCTCAATGGGTAGCACTGATGCCCAGAGCAGGAGGGGGCCATCAAATTTCATGGCGTCCCAAGTTCTTCAGATGGCTTCGGCGACAGTTGATCGTCATAGAGAACTGGCCCTATGCTGGTATTGATTTCACAGAAGACCCTGACCTTCCACTCCCGGAAGGAGAGGACTGGGATGAGGAGCTGGGTAAGACTCTTTTTGATTTTATGGATTTCATGATTTTTTTTTTTGGGGGTATACATGCATGTTCTAACAATTGATCCTATATGTATGCAGATGTTGGCCCAGAGAGGGGGGTGAGGGGAACGAGCTGGTTGAAAACTTAGAAGGAATTGCCCGTGGAATTCCTAATTATGACCGCCTAGAAAATATCCCTATGGCTTATCAGAGGCACACCGTAGGGGTACCTAGTTGCTTTCATCACTTACTGAGGCGATTAGTGCGGGCAGTAGCATGCTACCATGAGCACCATGCTGATTAGTCGCCTAGGCTTTTCATATGCATAATTTTGAGAGACATGTTGTCTTCGGATGTAACTAAGACAGAAATGTATACTTTTGGATTCTATATGATGCACACAATTCAAACATTCAACATATATATATATATATATATATATATTTCTGTATGGATCTTTTCACATATGATGATGCTTTTTACAAGTTGCGTAAATGTCTATCTAATACCATGTTAGCTACTGCATTTGTTAACGCATTCATGTGTCTGGATATATGCTGATATGTGATGTAATAAAAATTTCTTTCCAGTAAATGAATACGTAGATACAGTCTTAAAATGGATGAGTTCCTAACCGAATAGTGACCATTGAGTTGTAACACTACAAGCTGTGAGTCCACATATACAAGTAATGCATGAATACCAAGTTTAATAGCCTCATTCAATAACTCCAAAATGGAACTATATTCCGCGACATTATTTGTAGCAAGCCCTAGACAAACACCTTGTAAATTAACTAACTCACCAGCAGGATTGTAGATTACCCAGGCTACCGAACACAGATTCCTGGTACTGTGGGAGGCACCATCCACGAAACCGACATAAGGAGTAATAGAAATCTGCACAATCAAGAAGACCCAATCAGCAGAAAGACGCTTACAAAGCACACCACACCACACATGCACAAAAACGTAGAAATAACCTATGTACACACACTACACAAGAATTATTCAAGTGTAATACTTCTTCAGGTAAACCCATTTCTGGGCTGCGCCAAAGGAAGACCTTCACAATCGATCAGCTCATAGGCCCCATTTTTCAATACATGTTTAACGATATATAGGCCCATGCCACATGGGTTGGAATTTTCCTGCCCAAAGCTTATCATGTGCTTGATCATACAAGAGGACGAGGTCCCCTTCGATAAAAGAGCGTGGAGAAACCGTTTGATCGAAATGAGCTTTAACCTGCTTTTTTGTGCCTGATAACCAAAGTAGCCAAGCGTCGAGTTTCATCTAGTTGTTCTAGATACAGGAGACGTTCTTCCTCTAAAGAAGTGTCGGGCAGTAATTCCACAGCCAACTTCAGTGAAGGGATCTCACATTCAATCAGAAGAGTAGCTTCCATACCATACACCAACTAGAAAGGTGTGAATCTGGTGGCGCTCTTCACTGATGTTCGGTAGGTCCAGAGAGCTGAGAATAATTGGAGATGCTAGTTGAATTTGTGTATACCAATTTTTTTTTGAAGCGTCGTGACAAGCACCTTGTTCACACCCTCAACCTAGCCATTTGTCTGAGGGTAGTATGGCATTGAGCTGTCGTGACGCAAGCCCAACTTTGATGTCAGATCTGCCATCATGTAGTCCTAAAAATGAGCACCATGATCTGTGACGATGGCTTCAGGAACGCTGAAATGCATGATCACATGGTTGAAAATGAACTGAGCGGTTGTCTTACCGTATGCGGCCAATGTAGGCATCGCTTCAGCCCACTTGGTGAAGTAATCTACAGCAATGATGATATAAGCATGGCCCTCGGCCGAGTGAGGGTTACATGTCATAAAATCAATGCCCCATTTGGAAAAAAGGCCTACGGTAATGACAGGATGTAATGGGAGGGGTGGCGCATGCATCTTGCATTGGAAGATCTGGCACGCATGACACTTACTAACTGCAACAATACAGTCTTTAAATATAGACGACCAGAAGTAACCTGCACGGAGAATATTTTGGGTGGTAGCATAACTAGACATATGACCACCATAGGCACCACTGTGATAGTTTTTTAGGACTTTCTCAACCTCTTCCAAAGTCAAACATTAGCGGAGCACGGAATCGACTCCGACATGATATAAAGTATCTCTGACAATGCAATATGGTTGCGATTGATGCCGAACGCGATGTCGAGCATCCTTTGTCAACTCAGACCAGAAGGTAGATGTTTGAAGGTACATGATGATGTCACCGTACCATGGATCAAGAGTGCTGATTAGAAAGAGAGTTTCATCCAGGATATGATCCTCAGATTGAGATGGAACAGAGTCAGTAGGGAGAGAGCAGATAAGATTAGAAAAAACCAATGACTTCTTAGATTTGGCAGTGGTGAACTCCAAATCAAACTCCTGAAGGATGACAATCCATTTGGAGTACTTGCCCCCCAACAATTGTCGAGACAAAATGTAAGTCATGGGGTTGCAGTCGGAAATCATGGTTACCGTGCGCAACAAGATGTAATGGCGAAACCACTGAATAGCCTGGACCATGGCAAGCACCAACTTCTCGACATGAGCATAACGTGTTTCAGTGTCAAGGAGATTCTTAGATAGATAATAAGCCACGTGTTAATTTCCATCATCCCCATCCTGTACTAGAACCATGGCAATTGTGTTGAATGCAGTAGCCAAGTAGAGGGTAAAGTCATGATGATAGTTAGGAGGATGTATTAGTGGAGTGTTGACAAGCAACATCTTGAGTTTATCAAAGAATTTCTGAGCAATCTCGTCCCAATGGAAGGGAATGCCCTGTTTTAGAAGTCACGTAAACCCTTTGGCCACTTTTGCATAGTTCGGGATAAAGTGACGTAAGAAATTTGCTTTCCCCTGAAGACTCTTAAGTTGATACAACATGGATGGGGAGGGGAGGTTAACAATAGCCTTGACCTTGAGAGCGTCCAGGCGAATTCCATCTTTAGAGACAATGAATCCCAAAAGATGACCAGAGTCAACGCAAAACATGCACTTGTGAGGGTTAAGCCTGATGTTGTAGTGTCTACAGTGAAGAAAAATCTGGTGGAGATGTTTAGGATGGTCTTCACACCGGGCTGAATGAGCCGGTAGGTCATCCAGATATGGCTGAACAATGTTACATATGTCATGAAAGGCGTAATACATGGCACGCTGGAAGGTAGCCCCAGCATTTTTCAAGCCGAACGGGAGCTTCTTATAGGAAAATGTGCCCATGGATAGATGAAGGCGGTCTTATGTTGATCAGATGGAAGGATATTAATTTGATTATAACCTGAAAATCCATCCATAAGGGAATAGATCTCACTCCCCGCATAATCATCGATGATCTGGTCTATATAGGGAGTGGGATAGTTATCCTTAGGACAAGCGTGATTGATGTCTCGGTAATCAACACAGACTCAAATCGTGCCCTGCTTCTTATCTACATGGACATTATTAGAAACACATTCTATCAGGGGGATTGGATATATGAAGCCCGCTTTAAGAAGTTTCTGAACTTTTGATTTTCTAGCAGAGACTTTTCGAGGATGCACCGGGAAAAGACGTTGGCACACAGGCTTCGCACCAGGATAGGTAGGAATTTCGTGCACAACGATACTAGGATCAATCCTAGGAATATCTTCATAAGAACATGCAAAAAAATCTTGGAATTCGTAGAAAAGGTTAGTGTACACTTGAATCTCTTCGGTAGAACAAGTGACTCCCACGTGAATGTTCTTGACGACCCCTGATTTAACGGAGATGTTGATAGGCATTTTTTTTGGGTGATATTACTCAGATTTCCTTCCGAAAGTACTTCATGAGTCAATATTTGCGTTTGGAGGGGCGGAGAGGGAACCTGAGATGCAAAGCACTAGAGACAATTAGACATTGCCCCCAGGCCAGACATGAATGAGGAACGATGATGTCCATCGCTCCACGGCAGATCTTCGAGAGACATAGTCTCCACGATAACTTCGTCAGACGGAAAAACTTCTCTCAAAGGATTGGGAGAATCTGCAGCACCGAGCTAAGGGGATTGAGAATAAACATCAAGAGCCATGCTTAAAGGAGAATTTTTAGCAGGAGGGGGATCTGATGCAGCAACGATCTCGCAATAATTGATTTCAACTAGGGTCAGAGGCATATATTCTCCAAAAGAGGTAACCTTTTCAGGAGAAGGGATGATCCACAGGTCATCTGACCTAGAGATCATGTTGAATTGAATGTTATTTGGTGGCTTCATGGGAAAAATACCCATGAGAACAGGGTCCTTATAATCATGGGATAGGCCCTATCTCTAAGGAAGCTTCCATGATAGGTGGAAAACCACTTCCTATACATGGAGATCTAATGCCAAACCACTCAACTCCTTCTGATGATTCATTTAGGAGTTTTCTGAAACAAAACTTCCGTAATTTATTTTTAAAAATCATCCCTTATTAAGCTTGGCACGAGTGAAACACGGAGACAGTGCGCCAGTTGGCACGCCCTCTATGGTGGATTTCCCCCATTGGCATGAGGGCTGAACTGACTAGTCGTGCCAAGGCTAAAACATCTGTTTTTAGGGTTTTTTTAGAGGAAATGTTATTCAGGGGAATTTTTTCCTCATGGCAAGGGATGCAATGATGGTATTTGAAAGGCATGACACTGCTTATTGATCATAGAAACAACCCTCCAATGGGTGAGATGGGGATTGCTGGGACGGTGACAAATTACTGTGTAACAAAGAGGTTTATGGTTAGCCCTACCCTTTGGAAGATTTCAACTTTGCTATCCACCATAATCATGATTAATGCATTCATAGGGGAGTCTATGATGAATAGTGGGGTGAACAGGGCTACTAAAGACCAGTGGAGTCACCAGGTGGATGATACTTATTGTTTAAGGATGTACTTGCTTTCCACCATCAAAAACTGAATACCAATCTAAGGATGTTTTGTGGGTTTTATGAGGTCCCAAGGAATACTCAGATTGTCACTGACTCAGAAATTCCACTGTGATCGCCATTATGTTATGGTGTTGAGTCCATGGATAGTATTGATAGGAGTGATCTGAGGTTTTAAGGAGTGTTCCTGAGGTTTCAGCTAATGAAAAAGATGAAAAATTCTCTTTATAATGTTCATAAAACACCTTATGGAAATCCTTTAAATAAAACAAATTACCAGGGTCAGGGATGTCTAACTAGTACAGAACTCCGAAACTCTCAAGAAAACAAACTCCGAAACTCTCAAGAAAACAAACTCTGAAACTCTCAATATACCTAAAGACTCCACCGGTATAGAACTCTAGACAATTTGAAAGGATTGAGTGACCCTTTCTGATTTACAAACATGGATCCAAGGATACAATAGATATATGCTCCAATGAACAGAAACAACATCCCTCGATTCCCACAAAAAATTCCTCAGATAGATTGGTTTTCAAACCTGCCTATGTTTCAAGATGAAAAATGTGATGACCCCTTGTTACATGTCATCAAATTTCACATACATATGTGGAGGTTAAAAGTTGAATGGCATGGGGACTGCCTCATGAAAATTTTCATGGGGACATTAGAAGAAAAGGCAAGAAAATGGTATGAAGGCCTTGACCCTGGTAGTTTGTTTTCTTTAAAGGATTTCCACAAGGTGTTTTATAAACATTATAAATAAAAAATTTCATCTTTATCATTAGCTGAAAATTATTGTGATCAATCTGAAGATCTCATACAATACCTTGTAAATATTGATGAATATTTAGGAAATTGGCACCGTGAAAGTCTATTATAACAAATCCATGCATTTCATACTCAACATAACTATTATGACAGCCAAGAGGAGTTGTTTGAGGATGAAATCAATCAGGGAATGAAATAGAACCCACAATATCTCTCTGAAAGGATAAGTGAAGATCCATCATCTCTTCTAGGTGAGGCTCAAGAAGACATTCAACCTCGGAATCAGCCTTCACAAGAGAAAGAGAACTGTTGTGGTTCTATCCAAAGAAAGATAAAAAATCCTCCTCTTTTAAATGAAGAAGAAATAAATCAGATGCTAAACATGCACCCATCCTCTAAACCTTCATGTGAACAAAACATTTATTTTCATTCTCCTGCTAATCCCATCTACCATAAATCAGAAAGTGAAATTATAGATCAATTCAAAGAAACAAAATATGATAATCGAATATGTTTAATTGGTGACATTACTTATTTTGATGATTTTCCAAAGTTTGATCAGTCTGATGATGATGTTCTCCAAAAAAAATATAACCTTGCAGAGCAATCAGCAGTTGGTTTGTGGGAGGAAGATCAGTTTCATCCATTTCAAAATAGTAATCAGCCAATACATGTCATCTATGACATTGATGATGAAAGTCTAGAAAATTTTGAAGTAAGTGAAGCATCGTTGACTTTTTGTTCTACCTCATTTCAGTCAATCAAAAATAACTTTCATGTGATTGGAAACTAGCAGTCTTTCAATTTTGATATTGAGGTTGGAAAAGATAGTGAACTTATTGAGAAAGTTTTTAATGAGAAGCCTTTTCCTGAAATGGATGAGGAAATCATTTATGACATAGAATTCTCCTCAGCTCCAAATTTGCAGCCACCAAGTCCTATTCAATTTCAAATTGCTGATTAAGGCTTGGAAATTGACAATCACAGGAGAGTTGTTGTGCTGCCTTCTGAAGAATATTTATTACCATAAAGTACTCCTACTCATCAACATGATGGCCTTCTCACATAATTCATTCCACTCGTTCAAGGCATATAAGGATTGCTAGAGGACAAAATTGTAATATATGATGAGGCTGCTAGTTTAGATGATCATGTGGAAGAGGAAGATTTTCTTTCCCAAAGAATCCCAAGCTCAACCAAGTGAAGGAAGAAGCAGTCCTGGATCAAGCTTATTTTTCAAATCCTTACAGCCAAGTATTGTTTCAAGATCCCTTTGTTGATTTCTTAGAGAAATTTGAAAAGGGAGTAAAATATGCCAGGAACAGTTTGATACAAGGTTTAAAGAAAATTTTAGGCTCTACTATTCAAACACAAGTGAGGTGGGAGTGGGCTTTTGATTTTCTCAATACACTCAAAGAGCTAAATAGAGATCACTTATGGAATCGTCTACTTGAATGGATATATTGGAGAAGAGAGTTCACTAAATAAATGTACATCATATATAGGTTAGATTAGGATAGATAGGTATGCAATAAGTTCAGCACTATGAGCATATTTCTAGTTTTTAGTTTTAGAATGTTGATCTTGAAAACAAAAAAACAAAGAAAATATGAAAAAGAGGGTAGATGAAAAGAAGAGGTACAGCCCCATACCAAAAAAGAATATTGTTGAAATTGTGCAAGCCTAAAATTCCACTATATTTGAGGAAAAGGTCTTGTTCAGTCATCTAGCCTAATCATGACTGAACATGTTTTAAATTTCTGTTGATAGGTTAGTGAAAGAAGACTTTTCAGACAATTTAAGCTTGGCTTGTCAGTAAATTAGATTAGGAAAAGAGATATTGGTTCCGAAAGCTCAATTTAGAACCAAAGAGAAACGAGAGGGATACATAACCAATTCTAAATCATAGCCCTCACATTTCTAGTTTTCACTTGTACAAAAATAATCTCTATGTTCAGCTTGTCCAAATGCCACAACCCATGGAAAATTAGATTGTTTAATCCTGGTTTGATCATATTTTGAATTTCATATTAGTAGGATAGAGAATGAAATTTTTTCAAACATCTTAATCTTGAAAAATGAGTAGAATAGGTAGAAAAGAAAGAGGTTTCATTAGCTTAATCTGAACTCTTGGTATTAATAAGGGTAGAAGTAGATAGTTGTTTTTATGCTTTCAAAATAAAATAATGTCAAGGGTTTGTCGACCCAAATGCACCCGGAAGAAGAAAAAATGTTAGGCCAAGTAAGATGGGTAGGTAGAACTGAGATTGAAGTAATCATGTTTGTTCATATTTTATGAGATCATAGCTTCAAGAGAACATCAACAAATGAAGGAAGAGATATATGCTAAGTACAAGTAATGTACTGGTCTTCAAAACTCAGAGATTTCAACTCAGAGGTTCTGGACACCTTCTAAAAAGGAGCTAGCCTCCCCAAGTGGAATCATTGTTAGTCATCCATAATTTTTACTATATGTAGATGACTATATATTGGTCCTAGATTTCTAAAAACAAAATTCCTTGAATATTGTGAGTTTTAGAAATCTCACTGCCTTCATTATCCTGATAGAAAAAATTTCACTATTCTACCATTTTGCCATTTCAGGGTCACCTTGTAACTCCTATAGACTTGTTATGGACTTATGCCACCCATGTCCATATTTTTCCTACCTATGACATCATTGCTCTATTTTTCCCTTTCCTATAACTTAATTTTCCATCTAGGGTTTCCTATAAGCCTAACTCATTTCCATGCTCACCAGATTCCTCAAACATTGATAGTCTCAACACTATCTCTGTAGTCTCTTTAGATAAATCAAGTACATTGGAATTTGGATCTTCAATACACCACTTTGCAAATAATTTGTTTTTACTTGAAGACTCCAAAGCCAATTTTCAGTCAAAGAGAGGTCAAATAACTCCCCACTAGGTCAATTAGGGTTTCATGTGTTCCAAGGTTATAATTTCCAAAGGAAACTATTATTCGGTTTCAAATCTGCACATATGGTAATGGAAAAGCTTGACACTTTCGCAAAAGTGTTGAAAATTCTAAATCAATAGAAATTTGGTGAGGTAGGAGGTCTGCTCCTCAATGAATACATCTTACAGCCCTGCATACAAACATTGTAAAATTGCCATGACTAAATGAGTAAAAAATGATTTGAGTTTAAAGCTGAGAGAAGATGAGGTTTTTAAGGTTGTTTTTTTGTCAAAGTAAGCATGTCAAAGGCTCTAAGATCATAAGGAAGGACAACTTTCATAACCACAACAAACTGCAAGAAAAGGGTTACAAAATTTAAGTTAAGTTTCATGGTGTAAATTATACAAGGTTTTTGAAGCTTGCTGCTGTATGTAAACATCCTAAGGTTGTAAAGAGTGAAGCCATCATGCAATCAAATAACAAAAGGAAGAGCCAGCTTAGTATTTTCAGTCACCTGCAAATCAAAAATGGCCAAAGAAGGTAAAATTAGGGTTTGAATTCCATGATGACAGAAAAAGAATATTTTGAAGGAGTTGTTGTGTGCAATCATCCCAAGGATTGCCAAGTTGAACATGACATGCCTAAAGGAGCATGGGAAGATCAACCTCAGTATCATCTCAGTTAACTACAAGCAAAGAAGTGTACAAAATTTCAGTAAGAAAAGAGAGCTTGAATCTTCAAGAAAGGAAGACATTTTGAGTTATTCGAGTCAAAATTGACTGTATTAAGGCGTTGCATGCCAGGTAGGGTGCTGCGCACCTAGAGTCGGGTGCTGCATGTTCAATAGTTTTCCTTGTGCAAATTTCCTAATTTTTGTGCGCTTGGAAAGAGGCGTTACGCACCTGGCAGGGTGCTACACCTTTACTCGAATTGACCTAACAGAACTCGACAAGGGCCTTGGCGCTGCGCACCTGGAACAAGGCGTTGCGCACTTGGACGACCCAACACCACGTTCACGCACTTCGCGTTTGACCATAAAGGATTCCAAACCCTCAAACAAACTCAAAACACCTCAAAGGTTTCAAAACTCTTGCTGGGGATCCTACAAACATGTTGAGGAGTAAGCACAGGTTATTAGCCCTATTTTAAGAAATTTTGTCATCATTTGATTGGAAGAGGTGGATCCCTAAGAGGAAACCATAGGCTACATAGTTAGAAACCACTGTTTTCCATTTACATCATCTACCTATAGAGGAAATCAGTGATAAAAAAGGGGCTTTCTCTATTGAGTGTGGTGTTACATCTAAGCTTATCTATACTTCCATGACCCTCATTCATACACTCCCTTTCCACTCACTTGCAATGACTGCCATCCGCCATCCCTTCATCTCATTTTTATTATGCAGTCCTAGGTATTTTCTCAAAATAGAGTGGTCAAAATGTCAAATGTGAAAGATGCCAAGGAAGAAGGAAGCATTGAAGATGATGTCAGTAGGGCAAAGAAAATTGAAGCAAAGGGCAGTAGAGATACATAAACCAATGATAAATAAAGAAACAAGGAGAGTGAGGCTAATGACAGTTATAATCTTGGCAGTGATAAAACAAAGAGCATTTAAGCCCACAACAATAGTCCAAAGAACAGTAAGGTGCATCAAGCAAAGGTAAATCAAACAATGAGAGAGACGACAATTAGGCAGATAATGATGAAACACAAAGTAGTACAGATGAGGAAAATGAACATGATGAAGATGAGGCAAAAACAGAGAAAATTGAGGCAGGAGTAGGTAGTGAAGAAGGCAATAGGTCAGAAAGCCAAGGTATCATCAAGGCAAAGGTAAATGAAGAAGAAATCAGTGATGACAGTGGGAGAAAAATTGATGATGGCAGTGGGTCAAATAGAAATGAAGAAATCATTAAGGCTGCTAAACAAAGAGGCATATGATAAACATGGTGGGACCAAGGATTCTAAAAACCAATAAGACCTTGAAAACCTAGCTGATCTATACCTACAAGCATCCCAAACAACATGAGCAAGACAATTTCAAATTTTGGGCAGATTTCTACACTTAGGAATTTTTTACCGATTTAAAGTGCCAAGGGCGCGGCACCCTTGGCGTTGCGATTTTTTTGGAGGCATCCATTTGATGAGCGGCTTAAATTTTTAGGTTCCTTAGGCCAAGGGCATCATGCACACAAAATTTCAGATCATTTGGAGTAGTTTTGGTCCTCCAAAAGGGTAAGAAACATGCAAAATTCCACCTTTCTGCCCTATTTTCAGGGTTGGAGCTGCACCCTTATCACTCTTGGGAGATTTGGTTTTTGAATACGAAAATGGACACCAAATGAAAACCCAAGGGAATTTTTGGAAATTATACTTGACAAGATTTCCAACTAGCTATCACGGAGCTCATTCTGACATCGAGAAGGCCTTCCAAACTTAGCTGCAAGGTGACCTATTTTTCTAGTGGCTGGTAGTTGGTTGATTATGGAGAAAAACCTGATGGACTTGGAGTTGTGAGGAGTTTTTGGTTTTGAAGCATTGTGAAGGTTTTGAAATGAATATCAATGAGACAAGCACTTTTAAGGATTCATGAACATAGCTAATGGTGATGTTTTTCTTATTTTGTTCTCATTTTCTTATGTTTTACATATTGTGTCATCTTTCTCTTCCATTACAACAAACTTTTTAGCTTAAGGTAGGTTGTCAAAAGCTCATTAATTCTATCTGCTTCTCTTGCTTCATGTTTTCCTCTATTAAGTCAGTTGAAGAATTCTTAGATTCTCTCTAAACCCACTCGGCTTGTTTATCTCAATAATGATTCAATAGAATCAGTTTCAAAGAGGTTTATGGTTATCCCTACCCTATGAAATCACTTTAAACATTGTTTTTGAGGTCTTTACTTCCAGGTATTTCTAGTTAGGGTTTATCTGAAGAGGCCTGTGGCTTTCCATGCCCCTTTTCTCATCTTAGATGGTTATCTTGAAGTTATTTATAGTATGATTAAAGAAATTTAGGATTTCCCTGCTTCTTGATCATTACTATATGTTATCTTGCATGTTTTCTTTCTCTGAAGATAGATAGCCAGAGAGGTTAGGAATTCCCTACTCTCTAGGGTTTACTGGATCTTTGCCTTGATGTTTGCTTCCTAGGGTTTGGTCAAAGAAGTATGGCATGCCCTGTCTTTGGTTTTGTCTTCATGCATAGTATTCTTAAATGCCCTTCTTGTTGTAGTATTTGTCAAAGGATTCTTAACTACCCTTTGCACCTACTATTTTCACAATTTAATGTTCACTTCACTCACCTAAGCCTTGAATATCCATTTAGCTTTGTTAAACTTTCCCTCCGAAGCACCCTTGACCTATTGTTGTGCTTTTCTAGGACTTTTGTAGACTCTATATACCAATGTTATAAACCTCTCATATTCTATCTATTTTGCTTGACAACCTACCCAACCAATCAGAAAAAACAAACAAACTCTAATCTTTATAGGTAAACTAAAATAAAAACCCTGAAATATATCAAGTTCACATATTTTTCACAACCATAGAGAGAGCCCTCTCTGAGTCCAGGAAGGCTAGGTCCTAGGGCTCCAAATACTGGTTTGATGTTACCCCTATTCATTTGTTCTGCCAATTTGACAAATTACGAGGACCTAACAATGAGAAATACAAATACTTTTACACGGTATCAGAATAAAATTCTTTTCTCTCTCTCTCTCTCTCGATATATATTTTTTCTTAATGGAATCTTAGAATTTTCTCTAACTTGAAATCGTGTGTTATCATGTTTGGTCAGATTTTATATTGATCAATCCTATGAGTTCTTCTTATCCAGGGTTTCTCGGTTCAACTTGGCACTAATATTTTTTAGGGTTCACTTTTCTTATCTACAAATGTTAAGAACTTACTTTGAAACTATGTCATGATTTTTTTTTTGATCCACTGATTTTTAGATTTTTAAATGGTTTTATAAAAATACTTTCTTAAAACCTATCCAAGTATTGATCGTTGGCCAGTAACTACTTTTTTTTTGTTTTTATTCTATGAAACTAGCTCCAAAAATAGAAGAAAAGAGATATCAACACCTTATAATTCAGCCACTTCAAGGAGGAAAACTCCTTTAAATTACATAAATAAAAAATTCTTAGATGATACAAATGAAAAAACCTCCTTTCTATATACAGGAGTCCATGGGGTCACAATATAATCCTAGCCAACCTAACAATAATAATATAAGGGGACATAATAACAATATGGGGGTTACAGGGGTACAATAATAACAATAAGGGGGCTACACTAAGAACAATAAGGGACTACACTAGTAATAGAACAACCTAACATGGCCCTCTCCTTCAAAAAAGTGGTTTCCTCAATGCTTGAGTAGCTCTGGATGCTTTTGTATAAAATTCTCATCCTCCCATGTTGAATCTTTAGTGGGTAATTTCTTCCACTTGGTGAGATACTCTGAAATTGATCGATTTCGTAGCTATCGAGTTCTTTTTTCTATGCCTGCTTCAGGTTCCAATATGATTTTTCCTTCCTCGTTAAGTTCTGGCAATATTGTTTGAACTGGAATTTTTCCATCTATAACCTTCTTTAAACATGAAACATGAAAAACTGGATGCACTCGAGAAGAAGCAGGAAGCTCCAATTTGTATGCCATAATACCAATCTTTTGCAACACCTTGTAAGGACCATAGTACTTTGGCGATAATTTAATATCCTTCTTAGCTTGCTTGCGGGACATTTGTTTGTATGGTTATAGCCATAAAAATACCCAGTCCCCTACATCAAAACTTCTCTCGCTGCGATGTTGATCTACTTGTTGTTTCATTCAATTTTGTGCCAAATTTAGGTTATCCTTTAAGAGTTGGAGAACTTGTTTTTGATGCTCCATGTGAGATTCCACTGATTGAACCTTATAATTTTCTCTTAAATATGATGTGATGTGATGTGGATCATATGCATATCCTTTTATTTTTTCAAATATTTGAAAATATAAAAATAATAAATTGTTGGAAAATATGTTAAAGTATCAAAATATTATACTTTAGAATGAAGAAAGATGTATGTTCATCAAAATCTAAGTTAAAGTTTAAAAATTTAAACTTTATAGTTGTGGGTTCGGTATTTAATGTTAAACATTGATTGGTTTGATTGGTGGAAAGTGCTGATAATTAAAGTCCTTATCAAAAGGCCCAACCCATGGGCACAACTAACACATCAGATACCATGATGAGTGCCTCCGCAATTGACCGGGTTGACTATGGGGACAGCAGAGATGAACAACAGAGATTGAGTGCGAGGACACCAACCGAAGTTTTCCTCCATACCCTGAGAGCCCCCACAATGACGTAAGACGCTGATTTGGTCACAGCTGTCTTCCATGTCGAGCAGAGTTAATGGCTTGGTGGCGCGTCTTGTCAGCATTAAATTTAAAACTTGTGCCACCTATTTAAAGAAAATTTTTATCTTTTTTTCAAATTGCTTTTGACTTGTTACGCTGCAACCTGTTTTAGCTTTCTGCCACCTGCAAATTTGACCACCTTGTAAACTGTTCCCACGTAAATTTTCAACCATGGCTAAACAATCGTCCTTATCATGTTCAGCTAGCCATATCCCTCTCATGGATACTGAGAGGGATATTCAAGATACCCTCTGTTCAATAATTCACCTCCCTTTCTACCAGCAAGTTATCTTCAATGATAATGCTTCCCCTGTGTATTCTGCCATGGTCAAGTCTGGAGTTTTGTCTGCATGCATTCCAAAAGCCCATCTTTTCCCTGAATTTATCTATTGGTTGGTATCCCTCATGTATCCAGGGAATTGTTTTGTCATGAATACCTAAGGAGAGAACGTTCTGTAGGTGTCTACCCTGTTAATCTGCAAAGCCCTTTACTATCCCGAGTCAGAGTCATCCATCCAATTTTCTGACGATTCGCTGGTACAATATTATGATAATCTTGCATGAGAATAATTCAATCAGTTCATGTTTTATTTGAAGCCTAACATGAAGTAGTTTTAGTGACATTACAAAGAGTTTGCTATGTGGGTTTTTGATGCTGAGACTCATCCAATATTGAGTAATATTGCAAAAATTCTGGGTAGAGATGATGATAATACAGTGGATAAATTGGTCCTAGGGATGTTTTCCATGATGATGAAGCAAGGAATGGTGCGGGATATTCCATCATATTGGCAAGAAGCAGTCAATTCACAGTTGATGAGCCTTTCATTAACATGTTCGTTTAAATTTCCTTCATTGATTGTATATTTGTTCTTATATCAAAATGTGGAAGAATTCATGCATTTAGGTCAAAATATTATGGATGTAAATAAAATAAGGCAATCATTGATATTCTGGACATATGTAGTTAGAAGGGCGAAAAATGAGGCTGGGTTGTTTGATT
This sequence comes from Pinus albicaulis, assembly GCA_034641835.2. Taxonomy (NCBI): domain Eukaryota; kingdom Viridiplantae; phylum Streptophyta; class Pinopsida; order Pinales; family Pinaceae; genus Pinus; species Pinus albicaulis. The sequence continues at coordinate 7,227,943 of CM076578.1, forward strand.
TTTCTAGCTATTACATGCCAACTGCATATAAAATATTGAATGGAAGTCCTCCTCCCTATTTCTTACCTAAAGCTCAGGAGTTTCTGCATTTAGGAAACAATTCTAAATATGGATATTGGTTTGTTTTTTAGGAATATTCTAAAATAAGGCTAAATGGAGCAAGTGTTGAGCCTTACAGACTCCCAACTTTTGTACCAATGGGCTTTTTTCTTTAGAGTTCATTAGACAGAGTCTAAATGTTGATCAGGTTCATTTCATGCCTATGAAGAAAGGGAACATATATAAATTACCCATGGTTGTAGGCCCTTTCATAGTAAATATGAGGCAGGAATTTGATGAAGTAACAAAAATGTTAGATGACATGCATATGCCACTAGGATAAAGTTGGGCTTATGAACCATATAGTGTTATTTCAAATAGAAGAATTGAGAATGGGTACTCTGCCTTCATTCATGAAAGTAGGCCAAAACAAGAGAAGATAACATGTAAAGGTGTGATGAGTTCAGTAGATGCAAACATTCAAAATCCCATCATAGCAGAGAAAACAACTAAAAGAACCAAGGAAGTAGTTATTTATCTAGATGATGAGGAGCAGGGAGCCAAGAAGAGAACAAAACTTACTGAAGAGCCTACATCTAATGTACCTGGTTTTTATTTACATTTGGGAGAAGAGAAAAATTCTCCTGCTTCACCCAGGAATCATGAAGCTTCTCATGAACAGGTGCCCTTGATCAAATAGTTGTTTTCACAAATTGAAGAAAGAAATCAGAGGATGAAGGCCAACATGGAGGTCCAAGCTGAACATCAAGTTACTGCTGAGCTAACAAGATTTTTAACTGTAATGGATCTTGAGAAAGATCAATTTAGAATATCCCTGTCACATCCTACAGATATGTCAATTGGTTCTTCCAGCAATTTCAACATTGTCAATGTGACTGTGGATGTAAAGAAAATTACACTGATGGATAAAATGAATTTGCATATGCAAACAAGTCAATTGATTGTAAATAACCTCACAAAGACTAATGCAATGGCAATAAAGGTAGAGAATATGTTGGGTAAAGTAATTAAACAATTGAAGTTAGAGAAGGCTAACTCAAGAGCCTTAACAATTTAGAATGAGGAATTGAAGAAAATTATTATAAAAATTGGAGTAGACCCCAGTGATAAGACTACTGTGTAGAAATTCATGCAAAGTGCTGAGGTAGAAATATCCAAATTAAGGAATAAGTTAAATTTACCTACTGGAGAACATTAAATGGCCACAAATTTTGCAGAGGTAGAGAAGGAAAAGGAAAATTTGTTGCAGCAACTCATGCTGAAAGATGAAGAACTCTCCAAAATAAAGCAGACTGCAATTTCATTGCAAAATCATATTGATAATCATAATTGTACTTTTGTTTTTCCTACAAGTGATGAAGACCCTCAAGCACAAATTTTTCAATTAAATATTGAGTTGCAGATGGCTAAAAGAGATCGAAAGAAGTCTCAAATAGATTTGGAGACTGCAACAAAATTGATGAAAGTCATAGAAAATGAAGCTGATAAGTACAAAATGGATTTCTGAAATGCTGAAGCTGAGATTAAAAATCTCAAAGAAATACTGAAAGGAAATCTCTCACTGATACAAGCTAAAGATATCATTTGGACTGATATCATCTCATAAATGAAATCGAATTGGTGTTTCCTGATGATAATTGCAAAATAGAAAAGCCTTATTTTAGAATATGAAGAACCAATCATGTCTGATAAGAAAAAAGGAATTAATAGAGCCATTTGGGCCAGAAGATTTATTGATTTTATTAGTTCTAAATCAGATCAAGAATTAGAGGAGAATGATATGTAGTATAGAATGTTGTACGCAGTAGAAATTAATAAAATTATTGTCAGAAATTATCTCAAAAAGGCTACAGAAAAGAAGCTAATGGAAATCAAGGAAGCAGTAAGTTAGTTTGATAATTATTTTGATAAAATGACAAGAGTAGGCTTGCCATCATGTTGGGGAGCTAAAGGAAATATTTTTCCATGGAGCTCTTATGAGAACTTACTAGTGATGAAGAAAAGCAAAGTTGATAACAGGCATGAAAAGACTTAGGTGCTTAAAGGAGAGACAATGATCAACTTCTTGCAGAGACAACTTCAACTCTTGTGGATGGTAAAGACTCTTTTCACAGAAAGGCCTTCTTATGATCGAATTACTACATTCAGATTGGAATATCACAATTTGACACATTCATCGAGGACGAAGGTAGAAATATGGAAAAAGTGCAAAGCTTAGACAATAGACCTGCCAAAAGGATTAGCAGCAAAGAAAGAAAAATCAGTTGACCAAGGAAAATAAGGCACATCATCAGCAATTCCTATAGGTTAGGATAGTTATTTTATGTTACTTTCTGAAGACAATATAATTGTAAGAAGACATTTTCAAGGCATGTAATAGACAACCTTCGAAGTCTTAAAGTATTTTTGGTAGTTAGGATTGGTTACAACAGTTCCAAACTTATTTTTACTGTATTTAATGTAATTTTCAAGGGAAGGAAAGGTTTCAAGTTTTGGACCTTCAGACAATTATTTTTGTACTCGGAAATTTGAAGATTAATGAATGAGTAAGCAAGTTTCTAGTATTCTGTTAATGTTGAAATGTATTCCAGTTTACATTATGTGTTTCTATATATGAATAAAAAAATGTTATGAGGATCAGGTCCCTTTTTATTTCTGCATATGAGGATCAGGTCCCTTAATTGGCACTCCTTTGTTTTAACTATTTCTTTCATATATTTCTTCTGGGGTTGGAAATGATATTTTCTGTATAAAACAACATATCAATTTGGACTTCTTCTTTCATATTCTTCTAGTCACTTCATTCAAAATTAACATATGATAGCATTGTCAAGAATTCATCATATTTGACATTTAAGGGTTTAATCATAAATATTTGAGGGTTAATAAAACAAATACATCTTTATTTGTGACATAATCATATAAATTTCTTAAGCACTAATTCCTTATCACAGCTAAGGGATTGTCTCTTAAGTTACAACATTAATTGGCATCGTTGCCGGGGAGCGAAGATTCGAAGGTTTTCCCTAGGTTTTGTTCGTATTTCATATGGTTGTTCAGAGAGAAGGAAATATTAAGCTGTGCTTTATTTTAAATAATTCTGGCTCCTAAGAGGCCTCACACGAGGTCAGATACCTCTCAACAAAATGTCCCTATTCTGTCAGATCCAGAAAATTTAGTTTCAGAGAAGGGCTAGAAAACAAAAATATTTTCTACACCTGATGCCACACTGCTTGCACCAGGCAATAGTTCTCATATCTTGCCATCCAAGGAAATTTCCCGGAAACTCATTTTATCGGAAAAAGAATCCTTATCCTCACCCATTCATTTCCAAGAACCAACATTAGAAGAACTATCTTTTGACTCTGTATCGTTTCCATTCATATAATCTCAACCTAATTCAATTGTCAGTTCTTCTTCTATTGTTCATATACCCCTTCCCATATCAGTTGTTCCACCCCTTTTATCCCCACCTGCAACTGGTATTCATTTTACCCCCACTCAAGGAGCAGTCAATTAGGGCATAAACATGGTAGCCCATTCTTTCTTGATGAATAGATATGCACCATTAAATCTACCCCAACCAATGAATGCAATGCCTCAGGACTACCTTAATTTGCTTCCTAGATTTAATAGTGAAGATGAAATAACTGCAGAACAACACTTGCCTTTGTTTTGCACTTTTGTTGAAAACTTTAATGTAGAACATCTTGATGTTGTAATGAGACTTTTTGTGCAGTCTCTAAGTGGAGAGGCAAGAAAATGGTTCAAAGGATTACCAAATGGTTCAATCAATGATTGGGATGAATTAGAAAGACAATTAATCCAGAGATGGGGTGAAAAAAGATACCATGGTTATTCTTTAACAGAGTTTAATGCTATAAAGAAAAAATCAAATGAAAGTACAACTGATTTTGTCAAAAGATTTAATAAGTTGTACAATAGTTTGCCTATGGAAATGAAACCTCCTCCTATTGGAGCAAGGGTTATTTTTGCTGGGGCATTTGTATTAGATTTCAGTTTTACCTTGAGAGAAAGAAGAGCATCTACTTGTTAGGGTCCCGTGATTTGGCCGTTTGGCAAGCCAAATGACGATGTAACATCAAACCAAGCTTTGGAGCCCAAGGACCTAGCCTTCCTGGACTCAGAGAGGGCTCTCTCTATTAGATGTAAAAGATATAGGTGTGTTCGCTTATGGTGTTCTGATATTAGGCTAGTTATGAAGTGAGTTTTTTTATTTTTGGTTTTTAAGTTTGTGAGGGATAAAACTGATCAAAGATGTAAAAATGGATAACAAGAAGTCAGATCAATTGGGCTATGGGGTCAAAGAAATCAAGGAAGCTATGAGATGATGATGCAAGGTTGCTGTAGGGCCGATTTGATTCACAGTAGAAGGGATCTTTGGGAAGAATGGAGTAAATGGACAACAAGCTTGTGAAAGACAAGGGATTTCAAGTGTAACTAGTTGATAGCAGACATAAACATGTTATAGCAAGCCATTAATCATGCTAAATGTAACTATGAGCTAATTAAGACATTGAAATCAAACATTCCAACCATACATAGAGGTATAAGACCCTCTAACTTCGGGAAATGGCTATCAGACATTGGGGAAAACACATAAGACAAACTAACAACTCATAAACTACGCCGGAATGCCTAAACATAGTCTCTAAGTCATTGGGCACTTTGACAAACAAGCTTTCATAGTTTTAGGCAAAGGGCTAGATCGGGACTAGGCCTCCTTGGTTCAACAAGATGATCAACAAATCAGTCAAAGAGAGAGTTTTATGGACAGAACTATGGACAGCTTATAGGTAGGCAGGGCACACCATACATCCTACTCAACATGCATAGAACTTGTAAATAAAACTAGCAAACATTATCCTTAGGTTACTAAAGAGCAGTTAAGAATTCTTTAGCATAACAAAGGAAGAAGAAAACATCAAGCTATGAAGATTCAGGAATTTTGAGGTGCCTCTATGGGAATATCTCAAAACTAATCTCTACTGATCTATAGCAGCAAGAAGCATGTATTATGGATGTAAACTAGAAGACAAAAACATAGCAAGAAACACTATACCATTCTACCATGTCATGGAATCCATTACCAATCCTTCATCATTCATCAAAAGCATCCAAGAGGCAGTCCAAAAATCATAACACAAATGTATTCTTCAAAGCTCATATGACCAATGTATTAATTCTTCTCTCAAGTTCAGCCTCTGATTTACAATGAGAACCATGGAATAAATAGGCTTGAGGGAGGAAAACCTCATGGAGCAACTAGCTATCCCATTGGCCAAGTCAAAATATCTAAACTTGTCCTTGAGGCTTTGTAAAGCCCAAGGCACAAAATATCCCATAAAATATCTAAAAAACTGCTAAAAACGGAAATTATATTGACTTTACATGATTTCCCAATGATAAAAATAGCTTAACGCACATTTGGGAAAAGCAGATTTTTGGAGTTCAAAAATTACAAAAATACTTCATATTTATGCCTGAAAAAGGTCCCCTGACTTGCTGGATGCAAATGGCAGCCTTCCCGATGTCTAAATGGGGCTCATGAGGGCTTGTTGGAAAGCTCTCTGTGTCTACTTTCCGGCGCAACTGAAACCAACTCAATCTGAGGTCCGGAAGTCATCCAAAACTGTACCTGTGTACAAAAACCCAGAAAATAGCAGACTGCTGATATGGCGGGCAGAATGTGCAAAATGAGGCTGTTTTTCGCCAATTTGAGGGGGCGAATGATCTTCAAATTCCCTGAAAATCGCTGGAGACCTGCTCATGGAATTATGGCATCCATTGGTATCATCCTCCTCTCTTGACAACTCATCAAACTGAAATGGCGAATTTATGAGTTTTTGGCGAAAAACCCAAAAATGCCAAAAAACAAAAAGTTTCCGAAACAAGCCCAAAATTGGCATGCATGACCCTCAAGGGTCCATAGAAACATGTCTGCCAACAAGGGGAATATCGAGGGCGGATATGCTTTTCCTTTCTTCCGTGCTAGGCGCTCTCCTTCAACTTCTCTTCTAATTTCTTCGTGCTACCTTTTAATTCTCGCCCGGCAACCGATTTAGCTTTCCAAATGAAGAGTCCTCTTTCTCTAGCCCAAGATCCCTATTCGCCCTCTCAAGCCATGCTTCCTTGTTTTCCTCAATTTCCTGCTCAAAGAGGGCAGTGAGAGGAAAGGCGTCGAATTGAGCTTGTTCTTCTGCTCTCTGTTTCTCCAAGGCTCTTCTAAGCCCGATGGTCCTAGGCCTCTTTCGCCTAGGCTGGTCTTCCTCCTCTTCATCATCAAACTCGCCAATGAGCTCTTCAATTCTTACTTGCGCCTTTTCTGCCTCTTTTTTATACTTGATCACCCTTGCCTCATGAATGGCTGCATGATACTTCATTTGTTTGTTTTCAACCTCCAAGAAGTGGTTGAAATTCCTCGCCCTTTGAAGGTCTTCTTGTAACACCTCAATTTGCCCTTCTTTGCGAATGAGGAGGTTTTCAAGGAGGCGGGCCTCATTGTCACTATCATCACTTTGGATAGGGATAATAGCTAATTCACCTCCATGCTTTGTACTTTCTCCAATTTTAATTTTGCCTTTGAAAGCCAATCTGGCGCTTTTCCTCCTTGGCAAACTAGAAAGTGTCTTTTTGGGCAATTTCCTCTTACTAGGAATAGTTTTGGTTACTGTTAAGGTGGCAGCTTCAGCTTGCTGTGCTTCATCAACTGTCTTCTGCTGTCCTTCACTTTCTATATGATGTTGTCCTTCAATATCTGCCTGCTGCTGTCCTTTAATATCTGCATGCTGCCCTTCATCACCTATCTGCTGATGGTGTTCACTGCCCTCTATCTCTTCTTGTTGACTTGGCTGTCCCTTAACATCCAACAGCTGTTGTTCATCAACCTCTAGCTGCTGCTGTTCACTGCCTTCTAGCTGTTGTCCCTCTTCCTGTACCTGCTGTTGTTTATCAACCTCCAACTGCTGCTGATCTTCAAACTCTAGTTGCTGTTATTCATCAATCTCCAACTGCTGCTGTCCCTCAATATCTAGCTGTTGCTGTTCACTGCCTTCTTTTTCTCCCTGTGGTTCACTGCCCTCTCCTTCTCCCTGTTGACTTGGCTGCCCAGTGGTCATCTTGAGTTTTTTAGGGGTAGGCCTACTAGACAAAGGCACTGGGCGATGGACAGGCTGAGTAGGAGACACATGAACAGGAGGGACAGTGGCGAAATTTGCATGGCTAATGAATGAATCCCATGAAACCCCTTTTTTCTCCAGCTGGTGTAAGAAGATAATCTTGATCAAGGAATGATGAAAGAGAGAAGGGATTTGCTGAGGTGGAGCCTTCTTTTGGACAGTAGCTGCCATTTTCTCTATGCTTTTGGACAAAAAGTATGGAAGGTTTAATTGCCTGCTTATGGTAAAATGCATCAACAAGCGGATATGATAGGCATAAATTTGGTTAAACCTTCCTTCACAAGTGAAATATCTCATTATGGCTTTCATCAGCGGAGCATAACTATCAAGAAGATAGGAAAAAGGGAAAATAGCAGTGATGGTTTCCCTATGTTCAGGCTTGATGAAAGGTTTATAATCCTCTAGATCAAGATGAGCTTGTTTAAACCACTTTTCACCATGATACGGGATCTTGGTAGCCTTGGATACATACCTTGGGGAGATTTTGAAATCAAGACCCGCTAATTGGAAGTGTTTGTCCTTGAATCTCAAAGCGCACAAATGTGTAAGTGGCGAAAAACTCTTGACTTCTTCTATCCTCTGGCAGAAATCAAGACAGCCTACTTCATGGAAATTGAAAAGCACTGATGGGTGAGCATTGACTTCTTCTATGGAGGTAGGCTCATATCTCTTATGTGGACCGCTCCTGTGATCTCGCTTTGGAGGCATTCTGACTTTGACCAAACTTTGGAAGAGGCAAACTGCCTTCACTGTAAGGAAACTGCACTGCTGGATTGAGACTAGTCACTTGACTGTTTAGACAGAGAAAAATGTGAGGTGGAGGGTTTGCAACAAGTGTTTCTTTGAATAAACAAACTTTTCTCTTTTAAAATTAGCCCTTCACCTTTGGAGATACCTCAGCCAGGTAAAATTCTCAATAGGACACCATCAGTAAAGATGAGACAAACTCCTGTGTCAATTTTCTATATATAGTGTTAAGCAATCATAGCTACATCTCTGTCCTCAATGTAAAACTGCAATCATCAACCACCTGTCTTTTAGAAGTGGCCCTATTCACTTTCAGAATATCTCTGTCAACAATTTTTCAAAATGATACAATATAGTGAAAAGAAAAAGCAGACCCAGGTTAGGTGTAAAATCAATGCACGGTGCTTTAGGAAACACACCCTTTATTTTTGAATTCAAAAGATCAACCACCACATGTGAACCTCTGTCTCAAATGTTAAAATTCACTATCATAGCCTCTCCGCTCTTCTTTTGTCCTATAAAAGTGGCCCCCGCACCCTTGGAAAATCTCCGTTCAACAAATTTACGTTATGAAAAATACAAGAAATAGGGGCAGTATTGCTAGAAGGCTTGTTGTGATAAGTGCTTGATAACCTTGTTCTTCGCAATGACCTTCCTTTTCAAAAATATCACAAAAAACATTCCTTCAAATCGACATCATATAGTGAAAAGAAAGGCAAACTAGTTAGGTGACATATTAAAAATGCTTTTGTGAAACACACCTTTGCTTGTGAGTTCAAGAGATTCCATTTCAATACATCTACCTCTGTCTCCAATGTTAGAGTTCAACCATCAACAAATCACTTCAGTGTTCTGTTCACCTTTGAAAATCTCTGTCAACAACTCTTCACAGTAGTGACAAAATACAGTGAAAAAGGGGGGCAGTTTGCTAAAAGGTGTGCTTGTGAGAAAATGCTAACAATCACTCTGTTCTTGAAATCTTTGATGTCAACCAACACACCTAGCTCCTAGGAGGCTTATAATCATTTAACAATTCTGTCCTGTACAGGTGTGCCCACTTTCCACTGTTTTGCATCTCAAGCAAACTACCCCACATATGATTAGACTGTCAATACACAGTATTGGAGCAAAAACTGACAGAGTTTTTAGAAGACTGTAGAGCTTTAAGACTGGGGTTATATGAGTTTTCTCTTTTTAAAACAATAAATGGTCCTTTATGAATACAGCCCTTTGGTGATATTGTGAAAACCTCTGCTAGGATGAATAACACTTGCCAAATAGGTTTTGAACAACATAAAACAGTCAATCAACAGTTTTCCCTTGTGGCCTCGAGGTGGCTTTGAATAACACGACAAAATGTATGAGAAATACCTCTAAGATCGATGAAAAACCCTTGTGCAGGGCCGAAGTAGCACCAGGGGTCTTTAAAAGCTGCGCGGCACTCTTTTGCAACCAGCACGTCGCGCAGACAATACTTGTCGGGTCGGCCTGTCGGGTGGTCGGGCGGCCTTGTACAGGCGCGTCGCGCCAACGTACAGGCACGTCGCACCGACAAAGGTGGCCTGTGTAAATTTTCACCCAGGCACGTCGCGCAAAAACCCAGGCACGTCGCTCGGTGCAAAAACGTGCAGACTGTGTTATTTCGACCAGAATCCTTCTTGTTTGATGCTATGGAGGCGCGGGCTCATCTTCAGTTTTTGAAAATGAAATCTTTACACTCACACTTACTCTTTGATGTTATGTCACAACAAATCTCCAACGGTCACTTAAACTTTTGGAAGTAACATTGATTTTTAACTTTGTTTTGTGTTTAAACTTTGGCTTGTCATTTGAATATATACACCCGAACATTGATTCTGACCCCGACCTTTAAACCCAAACAACTCAACAAATTCTTCATCACCTCTGCCACTGCGTTATAAAACTGCCAATGAAATACCTGAACATCGCTTTTTCTTTGAAGGACAGGGCTGGTTTTGTAAATCTGTCTTTGCAGTCTTTGGCCTTTTGACAGCTTCTCCAATCTTTAAATACAACAGGCGCCAAGTTTACTGATATAACTTGGATTTGGTTATGATTTCTCAATTTCAAAAAGGCGCCCCCCCTTTTTTTAAAATAATCCCTGCCTGAAGGTACATTACTCATGATATATCTGTCTCTTTTGAATGATGAAAAAGATGCATTTATTCCAAACTCCAAAACTGGCAATCTACCAAACCACTTCTTTGTCTATTTATGACATTGTACACCTATTTACCAAGTCCTTCTTGGGGGCCAAACTTGAATAACCTCCCACTGTTTGTGAGGTATGTCTGAAAGGATAAACTGGTGTAGCAGGAACAGCAGGGTTCTTTGAAACCTAGTGATTTTTTGACTTTGACCAGGGTATTTTGACTTTTTGTAATAGAACCATTTGCAAAGGTCAACTTTGTCCACTGTTTTACCTTCTTAGTGACAATCTAGGGAAAATCAATCAGAATGTATTTTAAAGAGCACTTTAACAAACCTTGGCGACTGTTTTGTCATTTAACAGGAGATGGCCTGTGTTCTTCCAATGTATTTGATAATCGCTTCTTTCAGGTGATTTATAAGTTTCCTCCCTGGACTGTAAACGCCCTCTTGTGGTTGCATGCTTTCACACTATACTTCTCTGTTTTACTCAAAAAGAGATCCTTTAAACTTAATGGCAGGTGACAATGGGGTACTTTTTAACCCTTTTTTTAAAGCAACTGCTCCTTGTGGTATCAATGCATGCATATGTTCAATGTTGTCTCCCTTCCACTTCAGGTACAGTCTGACAGACAGCTCTTTTGAATAGGAGCACCAATACCTTTGCATCATAAGCACTATCATTTACCTGTGCAATGACCTTTATTCAATTTCTTTGTGTCCTTTCTCTGCACTTTTTAGACCCATCAGTTTTCAACAACCTGCAATGGCTTTGGCCATCTGCTCATATATGGAGGAGGCTCTTCATCAGGTAAGGTATCTGAAGGCTTTTTGACAACTATGTTTGACACAGCCTTTCTCTGAATGTGATGGTAAGTAAACCACTTGAAAAACATCAATATTAGCATCTTTACTTGCAAGCATTACTGTATTTCAGAAGAAACCCTAGCCACAGTGACACTGTTCCTCTGTACTACTCTAAGGGTGACTAAAATATCATCATGTGTTTTGGTCATCTCATGACAAACCATTTGAAGGATAATCTCTGTAATTATGGAGGTCAGTGTCTTTTGAGAAAACAAGAACTTTCCTTCTGCCTGGGTAATGGCATTTGTTGTCAGCATTTGTTCTATTTGATCTTGTGGATAAGCAGGGTACTTATGATTGGAATTTTCACCAATGACACGCCTTTCTTCATTTCAACAATTCACATGTTTTGAAAGCTTCAGATGACCTCCTTTATCAGACCAGACTCTTTTTCCTAGCATATTCCAAACTCTATTCCTGTTATGACCATCACTCAAATTCATAAAACCTGGAGATATTGTTTCACTGTTCAATACAAAGCAAACCTGGACCTTTGCAATCTTCCAAGTCAATATTGGCCAACGCCCTCTGCTTGTGGATGAAGGAGGTGCCCTAACCCTCTGCTTGTAAATGAAGGAGGTTCTGGGCCTTGACAATTTACCAGTTTGCTGAGACAGTGGTATCCCTTTCTTACTGTCATTTTCATGCTGGAAAGAGCTGTAAAGTCCAGATGAGTAGCTTTCTGTTTTGCAGACATATCTCAGGCTCAAGTTACATTTAGAAGCAGCTGTTCCTCTAACTGTAAACTCAAACCTTTACTCCATGAGATGAAATTATATTTCCTGCCTTTGTAGAAACCATAGAACACAGTGAAAAACCTAATAGTCAGCTTGAGATTGGGTTTTATGTAGTGCTGAGATCTAGGGGGTGTGAGTGGCACGACTTAGGGCTGCTTGTCAAACTAATTTGCAAAGTAGGAGGTCAGTCATGGTTGGTCTGTAGCAGATGGAGGCTTTTTGGCTTTTTGATGATTCCCAAGGGTGAAATGTCTTAAAGCGCCACTTCCTAACATAGGGGATACTTTTGAAACAGATGTGGATTTTCCTTTTAAAGCTGATGGGCAGACCAATAAGGCTGAAGCTAGATAGGATTGTGATAATGAGGTTTTGATTTCGACATGGGCGAACTGAAAAGGTAGAAGGGCGAAAAAAGTTTTAGGAGGGTTTTCTGGATGACATATTGACATAAGGAAATTAGTTTCTAGAAAACTCAGCTGTAGATATAGTCATCACTAACATGTAAAAAATACTGATGGCTAACAGTGGCTCCATTTGGGGAGGGCAGCTCCTCGTCAGGAGGTGTCCAGAATTCAGATTTTTGGCTTATGAAGACCAATGCCTTATCCATTGGCGCAAAATTTACCCTTCTCTTGATGTTATTTCTGAAAAGTGACAGCATGGTTAACATCAATGACTTCTACCTACCCCACTATCTTTCCTAACTTTTTTCTTCTCTTTGGCGCATTTGAACTAGCAGCCTTTTGACAATGCATATTTTTCTTTTTGCAAAATGAACCTATCTATTTCTACTCTTATATCTGCCGGGAGTTCAGATTAAGCTGATGAACTCCTCCATTTCTCTACCTAAAACTAGATCAACTGTCAAGATTAAGCAGTTTGACAGGATTTCATTCTCTAACCTACAACATGAAATTCAAAAATGATCAAATCAGGATTAGGCAGTCTGATTTGTCATGCATTTGCGGCATAAAAGACAAGCTGCACACAAATGTTATTCTGCAACAAAGGAAACTAGACAAGTGGGGCTAAGATGTATAATGTGTTTTTCATCCCTCGCTTCTCTCTTTGGTTCTGTTTTAGGCATGTGGAACCAGAATCTCTCCCTAATCTAAGCTCTGTGATAAGTCAATCTTACACAATGTTGACTATCTTGGCACTCACTAACTTATCAGCAAATAAATTTAAACATGCTCAGCTATGATTAGGCTAGATAGCTGAACAAGACATTGGAGCACTATTAGCGGCATTTAGACTTGCTCGCTTTCTGAAAGACTATTTTTTGGAACATGGGGCCTTTGCTCTATATTCACTTGCCCTCTTTTCTGCTTTTACTGTTTTTGACTTTCCTATCTTTTACTTGTTTTTGACCTTTCTATTTTTTTCAATATTTCAAACAATGGTATGTACAATGACTGAAAGTGTTTCTAACTCAAAAATGGAGCTCCTGACAAAAATAATGTTTCAATGTCCTGCCATTCACAGGACCTCCAAAAATTTTAGTTCCATCATGTTCTTGCAAGAAGAAAGCATTATTTCCACTGACTGAACTGATGATGCAAGGCCCTTTCCATAAATTTTCAAACTTGCCATGTTTACCTTTATCTTCTCTTATAGAATCCCATTTTAAAACTTTATCTCCAATCTGAAAATTATTTTCCTTAGTTCTCTTGTCAAAAATTTGTTTTATTTTTTCTTGTGCTAACTGAGCCCTCTGGTAAACTTCTTCTCTAGTTTGTTGTAAATGGATAGTCTGATTTACTCTCCTTTGTATGTCATTTTCTTATATTTGGACTTCTTGTAATAGTTTCATTACCGAAACCCCTAAAGATGTTGGGAAAATGGAATCTATACCATAAACTAGCTGGTAAGGGGACATACCTATGGACTTCTTGGTAGTTAATCTATCAGCCCATAAGGTGTGTACTAGTTTCCCATGCCATGCTTTTTGATTTTGTTCAAGAAGTTTTTTGATGATGTTGACTAGGCTTTTGTTAGAAGACTCGGCTAAACCATTACCTTGAGGGTAATAGGCTGTGGAATGCCCTAATGAAATATGATACTTGTGACAGAAGTCTATCATTTTCTTGGAAGAGAAGGCAGCGGCGTTATCTGTAATGATTTTCCTGGGACAGCCAAATCTAGATAGGATATTGGTTTCTAGGAACGTGATGATGACTGAATCAGTGGCGTTCCGGGATGGTATGGCTTCTATCCATTTGGTAAAGTAATCAGTGGCTGTGAGAATCCATTTATGTTGAGCGGAGGAGGAAGGGTGAATTTCCCCAATGAAATCTAGACCCCATTGTTGGAAAGGTCCTTCAACTATGATGGGATGTAAGGGCAAAGGTAGAAGTTTTTTCTTGCCATCAAAAATTTGACATTTATGGCAGGTCATGACCAGTTTGTGAGTATCAGGGAACAAGGTGGGCCAATAATAACCGGCTCTAAGGATTTTGTTTGCAGTATTTTTCTAGTAGAGATGACCTCCACATTCCCCTTCATGCATTTCCCGCATAATTTTCTCTGCATCAGACTCAAGCAAACATTTAAGCAGCATACCAGTAGGATTTTTCCAATATAGAGAACTATCTATAATGCAAAACTTTAAAGATTTTTGTTTGAGGAATCTTTCTTTTGTTTTTGATAAAGTCGGAGGAGCATTCATATAAGTTAATACATAAAGAATGTCTGCATACCAGGGTGAATCCAAAAATGTTTGATCGATAGGGGGAAGTGTGCACTCTTCCTGTTCTTCTAAGGCATCGACAAAATTTATATCTAAAGCTTGGAGGTTGGTTTCAGCCATTAGTCTCGCAAGTCCTTGTCCTTTAACTAGTTTGGTAGGCCGGATTTCTAAGTCATACTCTAGGATGATAGCGATCCACTTTCCCCTTTTACCATCGGGATCTTGGTTGAGAATGTCCTTGACAACAGTATTAGGGACGAAAGCTATGACATGAGAATGCAAGATGTAAACTCGGAAATCCTTTAGTACCTTTACCAATGCGAATGCCTGTTTTTCCATGATGTTATATTTCAAGGGAGCATCTCTCAGGGATTTGCTAAAAAAGGCAATGGGTTGCTCTTGCCTAGCTGCATTTTTTTGCAACAACACCGCAGCTATTGTATGTTCTGAGGCAAATGAGAAAATGTAAAAATCTTTGGTGAAGTCAGGGCTTATTAATACTGGTGTTTCGGTTAAGGCCCTTTTAATTAGTTTAAAAGATTTTTTGGCTTCTATAGTCCATTTAACCCCGACCTCCTTTCTTAACATATTTGTGATTTCTTTCAGGAGCTCAGCAAGGTTTGGGATGAATCTTCTCAAGAAATTTATCTTGCCGATAAAGGACTGTAATTCCTTTATGTTTATGGGGTGACTTATCTGCAGGATTCCTTCGATTATTTGGGGGTCTATTTTAATTCCTTCTTCCGAAATAATGTGACCTAGGAGTTTTCCTTCCTCTAGACCAAAAAGTGTTTTCTTGGGGTTTAGGGACAAACCATACTTTCTGCATTTGTTGAAAACCTTTCTTAAGTGTGCTAGGTGTTCTTCGTCAGATTTAGAATATACTGTTATATCGTCAAGATATATGACTATGAAAACACCTATGTCTTCTGAGAAAGCTATGTCCATGGATCTTTGAAATGTGGCGCCAGCATTCATCAGTCCAAAAGGCATTTTAACGTACATGAAAGTGCCCCAAGGGGTGGTGAAAGCTGTCTTATGTTGATCGGTAGGATAAACCAATACTTGGTTATAACCAGAAAAACCATCAAGTAATGAGATTCTTTTAGCGCCTACTACCTTCTGTAGTATGTGGTCCATTTTGGGCAGAGGGTAGTTATCTTTGAGACATGCCCTATTCAAGTTTCGGAAATCTATGCAGAGTCTAATTTCACCAGTCTTTTTCCTAACTGATACTAAATTTGATACCCACTCAGAGTATCGGAGAGATACTATTATCCCGGCATCATACATCTTTTTAATTTCCTTTTCAACCAATGGTAATAATACTGGGTTTATCCTCCTTAACTTTTGTTTAAAAGGTTTTTGATTTTCTTTGAGGGGAATTTTATGTTGGATGATGCTGGTGTCATATGATTTTAAATCTTGGTACCCCCATGCAAACACATCTTTAAATTCTTTGAATAGATTTATGTACCTTTGTTTTATGTTAGGTGGGAGGGTTTTGGATAGTTTAATGTTTTTAGGCTCTTCTGGATTTCTTATGTTGTATTCCTCTATGTCATCCTCTGTAGATTCCATTTTAGGCTTTTTGGCCACATCATTAAAGTCAAACAATTCTTCTAAAGGTGCGAGCCCTCTGGGTATGGTGTCATTTTCGCAGTGTAAGACTTCGAGTTCTCTTTGGTCAATGTCTTCTTCTATATCCCTGTCACATGGATGGTCTACCAGGTTTAGACTGGTCCATAAAGGTGGATTTAGCTCTTGGTCTTGACTTAGGTTGGGTTTCCTCTCTTCATCTCCTGAGTCTGTTTTGGTTATTTCAAACTCATTCCTAGATTGTAGGAAATCATCAATTTGATCATCATCTTGGAATATTTGCCAATGGTCAAGATTATCTGGTACAGTAGGGCAGTGTGTCACTTGAATGTCATATTGCTCACTCATACATGGTATTGGGTTATTGCTTGCAACAAAGGAGAGCTCATTTGCCAGACTGTTTTGAATCCTAGGGATATAGGTGAGTTCATATTTTTCAAAAGTTTTAAGGATATCCAAAGCTGCATTCCTATATTCTCTCAGTCTTGGGTTCTTTGCTGAATATTCACCTTTGATTTGCCTAATTACAAGCTCAGAGTCTCCTTGGGCTGAATTCTATTGGCACCCAAGTCTTTAAGCATATGCAGACCGATGAGAAGGGCTTCATATTCCGCAATGTTATTAGTACATTGGAACTCTAATCTAAAAGAATGACCTTCCTTAGTATTGTGTATCCAGATGCCTGCTCCTGAACCTGTCTTGCCACAAGAACCATCAAAGCTTATACTCCAAAGAGTTTCCTTTTCAAACATGATACTAAGCTGCTTTTCTGGTTTCTTGGGACTTTGGTCATCAATTTCTTCATCCAGTAATGGTTTGGACATGTCTTCGTTTTCTTTTATCAGCTTGTTTATACCACCTTCATTGTATAGGATAAAAGAGTCTAAATTGGAATGAATGGAATAGATGGGGGTATTGTTTGGCTTATCTCTGTTGCTAACCATGTATTTCATGCGAGTTTCTCGGTATAACCTCCTAGTTTGGTTGAAAACTGGGATAGTAGCGAATGACATATCCATTTGAAGGCTACCTTGTATTTTGGCAGCCCATGCTCTTGACAATAGCATTCCATACTTGGGTGTGATGTCGGCCACTACTACATCCATGACTAAGTTTTTGGCTGGTAGTTGTGTTAGGGCAAAATATAGATTTTTTATCAGACCTAAACATTTCACCTGACTTGAGTCGAAAGAATACAGGTTTTTGTAAGGTTGAGTCACTTCTAGTCCTAGGTTTTCCATGACTGCTTTAGGCATGAGGTTATGGGAAGCACCTGAATCCAACATGGCATTATGTAATATTTTGTCCTGTATGTTTAAGCTTAAGTAGAAAGGAGAGATAGTTCCTTCTTGATATTCACCTTCTACTTTAGGGCCAAATAAAAGCTCGGGTTTGTCGTCAGTTAGATTCAAGGTATCTGCCCTACTCTCTAGGTCAAAAACTTTGAAGATTTGAGATCTATACCTGTCTATAGTTATTAACTCTGTAAGGGGTATGGTAACTTTTATTTTGGAAATTTCCCCTTCGAAGCTAAAAGGAGTAGGTAGCTTGGGCATATTTGTTTCAGCTTTTTCAGACATAACCTTTTCTATGTTCTTAATTTGCTGACTTTGGCTTGGGACTTCTTTTGATACAGTCACCCTTGGGGTTTCTTTAGAGGTACTAGGAGTGTCTGAGCTAGTACTTGTCTGAATGGTTTTACCTTTGTTTTGGTTAGTCTTCTCAACCTTGATTTTGTCATTGCCTACTGCTTTCTTGAGGATGGTATTAGGGACTTTAGCAGTATCTGAGTTACCTTTCTTGACATTATCTTGGTTTCTTTTGCTTCTAAGGTCATATCGCCTGTGGGCTTCTACAATAGCATTTTGAAACTCTATGGCAGGGTCATCGAGATCTTCATAATTGGTCTCATCTTGATCAGGAGAAAAGAACGCTTGTTCTTCTTCGGTGAGGTACACCTCACTCTCATTGTCAGACCCTATGAGGTTTAAATGATGTTCATCAAGAGGTTCTGAGTCCCCATCATCTTCTTCCACATAGTTTTCATTGAATGGTGGCCTGATCTGTTGGTCATTATCCCTTGGTCTGTTTTGGGGCTGCTCCCTCCTAAAGTTTTGGTTTCGGTTTCTGATTGGAGGGTTTGGTTGGTTGTCCCTAACAAGAGCTTTTTCATTGATCTTTTCCCACATTTTAGCCATGGATTTGACTAAGTCATCTATTCGGGGATCTAGGGAAGATGATGAAGTGGAGACCTCATCTCTATATGTGACTTTTCTTTCTGATCTAGTTCTAGCTCTTTTTTCAGCTAAGTTAGCATCTGCTTTTATGGCTATTTGTTGCATTTCCTCCAAGGTAGGGGGATCCTTATCTCTCAGATGATATGTCATGTCCGGATCAAAACCCTCAGGAAATTTTGCCAAAGCTAAACCAAGTGGAGGTTTGAAATGAGGTGTGAGGGAGTTATATACACTGTTGAACCTAGTACAGTAAGCTTGGACACTTTCCCCATTTTCCCGTTTTAGATTGTTATATTCTGACAGGATTTGAATGGGGTTTCTTCGGATTTCCCACCTATTTCTGAAAACTTGATGTAGTTCTGGGATATCATGGATACTATTTGGAGCTAAGCTTTTGAACCATGCTTTGGGTTCACCACCAAGACTTTGGGTGAATATTCTCATTCTGACAGTCTCGTCTTGTACCTCTAGGTATTCATAAGCATCAGTCATTCTACTTATATGCTGTTGAGGTGTGGTGGTGTCTTCTCCGGTAAAGTGTGGGATTTTGTCTTGATATTTGTTTGGGAGAGGAGCCAAGGGTGGTGGCAACACCAAAGGTGCGTACCAGGCTGCCATGATTGGAGCTAATGGATGATGTACAAGATGAGGATTAGTGGGCTGAAATGAAGTGGTTTGAACAGTGGTGGTTTGACCAGGTGTGGCGGATGAACTTGGACTATTTATCTAGTTTTGAGCAGATCTGGGATGATAGGAGCCAAACTGATAAAGAAGCTGGAAATCAGGAGGAGTGGTAGGTGAAGCTTCTCTACTAGGACTCTGTGGGGTGTCTAGGGGTTCAAGATCGTCAAAGTCTATCCTACTATATGATTTTCTTCTGGGAAGAGTTTGTGATGACTCTAGTTCCAAAGGTGAATCTAGTAGGCTAGTGCGATGTTTAGGTGCAGATCTTGTTCTACGGGTGAATCTACCAGAAGTTAGATGATTAGTTTTGGAAGCTTGCCACAGAATCTTCTCTGGGTCATCTACTATGATAGGGGGATTTGGGTCTGGATGAGCTCTGGTATTGATTCTTCGTGAAGCCAGATTTTAGATCCAGAGTTTAAAGAGAATGGTATTGGTGAATGTTTTGGATGAGTGATTTCTCTAAAGTTCTACTAAGGTGAAGGATGGTCAAAATAAAAGGGATGGATTAGTGGAGTCGCCAAGTGGAACTGGGTTGTTTTTTGTGAAGATAGCTATGGTCCACCACCAAGTCTAATCTGAGAATTTTTTTGGATTTTCTGAGTTTTATGTGCAGCCTATGGTTTGTTAAAGTATCCTAGACTTGTTTCAACACTTTGCTAGGGTGATGAGAACAAAAAGAGCTTACTCTAAAAAATGAGTCTATGGACTGCTTGCTTGTTTATGGTACCTAAAGGACCAAAGAGTCTATAAGATTTTGCTGGACTATTATGTACTCAGTGTCTTACCATCTCCTGCTATGTTAGTGAGTGATGGGAAAGGTCTATCGGATAGTAGCCTAGAGTTTTGAAAAGTAGTAAGGCTTACTAGAAGTTTAGTGGAGTCGCCAGGTGGATTTTCAGTTTTTTTTGAGGTATACTTGTATGGTCCACCACCAATATTGTCAAAAGCCAATCTAAGGGAGTGTTTTGGGGTTTTTTTGAGTTTTATGTGCCTACAAGGTTTGGAAGAGTTTTCTATAACTGACTCATCATTTTGCTAAGATGGTGAAGGAGCTATTTTCTACCCTTCAGACAATATCTAGATATACTAAGCTTGATTGAGACTTCAAGAGTTACTAAGGTGTACTTAGATTGTCACTAACTCAGAAGGTCCTACTGTGAGTGTCACTATGTTAGTGAGCAGTGGGATAAGTCAATCAGATAGTATTCTCAAAAAGTCTTTAAAGATGAGGGAAACTAAGTTTTTTAATCACTCAGAGTCCCACCGTGATCGCCATTATGTTAGAGTGGCGATGAGGTGGCAAAATCAGATGGTATTCTAAAATTTAGCAAGGTAGTAAGGCCTACTGAAGGCTAGTGGAGTCGCCAGGTGGATTTTTAGTTGTTTTGAGGTATATGTGTATGGTCCACCACCAATATTGACAAAAACCAATCTAAGGGAGTTTTTTGGGGTTTTTCTGAGTTCTATGTAGTCCTGAGGTTTGGAAAAGTGTCCTACAGCTGAGTCATCATTTTGCTAGGATGGTGAGACAACCATATTCTACTCTTCTAAGTTTGACTGAGATTTTGAGAGTTCCTAAGGGATACCTAGGATGTTTTGACTCAAAGTCCCACCGTGATCGCCATTATGTTAGTGAGCGGTGGGATAAGTCAGCCAACTAATATTCTCAAAAGTCTCTAAAGATTAGGGAAACTAATTTTTTAATCACTCAGTGTCCCACCGTGATCGCCATTATGTTAGGGTCCCGTGATTTGGCCGATTGGCGAGCCAAATGACGATGTAACATCAAACCAAGCTTTGGAGCCCAAGGACCTAGCCTTCCTGGACTCAGAGAGGGCTCTCTCTATTATATGTAAAAGATATCGGTGTGTTCGCTTATGGTGTTCTGATATTAGGCTAGTTATGAAGTGAGTTTTTTTATTTTTGGTTTTTAAGTTTGTGAGGGATAAAACTGATCAAAGATGTAAAAATGGATAACAAGAAGTCAGATCAATTGGGCTATGGGGTCAAACAAGTCAAGGAAGCTATGAGATGATGATGCAAGGTTGTTGTAGGGCCGATTTGATTCACGGTAGAAGGGATCTTTGGGCAGAATGGAGTAAATGGACAAAAAGCTTGTGAAAGACAAGGGATTTCAAGTGTAACTAGTTGATAGCAGACATAAACATGTTATAGCAAGCCATTAATCATGCTAAATGTAACTATGAGCTAATTAAGACATTGAAATCAAACATTCCAGCCATACATAGAGGTATAAGACCCTCTAACTTCGGGAAATGGCTATCAGAATTTTGGGAAAACACATAAGACAAACTAACAACTCATAAACTACGCCAGAACGCCTAAACATAGTCTCTAAGTCATTGGGCACTTTGACAAACAAGCTTTCATAGTTTTAGGCAAAGGGCTAGATCGGGACTAGGCCTCCTTGGTTCAACAAGATGATCAACAAATTAGTCAAAGAGAAAGTTTTATGGACAGAACTATGGACAGCTTATAGGTAGGCAGGGCACACCATACATCCTACTCAACATGCATAGAACTTGTAAATAAAACTAGCAAACATTATCCTTAGGTTACTAAAGAGCAGTTAAGAATTCTTTATCATAACAAAGGAAGAAGAAAACATCAAGCTATGAAGATTCAGGAATTTTGAGGTGCCTCTATGGGCATATCTCAAAACTAATCTCTACTGATCTATAGCAGCAAGAAGCATGTATTATGGATGTAAACTAGAAGACAAAAACATAGCAAGAAACACTATACCATTCTACCATGTCATGGAATCCATCACCAATCCTTCATCATTCATCAAAAGCATCCAAGAGACAGTCCAAAAATCATAACACAAATGTATTCTTCAAAGCTCATATGACCAATGTATTAATTCTTCTCTCAAGTTCAGCCTCTGATTTACAATGAGAACCATGGAATAAATAGGCTTGAGGAAGGAAAACCTCATGGAGAAACTAGCTATCCCATTGGCCAAGTCAAAATATCTAAACTTGTCCTTGAGGCTTTGCAAAGCCCAAGGCACAAAATATCCCATAAATATCTAAAAAACTGCTAAAAACGGAAATTATATTGACTTTACATGATTTCCCAATGATAAAAATAGCTTAACGCACATTTGGGAAAAGCAGATTTTTGGAGTTCAAAAATTACAAAAATACTTCATATTTATGCCTGAAAAAGGTCCCCTGACTTGCTGGATGCAAATGGCAGCCTTACCGATGTCGAAATGGGGCTCATGAGGGCTTGTTGGAAATCTCTCTGTGTCTACTTTCCGGCGCAACTGAAACCAACTCAATCTGAGGTCCGGAAGTCATCCAAAACTGTACCTGTGTACAAAAACCCAGAAAATAGCAGACTGCTGATATGGCGGGCAGAATGTGCAAAATGAGGCTGTTTTTCGCCAATTTGAGGGGGCGAATGATCTTCAAATTCCCTGAAAATCGCTGGAGACCTGCTCATGGAATTATGGCATCCATCGGTATCATCCTCCTCCCTTGACAACTCATCAAACTGACATGGCGAATTTATGAGTTTTTGGCCAAAAGCCCAAAAATGCCAAAAAAAAAAAAGTTGCCGAAACAGGCCCAAAATTGGCATGCATGACCCTCAAGGGTCCATAGAAACATGCTCCGAAGCTGACGCCAAAATATCGAGGGCGGATATGCTTTTCCCTTCCTTCCGTGCTAGGCGCCTCTCCTTCAACTTCTTCAATTTCTCTTGTGCTACCTTTAATTTTCGCCTGGCAAACTGATTTAGCTTCTGAAAATGAAGAGTCCTCTTTCTCTGTAGCTCAAGATCCCTATTCGCCCTTTCAAGCTTTGTCTCCAAATGCTGGTTAGCTCTCTCAAGCCATGCTTCTTTGTTTTCCTCAATTTCCTGCTCAAGGAGGGCAGTGAGAGGAAAGGCTTCGAAATGAGCTTGTTCTTCTGCTCTCTGTTTCTCCAAGGCTCTTCTAAGCCCGATGGTCCTAGGCCTCTTCTGCCTAGGCTGGTCTTCCTCCTCTTCATCATCAAACTCGCCAATGAGCTCTTCAATTCTTACTTGTGCCTTTTCTACCTCTTTTTTATACTTGATCGCCCTTGCCTCATGAATGGTTGCATGATACTTCATTTGTTTGTTTTCAACCTCCAAGAAGTGGTTGAAATTCCTCGCCCTTTGAAGGTCTTCTTGTAACACCTCAATTTGCCCTTCTTTGTGAATGAGGAGGTTTTCAAGGAGGCGGGCCTCATTGTCACTATCATCAATTTGGATAGGGATAATAGCTAATTCACCTCCATGCTTTGTACTTTCTCCAATTTTACTTTTGCCTTTGAAAGCCAATCTGGCGCTTTTCCTCCTTGGCAAACTAGAAAGTGTCTTTTTGGGCAATTTCCTCTTACTAGGAATAGTTTTGGTTACTGTTAAGGTGGCAGCTTCAGCTTGCTGTGCTTCATCAACTGTCTGTTGCTGTCCTTCACTTTCTATATGCTGTTGTCCTTCAATATCTGCCTGCTGCTGTCCTTCAATATATGCATGCTGCCCTTCATCACCTATCTGCTGCTGGTGTTCACTGCCCTCTATCTCTTCCTGTTGACTTGGCTGTCCCTTAACATCCAACAGCTGTTGTTCATCAACCTCTAGCTGCTGCTGTTTACTGCCTTCTAGCTACTGTCCCTCTTCCTGTACCTGCTGTTGTTTATCAACCTCCAACTGCTGCTGATATTCAAACTCTAGTTGCTGCTGTTCATCAATCTCCAACTGCTGCTGTCCCTCAATATCTAGCTGCTGTTGTTCACTGCCTTCTTTTTCTCCCTGTGGTTCACTGCCCTCTCCTTCTCCCTGTTGACTTGGCTGCCCAGTGGTCATCTTGAGTTTTTTAGGGGTTGGCCTACTAGACAAAGGCACTGGGCGATGGACAGGCTGAGTAGGAGACAAACTAACAAAGAGGACCAAAAGATGTCCAGATGGTCAGAATGAATGCCATGAAACCCCTTTCTTCTCCAGCTGGTGTAAGAAGATAATCTTGATCAAGGAATGATGAAAGAGAGAAGGAATTTTCTGAGGTGGAGCCTTCTTTTGGACAGTAGCTGCCATTTTCTCTATGCTTTTGGACAAAAAGTATGGAAGGTTTAATTGCCTGCTTCTGGTAAAATGCATCAACAAGCGGACATGATAGGCATAAATTTGGTTAAACCTCCCTTCACAAGTGAAATATCTCATTATGGCTTTCATCAGCGGAGCATAACTATCAAGAAGATAGGAAAAAGGGAAAATAGCAGTGATGGTTTCCCTATGTTCAGGCTTGATGAAAGGTTTATAATCCTCTAGATCAAGATGAGCTTGTTTAAACCACTTTTCACCATGATACGGGATCTTGGTAGCTTTGGATACATACCTTGGGGAGATTTTGAAATCAAGACCCGCCAATTGGAAGTGTTTGTCCTTGAATCTCAAAGCGCACAAATGTGTAAGTGGCGAAAAACTCTTGACTTCTTCTATCCTCTGGCAGAAATCAAGACATCCTACTTCATGGAAATTGAAAAGCACTGATGGGTGAGCATTGATTTCTTCTATGGAGGTAGGCTCATATCTCTTATGTGGACCGCTCCTGTGATCTCGCTTTGGAGGCATTCTGACTTTGACCAAACTTTGGAAGAGGCAAACTGCCTTCACTGTAAGGAAACTACTCTGCTGGATTGAGACTAGTCACTTGACTGTTTAGACAGAGAAAAATGTGAGGTGGAGGGTTTTCAACAAGTGTTTCTTTGAATAAACAAACTTTTCTCTTTTAAAATTAGCCCTTCACCTTTGGAGATACCTCAGCCAGGTAAAATTCTCAATAGGACACCATCAGTAAAGATGAGACAAACTCCTGTGTCAATTTCCTGTATATAGTGTTAAGCAATCATAGCTACATCTCTGTCCTCAATGTAAAACTGCAATCATCAACCACCTGTCTTTTAGAAGTGGCCCTATTCACTTTCAGAATATCTCTGTCAACAATTTTTCAAAATGATACAATATAGTGAAAAGAAAAAGCAGACCCAGGTCAGGAGTAAAATCAATGCACAGTGCTTTAGGAAACACACCCTTTATTTGTGAATTCAAAAGATCAACCACCACATCTGAAACTCTGTCTCAAAGTTAAATTCAATCATCAACAACCTCTGCCCTTCTTTTGTCCTATAGAAAGTGGCCCTGCACCCTTGGAAAATCTCTGTTCAACAAACTTACAGTAGTGAAAAATACAGTGAAACAGGGGCAGATTGCTAGAAGGGGCTTGTTGTGATAAGTGCTTTGATAACCCTGTTCTTCAGAAATGACCTTCCTTTTCAAAAATATCACAAACAACAGCTCTTCAAACTGACACCATATAGTGAAAAGAAAGGCAGAACTAGGTTAGGTGACATATCAGTGCACCATGCTTTTTAGGAAACACACCCTTTGCTTGTGAGTTCAAGAGATCTACCAATACATCTATACCTCTGTCTCCAATGTTAGAGTTCAACCATCAACAACCTCTACCCCTCAGTGTTCTGTTCACCTTTGAAAATCTCTGTCAACAACTCTTCACAGTAGTGACAAAATACAGTGAAAAAGGGGGGCAGTTTGCTAAAAGGTGTGCTTGTGAGAAAATGCCAACAATCACTCTGTTCTTGAAATCTTTGATGTCAACCAACACACCTAGCTCCTAGGAGGCTTATAATCATTTAACAATTCTGTCCTGTACAGGTGTGCCCACTTTCCACTGTTTTTCATCTCAAGCAAACTACCCCACATATGATTAGACTGTCAATACACAGTATTGGAGCAAAAACTGACAGAGTTTTTAGAAGACTGTAGAGCTTTAAGACAGGGGTTATATGAGTTTTCTCTTTTTAAAACAATAAATGGTCCTTTATGAATGCATCCCTCTGGTGATATTGTGAAAACCTCTGCTAGGATGAATAACACTTGCCAAATAGGGTTTGAACAACATAAAACAGTCAATCAATAGTTTTCCCCTGTGGCCTCGAGGTGGCTTTGAATAACACGGCAAAATGTATGAGAAATACCTCTAAGATCGATGAAAAACCCTTGTGCAGGGCCGAAGTAGCACCAGGGGTCTTTAAAAGCTGCGCGGCACTCTTTTGCAACCAGCACGTCACGCAGACAATACTTGTCAGGTCGGCCTGTCGGGTGGTCGGGCGGCCTTGTACAGGCGCGTCGCGCCAACGTACAGGCACGTCGCACCGACAAAGGTGGCCTGTGTAAATTTTCGCCCAGGCACGTCGCGCAAAAACCCAGGCACGTCGCTCGGTGCAAAAACATGCAGACTGTGTTATTTCGACCAGAATCCTTCTTGTTTGATGCTATGGAGGCGCGGGCTCGTCTTCAGTTTTTGAAAATGAAATCTTTACACTCACACTTACTCTTTGATGTTATGTCACAACAAATCTCCAACGGTCACTTAAACTTTTGGAAGTAACATTGATTTTTAACTTTGTTTTGTGTTTAAACTTTGGCTTGTCATTTGAATATATACACCCGAACATTGATTCTGACCCCGACCTTTAAACCCAAACAACTCAACAAATTCTTCATCACCTCTGCCACTGCGTTATAAAACTGCCAATGAAATACCTGAACATCGCTTTTTCTTTGAAGGACAGGGCTGGTTTTGTAAATCTGTCTTTGCAGTCTTTGGCCTTTTGACAGCTTCTCCAATCTTTAAATACAACAGGCGCCAAGTTTACTGATATAACTTGGATTTGGTTATGATTTCTCAATTTCAAAAAGGCGCCCCCCCTTTTTTTAAAATAATCCCTGCCTGAAGGTACATTACTCATGATATATCTGTCTCTTTTGAATGATGAAAAAGATGCATTTATTCCAAACTCCAAAACTGGCAATCTACCAAACCACTTCTTTGTCTATTTATGACATTGTACACCTATTTACCAAGTCCTTCTTGGGGGCCAAACTTGAATAACCTCCCACTGTTTGTGAGGTATGTCTGAAAGGATAAACTGGTGTAGCAGGAACAGCAGGGTTCTTTGAAACCTAGTGATTTTTTGACTTTGACCAGGGTATTTTGACTTTTTGTAATAGAACCATTTGCAAAGGTCAACTTTGTCCACTGTTTTACCTTCTTAGTGACAATCTAGGGAAAATCAATCAGAATGTATTTTAAAGAGCACTTTAACAAACCTTGGCGACTGTTTTGTCATTTAACAGGAGATGGCCTGTGTTCTTCCAATGTATTTGATAATCGCTGCTTTCAGGTGATTTATAAGTTTCCTCCCTGGACTGTAAACGCCCTCTTGTGGTTGCATGCTTTCACACTATACTTCTCTGTTTTACTCAAAAAGAGATCCTTTAAACTTAATGGCAGGTGACAATGGGGTACTTTTTAACCCTTTTTTTAAAGCAACTGCTCCTTGTGGTATCAATGCATGCATATGTTCAATGTTGTCTCCCTTCCACTTCAGGTACAGTCTGACAGACAGCTCTTTTGAATAGGAGCACCAATACCTTTGCATCATAAGCACTATCATTTACCTGTGCAATGACATTTATTCAATTTCTTTGTGTCCTTTCTCTGCACTTTTTAGACCCATCAGTTTTCAACAACCTGCAATGGCTTTGGCCATCTGCTCAAATATGGAGGAGGCTCTTTATCAAGTAAGGTATCTGAAGGCTTTTTGACAACTATGTTTGACACAGCCTTTCTCTGAATGTGATGGTAAGTAAACCACTTGAAAAACATCAATCTTAGCATCTTTACTTGCAAGCATTACTGTATTTCAGAAGAAACCCTAGCCACAGTGACACTGTTCCTCTGTATTGCTCTAAGGGTGACTAAAATATCATCATGTGTTTTGGTCATCTCATGACAAACCATTTGAAGGATAATCTCTGTAATTATGGAGGTCAGTGTCTTTTGAGAAAACAAGAACTTTTCTTCTGCCTGGGTAATGGCATTTGTTGTCAGCATCTGTTCTATTTGATCTTGTGGATAAGCAGGGTACTTATGATTGGAATTTTCACCAATGACATGCCTTTCTTCATTTCAACAATTCACATGTTTTGAAAGCTTCAGATGACCTCCTTTATCAGACCAGACTCTTTTTCCTAGCATATTCCAAACTCTGTTCCTGTTATGACCATCACTCAAATTCATAAAAACTGGAGATATTGTTTCACTGTTCAATACAAAGCAAACCTGGACCTTTGCAATCTTCCAAGTCAATATTGGCCAGCGCCCTCTGCTTGTGGATGAAGGAGGCGCCCTAACCCTCTGCCTGTAAATGAAGGAGGTTCTGGGCCTTGACAATTTACCAGTTTGCTGAGACAGTGGTATCCCTTTCTTACTGTCATTTTCATGCTGGAAAGAGCTGTAAAGTCCAGATGAGTAGCTTTCTGTTTTGCAGACATATCTCAGGCTCAAGTTACATTTAAAAGCAGTTGTTCCTCTAACTGTAAACTCAAACCTTTACTCCATGAGATGAAATTATATTTCCTGCCTTTGTAGAAACCATAGAACACCGTGAAAAACCTAATAGTCAGCTTGAGATTGGGTTTTATGTAGTGCTGAGATCTAGGGGGTGTGAGTGGCGCGACTTAGGGCTGCTTGTCAAACTAATTTGCAAAGTAGGAGGTCAGTCATGGTTGGTCTGTAGCAGATGGAGGCTTTTTGGCTTTTCGATGATTGCCAAGGGTGAAATGTCTTAAAGCGCCACTTCCTAACATAGGGGATACTTTTGAAACAGATGTGGATTTTCCTTTTAAAGCTGATGGGCAGACCAATAAGGCTGAAGCTAGATAGGATTGTGATAATGAGGTTTTGATTTCGACATGGGCGAACTGAAAAGGTAGAAGGGCGAAAAAAAATTTAGGAGGGTTTTCTGGATGACATATTGACATAAGGAAATCAGTTTCTAGAAAACTCAGCTGTAGATATAGTCATCACTAACATGTAAAAAATACTGATGGCTAACACTACTCTTGAATAGATTCAAACTAATGCCTTAGAGATTGAGGCAAACATGACTGCTACTGGAAAGTCTCAAGACAAAGGAAAAGCTAAAGAAGAATATTCATCACAAGATCAAAGGATAGATGACATGACTAAGGTCATTAAAAATTTGTCAAACAAATTAATAAAGATGTAATTAGATAAAAAAGAAACCTGCACAACAAAACAGAGGGGTTTTCAATCCCCAATTTAGAAAACAACCCCTACAGATTCTACAGAGAGAAAGAAAAGATCAAGATCAAGTCTAAGCACCTTTATATATAGAGGCAGCACCATCACATTCTATTGATAATGATCAGAATGAAGATGAAGATAAAATTTCTGCTGTGTATATGGAAGATGGTGAGACAGAAGAAGAGAGTGAGAAAGAATATGCAAAGGAATGTAAAGAAGTTGATGTCTCATTTGACCAGGAAGAAATGGATGATTATTGCAAACAATTTACTGATTTTATGCAAGCAGAGTTGCATAAAAAATATGATTTGAGGTCAAAAAAGAGGTTGAGAAATCAGGATGATCAAGAAGAGGAATCAGTACCTACTCCAATGGTGACTCCACCACAGAAAAATTCAATTAAAAAATCAGATAAGGGGAAGCAGCCCAAGAATCAAGAAAGAGAAAAAGAGAGGCAACAAGCTAAGGTTTCCCAAGTAAAGCCTAATGACCCTAATATGTTGGAGAAAATTGTTACGGTTCCTGATCAACATATAAATTCAAACAAAAACCAAGAAGAATATGAAAATTTAATAAAACAAAATCAAAATTTCAGTTTTTATAAAGAATTATAAAAAGTAAAGATTCAAGTACCACTTCTTGAGTTGGTTAAAACACCTAGTTATAAGAAAGAAATTGCAGAGTTTATTAATTTATCTTAGTCTGATGAGGTGGGTGATATAGTGAATCTGCAACAAGAGAAACCAGTGGTTACATTTGAACCTCATGTTGAAGAGGTAGATTCTTCTATTCCACCTTTTTATATATTAGTTCTGTTGCATGATTTCACTTTACATAATTGTATGCTAGATTCTGGTGCATCACATAATCTAATGCCACTGTCTGTGATGAAAGAGTTAAATTTACAAATCACCAAACCATATAGAGACCTTTATTCCTTTGATTCAAAAAGGGTGAAGTGTGTAGGTCTTATCAAATATATTGTTGTTTCCTTGGCTCAAATTCCAGCTAAGAGTATTATGATGGATGTGGTAGTAGCAGATATTCTAGCCAGATTTGGTATGTTGTTGTCTATATCTTGGGGGGAAAAGCTTGGAGGAGTTTTGAAATTGGATTTCACATATGCTATTATTCTTGTTTTTAATGGGGAGGAAACGAGGTTATACAGAGAAACTAGATTTTTGAAAACTACTACCAAGAAAGATGCATATAATTCCCCCATTTATGGTCAAGAGAAGGAGGATCTCTCTTGTTTCATGATGCATGAAGATGCATAATTTCTGAAGATTCACAAAAGAAGCTTACTTCAGCCAATGTACATAAATATTTGTGTTAAAATAAAATTTGGAAGTGTTATTTCGATGGTGCATTCTCTAAGGAGGGCACTGGAGCTGGATTCATATTTATATCTCCTGAAGGTAAATTTTTACCTTTTTCCTTCAAATTGGAATTTGAATCTACTAATAATGTAGCTGAATATGAAGCATTGATTCTAAGTCTAGAAACAGCTAAACAGATGGGAATTCAGTTTATATCTGTTTTTGGTGACTCTGAATTAATCATAAGACAAATTAAGAACTGGTCCCAGACTAAACATCCTAGATTGAGGACTTATAGAAATGAGGTGTGACATTTAGTTGAAAATTATTATGAAGCTTTTAATTTACAGTTTATTCCAAGAGAATAGAACAAAATGGCAGATTCATTGGCAGTTTCAGCCAACACATTTAAGCCACCAATTAATCCAATATTGAGATATGAAATTGAATTGAGATATAGGCCTTCAATCCCTGATAATATAAAACATTGGCAGGTTTTTGAGCATGATGAGAAAATTAATCAGTTTTTAACAATGATTGGAAATTTTAAAGATAGTCAAATTGATTTAGAAGTTGATGAAAGTGGTCAAAGTGATATATCTAAAAATCTGAAACATTCAATTGGTGATCAAAATATAATTCAATTGAAAGATAATATTTTGCCCAAAGGTTTGGTACCTCTTGAAATATTGTTTGATTCTAATGATGTGTGAATGAACCATAAAAAGGTATCACAAGATGGAGAAATGGAGGATTGTAATTTAGGAACTCAACATGAGCCTAAAATAGTCAAATTGTTTAGAGGAGTTCCTAAGGAGTACAAAGAAAGGTATGTATATATTTTTAAACAATTCATGGATGTATTTGCATGGTCATATGAAGATTTGAAAACTTATGATTTAGATATTATTCAGCATAAAATACCACTGAAAGATGAGGTTAAGCCACACAATAAGAAGCTCAGACAAATTAACCCACTATTGCTGGCTCCAATTGAAAAAGAGGTGAAGAAACTTTTGCAAGAAAAAATCATAGTTCCACTAAGATATTCAGATTGGGTTTCCAATCTGGTACCAGTCAGAAATAAAAATGGAGAGATTAGATTATTTGTGGATTTCAGAAATTTGAAGAGAGCTTCCGTAAAAGATAAATATCCTTTACCAAAGATGGATTTTGTTCTACAGAAAGTAATTGGAGCATTCAGGTTATCCATGGTTAATGGTTTTTCTGGGTATAATTAGGTGGTTGTGGAGAAGGAAGATTGAAAGAAAACTGCTTTCACCACACCTTGGGGAAAATTCATGTATACCAAGATGCCATTTGGCCTCATGAATGCAGGAGCTACTTTCCAAAGGGCAATGGATATTTCTTTTGTGGGTGATAAATTTGTAGTCATTTATCTTGATGATGTTACTATTTTTCCAAGTTCTAATGATGAGAACTTAGAACACCTGAGGAAAGCCTTCTTGAAATGTATAAAATTTGGATTATCATTAAATCCCAAGTAATATTTGTTTTCTTTAGAGGAAGGTAAGTTGTTGGGTCATATAGTTTCAAAACAAGGAGTGAAGATTGACCCGACAAGGGTTGAAGCTATACAGACAATTCCGCTACCTAGAAGAAAAAAAAATATCCAAAGGTTTTTGTGAAAAATCAATTTTCTGAGAATATTTGTTCCAAATTATGTTGAGATTGTCAGGAGAATATTAGATATGTTAAAAAAGAATGCTGAAGTAAAATGGGACAAAGAAGTAAGAGAATCATTCGGCATAATTAAAGAAGCTCTCCAAGAAGCTCATGTCCTAATCAGTCCAGATTACTTAAAGCCTTTTCAAATCTTCTCATTTGCATCTTCTTCTACTATTGCTACTATGTTATTACAAAAAAATGAAGAAGGAAGTGAACAACTTGTAGCTTTTTTCAGTAAAGTCCTCAGAGATGCAGAGCTGAAGTATAATATCCTAGAGAAGCAGGTATATGCTTTAGTTAAATCATTAAAGGCTTTCAAAAATTATGTACTTCATTCTCAAATAGTAGCATATGTGCCTAATTCTGCTATAAAGGATGTGCTAGTACAGAGTGATGTGGAAGGAAAAAGAGAAAAATGAATTGCCAAAATCCAAGAATATGACTTGGATATCAAACCAACAAAGTTATTCAAAGGACAGGGACTGGCCAAATTGCTGACATAATCTAATTTCCATGCTTTGGGAATTAGCTTACTTGCACCTGTAGATGAAGTGACTGAAGAAACGGATCAGATTAAGACAAAGTCAACAATTAAGTACAAATTTTTCTGTTCAGACTGGTATAAGGATATCATTCATTATCTCTGTTTCTTTTCTTGTCCTCCTTTAATAAACAGAGCTAAGTACAGAGCTCTGAAACTTCAAGGTCAACCTTATGGTATAATTGAAGCTAAGTTGTATTGGAAAGATCCTGTTGGTGTATTGCTGTTATGTTTGACAGAAGAGGAAACCATGGAGGTGATTAAAGAATATCATGAATGCTTGTATGGAGGTCATTACAGCTGGAAATTAACTACTCATAAGATTCTTAAATCAGGTTTTTATTGGCCCTCTTTATTTGCTGATGTATACAGAACTGTTAGAAGTTGCCAGAAATGCCAACTATTTGCAGAAGAAAAGGTTAGCTCCTTTACCTCTTCTTCCTATGTTTATTGAAGAACCTTTCAGACAATGGGGATTGGATTTCATTGGAGAGATTAATCCACCATC
Source organism: Pinus albicaulis (assembly GCA_034641835.2). Classification (NCBI taxonomy): domain Eukaryota; kingdom Viridiplantae; phylum Streptophyta; class Pinopsida; order Pinales; family Pinaceae; genus Pinus; species Pinus albicaulis. The sequence goes on from CM076578.1 coordinate 7,261,177, forward strand.
AAGTGGGCAGTTTAAATGGATTCTAACTGCTACTAATTATTTTACAAAATGGGTAGAGGCAATTCCTACTAGAAAGGAAAATCATTTGGTTGTGATGAATTTTTTAGAAGAGAATATTTTCAGCAAATTTGGATGTCCAGTAAATATTGTAACAGACAACGCTCAAGTTTTCAACTCAGTCAAATTCATAATTTTTTGTCAGACTTATAATGTAATATTATCTCACTCCACAACATATCATCCTCAAGAAATGGATTAGCAGAATCATCTAATAAAACATTGGTGAAAATCTTGAAGAAAAAAATCAATGAGAACCAGAAGGATTGGGATTCAAAGTTGATTTTTCTTTATGGGAAGTGAGGATGACTACTAAAAGATCCACTGGTAAGTATCCTTATGAATTGGTATATGGTGCTTAGGATTTGTTTCCCACTCAAATAGCAAGACTAGTAATTTCTTTTCTTCAAGACTCTCAAGAGGAACCTAATGCCTTGATCAGAAGACTAAACAAGGTGATAGAATTGAGTGAAAGCAGAAATAAATTCAAAGACAATTTGGTCATTTATCAGGAGAAAATGAAGTCTATTTTTGACAGAAAGGCAAGAGAAATCATGTTTCAGGCTAGATATCTGGTACTAAGATGGGGTACCAGAAGGGAAGAGAAAGGGAAACATGGTAAATTTGATCCTTTATGGTATGGTCCTTAAAAAATCTCTGAAGCCAGATCAAATAATACTTTCATGCTTGAAGATATTGATGGAGAAGCAGTAGAAATACCTGTAAATGGGCAGTATCTAAAACATTATTTCCAGCACTAAAGGCAGTTAGTTCATTATTGTACATATTTAGTTTCCTCTCACTGTATATTTCTCATCAAGCAATTTTTTACTCCATGCCCGAAGTGAAGGCACTGATATGCAAGTTCTTAGTGTTTCGTGGAAAAAAACACTATCCCCAGGTGGAGCCAGATGTTGTGGATCAAATGCATATCCTTTTATTTTTTCAAATATTTGAAAAGATAAAAATAAGAAATTGTTGGAAAATATGTTAAAGTATCAAAATCTTATACTTTAGCATAAAAAAAGATGTATGTTCGTCAAAATCTAAGTTAAAGTTTAAAAAATTAAACTTTATAGTTGTGGGTTCAGTATTTAATGTTAAACATTGATTGGTTTGATTGGCGGAAAGTGTTGATAATTAAAGTCGTTATCAAAAGGCCCAACCCGCGGGCACAACTAACACACCGGATACCATGATGAGTGCCTCTGTAATTGACCAGGTTGATTTTGGGGACAACAGAGATGAACAGCAGAGATTGAGCGTGGGGGCACCAGCTGAAGTTTTCCTTCGTACCCCGAGAGTCCCCGCAGTGACATAAAACACTGATTTGGTCACAGCTGTCTTCCACGTCGAGAAGAGTTAACGGCTTGCTAGCATGTCTTTTCAGCATTAAATTTAAAACCTGTGCCACCTATTTAAAGAAAATTTTTATTTGTTTTTCAAATTACTTGTGATTTGTTGCGCTGCACCCTGTTTTAGCTTTCTGCCACCTACAAATTTGACCACCCTGTAAACTGTTCTCACGCAAATTTTCAACCATGGCTAAATAGTTGTCCTTATCAGGTTCAACTAGCCATATCTCTCTCATGGATACTGAGAGGAATATTCAAGATACCCTCTGTTCGATAATTCACCTCCCTTTCTACCAGTAAGTTATCTTGAATGATAATGCTTCCCTTGTGTATTCTGCCATGGTCAAGTCTGGAGTTTTTTCTGCATGCATTCCAAAAACCCATCTTTTCCCTGAATTTATCTATTGGTTGGTATCCTTCAGGTATCCAGGGAAGTGTTTTTTCATGAATTCCCAAGGAGAGAACGTTCAGCAGGTGTCTACCCTGCTAATCCGCCAAGCCCTTTGCTATCCTGAGTCAAAGTCATCCATCCAACTTTCTGACGATTCGCTGGTAAAAAATTATGATAATCTAGCAGGAGAAGAATTCAATCAGTTCATGTTTTATTTGAAGCCTGACATGAAGCAGTTTCAGCGAGATTGCAAAGAGTTTGCTATGGGGGTTTTTGATGCTGAGACTCGTCCAATATTGAGTAATATTGCAAAATTTTAGGGTAAAGATGATGATAATACAGTGGATAAATTGGTCCTAGGGATGTTTTCCATGATGATGAAGCCAGGAATGGTGCTCGATATTCCATCATATTAGCAGGAAGCATTCAATTCATAGCTAATGAGCCTTTCATTAACAGGTTCTTTTAAATTTCCTTCATTGATTGTATATTTGTTCTTATATCAGAATGTGGAAGAATTCATGCATTGAGGCTGGGTTGTTTGATTTTTCTAGATATTACATGCCAACTGCGTATAAAATATTGAATGGAAGTCCTCCTCCCTGTTTCTTACCTAAAGCTCAGGATTTTCTGCATTTAGGAAACAATTGTAAATATGGAGATTGGTTTGTTTTTGAGGAATATTCTGAAATAAGGCTATATGGAGCAAGTGTTGAGCCTTACAGACTCCCAACTTTAGTACCAATGAGGCTTTTTTATTTAGAGTTCATTAGAAAGAGTCTAATATGTTGATCAAGTTCATTTCATGCCTATGAATAAAGGGCACATGTATAAATTACCCATGGTTCTAGGCCCTTTCATAGTAAATATGAGGAAGGCATGTGATGAAGTAAAAAAAATGTTAGATGACATGCATATGCTACTAGGAGAAAGTTGGGCTTATGACCCATATAGTGTTATTTCAAATAGAAGAATTGAGAATGGATACTCTACTTTCATTCATGAAAGTAGGCCAAAACAAGAGAAGATAGCATGTAAAGGTGTGATGAGTTCAGTAGATGCAAACATTCAAAGTCCCATCATAGTAGAGAAAACAACTAAAAGAACCAAGAAGGTAGTTATTGATCTAGATGATGAGGAGCAGGGAGCTAAGAAGAGAACAAAACTTACTGAAGAGCCTACATCTAATGCACCTGGTTTTTCTTTACATTTGGGAGAAGAGAAAAATTCTCCTGCTTCACCCAGGAATCATGAAGCTTCTCATGAGCAGGTGCCCTTGATCAAACAGCTGTTTTCACAAATTGAAGAAAGAAATCAGAGGATGAAGGCTAGCATGGAGGCCCAAGCTGAACATCAAGTTACTGCTGAGAAAACAAGATTATTAACTATAATGGATCTTGATAAAGGTCAATTTAGAATTGCCTTGTCACATCCTACAGATATGTCAATTGGTTCTTCCAGCAATTTCAACATTGTCAATGTGACTGTGGATGTAAAGAAAATTCCACTGATGGATAAAATGAATTTTCATATGAAAATAGGTAAATTGATTGTAAATGACCTCACAAAGACTAATGCAATGGAAATAAAGGCAGAGAATATGTTAGGTAAAGTAATTAATCAGTTGAAGTTAGAGAAGGCTAACTCAAGAGCCTTAGCAGTTCAGAATGAGGAATTGAAGAAAATTATTATAAAAATTGGAGTAGACCCCAGTGATAAGACTGTTGTGCAGAAATTCATGCAAACTGCTGAGGTAGAAATATCCACATTAAGGAAGAAGTTAAAGTTACCTACTAGAGAACATTCAATGGCCACAAAATTTGCAGAGGTAGAGAAGGAAAAGGAAAAGCTGTTGCAGCAACTAATGCTGAAATATGAAGAACTCTCCAAAATAAAGTAGACTTCAATTTCATTGCAAAATCATATTGATAATCATAATTTTACTTTTGTTTTTCATCCATGTGATGAAGACCCTCAAGCACAAATTTTTCAATTAAATATTGAGTTGTAAATGGCTGAAAGAGATCGAAAGAAGGCTCAAATAGATCTGGAGACTGCAACAAAATTGATGAAAGTCATAGAAAATGAAGCTAATAAGTACAAAATGGATTTCCGAAATGCTGATGCTGAGATTAAAAATCTCAAAGAAATACTGAAAGGAAATCTCTCACCGATACGAGCTAAAGATATCATTTTGACTGATATCATCTCAGAAATGAAATCTAATTGGTGTTTCCTGATGATAATTGCAAAAGAGAAAAGCCTTATTTTAGAATGTGTTGGCTTGAGGGGTCCTCACCCAGGTTCGGTGTGTAAGGTTTGCCATAAAACCCCTATAATACTGGCCCTTTCGGCATTGACCTTCTTTGGCAGGTCACAGTCTCACCTGAAGTAGTATGGGTTGCTGCTGGAACCAGGTTTCCGCACCCTGAGAAAGGAAGGATAAGGAAAGCAAAGCTAATTTCTATTCTGTAATTCCCAGATTACCTTGTTTCTTCGCAGGGTTGATTATGTATCTATTTGCATCCACATGCACTAGATCTATAATTATATGATTTCTATAACATCAACACAGCATTATATAAACAGAGCGGAATAGATCTAGATCCAAGCATTCAGTACATAGACCTTCGCAGCGAAAAGACCGAAAATACATAACACAACAATTATCAGCAATTCATACAACAATACTCATCGATTCAGATCTCTAGTAATCCTTCCCATTCATTCATTCATCAATCTTTCCTTACAATTCCCTTCCCAACCCGTGCACACAGCAGCAAGATCCACACACAGCTGGACTAGGATCTCCGCGCACATAGCGAGCAGGAGTCCACTCCCCAAGAACCCAAACATATAGCTTAAACAACAGATCACATCAATAGCTCATTCATTCCTACCGTTTACGATACAAAATACATCTCTATTTATAATAATCTATCCTTGACTTTCCTATCTTCCGCAACCCATGGTTTTCAGACCCCTAGTTTACCCTTTGACCCATTAGAATGCATTCGAGGCTTTGACTCACCCCAAAACCCCTGCGATATACTAAATATAATAAAAAATAATCAAAATGGACCAATTTCGCAGCTTGTTAAGAGACCCCATTCCAACAGTCCCACAACACAATCTTGTGACTCATCCCGAGTCACTAGGTGGTGCAGCTTCGATTTGTGTGCGCAAAGTAGCCAGACTGCGGACAAGTGGAGGGAGTACATCCTGACTTTGGGCCGCAACTTGTTTCGTAATGTTGACCAGTGCCAGAGAGGCAGGCCCATCTGTATCCACAACAACCCATTCTAACATCCAGTGGAGGCATGCAATGGCAGACTGAGCATCGTGTGCAAGCTAGAGTGCGATATCAGACCATGGATTCAATCGTTTTCAAACAACCTGCTTCGAGTGGTGAAGGTCCTCAATCCTATCCATGGCGGCTAGGCGCTGCGCAGAGACAGAGGAAGGTGTGGAGGCTAGGACTTGCTCCATAACAACGTCTACCTGCTGTAATTCCTACTAGACATGCTAAAGTGTGGAATGGTGTTGTACTGCCGTCCATAGCTGTGTAGCTATTTTGACCAATTGGGCTCCCTACGCCAGCTGCTCCTGAATAATACGCGTTGCATCAGTGACCACGACAATCTACTAGGCTCGTACTTCTGGAGGTATGTCATACTACTGTCACCTATCTCGGTCACGGCGGTGAACCTCTCGCAACACTCTGGAGGATAGTCCTTGTAATTCTGTAGCAGATATCTGCACTAAGTCTAATTGAATGTCCCTAGTAGTTGGGTTGGGAGTTCAAACTATGGCATCGCGAGGGAGTGAACATACATTGCTTCTGGTGGGTGGCGTTCGGAAGCGGCGGAGAAGACGCAACATGTCCTTGTACCGTAGCATTCCTTCTGAGCGTGGTTCATAGAAAATCCTTTCTGTTGAAAGCCTGTGCTCACTCCTATTACTGCACTCAGCATTCCTAGGTTCTCTTAACAGTTCTTTTGGTGGATTGGGGTTCATATTTTTAACAGAGAGACAAGCGTTACAGAAAATATGGATGAACACAAAAAACCATAACGCGGATAGCCAAAACCTATTGAAGGGTGAATAAATAGCCTGACATGAAGTTTTCCAGCCATCCACGCCCCAGCCGAAGCTATTTAATGGTGAAGTAGCTCGTGTGTGGCATGTACCCTCGATCTGTCAGACCGTGCTTATCATGAATGGTTGCATTAATGATCTGCCGTCTATTTTTCGTGCTTGCACGTGTATTTTATTATTAAATCGGGATGTGCTGATGGTCATCCTTCGTGCCCAAGGTCATGTCCATGGAATGTCAGACCATGGATGATGCTTGTAGGCCATTTGTGTACCTTGAATGAGGGTTGACAGGAGGTGGACTTGCAAGTTGATCAACAGTCTTTTTGAGCCCTTTACTTTTTTCATGGGAGGGACATCCTTGTGTGAGAAGGCTGTGTCATATGTCCTCATGTTATTTATTACTTGAGATGTTCACATGTTCTCCCGGATATACATGGTTGTAGACAGGTCCGTAATCCTACACGTGCTTAGGTTAGTGGTACCTTGGTAAGTCTGGTCGGGCAAGGTTCGATCACACCCTTGAGTATTGTATGTTAGCAGGTATCTGTGTAGGTCGACTGACCTCGGAGCCCATCTGGCCACTGGGGTTCCTATATGCAGGATCACCCTACTTCAATACTTCCCCTGAGTAAAGAATACCGGTCCTTGCGTAGTTGCTTCGCATCGGGTTAGCGGTAGTGCTTCTGGGTTGCATTCTGTGGGAATATTAGGTTCCTCAGGCTGCTAATTATCACCTTCATCCTTCTGGAAGGGAAAGGTTATTTCTGTGGTAGAGATGTGACGGAAATTCCTGATGGTATGAAGGCTTTGAAGCGCCGAAACGTCATGCAACCGACCTTGCCAATTTTCCAGCTCCTCATCAGAGTCGAAAAAACATTCACTGTCCTTTTCCCAATAGAGCATTCCTTCATCTGTGGGGTTAACCTGATCTTCGTCCTTCATAGTTATCTTATAAATGTGATCTAATTCCTCCTTTGCATAGGCTGGCTCTGTATATCGTGCACCTTCTGCTGGATCTAGGGGTACTATGACACACGTACCTTTGTTTTCGAACACCATGCTACGTTTCTTGAGATTGATGACTCCCCCCCCATGTCTATTATCTAGTCTAGATCGAGGAGCATAGGGTAGGGGTCCGCGTCTTCAAATATTTCTATTACTTTAAAATCAGCTAGGATCCTGACCCCGGTAGTGTCAACCATGACTTTCGGTAACCTACCCAGACAGATGATTTTTTGTTGATTTTCCATTCGTAGCTGGATAATGGACCATTCCAATTTAGGCTCTCCCATTCATTGCCATGTTTTTTTTGGTAAGACATTGGCATCCGATCCAAGATCGAAGATAACCTGATCCATTTCATAGTCTCTGATTTGTGCCGTTAATCGCATTTCTCTCTTGGTGCATTTCTTATAGCTGTACAGTTTGTGTACATCCTTGGTCTTAGGGATCAAATTGGGCCAAGCTATGTAGGTATTCAGTAATGCTAGGAGATTTCCCACGGCTTGCGGATTCCTTAGAAACTTTAGACATGTCGTTAAAAAGGGCTCAATTCCTTCTTAGATCTGAGGCTGCGCGAGGGCTACCAATGGTGCTTGTTCTTTGCAAGACACTCCTTTCTAAGAGGCAAGCCCTTCTTCATTTCCCTGGGTGTCTAGCCCAATACGTGTCATGAATTTTACACTTGGATCTGCCTCCCTTAGCTCAATTTTAACCCTCTGTACGTTCTGCGTAGGGGTAGGCTTCTTTTCCCGCATCTTGGCTATTAAAATTGGGTAGTCTTCTACCTCATGGGCCAGCTGTCTACAATATTTGCACGACGGCCTAGTGGGATTAGGGCATTCTCTGGTAAAGTGCCCTATTTCTCCACAGTTATAACAGATTAGCTAACCTCTTCCTCGGTCTGCGCTTCCTCCCTGACCTCCTCTGCCTCGGGCCGGCGATCCTCCAAAGTGCACAACAATTCTTGGTGATGCAGGGTCCGATTGCACCCTATATAAGTTCCCACGATCCATCATTAAGTCATATGTGTGACAGTTATGCTCATCATGTCCCACTGATCGACAGAATCGGCACCATTGTTGCTTTAGTTCTGGGACATAGGCACCTAGCCGAGGGAAATGGTTCGTATCATGTAGGCCTGGTACCCGACAATTATCACAACATAGCATAGATCCACTTGATCCTAGTTGCAATAGGACAGGTTCCCTACTTACCCCTAGGCGTATCGGACCAAGCCCTCCTGCTTGCATATAATCGGTTAGCAGAGGGCACTGATCCTTCGTATGGCCAGACGCCTAGGAACATATACACCAAATATCTGCACAAATGTCATTTCCCCGCTCTTTTTGTAGGTTTTGTATCTCCATATGCATAGCCCCAAGTTGTTCCTAGATTTATTGTACCCCTGCTGACGTATCCTCCCAGGGTGTAGCTTCTAATTTCATAGCAACTTCGATAGCTTTCTCCTGTGATTTAAAGGTCTGATGACTCATCGGCGTACGCAGGTGAGGTAACAACATAGCGATGAACCACTCCGTATGTTGTCTATCATCATATTCGAACCCTCCTTCCCTAATTTCCTTCTTCAATCGCTAATCAGCCTCCCATATTGACTCAGATGCACCTTGTTTGAAGTCCTTTACTTCCGCCACTAGCTGGAAATAAAATTTCGACTTCTGAAATTGTTACTTCAGAGCATCTTTGATATCTTGAATGGAGGCAGTCCCATTCTGGGCAACGTATCCCATATACCAGTCCAGAGCTCTGTCTTCGAATACTAAAGATAGTTGTGCCCTATTTATTGTGTCAGTTGCCACGCTCTGTGTAGTCCATACAGAGTCTTCCACAAACCAAAACCTGTCCATATTATCATCTCCTACCCCCTTGAAGGTAGGCAGTTTCAGGTGCGCAGCCATATCACTATCTAGGGAGGGTGGTGGTATAGGTGAATTCTTACCTTTGTGTGGCCTAGGTGGCGATGTAACTGGGGAATCTTGCATAGCTGGTTCCTGCAACAGATTATAGGCAGATCTCCCTCCGTCAAGGTTGGTCCGATAATATTTACCACTGCGTGTCGCACTTCCATCTAGATCCGAGGTCATTCAGTTAGTATGACTACATAGAATGCTCTTTTCGCATAGTAATCTCTTGATCAGCAATGGTAACGTCCTAAAAAAATTGCCTCGAAATCCTTTGAAAAATCGTCATTCAGCCTCAGAGTATGATACAAACTGGTCAATGGAAAATTTTGTCACAAATCCTCCTAGCACACTATCCACCCAGTGATCTACCGTGCGTGTGATAGTATTATCAGTTTTCTCAAGCCGTTCAAGCAACTCTGGGGTCCACAGCTTGACCCGCTCATCCTTCTAGAACTTTTGGAATTCCACCAGTCTGGCTAGCCACTCTTAGAGTTCAATCGAAAAAGTCACAAAGAATATTTCGTAGCTTTCAGTAAGGACGTACCTATTTTTCCACCTTTCCACCATTAAATTGTCACTAAAATTTTATTTTACTGCGAACTCCTGGATCTGTCTTTCGAACCAGTCCTCGATCTCTTTTCTTTCAGGTTTCCAGTATTCTCTTTTCATTACCCGATCCCTCTCTCAGACTTCTTCTGGTCCTGGCAACGAAACCATTTGTTGGCTTGAGGGGCCCTGACCCAGGTTCGGTGTGCAAGGTTTACCAACAAACCCTTATACTACTGGCCCTTTTGACAGTGGCTTACTTTCGTAGGTCACAGTCTCACCCGAAGTAGTATGGGTGGGTGTTGGAACCAGGTTTCTGCACCCTAAGAAAGGAAGGGTAAGGCAAGCAGAGCTGTTTTTTATTCTGTAATTCCCAAATTACCTTGTTTCTTCGCAGGGTTAATTATGTATCTATTTTCATCCACGTGCATTAGATATATAATTATATGCTTTATATAACATCAACACAACATTATATAAACAGAGTGGAATATATCTATATCCAAGCATTCAGTACACAAACCTTCGTAGTGAAAAGACAGAAAATACATAGCACAGCAATTATCAGTAATTCATACAACAGTACTCACAGATTCAGATCTCTAATAATCCTTCGCATTCATTCATTCATCAATATTTCCTTACAATTCCCTTCCCAACATGTGCACACAGCTGGACTGGGATCTCCGTGCACACAGCTAGCAGGAGTTTGTTCCCCAAGAACCCAAACAGATAGTTTAAACAACAGATCGCATCAATATCTCATTCATTCCTACCATTTACGATACAAAATACATCTATATTTATAATAATCTAGCCTCGACTTTCCTATGGTCCTCAACCCATGGTTTTTAGACCCCTAATTTACCCTTTGACCCATTAAAATTCATTCAGGGCTTTGACCCACCCCAAAACCCCTGTGCTATACTAAATATAATAAAAAATAATGAAAATGGACCAGTTTTGCAGCTTGTTAGGAGGCCCCGTTCTAACAGAATGTGAAGAACCAATCATGTCTGATAAGAAAAAAGAAATTAATAGAGCCATTTGGGCCAGAAGATTATTGATTTTATTAATTCTAAATCAGATTAGGAATTAGAGGAGAATGACATGTAGGACAGAATTTTTTATGCAGTAGAAATTAATAAAATGATTTCCAGAAATGATCTCACAAAGGCTATAGAAAAGTAGCTAATGGAAATCAAGGAAGCAGTAATTCAGTTTGATAAGTCTTTTGATAAAATGACAAGAGTAGGCTTTCCATCATGTTGGGGAGCTGAAGGAAATATTTTGCCATGGAGCTCTTACGAGAACTTACTAGTGATGACAAAAAGCAAAGTTGATAATAGGCATGAAAAGGCTCAGGTGCTTAAAGGAGAGACAATGGTCAACTTCTTGCAGAGACATTTTCAACTCTTGTGGATGGGAAAGACTCTTTTCACAGAAAGGCCTTCTTATGATCGAATTACTGCATTCAGATTGGAATATCACAATCTGACACATTCATCCAGGACGAAGGTAGAAATATGGAAAAGGTACAAAGCTTGGAAAACAAACCTGCCAAAAGGATCAACAACAAAGAAAGACAAATCAGTTGACCAAAGAAAAGAAGCCACATCATCAGCAATTCCTATAGATTAGGATAGTTATTTTATGTTATTTTATGAAGACAATATAATTGTAACAAGACATTTTCAAGGCATGTAATAGACAACCTTCGAATTCTTAAAGTATTTTTGGTAGTTAGGATTGGTTACAGCAGTTCCAAACTGCTTTTTACTGTATTTAATGTAATTTTCAAGGGAAGGAAAGGTTCCGAGTTTTGGACCTTCAGACAATTATTTTTGTACTCAAAGATTCAAAGATTAATGAATGAGTAAGCAAGTTTCTAGCATTTTGTTTATGTTGAAATGTATTCTAGTTTACATTATGTGTTTCTATCTATGAATAAAACAAAGTTATGAGAAGTAGGTCCCTTTTTATTTCTGTATATAAGAGTTAAAAACCTTAATTGGCGCTCCTTTGTTTTAACTATTTCTTTCATATATTTCTTCTTGGGTTGGAAATGATATTTTCTATATAAAACATCATATCAATTTGGACTTCTTATTTCGTATTCTTCTAGTCACTTCAATCAACATTAACAGATGGTAGCATTGTCAAACATTCATCATATTTGACATTTAAGGGTTTAATCATAAATACTTTAGGGTTAATAAAATAGAGACATATATATTCGTGACATAATCATATAAATGTCTTAAGCATTGATTTCTTATCACAGCTAAGGGATTGTCTCTTAAGGTACAACATGATGGACAGTGGATGATATCCATAAAGTTCCATAAATGGGGTTATTTTTGTTGCAGTATGGAAGGTAGTATTATACCACCATTCAACCATAGGTAACCACTTGACCCATTGTGTTTGTTTATTAGATACAAAACAATGAAGATATCCTTCCAAAAATTTGTTCACTATCTTAGTTTACCCATCCAATTGTGGATGATAAGATGTGCTATGAACTAGTTGAGTACCCAAACAAGAAAATAATTTTTTCCAAAAAATTCCAGAAAAAATGGGATCTTTGTCGCTTACAATAATCTTTGGTTTCCATGTAGTTTTTGAATTGTTTCCATAAATGTAGTAGGAATTGTACTTGATTTAAATGGATGAGATAACGCACAAAAGTGTTCATACTTGGTATGTATATCAACTACCACCATGATGACACTCTTTCCTTCGAACTTAGGTAAACTTGTGATAAAATCCATTGAAATATCCTCCCAACATTGACTTGCAATGGATAAAGGTTGTAGAAGACCCAGGGACTTAATTGTCTCAAATTTATTTTGTTGGCAACTCAAACATTCCACCACAAACTTTTGAATATCATATTCAAGGCCATCCCCAAAAAAATATTTCTTCACCTTCTGGTAAGTTTTTAAAAATAATGAGTTTCCTCCTAAGGGAGATGTGTGCAATTCAAAAATAATCGTTTGTTTTACATGGGAATTCTTACAAAGATATAAGAGATTTGTGTACCATAAGGAGTCATTTTTCCAACTAAATGTATCATATGTACTAGGATATTGCTGCAACTTTTGAATGAGTGTCCACACTTCTTCGTCCTTCTTCCATTCATCCCTTGCTTCGGTTATCCAATCTGGTTGGATAATTGAAATGGCACAAAGAAATTCTTCCACATGTTCATCATTTCTTGAGAGTGCATCTGCAGCAACATTTAGCTTCCCTTTTTTCTAGATGATTTCAAAGTCATAAACCAACATATTTGTGACCCATTTTTGCTGCTCTTCTGAATATAGTATTTGTTCCAAAAAGTATTTAAGACTATCATGATCAATTTTTACCTTGAAGTGTCTTCCAATTAGGTAAGGTCGCCATTCTTAAGTGCATGTAGTATTTCCAACATTTCCTTCTCATAAATAGAATTTTATAAATACTTTCCTTTGATTGGGTGACTTTCAAAATCAATGGGTCTTCCTTATTGCATTAAAACCACACCAATTCCATTTCCTCTGCCATCACATTCCACATTAAAGGTTTTTGTTAAGTCTGGCATATCTAAGACTGGTGCTAGGCACATTACCTCTTTAAGATACTCAAAGGCCTTTGTTACTTTAGGAGTCCATGAAAATGCATCTTTCTTCAATAATGTTGATAGAGGTGCTGCTATTCTCCGATAATTCTTAAAAAACTTGGGATAATACCCTGTTAACATGAGAAATCCTCACAACTGCTTTGTGGTTGTGGGGATTTTCCATTCCTTAATGGATTTAATTTTGTTAGGCTCTACCTTAACACCCTCGTGAGATACAATATGACCCAGATATTCCACCTCTCATACTCCAAAGAAACATTTGGAGGTTTTTGCATATAATTGTTTCTCTTCTAATAGTTTGATCACCCTGTCAACATGTTGAACATGATCCTTCCAAGACCTGTTGTAGATTAGTATATCATCAAAAAATAATAACAAAAAATTTCTAAGGGTTTGAAAACGGAATTCATTAACCCTTTAAATGTAGAATATGCATTGGTAAGCCCAAAAGGCATTACCAAAACTTCATAATGGCCCTCATGAGTTCGAAATGATGTTTTCAGAATATCTTCAGTCTTTATTCTAGTTCGGTGATATCTTGAACAAAGATCCAACTTGGTAAAATAAATTTCTCCATGTAATTCACCCAATAATTCATCAATCAGAGGAATGGGAAATTTATATTTAATAGTAAGCTTATTGAGCTCCCTATAATTAGGCCACATCCACCATGATCCATCCTTCTTATGCGCCAATACTACTGGAGCAGACAAAGAACTTTGACTAGGTTCAATTATACCAACCTCTAAAATTTTTGCAATCATATGTTCAATTTCGATCTTTTGGACGTAAGGATATTTGTAAGGCTTGATGTTTGGAGGAAAAATTTCTAGAATCAAATGAATAGCATGATCATGATCATGAATAGGTGGGAGTCCTTTAGTAGTTTCAAACACCTTGGAATGATTTTCCACGAATTTTTGGAAATCTTGAGAAATAGATGATTTTGATGTTGGAACTTCTAGTGAGCATAATTGTGAAATTACACCTCGTTGTTCTTTCTTCAGAGGATTTGTCATCACATTAGAGCATATTATATTTCTTCGCTTCCCTGCGATACCATGTAATTCAAATTCCTTTCCTTTCGAAAAAAAAATCAAGAAAAGTTCTTGAACATTAAAAGCTACCATCCCCAAAGATTGTAACCATTGTACTCCTAGTACAACATCCGCACCTCCCATTGGAATGGAAAACATTGGACTATTGAATATATATTTCCCCATGATTAGCTTGAGATTCTGGCATTATCTGGAGAAATATATAGTTCCTCCATTTTCAACCATCACTTGACATTCTAGTGCTGGGTATAGGAAGGAATTCAATTCCTTGGCTACCTTACAATGAATAAAATTATGGGTACTACCCGAATCAATCAACACTATTACCTTTTTCATCTTGATATGTCCTTCTATCTTGATAGTTTTAGGATTGGTAATTCCTGCTAATGAATTACACGATATGGTTAGACTCATTTATTCTTTTTCTAGGGTTGGTTCCTCATGTATATCCTCTTCCTTTCAAGTTTATTTTTCATTTTCTTCATCCACTTCACAATCTATGTAAAATAATTTCTTCTTAGCACACTTATGACCTTTACTATATTTTCTATCACAACTATAGCAAAGCCCTTTTGATGTTTTTTCGTCCAATTGTTGTGGTTTCAACCTTGTAGGGTGTGGAAGTCTAGGAGTAACAACCCTTCCATATTTGTAGATGTGAGTGGTAGGCTTCCTTGTCACCATAATTTTACATTTAATTTTTCTTGCCAACCTCAATGCCTTCTCCAATGAATCAGTTTCCAAAAGGAAAACCTCATGTTGGATTTTATCCTTTAAATTCCCCATGAATACATCAATCCTATGTTTCTTTGGAATATCAATTACCCTTATATTCAATTTTTGTAAGTCCTCAATGTGCTCCACCACTAAACCCTTTTGTTTGAGATTTATCAATTGGCTAAAGAAGGTGTTTCTCTTTGTATCCTCATAATGTGCTATCATTTCCTCTGTAAAAATTGACCAAGTGACAATGTTTTTACGAGAGCAAAGCCATCGATACCATGCAAATGTATTTTGTTCTGAATATAAAGTTGCAATACGCACCTTTTGTGTGTTTTTCACATTATTGAGATAAAAATATTGCTCCATCTGTAGTATCCATGTTATGGGATATGTTATCACAAAATTGTACTTGATTTTCTGCTCATCACACAACTCAGTGTAATTGTTTCAAACCACTTCTAACTAAATCTTAGCCTCTTCAGTTTGAAAGGGCTCTCTTAAGGGGGTTTATGATATTGAATAATGATAGTACTAGATGGATAACTCTATGGGAAATGTAACTTTTTTTTTATGTTTGCAGGTTGAAAAGAATGTAGGCTTACTACCATTTATGGATTCAACAATCAATAGCTTCAGTGGAAAATTTTCTTGACATGGAAGCTGAGGCAGATAGAGGTCTTTAACAGAGGCAATTCACACATAAAACATGAGATAACATAGTCATTTCATCACTAAAGGAAGTTAGAGTATAAAATTATGAATTATGAGCAATAGAGATGAAATATACTGCAAGTGATAAAACATAAAGATAGACATCAATAAGACATTAAAAACCTCATGAGAATCTTAGGTCTGTAAAGAAGAAAGTCACTATGTATTACTGATATAAGTCAAATACATAAAAGCAATAGTTTGGTGCAAAAAATCTCCAACCCTTGAATACTTCGATGCTTTGCCTTTAAATAGACCTTATTTACAATAAGGATGATCTTCTTGGTGGCTAGACCATATAATTATCCTATGACACATCACATAACTAAAACACATGAATTCTAGCAGAAAGCTGATAGCTACACCTTAAAGAAAACATTTCCTAATAGGACTCTAACTCCTATTTATTACATAAATCTACCTTATCTTTTGAAAAAGTTACATCACAATTACAAAATAAGCATCACATGCTCGAAAGACACATGGCAGATTTCATTATCACTTTACATATTTAAAACGCTCCTAAACTTGTGGAGCATAACCCTACTTTTTAGGAATGCATGACCCTTATCTTCAAAGTTTCTTTGGTTGATGACCTGTATTCATAGCACCTCCTTCGAGTCATAAATATTTGATGATAAGCTCCCTTGACATGTTGGAGGAGTCCAGCTATCCAAAATGCCATTAAGATGCTCCAAAACCTTTAATAATTGCTCGCTACGAAAAAATGATTGTTTCGTAGCGACTTTTGGTAGCGTTGAAAAAGTGGCTTCTGCACTCAATAACTTCACTCCTTTGTTGTTCCATGATGTAAATCAAGTTATGACACATCACCACCATGAATATACATCCTTGAAAACTACAAAAAGTGAATTTAGAAGAAAAAATGCTGCTACAGGTTTTTTTCGTAGCGTTTTCCTGACTTTAACCCTCAGGAAAGCTATGAAAGTGTGTAAAAGTCAAAAAATTGCCCATTTCAAAAATGTCTCCAAAAATTGACCTCCAACTACCAAAACTTGATTTTTCTGCATGAAATGAACCCTCTAAGGCATATTCAATCTCAACTTATGGCTCCTGTAGTTTTTCCTCTTCATTTATAATCAGTTGAGCAATGGGCTCCTCAACCACAGTCATCTTCAAACCTTTATTTTCCAGCACTTCATGAATCAGGTCCAATTTTTCTTGAAGATATTTGACTTGGTCCTTCAGTGTGCTATTCTTGGATTATAAGTGCAAGTTTACCTTTTTTATGTTCTTTACCTCTCTTCTTAGTGGCTGAGTCCACTTTATCATTTTTTATGTGTTGTCCAATGTATTTGAGACACTTGTGACTTGATCCTCCCAAATCTTCCTCATCTGTTCAAACTGCACTCTTTCGACTCTATGCTTCTTTGCATATTTCCTCAAGATTGATATCTCTTTACTTGCCTCTTTTAACTACTCCTTAAGGGTTTCAACTTCTATTTTTTTCAGTGATTTTCTCTTTACCCTTCTTTTTTTTGATGACTAATTCTTCTTTTGCAGGTGAGGATAGGTCTATGATGCTTGGTGGTAGTTGAATATTTTCATTGACCTTCTGTGTTTCTTTGCTTCTTTTGAAGACTTTTCTTGCATGTATTGTCATTGGTTTTCTAGCTTGAAACATGAATCCAACATCATCACCTGCAAACTCAAATTTTTTAGTTGTTTTTCCTTTCTTAAGCTTCCTTCCTCCCTCATCTATGTCTTCATCTTGGACAATGGGGTTTTCTTCAATATCAATGGCTTGCAAGATGTCCTCTAAGTTACCTTTAACCACTATTTGGCTCCTTGTAACTCTCTTGCTGCCATGTTTTCTAACTATTGGCTTTTTTTTGCAAATCTAACTTTGGGTGTATCAACCTTCTGCAAAGGCTCTGTCTCTATGCTCATTGGTTCTAACTGCTTTGCCACTGTAGGTAATGAAACATCTCTAGGTTTGGGAACTCGTTTAGGAGTGACAAATCTACTTCAAAACCACTTATGAACATAGAGGATGTCCAATCTCTGCCTAATCTCTTTAACTCCTTTGAAACCTGTAAATGGCACCCTTGCAATCTTTGACAGAATTCTAAGAAACTTGTTCTTTTGAACACTTCCAAGGCAGTTGGGTCTTCATTTAACAAATTCATGTCCACTGGCTCATACCTAAGGTAGTGACCACCTTTTTTAGTCTTCTTTATTGCATCCATGGTGAATTTATATCCTTTCAGCCTCGCTTGATTAGTGACACCTGCAACTTTTGAAAATGCAAGCAACCAGCTTAGCTCGGTGAAAAAACTCCTCAAAAACTCAATAATAAAGCAGAGAATGACAAAAATATTCAATTGGGTAATTTTTTATGCTTTATATGACAACTTATGCCCTAATCATGACTCATGCATGCTAAAAATGGTAATGATGACCTCAGGCATGACCTTGTACCTTTGAAATAACCCTAACTGACTCGAATGACATCCACCCTATGTCCTCTAATCATGAACTGACACCTTGTGCCGGATTTGAAAAGATAGACAGAATTTTTTTTTTTTGTAGCGTGGCTAGTTCATTTTCTGACAGTTTCGCTACGAACCTATTAGGAAGTTTCGTAGCAAAAACTGTTGTTTCACAGTGTAAAACACTACAAAAATAGGTAAAACTGGCTAATGTGTCCTTTTTAGATTTAAAAGCTTGGGAAATGAAATATGAGACCTAATGATGACTGATGGGACATGACATGACCTAAATGGAGGTGGGTTTGAACCTTAGGATAGGTTAAAAATGAAAAAAATTTAAATTTTCCTATACCAACTTGTGACAAATGAACTCTATGACCATGTCAAATAATGTTTCACCTTTTATGAGTGATAACAGGATCCTTACCATCAAAATTTTTCATATCTATCTTTGGAATATGGTGGGTCTCCAATCCAAGAGTAGAGTTTATGAAATCACGGTTAACATTTATTTTGTTCTCATCATGAGTTTCCTGTATTGTCTTTTTGCCATTAGGAATTATTTCTTGTATCAGCTTTGTCAAACCTTCCATGTCTACTTTTAGATCATTCTTCATGTCTTCCATGTTCTATTTCTTTTTTTTCTTTTATACCATCGATCTTAGCTTCCATGTCTTCCATGCCATTATTCAAACCATCCATCTTAGCTTCCACACCTTTCTTCAAACCTTTCATATTAGCTTCCATTCCCTTCTTCAAACCATCCATCTTAGTTTCTGTGATTTTCTTCAAAAATTTCATTTCATTTTTTTTTGCTCTTTGTGAGAGCGAAATTTGGTGCACTTGCTCTTGTAATTTTGATATATCATGTTTCAATTATTCATCTTCATGAGTCATAGTAGAGTATTCTCTGGAGTTAATGTGTGTTGAATTATTTTTAGGGGGAATTTTAGAACCCAATACTGATATCTATGCTTCAATATGACCTTGGAATCACTTCAAATTGATTTTTCTAACAAGACTTATGCAATTTGAAAAAAAAAAATACACACCTTTTTCTTTCTTTTGAGGAGCTCAATATTGAAACTGAATTACCTCTGTAATTTAGGATTACCAATATAAAAAAATTTGGTCTTCTAGTAGCCCTATGAATCTATACTTGAATTCCAAAGGTCTGACCTGATTTTGATGCTTCAAGATAGAGTTATGCCCAATCTCCCATAATGACCTAATTATGGACTTGTTCAGTAGAGTGAACTTGTACGGCGTGCCACGTGTCATTTTTCCCTCCTTCGGCTCTGAAATTTATACACAAGAAACTACAGTACATGTAATTTCGACCATTTTTTATAGAATTTCAATCTGATGCTCAAAGAGAGAGAGTTATAATGATTTTCCTTAGGTCGCCTCTTTTAGATGAAACTCGGGAGCCTGCAAAAACCTAACTTCCACAGACCATATATTCGAAAATATTGTGAACCAAGATGTGAATATTTTACACAAAGTTCTTGAGGATTTTAGCTTCACGTGGTAAAAATTTTAGCTTCTGAGCCTTTGTAGAAAAAAACATTATAGAGAAAATTCCATGATGACCTATTGTAATGTTCCCAATTAGCCACTGCCACTTGGAACATTATAACTGCTCCAATTTTGAAATAAGAAGTAGGAAAGGCAATAAAACTGATAGCAGCCTAAACTGCCATTACCCATATTCATCTCTATGATGCATATAAAAATGCATGACTCATTTTTCAATCAAATTAATTCTCAATCTGGGCAAATTTAAATATATGCAGAAGCTACCTTTCTACAAATCTGATGGTTATAAAATCATACAATACAACCCAGATTACAACTTCTTATGTGGAAGCTTTGTATCTCAAATAAGATTTGAGATCTTATAATAAAACCCTTCATGGAAATCAAATAACATTCAATTTTGCAATAAAACTCAAATTACAAAGTTCGCTCTCACCTTATCAATACTCAACTTTGTAATAAAAATCAAGATGTATCCCTTGGGTCAACACATACCTTAGTGTATGTACCAACGTTCCACCATATAATAATACCCAAATGTTAAGAAACATTTTACTTTAGACCCAAAGCATATTACTATATCGGTCCACAGCTTACCGGCCTTCTTTTCACCATTCATATAACTTCTGCCACCATTCATTAAGATATATATATGTTTGCCATGTTAACATTCCAAACTTGGTTTTAAAACCCAAATAACAAATGTTTGGCCCACAACAAATATAACACTCACCTTTTCAATAATTCCCAAGCAATTTGATGCACGTCCTCCATTGGATCTTCAGCACCACTTAATCAAACGATTCTCGTGTTCCAACAACCCTATGAGTTATCATTCCAAATTCATGCGAAACAAATGGTAATTTAATACCACCTCCAGGTTACATATCAAGTGCTGACCACTATCGTGTTCCATTTCAAATTTACCACTTTTCAATTTCAACCAACGCGAAAATCGTCTCTTGGTTTTCGAATCCACCTTTGTTGTTTAATGTTCACGGTTCTGCTCACAATTCCGCTTCCAATTCTGTTTCATTAACTCATGTTCCATTACACTACACTCTCATGGATTAAACACGGTCATGTTGATGCCTTGCTGGTATCATTCTCTTGTTTTCTACTAGGCTAATTTCACGGTTCCGCCATACTTTTCTACGCCTAAGACCTCAGATTTCATTAACTTGGATTCTGATCCTGGTCAGGGTTCCATCTCAATTCTTTAACGCATGCATTCCACTGTGATATGACTTCAATTATCTGTCTTCAATTCGATAAATCAAATGGTTTTTTAAAAACCTCTGCCCTTCCCTTCTATACAGGTTTTCTACAATCAAACCATCCTTCGTTGTGCTATTTCTTTGTATCAAATGCCTCATTCAACCCATGTTTTCATTCAGATCAGTGTTCTAATCATTCTTACCATCTTCTTCGCATACAAACTATGCATCAATTCTTCATTTTGAACATCTTCTCTCTGGCGCATAGCTTAATCACTATTGTTCATTTCCTGTGGTTCAATCATCTTCATAATTACAATAAACCTTTAAATCGATTTCAAAAACTGATTTACTATATACTTATGATGCTTCATATGGAATCAACTTATTCTAAAACACGTCCAAACCAGTTTATGTCTAAAATTAGACAACCAAGTCCATTCTTTGATGGAATCGATCCATTCTGTGATCGATTCACACAAATTCATAGTCACAATTACATACACAGCCTTTTAAAATCAACAATTCCATAAACATATAATTTAGGAATGAATATGAACTCAGAAATGAGTTCTCTATATTTACACACACAGTAATTACATAGGAATTCTTCCTCCTCGGCCTGATATTCAATCAGTGGCCTTCTTCCCTTAATTTTCCGAAGGCTTACAATCAAAACCCCGTTTCTCAATCCTAATCTACTCAAATCTCTGTCTTTTATGCCTTAGAGGCTTACATTTTATAAAAAAAGGTCCTGAAACATATTTTGTTTTCAGTTCCTGCATTTTCTCAACAAAATCCTAAATATCCTATTTAATCCCTAAGGATCCTCTTTCCTCCACAATTAATGAAACAAAATCTAATTTAGGATTTACAAAATCTCCTTAATCCCTATACACTCTAAACTAGCTTAATTCACTCATGTTCTCAAACATTCGAGAACATTTACAATTATTCTCAATATTTAATTAAAAATCATCAAAATTCACTCAAACTATTTATAAATATCCAACTCCTTTTGAAAACTCAAAAACCCCTAATTTTGTTAAATTACCAGGAATTTTCTTTTAGCCTAATGCCCCTGCATCAGACTCCCAATGTCAAAATTAATCATGATCTCCTCATGTGCTTTTAAATATTTGCCTCCTGAATCCCATAATTTTTTTTGCTATTGTCCAATAGTTTCATTATTCATCATCTGAACTTTTCCAGGTTTCCATATCTTGTTCTACATCTTTCCACTAGCTATGCTCTCATATTCTGCTCTAGTCTTCTCCTTGTTGAAATTTCTCTGCTTTCTTGCTGCTGTATTTTTCTTCTGAGACACCTTCATCATCAATCTTCTTATGCTTTCAATCTCCCTGTCCAGTTCATTTTCTGTCTGGAAATTACTCTACTTTTTGTTGTTGTTTTCAATTCTTGTTGCTGCATATGCTGTTGCATATATCACCCTTGTTGCTAACATTGTTGTTACTCCTGTAGATGTTGCTTTTGCTTTTCTTAATTCAGCTGTTATGGATGTCACTTCACATGTTGCCGCAAGTGTTGCCACCATAGATGTTGCTGCTGCCAATGTTGCCTCCTCCCAAACATCCTGAATATCTCTTAAGATATCTTCCTCTGCAACATTTTCCTTTTTCTTATCACCTGCAAATTCGCTTTCAAAAAATGAATTGACATTTGATTCTTTATCTGCAGTAACATACTCATTCATTCTCCTTTGTATACTAGTAATCATAATTGAATTTGACAAACTAGTATCTTCTCTTGCTTCTTTCACAACTTCAGGCATATTCACTTTAGTGTCTGCAATTCCTTTCTCTTGTTCAAATGTTTCTAGCAAACATTTCAACCATTCACTTTGTACCACTTCATCAATATGCTGCAATTTAGTTTCAGCATATCCTTCTTCTTCCTTGAAAATGTTTAGTAATTTTCCTTCACCTTCTTTATTGATTCTGGCAATCAAATCAACTTCTTCAAACATTGTATCCTCTTCCTTTATCAGAATATAATCTTGATTCTTCATCACTGTGGTAGTTTTAAAAGTATGTCCTACAACATTCTCTTGACTAATCAGACAAGCCAGCTCCTCCTTATCATCAATAGTAACAATTTCCTTCATGACTGTTTCACCTTCTTTGGAATTTATGAATTCCTTCTCCTGTAACAGCTCATATTCATCCAAGACAACTCCAAAAGCTGGATTGTCTTCTGCAATACCTGTAAACACAATCAAATTCTCAATTTCAAAATTACAAGACCCAATGGTCTCAATTGATGATCCAGTCATCAAATGTTCTTTCTGTAGTTCCAAGTCTCTTTCAACACCCAGAAAATCTCCACCATATTTCTTCTCAGCTTTCATTGTGCCAATCACCATATTAGAATGATGATCCTCTACTATGTTTTCAGCTAACATAGTTTCCCTTTCATTTTTCATTTGTTGTCCTTCTTTGCTTGCATAATTAACACATGAATTATCAGTATCAAAAATACAAGTTTTCAATGTCTCTTCCTCCTCTGACAACATATCAGTATGTTTCTTTGAGTTTTCTTCCAAATCCTTTGTCAGCACATCAGTATATTGATTTACATTCTCCATGAGATTGTCAGCTACTAATGAACTTCTTTCTCTGCAATTTCACTTTGACTGTCATTCATGAAAATTTTCCTGTCTTGCTTCTTCAAAAATTTATCCTGTTTATAGATCCTCTACTTTTCCAATTCTCTTCTTTGAAGATCTAATTTTCTATACAACTCAACAATTTCATTTGGCGTAGAACTTGGAAACTTTAAAAAACTTTCCATACGTTCAATTTCTCTTGACCAATCATCAGATGGCCCTTCTTCTGTTTCAATATTCTAGTGAATATTCTCATGAGACCCTTCTGTCTTCATGTCTTCCTGAGATCTTGCTATCTCAGCATTGATCTGAGCAGATTTCAGATTCAACTTCTTCTCCTTAAAAAACCCTAAATCTTGTTCATCATCATGTAATGTAACAACTCATTAGTTTTAAAAACACAAGACTTTTCAGTCTCGTTTGCTTCTTTAAGCATTTCTCCTTGAACATATTTTCATGTGGAATCCTCAAATTCCATCTTTGACTCAAAAAATCTAAGTTCTTCCTTCCATGAGGCAATCTCCTTCTACCTACACTTCATTTTCAATGGTTTCCAAATTACTCTATTTCCCTTCAGTGGAAAGATCCATCCTCCTCTCTGGTTTTCCTCTTCTTGTAGCCATTCCTTTAGTACCTCCAGTTGTACTTTAATCACTACAATTTCTCTTTCTCTATCCTTCATCTGATCGCTTTGGCATTCTTTAGAACCTCTTCTCTGATCCTCCATGATCATCTTCATGAGCTCCTCGCTCACCATGAGTTGCACTAAGCCTCTGCAACAACAAGCTCTCCCTGCTACCACTTACCTCATCAATCCCCTCACTAGATTTGGTCTTTTGGCAAGCACTGGTTCTCTATCTCTAGAACCTCTTGAGCACTCTCTTCTACTCTCTTTAGGCTATATCCTCAACTCACCTTCTCCTGAGAACACTTTTTTGTTCTCCCTATCCAACCTTCTGCTGGAATATCAAGTTCACTTCCATCACCATCAAAAACTTGTTTTCATCTTATCTGCAACCATAATTTTGCAATCATAATTTCAAATCAAATTTAAAATTATCTCACCTACAAGATCTCTGCATGATATTGTTCTCTTCATTCATTTATGTACTTTGAATGTACTACCTTCATTCATTCCTGTAAATGTTTGTTCACTTCATTTATGTATTTGTTGCATATCAGATTTAGAATCTGATCTCTTTCTCCTCTCATCACACATGCATTCAGATTTAATTAAAAAATATATATTTTACTTCAACAGAGCCTTTCCTACTCTAATACCACTTGATAGCAACCTAAAATTCCATTACCCACATTCATCTCTATGATGCATATAAAAATGCATGACTCATTTTTTAATCAAATTAATTCTCAATCTGGGCAAATTTAAATATATGCGGAAGCTACCTTTCTACAAATCTGATGCTTATAAAACCACACAATACAACCCAGATTAAAACTTCTTATGTGGAAGCTTTGTATCTCAAATCAGATTTGATATTTTATAATAAAACCCTTCATGGAAATCGAATAACATTCGATTTTGCAATAAAACTCAAATTACAAACTTCGATCTCACCTTATCAATACTCAACTTTGTAATAAAACTCAAAATCTATCCCTCAGGTCAACACATACCTTAGTGTATGTACCAACGTTCCACCATATAATAATACCCAAATGTTAAGAAACATTTTACTTTAGACCCAAAGCATATTATTATATCGATCCACAGCTTACTGGCCTTCTTTTCACCATTCATTAAGATATATATATATATATATATATATATATATATATATATGTTTACCATGTTAACATTCCAAACTTGGTTTTAAAATCCAAATAACAAATGTTCGTCCCATAGCAAATATAACACTCACCTTTTCATTAATTCCCAAGCAGTTTGATGTGCGTCCTCCATTGGATCTTCATCACCACTTAATCAAAAGATTATCGCATTCCAAAAACCCTGTGAGTTATCATTCCAAATTCACGCAAAAAAAATGGTAATTTAATGCCACCTCCAGGTTACGTATCAAGTGATGACCACTATTGTGTTCCATTTCAAATTTACCACTTACCAGTTTCAACCAACGCGAAAACCATCTCTTGGTTTTCGAATCCGCATTTGTTGTTTACTGTTCATGGTTCCACTCACAATTACGCTTCCGTTTCTGTTTCATTAACTCAGGTTCCATTACACTACACCCTCATGGATTCAACACAGTCGTGTTGATGCCTTGCTGGTATCATTCTCTTATTTTCTACTGGGCTAATTTCATGGTTCCACCATACTTGTCTACGCCTAAGACCTTAGCTTTCATTAACTCAGATTCCGATCCTGGCCAGGGTTCCATCTCAATTCTTTAATGCATGCATTCCATTGTGCTATGACTTCAATTATCTGTCTTCAATTCGATAAATTGAACAGTTTTTTAAAAACCTCTGCCCTTCGCTTCTATACAGGTTCTCTGCAATTAAACCATCCTTCACTGCGTTATTTCTTTGTATCAACCGCCTCATTCAACCCATGTTTGCATTCAGATCAGGGTTCTAATTAATCTTACCATCTTCTCCGCATACGAACTATGCATCGATTCTTCATTTTGAAGATCTGCTCTCCGGTGCATAGCTTAATCACTATTGTTCATTTCCTGTGGTGCAATCATCTTCATAATTACAATAAACATTCAAATCGATTTCAAAAACAAATTTACTGTATAAATATGATGCTTCATATGGAATCAAATTATTCCAAAACATATCCAAAGCAATTTATGTCTAAAATTATACACCCAAGTCCATTCTTTGACGGAATCGATCCATTCTTTGATAGATTCACACAAATTCACAATCACAATTAAATACACAGCCTTTTAAAATCAACAATTCCGTAAACATATAATTCAGGAATGAATATGAACTCAAAAATGAGTTCTCTGTATTTATACACACAGTAATTACATAGGAATTCTTCCTCCTCAGCCTGATATTCAATCAGTGGCCTTCTTCCCTTAATTTCCCGAAGGCTTACAATCAAAACCTTATTTTTCAATCCTAATCTACTCAAATCTCTGTCTTTTATGCCTTAGAGGCTTACATTTTATGCAATTAGGTCCTGAAACAAATTTTTTTTTAGTTCCTGCATTTGCTCAACAAAATCCTAAATATCCTATTTAATCCCTAAGGATCCTCTTTCCTCCATAATTAATGAAACAAAATCTAATTTAGGATTTAAAAAATATCTTTAATCCCTATACACTCTCAACTAGCTTAATTCACTCATGTTCTCAAAAATTTGATAACATTTACAATTATTCTCAATATTTAATTAAAAATCATTAAAATTCAGTCAAACTATTTATAAAAATCCAACTCCTTTTGAAAACTCAAAAACCCCTAATTTTGTTAAATTACCAGGAATTTTCTTTTAGCCTAATTCCCCTGCATCAAAAACATATGCCGGTGTGAAAAGGGATAGAAATAGGAGGAAAAAATAAAGCCTCTTTAGTGTGAAAGAGGGGCAAAGCAATGATCTAGCTACAGTTGACCAAGTCAACAACTCTGTCACAAGAGGAGGGAAAACTACTAGGGCAGCGCAGTTTTGAAGCAGGAAACTTCTCAAGGAAGTAAAATCACCAATTAGTGGGGCCTAGGAGGGGAAAGCTCACGAAGGATAAGATGGAGGAGATAGCAGCAAAGGATTCATTCACTCATTCATCTTGTCTCAGTCTTATGACTTTTTGCAAGCTTCAGCTGTTTAGCCAGAGTTGCAGCATTGTTTAGTGCAAAAGGATTCTCAGGTGGGAATTCTATCTTCATCATTAGTATAGCTGATTGGGAGATCTAAGGAGGAGGTCCTGAGTTCAATTATCATCATTTATCTTGAGGGGAACCATTCTCTAACCTAGATAGCGCAGTCACTCCTATTGATTGTGTTATTTCTGCAGTAGCTGCAGTAGTTGAGGTTGCATCTTTCCATTTGTGCTTGTTTCAGAGGAGGAGAATTCTATTTCACTCTGGGAGATATATTGAGGAAGGAATTGGGCCAATTATTGTATTTTTTGTCCATTTTAGATCATATTTGGTCTTCCTTAATACAGATTTGCTGGGTACAGTGTTATTTTCTGCAGAGCTACATTTTATGTTGCTATTTTGCCGGAAACCCTTGCCGGGGTATTTCGAGGTGATTGTAAAAGAGGTCTAACCTCTCATTTCTGATTCCATGCTTAATGAAAGCTCTATATATGTATTAAACTATACTTTTCTATATATTCCATAATAAAAATAAGGTTTTTGCAGTCTCTGGCATTTCTATTTTCTGAAGCAGTGTGATTGGGGTGATTTTATGCATATATGAGTTGGGGAGATCTGTTTATAGTAGCTCGAATGATTTTTTTCTTATGCCCTTTTATATTTAAGCTACATACAACATATATTAGAGGATCCAAGTCCTTTTCTATGTTTTTATTACATGGTTTTCTTTATACAACGTCCTCACTGAATAAATTGCCAAAATTCCTGAAAAGGAACATTACAATGGTATCAGAGCTATGCTCTTGGCTCAGCTTGTGGGGGGGATATTTACCTTCAACATGGAGAAGTAAGAAATCTCAAATATAGTAC
Source organism: Pinus albicaulis (assembly GCA_034641835.2). Lineage (NCBI taxonomy): Eukaryota > Viridiplantae > Streptophyta > Pinopsida > Pinales > Pinaceae > Pinus > Pinus albicaulis. The sequence continues at coordinate 7,289,126 of CM076578.1, forward strand.
TTCAAACACTACAGGACATTGCAAGGGATCTCAAGGAGATGAGATATGAAGAGGACTCTTTAGGGTTTTTCCATGAGGCAAGCACCATGCTATAGGGTAAAATTCTTGGGTTGTTGGTTATCGTATATCCCTCTCAGGGCTTTCCGATGCCCAAGGAAGATAGTAATATTAGTTTTACAATTAAAAAATATGGAATATGCATGTTCATATTGACTCAAAACCACTTGATAGAAAAATATAGAAGATTACCTCTTTAATGATCTTGGAGTCCTTTGGAGAGCACTAGGCAGCGAAACATCGGTCTTCCTTTACTAGCTCCAAATCTAGGTCCTACAATCAATTAAAGCACCTGTGTAATTTCTAACATAACATACATTTCCTATCAATTAAGCCAATATATAATAAACATTTAATTTGTGCACATCTAAGCCATTCATCTAATGCTATATAAGTGATTAAACAATAACGACAATATCAATGCATAGAATGGAAAAAACAGATACAGTTCTATTGATTTATAAAAAGGAGGATTACAACCGTCGGTTGCACCAAGCCCTCCTCAGCCTTCCAATATCTCTATCTCTCAAAGTGGTGATGTCTTGATCAACAAGTTCTCAATGAACCCCTTTGACCTTTGACCTTCACACTACAACAATGATCTCTACTTCACAAGTATTCGAAAACTTGACAATCCTTCGACCTTGAACCAAGAGCCTTCAACTCCATTTTATAGGAGAGATGGAGAGAGAAATCATTGCCCTTCTCTTTCCACCAGTTCTGAATAGGAAAAAACCAAGATGTTTCCCCAACCTCCATGCTTTTTCCTTCTTTGAGAGTTTAGTTGTTTATGGCAATGTCCAATAAGAGATTAGTGCTTTGCAGTTTCCTTTTTGTACTGACTCTCTTGTGAGAAAAAGCTGGAGATTCAAATCATTCTCCGTGGGTTTTTCCCATTTCAAACTTAAAACACGGGTAACACTGCCCTCTAGTGTAAACAGAGCGTTGCCCTAGCCACTAACGCGGCCTATTCACTAATCAGCTGAGTTATAACGCTCTTGTGTTGTTATAGAGAGGCGTTACCTAGGCAGAAATAGGTTTAATTTAGGTCTTTGTATTCCTTCCATATTTGTCTTCTCCTATGAGCTGGTGAGGAGGTATTTTGACCTGTAATAGATTCCCCCTAAAGTGTGAGGTCGGAGATGAAGACGATGGCCGAAATACTTTATAAAGTGTGTAGTAAAGATAAAGAGATTGAAAGACTGAGGAAAACCTGAAACAACAACATATGTCAGAAAATATAGTATCTGCCTTGAGTTGGACATTCCCATGCTCAGTAGCTTAAAAAACATGATTTCTCTATAATAGAGATATGAAGAATTTTTCCACCGATAATCATAATGTGGGAGTGTCTGTCATAACAAGATCAGGTTGAAGAAGCTGTCTCCATAAACAATATCACAACTTGGGGAAGGGAACACAACTTTTGTTGGGAAAAATACTGAGAGGGGGGGGGGGGTGAATCAGTATTTAGGGCATACTCAACTCTTTTCACTTTTTCTTACTTCAAAACCCATACGCTACTTTGATGAAGCCAACTAGCGTATACACGCGGATATCCTTCATGAAACGCGCGTATACACAGTGATCTTATTATGCCATTAATTCTTTACTTAGTTCTATGCAACATTTTTTCTTCTGATGATTAGATAGTAGTAAGCATGTGCAGTAATAACAGAATACACCATCACACATAAGCATCACACATGAACACCATGATTTTAGGTGGAAACCCAAGTCGGGAGAAAACCACCACTGTCGTTGCTCAGCCTTCAATATTTTATTATAAAGAAAACATCTTACAACTTATGTACTCCCGCAGAATCATACCAGTACGCAGGCACCCACCTGCACTCGTTTAGCAGCCTCTCTTGGAAGGGAGCTACGACCCCCTGCTCTCATTTACCATCCTCTCTTGGAAGGGAGCTACGACCCCTGCTCTCGTTTACCAGCCTCTCCTGGAAGGGAGCTACGACCCCCTGCTCTCGTTTACCAGCCTCACCTGGAAGGGAGCTACGACCCCCTGCTCTCATTTACCAGCCTCACCTGGAAGGGAGCTACAACCCCCTGAGCGAAGGCTACAGCCTCGGCCACCACCATGGACCACGTTTCATCAATTTTCACACTGGATCCAAAAGCTTTCTTTAGAGCACAACTTGCAGGACACTTTTCATCATATTTTCAGACTGGACCCACTCCACACATTTAAGCTCAATCATACATAAAACGGATACTTATAACTTCATCAACAGATAGTAGTAAACCAATAGAACAGATCAGACATCTCATACCACAAACTTCAGCAAACCCAAGTTTTTCATACGCGCTTTCCTTTCACTGATACCACGTATATACGTGCTTACATTCACATAAACTTGCATATACATCTGCACATTACAGAACAACCCATACGCGCTTTCTCTTCATCAAACCCGTGTATATATGCACTTCCGCTGCGACAAACTTGCGTATATATCTTCAGGCATTATAGGGCAACATACTTCTTCAGATCAGATATTCAGTTCATATTTAACTCTTCACTTCAGACAGATTTTTGCCTCATCTCAGATTTAAAAATTCCACAAACAGATCTAGAAGATACAAATACATTTCAGATCTAGATAACCCTCTTCATCAATTTCTTCATAGGTGCATCACAGATTTAGATCTATCATCAAAATGTTACCCTTTCATTCAGACGTACTTCAGAGTGAAGTATTCATTCAAACCCAGACTCATGCACACCCCTTGCACAATGATTTTCATCTCCTTATATAGGTTTACCCTTTTTCAATACCATGAGCCAAAACCACATTTCTTCCAATGGTATTCCTGGACGGGATCACATAGACATACCAACGCTCAATAAAATGGGTCAATACCATGGTAGTAACCCCTAGTTTTACATATTTAGAGCGCTTTTTACCATACGTTACTTGGCACGTTATTTCTCGCGTGCATACGCTACTTCTAGTAAGAAAACTCGCGTATGCCTTGAAACACACACTTTTCATCATTGTTCTAACACATACTGGAATTCCTTTCATCATTACGTTGGAGCTGCTCTGTAGACACATCAGATTTACATCATTACCAAGTCCATCAAGTCAAGAACAACTTCATAAAGTAGGTTGCCATCATCTTCATCAAGTGGGTTGCCATCAAGGACAACACTCTGCATCATATTGCCAACAACTTTAATGATGTAACCTTTGCCCCAAGGTCTTGACCGCTGATTCACTTAAACTACATATTCCTCGATATGTGAATGAAGGAGATGTCATCGAACATGTGAGAAATAATTTGATTACCAGTTGATAATGAAAACTATTAACAGACACGAAGGTGGCCACTGATAATGATGATGGTCCCTAAGATGCATAGTACAATCTAGCGAGTGTGAATAAAATGAGTTGAAGTCGAACACTCGTAGAATCATTCGACCAGGAGCCAATGATGAAGACCCTTGATAAAACACAAGACTACCTACCACTGATGTCTACAAGTATCCGGGTACTGATGGGTTTCTGGATCAACTTCCTAGATAAGATGTTGAAGTCGATAGGAAGAGATCTGTTGAAAGGTAGCCACAGAGGCGTCCTACATCAGTCAACATGAAACGAAAACCAACTGATTTTGTTTATGATTGAGATAATGAAGAGTAAATGGGGATGTCGGACGATAAATAATTTTTGGCATAATGAGTGGCTTGGTTGATAACAGGAGTAGTAGATAGCGAGATTTTCTTGAACAATAGAAGGCACTGTAGCAGGGTACTAGGCAGCTGAAGCTTGATGAAGACCAAAGAGTATGTTAGGATTTTACCGGTGCAGGGACACTGGGAGATGAAGGCTAATACTCATAGATGGTAGGGTTTGGCTAACTGCGAAAGAGTTTTCTAGGAAGTGCCATGTTCAAGAATTTTTCTTCCAAATCGAACTTTCTAAAATGTACAGAGGTAGTATCCATTTTGTCCAAATTTTTCCTCGTCTGATTAAGTTTAATGAGTCCAGACGAGTAAACTCGGTGAATTTTTCATATTTAGAGATTCTAAAAAATATCATAAAAGACAACTCTGTGCCCCGTCTGATTAGGTTTAACGAGTCCAGATGAGTAAAATCGGTGAATTTTTCATGTTTAGAGAGTCTGAAAAATATCACAAAAGATGACTCCATTGGGGTACCTTTGTCATGTCTTGATAACCGGGCATGGTAAAGGGAGAATAGTAAGCCCGAAATAGTTCATTTTCCGTAAGTTAGTCCATCGAGGCTGGAAAAGTGAGAAATCTATGTTCGATGGACGTCTACCTCATTTTGTTATGAGTACGAGGAGATGGAGTAAACTCAGTACTCTTTGTGAAATTTTAACTAGTCCAACAAAGAAAAACTCGATGCCCTCCATGGAATTTTAACGATTTACATGGAGAAAAATCGATTACCTCCGTGAAATTTTAACGAGTCACGCAGAGAAAACTCGGTTACTTTTTCAGTTTAAAGAGCTTTGAAAAGGGGGAAAATAATGGCTCCTTACTCTCTGTCGTCGTAGTTTAACGAGCCCGGCAAAGTCAACTCGGGTTTTTTTCAGTTTTATGAGCGAGAAAAAGGTTCCTAAAAAGAAAGCTCAGTGCTTCTTCATAGTTTTAACGAGTCTAAAGAAGAGAACTCTAGTTTTTTTGGATTAACGAGCAAGAAAAAGAGACCATAAAAAAGAACGCTCGATATCAACTTCGTATAAGTTTAACGAGTTCGAAGAAGGGAACTCGAGGTTTTTCGTATTAACGAGCAAGAAAAATACCATAAAAAGAATGCTCGAGAAAACATGAGTATGTCTGCATATGAATCTTGATCACTCATCAGAACATCTGTACCAAATCTCAAGAGTTGCGACACATGCGCAACAAGAATTCACGACTTTTGCTGACTAGCTTAAGAGAGTCATGCCCCAAAATTGGCTATAAGAAGGTCGGAAGACCTTCATTTTCACTATTTTGAGTGCTGTGAAGGAGCTCTGGGGTGAAAAGGGGTGAAATATTCAGCTGACAATTATGGTCAATCTGGGCAATGGTTTTTCTTCCCGCGAGATCCACGTAAGAGCTAAAACCTCCTACTATCATTTAATTGTATTTTTGTTACTTTTTGCTGGTTCAAAATGAGAAAATTGTGAGGCCCTAAAAAATTTTTGCGCCTAACGCAGGCCAGTAGTGTTACAGATGCGTTAAACGTATAACCCGTGAAGGGATGTTGCGTTAGCACACTCTGTTTTACACTGGGGCCAGAGTTAGGTGCATTGTGTTTTTTAGAAACTCGTTTTTTACTGTTTTGAAGTGGTCTAGGCAAGTTTTGATTGGTTGAAAACATTGCATTGGCAGGTGTTTAGCTGTTAATCATGAGTATATGGCGAGAGAGAGAACATGAATAGGAAGAACGAGAGATAGTGACGGATGCTGCAAGCTTGATGGCTCTCCACAGATGTGGATTGCTAAAATATGCCTTCTTAGAACTGATGAGGGATCAAGAGGACCTCCTGAGGTGGCTAATACAACAATGGGACGAATAGCACCATGTCTTTCGGATTAGGGGCAATGAGCTCTCAATAAAAAAGGATGATGTTTACTTTTTTACTGGCCTATCATGTCGTGGGCCGAGGCCCAATTTGACGGGGTCAAGATCTGACCCACGTTCCACTGCTGATCTGATTCGTGCGCATTGCATACGTGACACTCAGGTTGTGAGCAACCGGGTACCGATCGCACAGGTGGCTTTGAGACCATTGAGGTCTATCTTATGGATGATTGTTCACTTAGTAGGTGCCAAGAGTCAGCATGTGGCCACCAAGGCCTAGGTGCTCCTAGCCTTGGACTATATGCAGCCTCAGGTTTTTGAATGGTGTGACGGAGTTTTCCATCGCGTCCGAGCAGAGCTTACCGCATGTAAGACCCATACCCAAAGAGAGTTTGGGTACGATACATTTATTGTCTCTTTCATACTGGAGCAGGTACCACTGATGAGGCCCAGGATCCTCACAGCGCCATTGGGCCCACACGAGCTGAGGCAGGCTCGGTGGGCAGCCTTGCTTCTGCGGACTGGAGAGGGTCCCGTCCGCCACTGTTTGATGATGGATTTTTTGATTGGCTAAACTCCTAGATTATCATGATTGAGGATTATCCCTATGCAGGGATGAACTTCACAGGCGATCCGGAGTTAGTATTGCCTCCTGGCACCTAGTGGGGGCTCGATGGTAAGAAGGAAATGATCAGTGTATTTTATGGAAGTACTTTTTTTTTTGTCTTTTGAATGGTTATGTAATTTTTTGTTGAAATAGGGTGAAAATTATGTTTTGACATGAAGCGTTTGTTTGCTTGACACAGATGTGGCACCTGTCCAGCCAGTTAGGGATCCTCGCTATGCATGGCGAGGACTACAGCTACCTGGGGCTGGCGCAGTAGCAGAGGATGCAGAAGCTGCCAAGGATGATGATGCCCAGGTTTTACATGAACTCTCCAGAAACCTGGAGGGTTTGAGTATGGGCATACCACCCCTTCCTATGCAGGAGGTTCCAGTTCATTTATAGCAGCATATTATAGGTGTGCAAGAGAGATACTTGGTGCCTCTGAGGAGGATAGCCAAAGCAGTTGTATGTTATCATGATCATCAGGCCTAGCTGGCGGGGCAGACGTATTAGTGTTAGAGTGTAGCTTAGTGTAGCCAAATTTTTGTAAAACACCCAAGTTTTGGAAGATTTTTTTGATGTAACTTATTGTACTGGACATGACACACACACACACACACACACACACACACACACACACATATATATATATAGATATAGATATAGATATAGATATATATATATACATACATACATATCTTTTGGTGATTTTGTGTTTTTTATTTTTTTATGTATTTTTCAATGGGATCAAAATATAATAATGTATAAATCTTTTATAATAAATGTAATAAATGCCAATCTAACACATAGTTTGCCAAAGAATCAGCTAATGCATTAAATTCTCTAGGAACGTGCTCAAATGTAATTATTTGAAATTGACATTCTAAAAGTCACACCCTTAAAAAATAACGTAACAAGACTATATGATGGACCCGGTAATGATTGTTTAACTGCATAATGACGAGTTGGGAGTCTAACCTGACCACTAAATTGGAGATGTCATGAGATGCCACTTCCGTGAGGAGTTGGATCACTGACATGTACTCGGCAACATTATTGGTGGCGCTACCCAGGAAGATTCCCTCGGAACCAAGGAGGTCCGACTCATGAGTGTAGAGAACCCAAGCAGCTAAAGAAATGCATCTAGTGTGACGACTAGCACCGTCCGCATATCCGATGTATGATAAGGAGGGTGACGGCATCTGTGTGAAAGAAAAATATTATTCATGAGAAAAAACACCTCGAAAACCAAAAAATATCTAGAAACATCAAAACAATAGGCAAAACTTATATACATAAAATTACAAAGCATATGCCTAGTGCGAAACTAGTCAAAATACTTCTTTAGATAGAGCCTGTTGCAGGGCTCGGCGAGTGGAATTCCATTACAGTCCTGAAGTTCGTAAGCCCCTTTTGAGAGGACTTTAGTGACGATGTAAGGACCAAGCCATAATGGTTGGATTTTTCCTGCCCCAAGAGGTCATGTTTTTAATCATAGAGTAGAACAAGATCGCCCTCTTGGAAAGAATAAGGCTTGACAGATTTGTCGTATTGAGCTTTGACTTGGTGCTGGTGAGCTTCGAGTGCTAGTGTAGCATCTTGACGAGTTTCTTCCAAATGATCGAGTGAGAGCAACCACTCTTCTGTCATGGTGGTGCTAGGCAGGAGTTCAATGGCGAGTTTGAGTGATGGAATTTCGCATTCGATTGGAAGTACTGCCTCCAGGTCGAATGAAAGTTGGAATGGCGTGAAACCTGTGGCAGTTTTGACTGACGTTCGGTATGCCCATAACATGGAATACAACTTCCGATGCCATGTGGTTTTATGATTTCTGACCAATCGACGAATCATGGTTTTGAGGACGCCATTTACGGCTTCGACTTGACCATTAGCTTGAGGATAATAAGATGAAGAATGATCTTGACGGAAACCTAGCATAGATGTTAATTCAGTAATCATATGATTCTGGAAGTGGGATCCATGTTCTGTGACAATAGATAGGGGCATGCCGAACTGACAGATTACCTGATTGAACAGGAAGAGAGCGGCGGTTTCGCCATCGGCCTTGAAAGTGGGAATGGCTTCTGGCCATTTTGTAAAATAGTCGATTGCAACCATGATGTAGTTGTGTCCATTTTCCGAAGTGGGATTGCAGGTGACGAAGTCAATTCCCCATTTAGTGAAAGGACCAATGGAGATAACCGGATGAAGGGGGGTAGGGTGAGCATGAATTTTCTTTGTGAAAATTTGACATGGATGGCACTTCTTGACCGCTGTAATGCAGTCTTTAAACAAAGCGGGCCAATAGTACCCTGCGCACAAGATTTTTTGGGCAGTAGCGATGCCCAAAAGATGACCACCGCATGCCCCTACATGGCAGTCATTCAAAATGTGTTCCGCCTCATCGAAAGTGAGACAACGTCGGAGAATAGTATCAACACCACGATGATATAGTGTATCATTTTGCACGGGGTAGTGCTTTGCTTGGTGGCGGATACGACAACGGTCATCGGATGTGAGAGTTGGGTGGAAGCATTGGGTTTTTAGGTAGACCAAAATGTCTCCATACCATGGGTCTAAAGAATCGACCAAGTATATAGATTCATCAGGAAATGGATCATGAGCTACTTCTCCTGGGTCGATTCGGGGAAGATCCGATAATAATTCAGTGAAGACGAGGGATTTCTTTTCTTTGGCAGCTGTGAAGACCAAATCAAATTGCTGGAGGATTACAATCCATTTGGAATATTTTCCTCCAATAATTTGTATAAACAATATATGTCGCATGGTGTTCTCCAAAGCAATAACCGTAGTCTGTCGCAGCAATATATACTGTCGGAGTCGGGTGATGGAAAAAACTACCACCAGAGAAAGTTTCTCCACATGTGAATAACGTAATTCAGGTTCGATTAGACCTTTGGATAAATAGTAAATCACATGTTCACTATCGTCATTGTGAACTTGAACCAAAACCATTCCAAGTGAGGATGGTGAGGTGGCCAGGTAGAGGAGAAAGTCGTGTGAGTAGTCGGGGGCACTAAGGAGTGGGGCTGAAACAAGTGCATGTTTTAAAGCATCAAATGACCGTTGAGCTTGGTCATCCCACAAATCTAGTGTTCCTTTCTTCAATAATCGCATAAATCCTTTCGTCATCTCGACGTAGTTAATGATGAAACGACGCAAAAATTTTGCCTTCCCTTGCAAACATTGGAGTTGAAGGATGGATTGTGGTGCTGGTAATTCAAAAATCACCTTAACCTTATCAGGATCAGCCCTAATACCGTGCTTCGAGACAATGAAACCTAACAGACGTCCTGAATCAACCATAAATATGCATTTATGAGGATTCAAATGTATATTGTAGAATCTACACCTAGCAAAAATTTCTTTCAGATGAGCGAGGTGATCAAGTCGTTTCTTGGAATGGGCCGGAAGGTCATCCAAGTAAGCCTATACAATATGTCTAATTTCATGAAAAGCGTAATCCATAGCCCGCTGAAAAGTTGCTTCAGCATTCTTCAGTCTGAATGGGAGTTTTCGATACGCAAATGTGCCCCACGGACATATGAAGGCAGTTTTATGCTAGTCATCTTTTCTAATTGCAATTTGGTTAGAGCTCAAGAATACATCCATGAAGGAAAAAGATTCACATCTGCCACAATCGTCGAGAATCTGATCAATGAACGATGTAGGATAATTGTCTTTGGGACAAACATCATTCAGATCGCGATAGTCAACACAAACTCGAATGGTGCCTTCTTTTTATCGACGGGAACCGGATTGGAAACCCATTCTGTTAAAGGAATGGGATAGATGAAACCAGCATTTAAAAGTTTTTCTACCTCAATCTTGATGACGGCTGCTTTGCGCGGGTGGACATGTGAGTCGCTACCGAATTGGTTTGGCAATGTCATAAATCTTGATTTCGTGCTCGACTATAGATGGATCTATGCTAGGCATTTCATCATAAGACCAAGCAAACACATCGCAGAATTACTTGAAAAGGGATGTGAAGCATGCAATTTCCTTAGGATTGCAATCGGCTCCAATCTGAATATTTTCCACGATACCCGTTTTGACCGAGATATCAATGAGCATTGTCTTAGAAAGATTACCCATATTCCCTTCCGAATCGAGAGTTTGAACGGTCGTGTAAGCAGAGGGAACCATCTCAGGTGGGTCAAAGGATGGGATTTCAGTTTTTATCACGTCTAAGTCAGTCATCAAAGCGCGATGGTGAAACTCTCCCCAAGGTCATTCTTCTAGAGTCATGATCTCTCAAATAGCTTCGTCTATAGGCAAGACTTCATTGAGGAGATCTTTAGAGAGAATTGTGATGGTGGGAGGTTTGGACCTTTTGTCGAAACCATAGTAGTGGAGGGTTCAGATGTTATTTGGATGGCTTGGTAAGCCAACTCAGCCGGTGAGAGCGGCATCTGACCTCCATAGGAATCAATGTCTAAAGGTGCTGGGATGATCCATGGGTCGATAGAGCCATCCAAAGTGGTGGATATCATTGCAACCGTGTTTGGGATCTATGGTAGCGGGAGAGGAAAACAACCCAGTAGGGAAGATGCCTTCAGAAGAACGGTACCAATACTGACGTAAGAGTCAAGAAAGCCTCCTATTAGGGGTACAGTGCTACTTGGTAACGTGGCATAATCAGGGGTGTAGAAGGATAGCTGATCCACTGTGACTATTTTCCCATCCAATGGAAATAGGATGAGTTGGAAGACCGAAGACACAATGGCGGTCATGGCATAAGACCAACTGTGACCAAGCAATAGATTATAGTCTAGATGGCGCTCTATGACTTCAATGTCCACGTTTACTATTTTCCCACTCAAAGTGATGGGAAAGCTAGCAAGGTATCCTTTTGGGAGGAACGTGTGGCCATCGAAAGCTTTGAGGGAATTCGATGGCTGTGTTAGGGTAGGAGAACCTAAATTGAGCTAGCAAGCTTGTGACATAACGCAGGTCGAAGCACCTTCATCTATGACAGTGCGATGGATTGGTCTCCCTTTTGACACAACCTCCACCTAGAATGCGAGTTGGTGTGAGAGGCAAGGTTTAGACTTTTCCATATCAAATATAGCTAGCATGTAATCCTGGGGGTCTATTCCACAATGGCCAAAATCAAGGCTTTACTTTGTGCTGGACAGGTTTGTAATACTTCGAGAGCAGACATAGCTGACGGTGCCTACTCCAAATCTTCTACAATGTTGTAGTTTTGGGCTGCACATGCAGAGGTGTTATGATTCATGCGTCGAAGTGTCCCTCTGGGGGGACAAATCACGGGGTCAGCAGTAGGCCGTTCGATATGAAAATCGTTGGGCGGCAGTGGATTTGAACTAGTACGAGGTTCTTAACCATCTATGGTAGGATTTCCATAAAGCTTGGCTCAAGTTTGAAGTTCAACACTCTCAATGCCATAAATGGCAGATGGTCCTTCGCCGGAAGGATGTGAACCACCATTTCCCTGTTGATGGGGTTGTGGCGGATTGTCAACCATGTGTTGATGTTGCTACTGTTGATTAGGGAAAGGATTATGAAGGACAACAGGTGTTCGCCCAAAATTCTTGTTGGCAATAAAATCGGTTCATTCCTGCATCCAAGGACATTTGTATGTCAAGTGGTCCTCCGCACAGATCTTGCAAGGAAATTTCATGGGTTTATCCTTCCCTTTGTCATTTTTGGCAGTGTTTTTCTGATTATGGTTATTTTGATTATCCGACTGCTCTTCCGAAGAAGATGTCTTTTTCTTGTTCTTCTTATTTTTCCCGCTAGGTTTTTTGTGAAGTTTGCATAGAATTTGCCTCGGCGGTAGGAAGAGTAGTCATTTGGTGAGGGGCGGTGGCAGCCGAAGATGGCTGGGAGGCTTGCCCCCGAGACTGTTTTGTGGCCACACCGGAGATTGTGCCCACAGGACCGTCACCATGTGCTCCAGTTTTCTGAGTGGCCAGAGGATTTGGGATACCAAGGGAATTGGGGAGTAAATCATATAGCGTGCCACATTGTGAATAGATTAAATCCAAATGCTGGGCATGACAAATGCATTGATCTTCTGTAACCACACCGGAAAGGCCAATGTCTTTAGAGATGTGGGGTAAGAGAGATTTACAAAACCAATTGGCTAAGAGATGATCTGGGATTGGCACTTTGACTAGACTTCTCCTACGTCTCCATTCATGAATGTGATCGGAGATGTGGGTGGTGGTGTCTTGGCGCAGCGAGGTTAACAGTTATTGTTTGGTCTCAATCTAGTCTCCTAAACTGAGCTCATTTAATTGTCAACCAGGATTTGTAAACTGCTGAAGTGAAGTGTACTGTATGTACCTAGGTGTTTGTTTCCTAATGCGTTGTGTGTAGTGTTTTGTGATGTTTTTGGTCTTTTGTGATGATTTATGATGTTTTTGGTCTTTTGGTGGTTTTATGTTCTCAAGGAAAATGCCTAGAAAGTTGATGGAAATGAGCTGATGATTAAAAACAGAGTTAAACCTAATTGATGGATAACAAATGGCAAATTCAATTGGAAACACTGAAGCTGAATCTAAACTATGACTAAATAAAAGCAAAGCTTGATAATGACTTTCAAACAAATGATTCAAAACACAAACTAAACTTGAGAAATGATCACTAAGCATGCAAATCCTCTAACTAAACAGTGAAACAACTAACTTACAATGATGCAATATTTTGTCCTTGATTAGAGATTTGAAACATATTTAGAGGAAAATCATTGTTATCATCATAAGATTCTCTATTCTAGAACTAGTTTCTATCTCTATTCTGCAATTTAATTGAATGTCACAAAACCTTTACCCAAGAGTTTATTGATTTCTTTCCAAAGTAGTCTTTTGAGGAAGAGCTCTGTTAATGAAATGATGAGGAAATTGCAGATGTACTTCAGGCCTTAAAATGGTGTTGTCTTCTGTTCATATGGTTATAGATCAATTATGGATTTTAGAACAAGAAGAGGTTTGTGAATAATGAAGGCTGTCTTGTTAATCCTAACAACTGAAGTAATCTATTGTGCAATGGATGACAAATTGAATATGGAGTGCAAGTGCAATGGGTTAATCTAAGGATGAACTTAAGATGTCACTAATCTAGAATAATGCTGAACTATAAGTCATCATCAAACTTGAAACAAAGTAACTGAACATGAGTTAGGTGCAATTAAACTCCGGAGTATTCTAACTATGCTATTATGCATTACTCTATGAAATTACACAATCTGTTTGTCCATCATTATTGATATTTTGGAAGAGTTCCTTCTTTTGGAAAGATAGAACAATTCTGACTGTATAATTGGATGCAAATGCAAATATAAAGGACTGAAAGCAAATTAAAAACTAAGATATCATATCCATATCCTACTCATCATTATGATGTCTTGGGCAAGCGTTTAAGAGCAAGAACAGAGATGATACTTAGTACAAACACACAACTAAATCATTCATTATCACGGTCATGTCTTGAACTTCTTAAGAATTTCTTGGAAGAGTTTCTTCTTGTGGAAGAGTGATTAGAACAAGTGTAACTGTGATAGTGAACATCAAAAACTACAACTAAATCCTACAGTACTATAGCTATTCATCATTCATCATTATAATCTTTTGGAAGAGTGTCTTCTTGTGGAAGAGTTAGAATGAATATAACTACAGTAGCTAGTTAAGAACAACTATGAATTCAACTTCTAATCCTACAATACTATAGTCATTTTCCCATTCATCCTTATAGTCTTTTGGAAGAGTCTCTTCTTGTGGAAGAGTTAGAACGAGTACGACTACAGTAGCTAATTAAAACAACTATTAATTCAAATTCAAAATGTAAGGGCAGCTATAAGACTTATCTAATTTACGCAAAATAAATCCGTGCAAGAGGCAGGGGCCCTCTACCACCTGACGGCATTCAAATTCAAATTAAATCACGCTTCAAAACAACACGGTCTGCTCCATTAAAGATGAAATAGTTTGAACATAATACTCTGCGTCTTCAGGAATGTAGCCCAGAGTTTAAACAAAATCTAGCATCAAATCTAACATAAAATCTCTAACATAACTCTCGGCCTCCCAAGTGTTTATAAAGCAAATGCACATAACAATATTTGCAACAATTCAGGAACACTGTCTTTCCTTATTGGAATCACGTTAGGACTCTTTGAAGTGACTGCGTGAAGAGGAAAAGACATCTGGACTGAGACAGTCCTAATAGAAGTCTTCCTTCCTAAATGTGTTCCCACGTTCAAAACCATACCCAGAATTCGTTTTTTGCTCCATGATGAGCAACGAACCATGTAGACATGACGTGGATCATGCCCATATGCGGTTTTTCTCAAGAGGCCACCTGGAACATACTCAAACATGAAGGCAGCTGCAGAATCGCCGGTTAGCTACGGAATGTCTGCATTCTGCAGCTAGTTCCGGTCAAAATGCTTTACAATGGAAAAAATCACAAAATTTAGCAAGTCAGTCATATAAATCATTCTAGAAGTAATTTTAACTATATTCACTGATCAATTGGGTCTAGGATAGCAATGGACAAAGGAAAATGAGGTAAAATGAGGTGAAAGAAAGCACAATTTTAAAGCTCAACATACCCCCACTGCTGTCTCTTTGCATGTCCTCATGCAAATTATCCTATCAACTCAGAGGCTTCTGCAAGGACATCTAATCCTCTCCTTATCCTTTGTCTGGAAGCTAGAGATCTTCTGGGTTTTCTGATAACAAGTTTGAACCTTAGGTTGGTGAGTGCCCTTATTAGCTTTTTGTTCTTTGTCTTCAACTTCTCATTGGTCTTCTCCACTTTTTCTATATGTAGGGATAAGGTTGAGTTCATATCAGTTTTGAGCTTGACTTGATCCTTGAGAATTTCATTCTCATTTTTGATGTGTCTATTCAGTAATTCCAACTCATACCTATCCCTTCTTAATATATCTATTTCAGAGAGTGGAGGACTGGGGGTTCTCTCTCTGCTTTCTGAAGCTCTCCTCTCCAAAGTTTCCACATAGTCATAAATTTCCTGTTGAGCAGGGTCAATTTCAGGGGTTCCTTCATAAAATTCTTCTTCAATATCTTCTTCCATGGATGTTTCCTCGTCTTCTATATCAATCACCCCTGTTTGTTTGATTAGTGTTTTCTTCAGTTTCCCTTTGAGTCTGTGGCTTCTCCTAGGCCGAGAAGATCCTTCTCCTTTCTCCATGGCAGATTTCTTGATTACCTTTCCTTCCTTAAGTTGCCTCTTGATTTGGGTCAACTTCTCCAAAATGATTTCCTCACTGCTCTCTTGGACTGGTTTGTCAATTTCAACTTTTGAAGCCCTCCATTTCCTACTTCTCTTTGTAGGCTGTGGTTCAGGTGATGGTTCTTTTTCTTCTTCAAAATGATTTCTTATTAAGAAATCATCCCATGTATCATTTGTTTTAGCTAGATGATGTTCAATCAAAATTTTGACCAAACCATGATGATATAGGGTTGTCTCTAAAAATTGAACTCTTCTTTGGACACAGGAAGCCATCTTCTTCAGACTTTGAAGCAAGAAATATGGTAGGTTTAAGTCTTCCCCCAGAAAATGCATCATTAGTCTAATGTGGTAGACATAAAATGTTCCATATATACCCTCACATGTAATAATTTTTTGCAAAAGAAGTAGTATGTTTCTCCATTTGTTTTTCAATGCCGAACTGGGAATTCCTTTCTTAAATACACTGATATCCATACCTAGTGATTTTAAAATTTGTTTCCAGGAGTCATTGTGGAATTCTCTATTTTTGAACCATCTCTCTCCAGTTCTGAGCAACCCTGTAGCTTCTGCAATGAAAACTTCAGTGACAGTAAATTTGACATCTCCTACTTCAACTTCGGTTCCTTGAAATGATCTTGCAAATGTTTTAGTGACTTCCTTGTGGAAGCCATTAAATTTCTCCAAAAATTGAAGCCATCCTATTTGTTGTAACATTTCTTTGCATTGTGGGTAACCTTCTAAATATTTTGAACCTACTGGTTCAGTCCTTACAATGAAACCCATGATTGCTTCCTCTCTTTTCAAATTAACACTCTTCTACCCACAAAAACAATGACTTTCACTTTCGGATTGAAATGGATTTAAGTTCTGAATGGAAATGACTTCAAACTTGGAATGACATACCTCTGATTAATAGTGGCAACAGCCTCAAAACTTCGGGCTAATATGCCTCTGTTGACAATTTGAACTTTAAACTGATATGTCTCTGTTTGGTAGTGACAACTGACTTCAACTTCTTCACTGCAATACTTCTGGCTCTTAGTAGCAAATGGTTTCGATTTCAACACTGCAACACCTCTGTCTCTTGGTGACAAAAAGACTTCAAACTCCACACTGCTACACTTCTGTGTTTATGCTCAAACTCTGCCCACAGTGATATTTTGTCTGCGCACGGAATCAAGTGGCTTCAAGTCCTCACGCTGTTATGCCTCCAAATTTACCCTTCTGCTCTGCTCTAAGTTTACAATGCTCAATGCTATTCAAACTGATATCCTTTGGCTCTGCTCTCGGTGTTAAAAAAATATCTCTGTCTACGGAATGAAATGCCGGCTACAGAATGGTGTGATTGCAGTGGTCAAGGAATGGAGTAGTGGAGTGAGGTGGAGGGAATGTATTAATGATTGAAGAGACGGCGGAGGATTTTACGACGGCAGAGGGAATCATCATTGAATGATTTGGTTAAGAGACGTGGAGAATTCAAACACCTCGGCCATTTTAACCGCTCATATGATATCGGATATGAAATTTGAATTGAGGAATTTTAATCCAAAGTATGTGGAGGGTTTATAGGTATTGATCAATAAAAATAATTAAAACAACCTTTTCGAACAATCCATAACTAAAACTATGCTAAAATTTAATGAAATTCCATTATAATTTAAACCTGTTACCTCTGCCCTTCATTTGATTTTTGTAATCTTTGTCTTCTCTGCTCATCTTTGGAAAAGTCTTCATAATTTTTTTGATGCTTTTGATTCATGGATACACTGGGTCACTTTGTTGAAATTCTAATGTCTGCTGATTGATGCCTTCAGGGATTGTGGCTGCAGAAAGACTGTCTGGCTGCAGAAAGGCTGATCAGCTGCAGAATGTCCACTGAGCTGCAGAATGTTCCTGTAGAGCACTTTAATCATGAAAATGGAGTGTTTTTGGAATATGGGTGAAATGTTATATGTTATGAATGAAGATGGATGATGGATTATGATATGTATGAAGTGGATGATGAGATGGAATGGATTCAGTTTATGAAATGGAGTGAAAGAACATAAGGACTGTACTGCAATTCATGACATGTTTTATTCACTTACAGCAAGACATCAAATTTTGTATTTTGACATGAAAATGAGATGGATGGAAGATGGAATGGGATGAATGAAATGTAGAATGGAGTGAAATATGAATGGTGGAATGAAATGGAGTATGGATGAATAAGTGAATGGAGTGAAATGAAATGAAATGAATCATAAGCACTATGGAAATGAACTTATGATTTTTGTAACAGCTGCTTATAAAAACAAGAATGGGAAAAGTTAGAGTGTCAGAGAGACTCTGATTTTCACCCTATATTTTCTGTATAAACATGCCAATCAGCGATTGGTTTTCATTTTTATACTTTTATTTTTTTTATTATTTTTTTATTATTTTATTTTTTATTTTATTTTTTTTTCAAAAAGAAATGCTTCAGAAAATTTAATCAAGTTGATGAAGAAGAGAGAGACTCTTCTTCATTAACTTCACATCATTACTTCCTTGGAACTTCTTGACAAACTCTTCTCTTGAGAGTGGCTTGTGGTATAGCTTCAGTCTATGACCATTCACAAGAAAAGTGACCTCTTCTTCATCTATAGTTCTGATTTTTACTGCCCCATTATCAAAAATTTGAACAATTTCATATGGCCCAAGCCAATGTGTCTGAAATTTCCCTTGAAAATCCTTGAATTTTGAATCAAACGAGAGAGCCCAGTCTCCCTCTTTGAATTTCTTCTCCTTGATGAACTTGTCATGCCATCTAGCCCTTTGCTGTTGGACTAGACTTGTTTTCTGAACTGCATCTTGTCTGATCTCATCCAATTCATTAATTTGCTCCAGTCTATGCTTTTGTGCCTCCGTTAGATCAAGTCCTAGCTGAACTTCCATCTTGAAGGTTTGAATTTGGAATTCTATGGGAAACAAAACTTGCTTTCCATAAACAAGCTCATAAGGAGTATGGCCTGTTGTGTTTCTCCATGTAGTTCTATAGGCCCACAAGGCTTTAGGAAGCCTATCTACCCAATCTCTTCTATGTAGATGAACAATCTTTGTTAGGATTCCTTCAATGACTTTATTAGTGGATTCCACTTGACCATTTGCTTGTGGATGATAAGGAGTAGATGTTCTATGTCTGATTTTGTAATTCTCCATCATTTGCTCCATTAGCCTTGATGTAAATTGAGCTCCTTGATCTGTAACAATTTCCCTTGGGACACCAAAACGAGTAAAAATATCCTCAAAAAGAAAAGTAACTACGGATGATTCATTAGCAACAAGTAATGGTTTAGCTTCTACCCACTTAGTAACATAATCAGTGCAAACTAATATGTATTTCTTTTGTCTTGATGGAGGACTAATAGGTCCTACAAAATCCGAAGCCCATTTTTCAAAAGGTTCAATGTGTACCTGAGGTTGTAATGGCATCTCACCTGAAGGAGAAGGTTTCCCTACCCTTTGGCAACTATCACACCTTTTGACATATTCCTTTGCATCTTTAAACAAAGATGGCCAATAATATCCTAAATTAAGGATCTTATAGGCTGTCCTCTTATCTGCAAAGTGTCCGCCACAAGGTTCATCATGACATGCCTTGAGAATTTCGGGCATCTCATCTTCACGAACACACCTTCTAATGATCAAATCTGGACCTGTCTTGTACAACTCATTAGCGACCCATGAATATCTTGCACTATCATTAATGATTTTTCTTTTATTCCTTGCATTCATAATTGAAGGAAATTTTCCTGAAACTAAATAATTGGCAATATCAGCAAACCATGGAGTTTGAGTAGAGATTGCAAAAAGATATTCATCGGGAAATTGATCTTCAATCGGAGTGTCATCTTTGATATTTTGGATTCTAGACAGGAAATCAGCCACAGTGTTTTGTTTTCCAGGCCTATCTAGAATAGTAATGTTGAATTCTTGCAATAGTAACAACCATCTTATAACTTTGCCATTAGTGATTGATTTATTCATTAAGTATCTAATTGCAGAATGATCAGTGTGAACAAAAGTTTCATAGCCTGTTATATAGTGTCTAAACTTGTTTATGGCATGAACAACAGCTAAAAACTCTTTTTCAGTTACAGTATAGTTTAACTCTGCAGGAGTCAAATTTTTACTGGTATAATAGATGGCATAGGGAATCAAGTCTTTTTGCCCCAATACTGCTCCTAGAGCTGTATCGGAAGCATCTGTTGAGATATGAAAAGGTAACTTCCAGTTAGGTCCCCTTAATATAGGTGCTTCAGAAATTTTGGTTTTCAGGGTTTCAAAAGCTAACTGGCAATCAGAAGTCCACTTAAATTCACAATCTTTGGTGAGTAATTTGAAGAGTGGAGATGTTATTTTGGTGAAGTTTTCTATAAATCTTCGATAATACCCTGTAAATCCTAAAAAACTTCTAACATCTCTTTGACAACTTGGAATGGATAGGTTAGAAATGACTTCAACCTTTGCCTCATCAACTCTAATCCCATCCCCTGAAATGTGGTGCCCTAAAACAATACCTTCAGTAAACATCATAAAACATTTTTCATGACTAAGTGAAAGGTTTGCTTCTTGACATCTTTTTAAGACTTTTTCCAAGTTTTCTAAAGCCTCTTCAAATGTGTCCTCATAAACTGTGAAATCATCCATGTACACCTCTACACAGTCATGTATTAGATCTGAAAAAATTCCTAATACTGCCCTTTGGAATGTTGCAGGTGCATTGCATAATCCAAATGGCAATACTCGGTAGGCATAGGTACCCCAGGGACAGGTGAATGTAGATTTGTCTTGATCTTCAAGTGCTACTTGGATTTGATTGTAACCACTGAACCCATCTAGGAATGAAAAGTACTTTTTACCTGCTAATGTATCTAATACTTGATCTATGAAAGGTAAGGGAAAATGGTCTTTAAGAGTAGCTTTATTCAGTTCTCGGTAGTCAACACACACCCTCCATTTTCCATTTTTCTTAGGCACAATCACCAGAGGAGAAACCCACTGACTATCTGAAATAGGATAGATGAAATTAACATTTAACAATTTTTGCAATTCTTCCTTAACAATTTCCCTAAGATTTGGATTCATCCGTCTTTGAGGCTGTCTGATTGGTTTACAATTTGCCTCTATATAGATATGATGAGTACAAGTCTTGGGACTTATCCCTTTCATGTCAATGTATTCCCATGCATATGCAGAAGAATGTCTCTGTAATACTTTGATTAACTCTTCTTGTTGAGATTTTTCTAGGTTCTTGTTTATGTTCAAAGTTTTGCCTGGAAAAATTTCACTTGTAGAGCTACCAAATTTGTCCATAGAATGAAGAGACATCTGCCTAGATGACAAAAATTCAATATTGGATCCCTCCTGAAATGATTCATGTTTGTGTTCTGGAGAAGATTCAAAGTTTTCTAGAGTATTCAAAATTTGATTATCTTCACTAATTTCTGAAATTGTGAAGAGTGGTTGTAAATATTCTTCATCCTCTATCCATTGAGTGTCATCTAGATCTGTAATTGTCCTAGATGGAGGATATAAAGTGAATTTCTTTGTTGAACTACCATCAGAAATATACATATCACCAGACCTACAACTAATAAAAGCATCAGCTGTGGCCAACCAAGGTCTTCCTAATATAACAGGATGGCCTCCTAGATTATTCTTGGGAGTTAGGATCATGAAATCTACAGGGTATTCCCAAGAATCTAGGGACACTGGAATGTCTTCTATTACCCCATCTAGTTTGATCACCGATCTATCTGTTAATTGTAACAGTGTGGGTGTAAAGAGAATATTAGGAAGTTTCAGTTTGTCCATGATCTGTCTACTCATGATGTTTATTGCTGCTCCTAAATCAATGAGTGTGTTTTGAATTTCAATTCCGTTGATGTGAATTTTGACAACTGGATTTCCTGGGTCAAGATACTTTGGAATAGCAATCTTGCCCATCATAATATCTGCTATTTGTCCTACCAGTTGAATTTTCTTGGTTTCTCTTATTCTTTTTCTTGTTGTCTTCATACTCAACTCCTTTATTGTTTTGGCTAAAATTGGGATTTACTTGATGGCTTGCAATAATGGAATTTTAATGCAAACATTTCTCAATTCATCTAAGAAATCATAATTAGGCACCATGATTTGTTTTTCTACACCTTTATCAATTTGTAATCTTTCCGGAAAGGGAGGTATAGAAGTAGATGTGGATGGTTGCTCTAATACTGGAGTTGGATTTATTGGATATTTTTGTTTTAGTTTTTCAATGTTTTGGTCTTGAAAGGATGTATCTTCCTCAAGAATTTTATTAACCCGTAGGGAGTCTTCCTCAGAATTATCTTGTTCTTGTATGATCACAGAAGGTTTCCTCTTGTCAAGTATCCTTCCAGACCTAAGTTGAACATCACTAAGGTCTAGAGGAGTAATTAAATAAGTTGGAAATTGTTGTCCTTCTATCATGTATGTATTCGGGGGGTTCTTATTATTGGGGTTTGGTATGGGCTGAGCTGGTAATTGATTGGATTTTTGAGGGAATGGTAATGGAAGTGGTTGATTTTGATGAGGTTGGTTCAGATGATGTTGTTGAGAATTTTGTTGAAAGTTTTGTTGAAGATTTTGAGGAAAATTTTGTTGAGGATTTTGAGGATAAAAATGTGGATATGGTGGATAGGATGGTGGATACTGATAGTATGGAGAGTATCTTCCATAGGGACTTTGTGATCCTTGTGCCCAAGATTGAGATTGATTTTGAAATTGGGGCCAAGGTTGCTACCAAGAATTCCAAGGTGGAGGTTGATGATACATTTGATCATGGAATCCTTGTGTCTGAGGTCCCTGCCAAGGTCTTCTAGATACAAAGTTAAGAGACTCTGTGGAATCTGTAGGAGTTTCTTCTTGAAAAACAGCCTTGAGACCAGGAAGAGAAGGACAATTCTTGGTCTCATGTTTCTCGGAACAAATGACACAGGTTTCTACAACTTTTACATCCAAAGGACATTCTCTTAGGGCATGTTTCTTTCTACATTTGGGACAAAAGATTGCCAAGGCATCAGATTCAGCCTTTTGCTTGTTTTGTATCTTGAGGGTGTCTATTTGTTCACTAAGACTCCCTAAGATGTCAGACTTAAAATCATCAAGCATGTGTCCAATTTCTGATCTACTTACTGTCCCAGAGGCAGATTTACTTGCCCTTGCAAGAGCAGGATCTCTTGGACCTTTGACAGTTTTGGATTTCCCTCTTGAAAGGTTGATACATAACTCAGATATTTCAGGTAATGTGAGTTGTCATATATCCCATTTTCCCATCATGTTTAGGATTTCCAACCATTCATCCCTAATTGTTTTCAACAAAAGAGCTTTTAAGGTGTCTTCATCTAGATTTTCCATTTTTTCCCTTTTGATGTTGTAATTAAATCTTTCCAACAAATCTTCTAAATTTTCATCTTATTTTTGTAACATCTTGAACACTTCTTCCTTATGATTAACCGGCATACAATAATCCAAGTATCTCTCTAGAAATGCTTGTTTCATGTATTCCCATGTTCTAATAGAGCTACTGATTAGACTCATAAACCACTTCAATGCTGCTCCCTTCAAAGTTGAAGGAAATAATTTCAATTTTTGAGCATCTTGTAAATAGTCATAAGTCCTACACAACACTTCAAATTCGAATAAGAAAGTTTCAGGATCTTCAGTTTTAAGTCCATAGAAGTTTGGAAGAACAGAGGGTGAAATGTTTTTCATGGTTGTATTGATTTCTTCATCAAGTATAGGGAACCCAAAAGAGCTTCCTATTCTACCTCTTCCTCCATCTGCACCTCTACCTCCTTCTCCTCTTCCTCCTTCTCCTCTACCTCTACCTCTTCCTCCACCTCCAAATAATGTGTGTTCTCCATTAAAAACTCCTCCCCCTCCTTCTTCTGCCATGGTTGACTCTCCTGTGGAAGTAGAAAGGTTTGTGTTCCTAACATGAGTTTTTAGATCTTCTTCTATGGCAGGTTCAGTGGATGAAGTGGAAGGTTTCTCTAATGGAATATTTGACCTTAGATCTTCTAGAAGTCTAGGATCAAAGGAGGATGGAAGATGGGTTTGAGTTGAAGGTGTACTAGCTCTGGATCTAGATGAAACAAGTGGTGTTCTAGAAATCAAACTTCTGCCTCTGCTGCTTATAAATATTCCCCTTGAATCTCTCTCCCTACGCATAAAATTGTTTTTGGATGCTAAGAAACAAAGGTTACCTAGTTTTCACTTCCCCGACAATGGCGCCAAAATGTTTGGTCTCAATCTGGCCTCCTAAACTGAGCTCATTTAATTGTCAACCAGGATTTGTAAACTGCTGAAGTGAAGTGTACCATATGTACCTAGGTGCTTGTTTCCTAATGCGTTGTGTGTAGTTTTTTGTGATGTTTTTGGTCTTTTGTGATGATTTATGATGTTTTTGGTCTTTTGGTGGTTTTATGTTTGCAGGAAAAATGCCTAGAAAGCTAGTGGAAATGAGCTGATGATTAAAAACAGAGTTAAACCTAATTGATGGATAACAAATGGAAAATGCAATTGGAAACACTGAAGCTGAATCTAAACTATGACTAAATAAAAGCAAAGTTTGATAATGACTTTCAAACAAATGATTCAAAACACAAACTAAACTTGAGAAATGATCACTAAGCATGCAAATCCTCTAACTAAACAGTGAAATAACTAACTTACAATGATGCAATATTTTGTCCTTGATTAGAGATTTGAAACATATTTAGAGGAAAATCATTTTTATCATCATAAGATTCTCTATTCTAGAACTAGTTCCTATCTCTATTCTGCAATTTAATTGAATGTCACAAAACCTTTACCCAAGAGTTTATTGATTTCTTTCCAAAGTAGTCTTTTGAGGAAGAGCTCTGTTTATGAAATGATGAGGAAATTGCATAGGTACTTCAGGCCTTAAAATGGTGTTGTCTTCTGTTCATATGGTTATAGATCAATTATGGATTTTAGAACAAGAAAAGGTTTGTGAATAATGAAGGCTGTCTTGTTAATGGAATAGAACTGACCACTGGCGGGGAGGATGGTGGCAAACCTGTGATGGTTTCCATTGGCATCAACCCTGTGGATGTTGGTGGTGAAATGGATGTTTGTGCGGCCGAAGACATATCTTGGCGTGGCAGAATCTGAACTATCACAGGCCTCAACAGATCAGTGAGTGGAGGATTGTAATGAGGTACAACCCCTTCCATGAAAGGGTCCTCCAAAAATTCCGTATGATATGAGGCTATGTAAAAATCAGGATTAGTCAATGGAGACTGCTCTTCCGCAGAAGGCATGGGTTCACCAAGGTTCAATTCTTCCTCAATAGTTAGAGGAAGTAGAACTTGTTGTCGTCGAGACAGATGGCGTGGGTTAGATGACGCCACAGTGACCTATTTAGTTTTAACCAATTTTAGTAAATTGTGATTTATTATAAAGTCTCAATGACAGTAACCACACACCTAAAAAAGAAAAAAGGACTCTCTAAAATCAATCAGCAAGCAGCTAGAATAGAGTGTCGTGTCTGAGTACTACCATTTTCTGGTGATGAAATCCAGTATCACAATAGTATACAGAGAGGGTTGGTCGAAAGTACAGTTACAGTCACTCTAGAGCTTTTCCCGAACCTAAGACGATAGGTGTAAGCACTCTCGTGAAGACGAGTACGCTCCTAAAGACCGAAGATAGAATGGGTCTGTCTGTTTCAGGTACCAGGACAGCCCGTCCTAGTCACCTTGTGTAAGTACCTAAAAAGTATGGCCACTAAAGATACCTCAAATCACAGACATCATTAGGGGGGTCCACAGTCAAGGACAGTGTGCTATATGGGCAGAATACCTAGATCCCAGATCTAGTTTCGACATCCCCGAAGGGAACCCCAATATATAGCAGACCCACTAGATGCAGTCGAAGGTGGGCTACCTTCTTGTGCACACAAGTTTTGTCTCGTGCTGAGCTCCGGTAAAGGAACAGTCCCGATAATATGAGTGCAATAGGATTTCGCTCGTTAATGACTCTAGTTTCAAGTTTTGAGATCTTGGGTGATTTTCTCACTTTTCCTAACCCAAGATCCTAGCCTGAACTACTGTTTGTATGAGCTCAAAAAATAGTAATGTGATTGATTTTATTATCGCTTGATTCTTAGTGTACTTGATTATTAGTCTTGCGGAGGGGGAGTGGACGTATGAAATGTAATGAGACTCTGACTCAAGAAACCATGCAAAACATGCTCTAAATATTCAATTCGATGAAGAGTATTTCTACAAGGAGAGGTTTCTTTTCAACATCCATGCACTAATGTTCAAATAACACAGTTCAACTTTAAAGATTCAGACTTCTATCTACCTCTTCTTAACAGTCTATGAACTGAAATTTTTAGAATTAACTCGGCTAGATGCAGAAAATCTAAAAAAAAAAATCTTCTAAAAAGTAAATGATTTTGACACTAACTTTTCAAACAAGAGCAAACAAATAGAAATTCCAGCTTAGTAAACAAGCACAGGGATTCATTCAAGGAGAGATACTGATGGCCAAAAAACTCTGCAACCAAAACATAATCCCAGCAGTGAACAACAAATTTTGACTGAGTAAAGCACTGTCTCTGGGTAAAGACAGCGTTAATCCAGAGACTAACGCACTGTATTTAAGCAGATTCAACGTTATAACTCACTGGAAAACACACAGAGGTAGCGTTAGCTAGGGTAAAGTTCTTCAGATGGTCAAACAAAAACAAGATTGAACTCTGCAAGTTTTTGAAATGTCTACTGGGCATAAATACTGGTCGGAACGATCTGTGAACAAAGGAAAGAAGAAAGGAGGAAAGAAATAGTCTGGAAACTATGGGGAAACTCCCCAGTGGAGTCACCAATTCTACTATAGGGTAAAATTCTTGGGTTGTTGGTTATCGTACATCCCTCTCAGGGCTTTCCGGTGCCTGAGGTAGACAATAAGATTAGTTGTACAGTTCACAAAGATGGCATATGCATGTTCATATTGACTTAAAACCACTTTATAGAAAAAGATATAATATCACCTCTTTAATGATCTTAGAGTCCTTTGGAGAGCACCAGGCAGTGAAGCAGCGGTCTTCCTTTACCAGCTCCAAATCTAGGTCCTACAATCAATTAAAGCACCCATGTAATTTCTAACATAACATACATTTCCTATCAATTAAGCCAATATATAATAAACATTTAAGTTGTGCACATCTAATCCATTCATCTCATGCTATATAAGTGATTAAACAATAATTAAAATATCAACGCATAGAATGGACAAAACAGATATAGTTCTATTGATTTATAAAAAGGAGGATTACAACCATCAGTTGCACCAAGCCCTCCTCAGCCTTCCAATTTCTCTATCTCTCAAAGTGGTGATGTCTTTATCAACAATTTCTCAATGAACCCCTTTGACCTTTGACCTTCACACTAGAACAATGATCTCTACTTCACAAGTATTCGAAAACTTGACAATCCTTCGACCTTGAACCAACAGCCTTCAACTCCATTTTATAGGAGATGGAGAGAGCAATCATTGCCCTTCTCTTTCCACCAGTTCTGAATAGGAAAAAACCAAGATGTTTCCCCAACCTCCATGATTTTTCCTTCTTTGAGAGTTCAGTTGTTTATGGCAATGCCCAATAAGAGATTAGTGCTTTGCAGTTTCCATTTTGTACTGACTCTCTTGTGAGAAAAAGCTGGAGATTCAAATCATTCTCCACGGGTTTTTCCCATTTCAAACTTAAAACACTGGTAATGCTACCCTCTAGTGTAAACACATCATTTCCCTAGCCACTAACACGGCATATTCACTAATCATCTGCGTTCTAATGCTCTTTTGTTGTTATAGAGAGGCATTACCTTGCAGAAATAGGTTTAATTTAGGTCTTTTTATTCCTTCCATATTTGTCTTCTCCTCTGAGCTAATGAGGAGGTATTTTGACTTGTAACACACCAGCACTGAAAATGGCATGGGGCATTCAATTGCATCACAACGCTCCACCATGCCTTCATTTCTAACTGAAGGAGATAAGGAGGGCACTCTGGGAGAATATTTTGAAGAGTATGAACTCCAGTCTCAAAGGTTCAAGGAGCACTTGAGCTTTCAGGATTTTTTCCGGATCAAGGATGGGAGGAGGATTAATCCTCATCAAAAGGAGGAGAACTTGATGCAGGGATTATCCCTACAGTACAGTATGGTAGGGTTCTTCTTGCCCACATTTTATGGGACACCTATGTGCACAGCAAATTCTTGGGTGGAGAATCTGGACACATACTTCATGCTCAACAAGGTTTCTGAGATAGAAGCCATCAAGATAGCTGCATTGCACCTAGAAGGGGAAGCTCAATATTGGTGGTTTCATGGACTGAACACACTTGGGCACCATCATATCAGTTCATACTCAGCTTTCACCAAGAAGCGATTGGAGAGGTTTGATCCAAGGGATTCGGAAGCCCACTTTGCCAAGATAACCAAGCTCAAGCAGGAGGGAGATCTTGAGGATTACATTGCTGAGTATTTGCAGCTTTCAGTGATGATATCCAACCTCACTATGAGTAGGAAGGTATGCATGTTTTTGAATGCGATGGATGAACCATTATAAGGGTTGGTCAAATCTAATAAACCAACCACACTCCTTGAAGCTGTGGAGAAAGCTAGAGATCTACAACACATCTTGCCCAGGGCAAGAACCTTTTTGCAGTAAGAGACTCACTCAAGACCAAGGGAGACAATCCATGTTTAGTATTTGGAGGGAAAATGTGTTACAGGAGGGACACATCATGTCAAGACCTTCTCAAAGAAGGATGCCAACACTGTACAATCCATGGAAGACTTTGCTCCGAGAGGGGGAGTTGTTGCAGCATTAAGAGGAGTCCCAAAGTATCTAACCTTGAAGGTGAGAGGCACCATCATGGGGCAAAGAGTTTCTGTATTGATAGATAGTGGAGCCACTCATAATTTTATTGATGCACAACTAGTACAAAGGAGAGGAATCCCCATGGAGGAGTTTGAGGGATTTTCAGTTTTGGTCCCAAGAGCTATGACCTTGCAATGTGCCAAGTATGTTCTGGCACTAACCATTACTATGGGGACCTATACATTGACAGACCACTTCTTTGTGGTAGATATTCCAGACACCAATGTCATATTGGGAGTTTAGTGGTTAATCACTCTTGGGAGAGTTACCACTAACTGGAGAACCATGGAGATGGAATGGACAGGAGGGGAGGATGGCCAGCAACAAAGAATCAAGGGTTTAAACAGAGATCCCCCTTAGTTTGTTTCAGCACATAGGATGGAGGCAGATCTGCATAAAGGGAATGTTGAATGAGCAGTGGAGCTACATATATCAAAGGTGAAGGGCAACGATTCACCGGTGCATCCAGATGTTCAGTCTCTCTTGGACTGGTATTCTACAGTATTTGGAGATATCCCACCAGGGAGACCTCCTGACCGAGGGTTTGAACACACCATTGAGTTGGAACAAGGGGTCCAAGCAGTAATCACTACTCCTTATAGGAATCCCAAGGCTTATAGGGATGATATTGAGAGAGCTATCCAAGAGCTACTAGCTCTAAGACACATCCGGCCTAGTACTAGTCCTTTTGCTTCCTCGGTGGTTTTGGTAAAGAAGAAAGATGGCACATTGAGGATGTGCATTGATTATAGGGCCTTGAAAAGGAAGACTATGAAGAACACGTACCCTATACCCAAGATCGATGAACTCATGGATGAGTTAAGGGGATCCAAATACTTCTCCAAGATTGATTTGAGGTCTGGGTATCATCAAATCAAGGCGAGGGAGCAAGATATCCCCAAGACAACATTCAGATGTCACTATGGGCATTTTGAGTTTCTGGTAATGCCCTTTGGATTGACTAATACTCCAAAAACTTTCCAATCCTACATGAACCACATCATCCGTGGTCATTTGAGAAAGTTTGTATTGGTCTTCTTTGATGGCATTCTTATCTACAGCCGCACTTGGGAGGAGCACTTGTAGCATATTGAGACAGTCTTACATATCCTCAAGGAACAACAATTCTATGCCAAGCTCTCCAAATGTGAATTTGGCCTCACAGAGATGTTGTATTTGGGGCACATCATAGGAGTGGATGGAGTGAAGGTACATGAGGAGAAGATCCAGGCTATCAGAGATTGTCCTGAACCCAGGAATGTTACAGAACTCAAAGGGTTTGTGTGCATATGCACTTATTACAGGAAGTTTGTGAAAGGATTTTCACAACTAGCAGCACCACTCACAGACTTGACAAAGAAGGGAGCTTTCCATTGGACACCTACAGCGCCGAGGGCTTTTGATAAGCTCAAAGAGGTAATGAGTAGTTGTCCTTTTTTGGTTTTACCTGACTTTTCTCAACCTTTTGTGCTAGAATGTGATGGATCAGGTGAAGGTATTGGGGCAGTCTTGATACAAGGTGGGCATCCTATAGCCTTTGAGAGCAGGAAAATTCTCCCTCATGAGAGTTTATACCTCATCTATGATAAAGAAATGTTGGCTATCATGCATGCATTAGCCAAATTTCGGAAATACTTGGTGGGGAATAAGTTCAAGGTGAAGACTGATCATAACAGTATTAGATTCTTCTGTGAACAGAGAAAACTCTAGGAGAGACAACAGTAGTGGTTGAGAAAAATACAAGCCTATGATTTTGACATAGAATATGTCACGGGGAAGAGCAATATAGTAGCTGATGCACTATCCAAGAGGCCTACAACACTATCCTTGAGGGGCATGGACACAGATTGGAAGGCTCAACTCTTAGTTGAGTATTCCAAATATGAATTTGCATCTGAGATAATTGATGGGGTGGTATCGAATGAGAGGTCTAGAGTGATGGATGAGGTTATCTATTACCAGGACTGGATCTTCTTGGCTAAGAATTCTAAGCTCAAGAAGAAGATATTATTGGCATCACATGATTCACCACTTGCCGGTCATCAAGGTTTCATGAAGACTTACAAATCTATCAAATAGAGGTTCTCATGGAAGGGTCTGAAGGAGGATGTGCTTGGGCATGTCAGAAAATGCCCCATTTGCCAAAAAAATAAGGGAGAACACACTCACCCTACTGGATTGTTGTAGCCACTACCTATTCTAAATGGGAAGTGGGAAAGTATCTCTATGGACTTCATCAATGGCTTATCGACAGTACAGGGTAAGGACTGCATCTTTGTTGTTGTTGATATACTAACAAATTACTCTCATTTCTTTGCCATTTCTGCCCATTATACTGCTTCACAGGTAGCTGAGCTCTTCTTCAGAGATGTATTTAGACTCTATGGTCTCCCAAGGACCATACTGAGTGATTGGGACAGCCGCTACATGGGTGGATTTTGGCAGGAACTTTTCCAATTAGTAGGGACTGATTTGACTCCATGCACTAGCTATCATCCACAAACCGATGGACATAATGATATAGTGAACAAGTCGCTAGAATGCTACTTGAGGAACTATGTGGCAGGGCAGTAGAAAGCTTGGCTGTGTTGGCTCCACTTGGGAGAGTATTTTTACAACACTACTCACCATACTTCTATTGGAATGACTCCATTCCAAGCCTTATATGGGTATGAGGCACTCTCATTTGCTGATGTTATGTTTGGGGAAACTAAAGCTCCAAGGGAAAAGGATTGGATTCAGGAAAACCAAGACATACTTAGGGCACTCAAAGACAAAATTGCCACTGCCCAGAACCAGCAGAAGATGTATGAAGAGCATGGTCGGATAGAAAGACACTTTAAGGTGGGATATCTTGTCTACCTGCGTCTTCAGCCTTACAAACAGTCCACACTCAAGAAGAAGGGAGTTGAGAAGCTCAAACCACGTTTCTATGGGCCATACAGGGTGGTCAAGTGTATCGATAAGGTAGCATATGAGTTGGAGCTTCCTAAGGGGAGCAAGATCCACAATATCTTCCATGCCTCTTGCCTCAAGAAGGCCATCAGGAGGAATGTAGTTGCCAACATGGATCTCCCCCCTATTGATGATGAGGGCCACTTAATCTTGCAGCGAGAAGCAATCTTAGACACAAGGGAGAGGCAGCTAAGAAACAAAGTCATCAAGGAATATCTGATTCGATGGAGGAATCTACTAGATGAGGATGCCACTTGCGAGGGAGAGAAGATCCTTCATCATCCTTCTTTATTGTTTCTTGTGGGAAAGCAACTTTTGAGCAGGGAGGACTGTAATGTTCCCAATTAGCCACTGCCACTTGGAACATTCTAACTGCTCCAATTTTGAAATAAGAAGTAGGAAGGCAATAAAACATATCCCAGTGTGAAAAGGGATTGAAATAGGAGGAAAAAATAAAGCCTCTTTGGTGTGAAAGAGGGGTAAATCAATGATCTAGCTACAGTTGACCAAGTCAACAACACTGTCACAAGAGGAGGGAAAACTACTAGGGCAGCGCAGTTTTGAAGGAGGAAACTTCTCAAGGAAGTCACATCACCAATGAGTGGGGCCCGGGAGGGGAAAGCTCACCAAGGATAAGAAGGAGGAGATATAACCAAAGTATTGATTCATTCATTCATCTTTTCTTAGTCTTATGATTGTTTGCAAGCTTCATCTACTTAGCTGGAGTTGCAGCACTTTTTAGTGCAAAAGGATTCTCAGGCGGGAATTCTATCTTCATCATTGGTATAGCTGATTGGGAGATCTAAGGAGGAGGTCCTGAGTTCAATTCTCATAATTTATATTCAGGGGAACCATTCTCCAACCTAGACAGTGCAGTCACTCCCAGTGATTGCGTTATTTCTGCAGTAGTTGTAGTAGTTGGGGTTGCATCTTTCCATTTGTGCTTGTTTCAGAGGAGGAGGAGTCTATTTCACTCTGGGAGATCTATTGAGGAAGGCCTTGGGCCAATTATTGTATTTTTTTTCCATTTCAGATCATATTTGGTCTTTCTTAATACATATTTGCTGGGTATAGCATTATTTTCTACAGAGATGCATTTTATGTTGCTATTTTGCCAGAAACCCTTGCCGGGGTATTTCGAAGTGCTTGTAAAAGAGGTCTAGCCACTAATTTATGATTCCATGCTTAATGAAAGCTCTAGATTTGTATTGAACTATATTTTTTTGTATAATTCATAATAAAAATAATGTTGTTTCAGTCTCCGACATTTCTATTTTCTGAAGTGGTGGGATTGGGGTGCTTTTATGCATATTTGAGTTGGGGAGATCTGTTTATAGTATCTAGAATTATTTTTTTCTGATTCCCTTTTACATTTAAGCTACATACAACATATATTGGAGGATCCAAGTCCTGGTCTATGTTTTTATTGCATATTTTTCCTTATACAACGTCCTCACTGAAGAAATTGCAAAAATTGCTGAAAAGGAACATTACACCTGTTTGGAGCAACCAAACCCTAGAATGCAAAGCTCTGATACAAAATGTTATGAAACCAGCTCAAAAAATAGAAGAAAAGAGAGATCAAAACCTTAGAATTCAGCCACTTCGAGGTGGAAACCTCATTTACATTACATAAATGAGCAATTCATAAAAGATACAAATGTAAAAACCTCCTTTATATATATAGGAGTCCATGCGGTCAAAATATAATCCTAGCCGACCTAAAAATAATAATGTAAGGGCACAATAATAAAAATATGGGGGTTACAGGGGTGCAACAATAACAATAAGGGGGATACGCTAATTCAATAATGTTCTACACTAGTAATATAGGGACCTAACATTTTATTTTTATTTTTATTTTCAAATTTCAGAAATGAAGAAGCGGATGAGTAAGCTAGTTTTGGTCTTCATTGTATGGATTTTCATTGTGCTCTTTCTCATCGGAAAATTGGGTGCCAAATGTGGAAAAGAGTGTTGGAAGGAGCCTGACTATAAGTATTTCCCAAAGTATAATGGGTATACATGATGATGATGATAATTAATTTTCACTAAGATGAACGTGGTATTTTAGACCTCAAGAAAAGAAAAAAAAGTAAAATTGTTATTCTTCAAAATCTTGTTTTTGCGATCACAAAGAAGGGAAAGAAGCACTCCAAGATCACTATAGTTGGGTTGGATTAATAACTCAAGAATATTAAAAGTTTTTTTGATGATAGGGAATTGAGAGTGGATGTGGGCAAGAGTTGGTCTGTCTAAAAGGAGGTGTTTTTCATCTTCCACCTTCTTAGTATCACAAATCTGATAGATTATGTCGTCCCAAGGAGTCTTTGGAGTAGTCTATCACCCAGTATAACTTTGAAGCTCATGAGAATTAGTTCTTATCCTAGAGATGCTTATTTTATTCTTAGTGTTGGTATTGGCATAAGGGGTCCTGACCCAGTTTCAGAGTTTACCACTCAACCAAAAAACCCTCCAAATATTCGCCCTTTTGACTATGACCTGCTTGCATAGATCAAAGTCTCACCTGAAGCAGTATGGAGGGGTTCTGGAACCATTTTACGTACCCTGAGGAAGAAAATAATGTGGTGGACCTAAATAGGTTGGTTGGAGAACTTATACAAATGGAAAACAGATGTGCACACATACATATTAATATTGATCAGATCACAGAAACATAATCGCATATCACTTCGTCACAGATATATATAAGAACAAATCTAGATCTATGTAATACATAATCATTTAGGAAAATTCATCCATGTATTCATCCATCAATATAACTTCATGAAAAAATAGCATATCTACAATAGATAAAATTAAGCATAACATTAGTAAAGTGATCTTGAAATAGAACCAATAAATAGAGAACACAATGCATAACACAGTTGCTTCGACAATACCGTCTTTGTATTAGATTCAAACCAATTCAACACATTAGAATTTTCCTTACACTTTACCCTTTCGCACACATAGCCAGCAGATTCCTCACATAGCCAGGACTAGGTCTCCATGCACACATCCAGCAGGAGCCTTTCTACCGAACCCATACTTAAACCATTAAAAAAAGTGTCACAGATACATAAAAACTCATATCTAATACAACAGTTAAGTTACTCCTTTACTTAGACTCGATATATCTATTTATATCCAAACGAGCGCACATATACTATGGTCTTCAAACAATGGTTTGAGGCCCATAGTTTACCCTTAAAACCATTTTACATAAAAGAGGGACTTTGACCCACCCCAAATCCCCTTAACCTTTCCGCGCAGTGTGCATATGAAAAAATTATAGAAAAATATATCCAAAAATGTACCCCAGGGGACCTTGCTCTAACGGGCCCCCAACATATACATGTTACTCGTCCCAAGTCATTGTGGTGTCTGCTCCTTCATCTTGGCTTGGAGCGCAGTGAAAAAAAATTCGAGAGGGAGAAAAATTTCCAGAATCTGCATAGCAGCACCCTGTGTTTCAATGACCAAATTTTCTGTAGTGGGCCCTTAAGTGGTAGGCCCTTCAGTGGCCAACTCGATACTTCTCTGTATTTTTTGAATGGATTTCAATGTGGTATCCAATGTCTATGATAGTTATAGAGCCTCCTCGGCCCATGAATTCATTCTTGTCTCTAGTATATGTTGTTTCTCGCATAGGTCCTCAATCTCATTTTGAATTACCTGGCCCTCCTATAAGTGCCGAGCGGGCAATGCATTGTGTAAGGACTAGAGTAGGCACCGCCACCCTAATGTCAGAAATTTTTGATCCTTTACACGCAACTCATTGTGCAGCTAAAGTACCATAGGGTCATTATGAATGAAAGTCCAGACACCCATGTCCTCATCCAAAAGATGATCGGACTGCTTGACCGCGACATCAATACTACCACTGGTCCACTTCACCTCGGCATCCCTTTTTTCTCTGACTTTTGGTGGGGATTCAGGCTATAATTTCAATTGTAAATCAACAATTTGATGCTCAAATTCAGCGCATACAGTCTTAAATTCTATGTGCGAGGACTTAAATGCGGTAGTCAATCCTTCTAACTTCTCTTTCGGGGCAGTCATGGTATGGACTACTAGTAGTTCATTGTAGAGTTGGTTGATTTTCTCTTCGAGTGTAGTACATTGAGCTTCGGCTGTGCAGTAGGCTTCCTATGATGTTTTTTGTTTATGATGTGTGTCTACGACCTGCTTCTTTGAGTCGATGGTAGTTCTGTGAGAATGGGCCTCATGGAATTGGAGCTTGTCTACAATCATAGAGTGTGTCATGTGTAGTTTTCCTGCATGTAAAACAAAAAAGTTCATGTTAATATCACCAAAGCCTCTAAACTAGGTGCATCGGCTGAGGTCGACATGGATGGTCAGCACGGGGATTTGAGCAAGAAGACTAGCCCTAGTGTTCGGTAAGACTATGTTAAGCAGTTGTGCATTGGTTCCCTTTGGGCACATCTGCATCTGACTTGTTTGAGCAATGCTTGCCTGAATCAGGCTCGCTTGTACTTTTAATACGTGGATGTCGAGCTACACCCCCTTGAGCGCACTCTTGTACTTCACTTCCATATATTTCCATCTGTCCTCTATAGAGGATGTGACTATGTTTTCAATTTCATTAAAGTCATCTTCGGTCAACTTGAGGACCTCCTCGCCAGTGTCTTCAGACCCTTTTCTTTTAGTCCTCGATCCTCCTACGACTTGAAAACCACGCTTTGTGCCTTTGGAATTTTGCGCTTTCACTTTCTCCTCTATGTATTTTTGTGGAGTACCATTTTTCTCAGGTTCAGTGTCTTTCTCCAGGTCAATGGTTTCACCAGTTGTTGTTGGTGTGGCTTCTTTTTCTGTTGTTTTCTTAGCTGGCTTCTCCATTGTCTCCTCTGACAGAGTACCAGTGTGCGACTTGGTGGTTGTTTTCGAAGTAGACATCGATGCAGTAGGCTCAAACCACGCTAGCATCCACTCTGTAGTGATGTGTATCAGATCGTCTGCAGTGACTAAATATGGTAATTCATACCAAACTCCCTCAACTGTGCCCTTCGCGCGGATGTGAATATTATGGAAAGTCACCTTCAAATATGTTATCATGTTATATTATTCATAAAGTGTTGGAGAAATCCTTAAATTTGACTACACTTCCTGATAGAGCAAAGCACCGAATAATACACATAATATCTTATTCTCCATGACGCGTGCAGGGTCTGACGAATTCCATAGTGTAGCATACCGCGCGACCTTGCACATTTGTAGCTCTATTTCAGGAAACTGTGTTTCCTTTTTGGTTTTACAACCAATTAAGGTGATAAACAATAGAAACCAAGCATAATAAAATGCTTTCCTTCTTCTTGTGCTTCGTGCACATTTTCCAAAAATTCCTTGCATAAGTAGCGAGACCAATTGTAGATTACTCCATTTTTCGCATTGTCTGGCGAGAGAAATTACCTACATGGGCACCTCCTTAGGCCGACAGTTGCACATCATCTTGCAGGCCAAGATGAGCACTCCAAAATAAACAATGGGATCATTAACCTCACTTCCTACAAATCTTGTGCTCTTGCGTGAGACTTGGTACTTTGCTTTAATGTTCTCTGCCACCACCTTTTCTTCCGTCTTTCCTCAAAAGTCAACCATGACATTTGTGCCTTGAGCAGGTAGGCCAATGATCCAATGGATTAGTGCAACATCTATGGGAACACACTCTCCCAACCAGAGTGCATAATAATGTATGAGCACGGGTAATTTATGGACACATATGTTATTTATCGAGTTGCGCCTAAAGTGAGGGATATAAATAAATGAAAAAGGCCTATCTTGTGCAAACCCAGCACCAACCTCTTTGGCTTTAAGTGCACAATTCCCCTTTCATATTAGACATGATATAAGTAAAGCGTTGGCACAAGGTCATGATACTTATCAATATCTATGATGTCGCAATCCTCCATTCGTAGCTTCGACACTTTTGCAAACATGTCGCCTTCCACTGGGATGTTTTTAGGAATCAAGGGCATGTTGATACTCGATTGCACCTTTTCGATATCTTTGGTAACTCTTAGTGATGCTCTATATGGTGTGAAATAGGTCGGAAACCATGATAATGGGGCCACTTTGACCACATCCTCCTCTTCTCCCAGAATTATCTGAGGAAGCTCCGCCATAGGTCACTTATGGCACTCAACTTGTAATATCCCTAATTAGTCCTAAGCTAATTGGAATATCCACTTTTGTTTTTATTTCTTTGCTGAAATAATAAATGTGTAAAAGAGGTTCATCAAACTCCTAATAAAGAATAAATCAAGGCCAAATGTGAAAAAGGCTAAATATTGGCTATGTAAACAAGCACCCTTAGGTGTGAAAGGGGCTGGATATTTTGACTAGGTCAACCTTGACCAAATCTACCGCGTTGTTTTGGAGGAGTGGCCATCAATGAGGCACAACACAGTTCTAGATGGAGATGGTTGGTGTGAAAGATAATATTTCATTGAAGGTGGTTTAGGGTTTGCAAGCTCTTATTCTATATATGGAAGAGGATGGCAGTATGAATAGGTTGTTGAAGATATGATATTTTGATATATTGTTTATTTATAACATATAGCTTTCTTTAGCTATTTAGCATTGGGATTTCCTGTTTAGGAATTCCATATATTCCCATTTAGTAGCTCTTGGGAGAGTCTTGTATTGAATATTCCACTATCTGGCTTGAGGCCAAGCTTCTCCTTTCAACTACAACGCAGATCCTATTGAGGGTTTGGTTGTCTTTGCAAGCTGCAGCAAGTAGAGGCTAG
This sequence comes from Pinus albicaulis, assembly GCA_034641835.2. Taxonomy (NCBI): domain Eukaryota; kingdom Viridiplantae; phylum Streptophyta; class Pinopsida; order Pinales; family Pinaceae; genus Pinus; species Pinus albicaulis. The sequence goes on from CM076578.1 coordinate 7,327,280, forward strand.
ATCTATTCAGATCTAGGACATTTCAGTGTCATTTTTCAGTGGAGGAGTCTTCTACTCCAATTGGAGTGTATTGGAGTGCTTGGGCATCATTTTCTGATCTTGGCATGTGGCCAACTACTATATATACCCTACAGTGCGGTTTCTCTTCTAGATATACGTTATTCCTGTAGGTGTTTTTGCAGGGAGTTTGGGTGCACCATTTGGAGAGCTGGTTTCTGAGTGTTGGGGATCTTCCCTTCACTTTGAGATCCATTTGAGGAGATCTATACATTGTATATTTCAGATCTGGTCTGCACATTTCTAAATACTTCTGAATCACTGAATATTTCTGCAGATCTGCATTCTTAAATCTTAGATCTACTACTTGTACTTGGTGTAATGCTCAAAACCCCAAGGGAATTTGAAAGGGGATCATTTCTAGTGTATGGATCTATTATCAATATAAATTTTAATACACATATCTACTCTAGATCTTACATGTAATCAACAACAGTTTGCAGCCCAATAAAATTACGTTGTCAAGGCATTTTCAGTCTACCCATGTGGTTGCAGCACCTCTTTTGAGGGATTTTCTTCTATTGGTCTTGTATTTCCAGCTATGCCTCTTATGGGCCTCATTATACATCTATTTTTCTTCTATAAATACTTTTTAAGAGCCTTTTTATTGGACTCCTACTTTTCTTTAGATGAACTGTGTTCTTTTAAATGCATAAATGCTCTATATTGGTGCATTTCCCAATTGGGAATATTACAGTGGTATCAGAGCATCATCGTGGCATAGCCTGTGCATTCTAAGAAGCCAATATGTATTTTCAAGAAAATAAAAGACAAAAGAAGAAGATTGATTACGGTGAAGACAAAGAAGATAAGGGTGAAATCCATTTATCTGGAAGAATGAAAGGGAAATAGTTCTCAAAAAATTTGTTCCAAAATTTGCATGAGCTTAAAAGAGAAATCAAGGAAATGAAGAGGGAAATACATGAAGGTCCCTCAAGAAGATCGTTACATGAAGAAATCCCCAGTTCTTCATCTTATGTGTGCAAGAAATCAACTACACAATCAGATCTACAAGGTTGTTCTATGCCCAGATTTACTGCAAGAGAGATGCAGGAAGAAGATGCACCAAAGGAGGAGACTTTGGGTGATTATCTTCAGGAGTATGAATCTCAATCTTGGAGATTCAAGGATCACTTGAGCTTCCAAGAGTTCTGCCAGCTTAAGGAGGAAAGGATATCAAGAAATTACAATAGAAAGAGAAGAGGAACATTATTTCTACCAAATTTTGATGGATCCTCCACATGCACAACCAAAGAATAGGTAGATCAACTAGACTCGTATTTGAATCTACATCAAGTTTCAGAAAAGGAAGCCCTTAAAGTAGTAGCTCTGTATCTTAAAGTTAAAGCTTATGTTTGGTGGTTATTTGAATCCTTTTCATTGAAGAATGCAAATATATATACTTATGCAAGATTCACTAGGATATTAGTGAAGAGATTTGATGTAAAACAAACTAAAACATATTTTACTAAGCTAGCAAAGCATGAGAATGCAAAACCCTTGCATGAGTTGGAAAGATCTATTATGCCAACTCCACTTCAGATTTCTGTTGAAGGGGACAAAAACTTGTATAATACTTGGCCAAAGGCAAGATCCCTATTGCATGAAGAGATTTATTCTCAAAAGGAAGTCATGGAGATCCCTCTTTCAAAGGAAGACCAAGATCTAAGGTCTCTCATTGATAATGAGGTATTCTCAAATATTGATGAGGAGAAAGAACAAGAGGGCAGTAACAACGTTGTCACTTCAGAAGAAGAACAATCACCACATGGGGATGGACATGAAGTTATTGATTCAAGGGAAGGAGCTTTTGCATCTTTTTAAATGGTTCCGAAGGAGCATCATGTGACAGTAGTAATCGGAAATAACACCTTGCTCCAATGAGGAGGAGTAAGGATGTATCATCATCCAATGATGAGGAGCATGCACCCTTGTTTATTTAAAGGGGTTTCCATTCATAAGGAGGAGACTAAATTATGCAGCAAATGGATGGACACATCAGTCCACTCATTCATATAGTCTACTTCAGATCTTGATGTCTCTTTACATGGAGGCATTCCACCAAGGAGACCCCCTGATTGGAAGATGAATAAAGTGTTCTCTCAACTTGTTGCAACAATGAAATATTTGGTTAAAGAAGGAGCCTTGAGAGGAGCTACTACAACACTGAGAACCTTTGATGGGTTCCAAGGAGAGATGAGAAAACTTCTGAAATTGACTTTGCTATCTTCCACTCACCTACTTGCACTAGAAAAGAAGGATTCAGAAATCTATGATGACATGAGAATGGTGTCAAAATGCCACTCAATAGCTTTGGAGTAGAAAATGATACTTCCACACATGAGGCATATTTCTGAATTTGAAAAGAGGGTACCAACACTCTTGTATGCATGGGCCAAACTATGGAAGTTTTGGAAGAGACAGAGCTTTCAAAAAGAGGTTGACTTCTATGAACTTCAATCTTGTCTTGAGCAAGATCAGTTGCAAGAGAGGCAGGAAAGGTGGAGCTACAACACTCCAACATGTGACTTTGGCATTGAGTATGTCAAAGAGGAGAATGATGATGTGACAACTACTTCATTTCAGAATTTTACAACTCTGTCATTGTTGGGAAGCCTAGATCCATATTGGGAGTCCCAAATCTTGGTAGAATATTCCAAGAACCTCTTGACATATAAGGTTCTTGATGGGAAAATGGAAGATAGGAGGTATAGAGTGTTTGATGGAGTCATTTACTTTCATGATCAGATCTTTTTTACTAAAGAATCAAAGCTCAAAGATAAACCACTATACGCAGCCTATGAGATCTTGCTTTCTACTCCCACTTATTTCATTAGAACACAACATATTATCTTTAATGGATTCATGTGGGAAGGCTTTGAGGAAGATTTATATCAACATTTTTAGAGATGCATGACCCATGAGAAGATGGGGAAGATACATGACTCTATGGAGGAGTCAATTCAGCCACCTCTTTCCTCTTTTGGAAAGAGAAGAGATAGATCTATGCACCACTCCATTTTTATATGGAGAAATGTTGGTAAAGAATATACTTTTGTATCTCATAATTTACTTGATTATTACTTGTATTATTTTACCATGTATATGCAGGCCATAGCTCCTAAGAGGAGTTTCATTCCATACAAACTTCATGGCCAACTTTGGGCCACACTCCCTTGATGGAAAAAGGGAGATTCTGTTTCATGATGGGTGCATCCCTAAGGCACTAAATATATCTCACACTTTCAGCCATGGTGAGATGAATTCGATAACAAGTAAGTGGTGGGGAAACCACTTACCATATCATTATCTAATGAGGTTAGGAGATCTACTGCACTGGTTCCACTTATGGGACTATGATCTACCTCCATCATTGCATTTTATTGTTTATGTATTACTGGTTTTGACCCCTCATGATGATGATTCTCTTATATTTGTTGGGGACATGGTAGGAGGGATGACACATTGGATGGATGTGTCTATTGGGAATGGAACTTCCCATGTTTATTCATGCTTCAAAAGGAGGATAGAACATTATATGGATGCTACATTATATCTTCTATTTCCTTATGCAAGAGACCATATGTTTGGCTTATGTCTTTGGGAGAAGCCTCTGTAATATTCCTAATTAGCCCAAGCTAATAGGAATATTCAATTTTGTTTTCATTTTCTTGTTCAAGAATAAAATTGTAAATGAGGACAAATTAAACTCCTTAAACAGCAAAATAAATCAATGCCCATGTGAAAAAGGCTAAATGTGGGCTGCCTTAATAAAAATCCCTCGTGTGTGAAAAGGGATTATGACAATTGACTGGGTCAATAGGACCAAATATACAACGTTGTCCAGATGCAATGAACCTAGATGAACAACGCAGATCTAGTTGGAGGTTTCAAATGTGAAAGGAGCTAAACCTTTTGAGCTGGTTTAGGGTTTTGCAAGGCTTTCATCCTATAAATGAAAGAGGAGAGCAGCATGAGAGGGTTTGTTGAACATATTTTATTGAAAGGATTTTTCTGTTTATACACTTCTCATTCTCTGGCTGTTTAGCTGAGAATAGTGTTGTTTAGCACTTGGGTGTTCCTGGTCGGGAATCCCACCTCTTTCCTTGAGAGGCCTCTTGAAAGAGCCTTGCTTTTCTTGGTCCACTATCAGGAATTTGGCCAAGCTTCTTCTTCCAACTACAATTCAGATCCTATTGATGGTTTGATTGTCCTTGTGAGAAGCAACAAGTGGGAGATAGATCATTTCAGATCTATACACATCTAGCCCCTATTTTCACTGGGAAAGTCTTCTATCCCATTGGAAAGACTGTCCTAGATCATTGGAGCTCTAGATCCATACCTTGGCATCAGGTCAAAATCTACATCAATTATACAGTGCAAATTGTATCCCTGGACTGCGTTATTTTGCAAGTGAGAAGTTGCATGGTGTTTGGCAACTGTTTGGAGGAGAGATCTTTAGTGTAAAGGAGCCTTCCTTACACTGTGGTGATCCATGGATTAGCCATATAATCCATGTATGTTTCAGATCTGATTTATTTAGTGATGTATCTACTTCAGAATTTCTGAAGAATTCTGCAGATCTGCTACAATAGATCTCAGATCTACTTTTGTGCTTTCATGTTTTACCGAAAACCCCAAGGGGTATGTAAAATAGAGAGAGTCTAGTGTACAGATCTGATATAGATCTAATATTTTGTACAGATATCTATCCTAGATTTCAGTTGTAACCTAAAACTATTTTTTACTCATAAAAATAACGCTGTCAAGGCTTTGTAGTGAAATACATTGTTGCAGCACCTCTTTTAGAGGGTTTTTCTGCATAAAAGTCTCTTTCTTTCTCCTGTACATTGATTGGGCTATACTTTAAATCTGATTTTCTGTTTTACACATGATATTTAAGCCTCCATATTGGCCTACTACTTTACTTCAGTGGAACTACGTTATTTTCTGGGCAGTGTTCTTTATATTGCTGCAGTCCCCTTCTTTGGGCAATTTTCAAGCCTTCATAGGTGTGGGAGATCTGTTTAACCCACTTAGAGAGATTTGTTTCTGATATCCTCTTGGATTTAGGTCTTATATACTTATATCTAATGGATCCAAGGGATGATTTCAAGAGCTGTAGCAGCCACTCCTGAAAAATGCATTTTTTAGGCATGCCTTGCTAGCAGTCCCGATTTTGGGATATTACAGTGGTATTAAGGTTTCTTTCTTGGCACAGCTTGTGATTTGATGATTGAAGAGCCAATATGTCTTTTCATGGGAGGAAAATAATGATGAATAAATGTGGTTACACCAAAGACATAGAAGTAAAGGGTCCAAACCCTTTATCTGGAAGTTTGCAGAGAGAAGAGTTCTCAAAAACGCTTTCTCAAGCTATGCATGAACTGAAGGAATAAATCCAGGGGATGAAAAAGGGAAGACATGCAGATTTTTCAAGAGGATTCTTACATCAAGAAATCCCCATTACTTCCTACCATGTGTGTGAGCATTCAGTCACACAACCTGATCTGCAACGTTGGAGCATGCCTACTTTCCTGTCAAAGAAAGGAGGAAAGGTAGGAGCACCAAAGGAGGAATCTATTGTTGATTATCTCCAAGAATACGAATCTCAATTAGAGAGATTCAAAGAGAATCTCAGTTTCCCAGAGTTATGTCAACTCAAAGAAGAAAGATCCAGCAGCTACAGTAGAAGGAAAGGGTGCATGCAACACACTTTGGGTAGATTCTGTCTACCTACATTTGATGGATCACCTAAAGACTCATCGAAGTCTTGGGTAAAGAAGCTTGACACATACTTTCAGTTGCATCAAGTATCAGAAGAATAAGCCTTGAGAGTAGCAGCACTACATCTTCAAGGGAAGGCTTATGCTTGGTGGTTGTTTGAGTTCTCTTCCTTGAAGGGGAGAAATATCTCTTCTTATGCAAGATTCACTAGGAGAGTAGTGACAAGATTTGAAGAGAGACATTCGAAGAATTCTTGGGAGGAGAAGATCAAGCCGAAGAGATCTGAAGCTCTGTAGAAGTTGGAAGATTCCATGGATCCAACTCCAGTCCTAAACTTGGTTGAGGGGGTTGAAGATTTGCTGCACAAGTTACCAGAGGCAAAGGCCCCATTTCAATAAGAACCCTTTTCTTAAAGAGAAGACATGAGGATCCCTTATTCACTAGGAGGTCAAGAAAAAGGATCTCTTGATGACGAAGCATTCTCCACTGACAAGGATAAGGGGTAGAGAGAGCAGAGAAGATCCTCCAGTGTTGTGCTAGTAGGAGGAGATCTATTTTCATTTGGAGATGGAGATGAATCAATGGCTTCCATTAGAGGGTTTCTTGCACCTTTGCAAGGAATTGCAGAGATTCTTCCATATGGAGGACATGAGCATCATGTGTCTTTGCTAAAAGAAAATGAGACAGAACAGGGGAGGGGTCACACAACTGATCCACTATCAGAAGATGGGGCAAGGGATCTAATCAGAGACACTTTTACACCATTAAGAGGGGTCTCCAAGTTTCATGGTACTTACACATAGCAATCAGAGATTGATTTGCACAGTGGAAGTAGTCATGATATGTTCCCATCTATTTTTCACATGGGAATGAGCCATGAGACATCATTATCCTATGGTATGCCATCTGGGAGACCACCTGATTCAGATTTGATGAAAGATGTTTCATACATTGATGCTCCTTTCATAGATCCAAGGGAGGAGGGAGCACTAAAATACCATGCTACAGTGCTGAGAGTATGGGGAAGGTACAAAGAAAGGGAAAGAGTTTTTCGTTTGACATCATTATATGTTCTCACCTCTCAAAGTACATTGAGAAGATATGCTTCAAGGAGAAATAATGACACCATCATGAAGCATGGGAGGCAAGACTTGAATCAGAAGACAAAATTTCTTGAAGAACACTCTTCCATACATGAAGAGAGATGGTGTTCTCACATGCATGCTTTGGCAAAAAAAAAGAGGTCTTGGATAGATGACAGCCTCCCATGGGAGACTAACTTCCAAGAGCTTCCATCTTCTTTTGAGCATGTGTAGGTGCAAGGAGAGCAACAAGGAAGGACTGGAAACCTTCCACATTGTACCTTTGGCATGGGAGATTTCAAGGAGGAGGACAACAACATGGAAAACACTTCAGATGACACCCTATCAACGTTGTCATTGTTGGGCACATTAGATCCCTATTGGAAATCCCAAATGTTGGTGGAATATTCCAAGGATCTCCATACTTGCATGATTCTTGATGACCAGTTGCATGAAGGAAGCTATTCTATCCTTGATGGAGTAATCTATAATCATGGTAGGATGTTCTTGTCTAGAGCTTCCAAGCTCAAGGAGAAGTTACTATAGAGGTCTTATGAAGAGTTCCAATTCAGCCACACCTATTCTATGAAGCTCAACAATATCATTTTGAGGAGCTATTATTGCGAGGGCTTTGAAAGAGAACTACATCAACATTGTCAAAGATGCATGGACCTTGTGGAGTTGGAGTAGCAACAAGACTCTAAGGAAGAGTTAAATCAGCCCTCTCCTTCTTCCCTTGAAGAAGAGAGTAGATCTATGCACCACTCCATTGATATGAGGAGGATTGTTGGTGGACAACGTGTTCATAGTACATGTGTTTTATATTCTAATTTCATGCATTCTTACACCATGTTATTGCAGGCCATGACTCCAAGAAGGAGTAACATATTTTTTGAATCTCATGGAAATTGTTGGGCCACTAAAAATTCTGAATTTGGCCACTCCCTTGATGTGCAAAGGGAGATTTGTTTTCATGATGGGTGCTTCACAAAGGCACCAAATATATCTCACATTTTCTGCAATAGTGAGATGACTTGGGCAGCAAGTAAGCAGTGGGAAAGCCACTTACCACATCTTGGTTTGATGCAGGCAGGGGATACTCTGTGCTGCTTCCACATGTGGGACTATGATCAACCTCCTTGTGCACACATTTATGTTTTTTTGTACATTTTTTGGGAAGGCATGCATGAGCCCTATGGGATGAATACACTCCCTTTACTTTCTGTCTTATATTTCAGGGAGGGCACTGGGAAAACCATGATTGTTTCTTGTGATCCATTATTTCCTTATGGGAGGAGCTGTTTGCATCTCATGAGGACATTGTTGGGACAAGTCATGGATGGATGGTTTGGTGATCACTTAGCTTATGAGAGAAGCTTATCCTTTTTTTGTGACACCAATGGAGGAGGAGATGAGTTGCAACACTCACCTTATTAGTTGCTTGAGGACAAGCAACATTTTGGAGAGGAGGACTGTAATATTCCTAATTAGCCCAAGCTAATAGGAATATTCAATTTTGTTTTCACTTTCTTTTTTAAGAATAAAATTGTAAAGGAGGATAAATTAAACTCCTTAAATAGAAAAATAAATCAATGCCCATGTGAACAAGGCTAAATTTGGGCTGCCTTAACAAAACTCCCTCATGTGTGAAAAGGGATTATGGCAATTGATTGGGTCTACAAGACCAAATCTACAGTGCTGTCCAGATGCAATGAACCTAGATGAACAAAATAGATCTAGTTGGAGGTTTCAAATGTGAAATGAGTTAAACCTTTTGAGATGGTTTAGGGTTTTGCAAGGCTTTCATCCTATAAATGAAAGAGGAGAGCATCATGAGAGGGGTTGTTGAAAATATTGTATTGAAAGGATTTTTCTGTTTAGACACTTCTCATTCTCTGGTTGTTTAGCTGAGAATAGTGTTGTTTAGCACTTGGTTGTTCCTGGTCGGGAATCCCACCTCTTTCCTTGAGAGGCCTCTTGGAGGATTCTTTCTTTTCTTGGTCCACTATCAGGAATTTGGCCAAGCTTCTTCTTCCAACTACAATTGAGATCCTATTGAGGGTTTGATTGTCCTTGTGATCAATAGCAAGTGGGAGATAGATATTTTTATATCTATGCACATCTAGCCCCTATTTTCACTGGAAAAGTCTTCTATCCCATTGGCAAGAGTGTTCTAGATCATTGGAGCTCCATATCCATACCTTGGCATCAAGAAAAAATCTACATCAAGTCTAAAACGCAGTTTCTATCCCTGGACTACGTTATTTTGCAAGTGAGAAGTTGTAGGGTGTTTAGAAACTGTTTGGAGGAGAGATATCTGGTGTAAAGGAGCCTTCCTTATACTATGGCGATCCATGGATTAGCCATATAATCCCTGTATGTTTCAGATCTGATTTATTCAGTGATGTTTCTACTTCAGAATTTCTGAAGAATTCTGCAGATCTGTAGCAGTAGATATCATATCTACTCTTGTGCTTTCATGTTTTGCTGAAAACCCCAAGGAGTATGTAAAATAGAGATAGTCTAGTGTATAGATATTTTTTAAGCTACAACTGTTGTTTACTCATAAAAATAACGATGTCAAGGCTTTGTAGTGAAATACCTTGTTGCATCACCTCTTTTAGAGGGTTTTTCTCCATAAAAGTCTCTTTATTTCTCCTGTACATTGATTGGGCTATACTGTAAATCTGATTTTCTGTTCTACACATGATTTTTAAGCCTCTGTATTGGCCTAATGCTTTACTTAAGTGGAAATACGTTATTTTCTGGGCAGTGTTCTTTGTATTGCTGCAGTCCCCTTCTTTGGGCAGTTTTCAAGCCTTCCTAAGTGTGGGAGATCTGTTTAACCCACCTAGAGAGATTTGTTTCTAATATCCTCTTGGATTTAGGTCTTATATACTCATATCTAAGGGATCCAAGGATTGATTTCAAGAGTTGTAGCATCCATTCCTGAAAAATGTGTTTTTCAGGCATGCCTTGTTAGCAGTCTCGATTTTGGGATATTACAGCCTCTCACATGGGAGAATTTGTGGCAAGACATGTGTATTATTGGGAGGAGGCATACCAATTGGATATTTTTGCAAATTTTTTGTAGTTGCTTGAGGACAAGCAACATTTTAGAGGGGAGGAATGTAATGTTCCTAATTAGTCCTAAGCTAATTGAAATATCCACTTTTGTTTTTCTTTCTTTTCTTAAAGAATAAATGTGTAAAGGAGGTTCATCAAACTCCTAATAAAGAATAAATGAAGGCAAAATGTGAAAAAGGATAAATCTTGGCTATGTTAACAAGCACCCTTAGGTGTGAAAAGGGCTAGATACTTTGACTGGGTCAACCTTGACCAAATCTACATCACTATTTTGGAGGAGTGGCCATCAATGAGGCATAACGCAGTTCTCGATTGAGATGGTAGTGTGAAAGAGAAGATTTCATTGAAGGTGGTTTAGGGTTTGGAAGCTCTTAATCTATATAAGGAAGAGGATGGCAGCATGAAGAGGTTGTTTAAGATATGATATTTTGATATATTGTCTGTTTAGACCATATAGCTTTCTTTCGTTGTTTAACCTAGATTGCAAATGTTGTTTAGCATTGGGATTTCCTATTTAGGAATTCCACCTCTTCCCATTAAGTAGCTCTTGGGAGAGTCTTGTATTGCATAGTCCACTATATGGCTTGAGGCCAAGCTTCTCCTTTCAACTACAACATAGATCCTGTTGAGGGTTTGGTTTTCTTTGCAAGTTGCAGCAAGTGGAGGCTAGATCTATTCAAATCTAGGACATTTCAGTGCCCTTTTTCAGTGGAGGAGTCTGCTACTCCAGTTGGAGGAGTGTATTGGAGTGCTTGAGCATCATTTTCTGATCTTGGCATGTGGCCAACTACTATCTATACCCTACAATGAAATTTCTCTTCGAGATCTACGTCATTCCTGTAGGTGTTGTTGCAGGGAGTTTGAGTGCACCATTTGGAGAGATGGTTTGTGAGTGTTGGGGATCTTCCCTTCACTCTGAGGTCAATTGGAGGAGATCTATAAATTGTATATTTCAGATTTGATCTGCATATTTCTGAATACTTCTGAATCACTGAATATTTTTGCAGATATTCATTCTTAAATCTTATATCTATTCCTTTTACTTGGTTTAATGCTCAAAACCCCAAGGGGATATCAAAGAGGAGCATTTCTAGTATATGGATCTGTTATGGATCTAACTTTTCATACAAATATCTGGTCTAGATCTGACATGTAATCAACAACAGTTTTTAGCCCAATAAAATAACGTTGTTAAGGCATCTTCACTCTACACATGTGGTTGCAGCACCTCTTTTGAGGGATTTTCTTCTATTGATGTCTTGTATTTCCAGATATTCATCTTATGGGCCTCATTATGCATCTATTTTGCTACTATAAATACTTTTGAAGAGCCTTTTTATTGGCATCCTTCTTTTCTTTAGATGAACTGTGTTATTTTAAATGCATAACTATTTTATGTTGATGCATTTCCCAATTGGTAATATTACACAACTGCAATAATGTAATATTCCCAAATGGGAAAATCAATAATATAGGCACCAAAAATGCATTGTCCAAAAAATTATGGTATAACGATTAAGAAAAGCCCATGGATCCATTAGTTAATGTATTATAGCATTGAAATATACCATGGGATCAGAAACAAATCATTCTAGCTTAGTTAAACAAGTCTCCCAGGCCCAGAACAACCCAAAAACACTGCAACCCCATGACTATTGCAACACAAAGATTCTAAATCAAGTAACAGTGTATTCTAATTAGGGGTTATGGTACAAAAATAGAGAAACAAATAGATCTACTGATATATTACTTAAAGGAGCTAAAAAATGGAGATCCAGTCTCTTTTACACAATCTTAAGATAACCCGGCAAGGGTTTCTTGAGAGGCATGAGATACAAAAGTATAAATTGTAGATATGCAGCTGAATCACACTGTCTTACTGAAGCTCTACATAAATATGGCTGAAAATACAAATAAATGGCTGTAGCTCCTCCTTACTAGCTTCCCGAGTGAAAGGTTGATCCCTCCACTAGGAAACTAGCTCACAGTCAGGGGTTTTAACCCCTCCACTGCAACACCATGAAAAATACTCAAGGAGACTACGTTGTAGCTATAGGTGACTACTTGGCCTAGTTCCAGATGGTGGAAATGAATCCAAGAATACTCCTCTAAAATTTCTTCAACAAGTCCTCCAAGGAAGAGTCTGGAATTCCTGCATGAGAATACCCTTGTACTAAACAGTACAACAAACCTAGCTTAACAACTGAAGCATGCAATAAGTCATAAGACTAAAACATAAAAAATATTCTAAATTCCTCTCATGGCTTCCATCCCTTCCCTTATATTATTGGTGAGCTCCCTCACCCTTTTCTCCACTCATTTATGAGGTTACTTCCATGCAAAGACTCCTCCTCCAAAACTGTGTTGTCTCCACTAGCTCCACTCCCTTATTTACAATGCTATTTGATTTGGTGAACCTTCACTTTGTCTCCAAGCATTATCTCCATTCACACCCAAGGTGGCTTTATTCTGATTGTTGAAATTGATCTACATTCACACTGGAAGTGATTTATTACTACTAAAGAGACTTTAAGGGTCTCCTTATCCACTTATTCATCAAACAAGAAGCAAAATTAGATTTTAATATTCCAGTTAGCTGCATGCTAATTTAGGAATATTACAATCCTCCCCTCCCAAATTTTTCTTGTCCTCAAGCAACTGCAAGGGTACTGCAATACCTCCAATGGATATGTCTGCTCCCAAGTATACAAGTTAGCCTTTGGTAGATAAGTCAAAAATCTATCATCATGAAGAAGTGGGAGATATGTGGAAAGATTTATATGTTTTCCATTGGCCTCCTTAAGGCATGAGAGTTGGTAAATGTTAGTTGCCTCAATATCAATGAGAAATTCCAACCTCCATGCTATCATCCAAACAAAATGAGCCATCCTTGGTAGCTCATAAAAACAATCAGCAATCCCATGGTTCTGAAATGTATAGGGGCTGCATGGCTGAAAAGGAGATATCAAGTTATCCAAATCACGCTATCTCTATCTTCATTTATGATATATGTGGAACTACTGGTCTTCGGCTACAAAAATATGGTCATTAAGAAGCCAAAATGTACTTGGAATCTCATGATCCCACTCTTTGGTTCTAGGAAAAACTCTTGCCCAATTTACCCCACATATAGTGAATAGAGTATCATCATCATATGGGTTCCAAAATAAATGTGGACAAGTGTGACATGACATAATGGATGGTGACAATAGCCCCTCCAGTGATTACAGCGTTGTTCTTCTTCTATTTGTTTCAAAACATGATTTGATAAGTGGCCATCCAACCACCTACTTGCCGCCATAAGCTTCTCAAAAGCTTGAAAATAGTAGAGGACATTAGGTGTTGGCTGAATATGAACCAAACAAGAGATGTCTTGCCCAAAGCCCTCCATGAAGTGGTCATTCCCATCACTGAATGTAGTCCCAATAGGATCGTGAAACCCAAAGAGAGGCTTGCTCTCTTTTGGAGTACTATGTTGCAAATGCATGGTAAAGAAATGCACATACATTGTTAGATGATAAATAAGCATCAAAATACAGAATTTACCATATATTGTAGATAATTTGGTGAAGAGGTCCATAGATGAACCTTCCCATTTCCCCATAAAAAGTGGAAGTGATTGTAACAAACTTATAAGTTGGTTGTTCTCCTCCTCATACATCAAAAAAGCTATATATCTCCTGATATGTTGGTGCACATCTTGTTTGAGATCCTCCCAATAGAATCCCTCCATGATGGTGTGATAAGACTCAATGGAACCTACATGTCCTAAAAAGACTGCTTCATAAGCTACATGTAGAATCTCCTTCTTGATCTTGGAGTCTTTAGTCAAGTAGATCTTATCATGGAAATAGATGACTCCATAGACCACTCTATACCTCCCAATGTTGTTACTCCACTTTTGTTTCCTTCCTTGCAGTTGATCTTGACCTAGACAAGATGGAAGTACATGTAAGTAAACCTCCTCTTGGAAGACATTCCCCATCCAAAACTTCCATAGTTTGGCGAATGCATACAAGAGTGCCAATAGCCTCTTGTCATATTCAGAAATCTTCCTCATATGTGGAAGTATCATTTGCTACTCCAAGGTTATGGAATAGCCTTTTGACACCATGCTCATGCCATCACAGATTTCTAGATCATCCTTTTTCAGCGCAAATAGTTGAGTGGGAGATAGCAATGTTCAGATCAGAAAATTGCTCACCCCTCCTTGGAACCTATCAAAGGTTCTCAACATTGTGCTAGCTCCTCCAAAGGCTCCTTCCTTAGCCAAATATGTCCATGCTACACCATTTTGAGAGAACTCTTTATTCATTTTCCAATCAGGGGGCCTCCCTAGTGAAATGCCTCCATGTAATGACACATTAAGGCCTAGAGCAGGTTGTATATGTGGGTGGAGTTCTTTGTCCTTTCTATCACTGCGCAAATCAGTCTACCTCCTTTGTACATCATGCTTCTAAAATTGGTAGGGGTGTGTGCTCCCAATCATATGATGTTGATCATCCTTCCTATCTTCTTCTTTTATCTTCGAGGTCTCACAATCTATTAAAGATGGCACATGCTGCTCATGGAATGTGCTCTGATATCCATATGTGAGGTTCTTTGGAACTTCTTGTGAACATACAAGAACTCCTCTCATTAGAGCAAGGGCTCCATCTTCCTCTTCATGAGGTACTAGATATGCTCCTGATGTGACAATGTTGTTGGAACAGGATCCCCTAAAGCTGTGAATTTGGTACAATTTTGTATATTTTTGGTATTATTTAGTCTAACGGAGGGGTTTTGGGGTGGGTCAAAGCCCCGAACACATTGTAATGGGTCAAGGGTAGACCGAGAGTCCGCAAACCATGGTTTATAGACCACAGGAAAGAATAGGCTAATTATATATAAATATATGAACATTTGGAGTCTAGAGGTAGGCAAGAATAGAGATTGATGCTAAGTGTGAATTGTTAGATCTGTCTCGGCTTGTTTGGGTAAGGACTCGTACTGGTTGTGTGTGCGGAGATCCTCAGTCCTGCTGTGTGCGGAGATCCTAATCTATGCTGATATAGTTGAAGTATCTATGTGTTATCTGGATCTGGCATGTTATTGTTGATGCGAACCTTTGAAATATATTGAAATTATGAATGCGATTGTGTTAGCTATTTGTGCTATGAATCTGTTTATGTTATGGTATGAAGTGTATCTATAATCTGTGATTGATACATTTATGATATTCTGTACTGATAATTGCTGATACGCATGTGGATGCGAAGGTACTGGTTAGATATGTAATTGGTAGTAGCTCTGTTATGGTTAATAACTGATTAGACTGTGAAAATCCTGCGACTACACTTGCTTTGTGTGTACCTGATAAGCTGCGAACACAGATCTATTTGAATTACCTACTCTCTCTCAGGGTGTGGAAACCTAGTTCCAGCACCCTCCCATACTGCTTCGGGTGAGACTTTGGCATGCGCAAGTAGGTCACTACTGAAAGGGCTAGTAGTATAGGGGTTTGTTGGAAAACCTTAACCTCCAAACCTAGGTCAGGATCCCTTGAGCCAACAAATGGTTCCGTTGCTGGGACCGAGAGAATTTTGAGAAAGAGATCGGGTAATGCCAAGGGAACATTGGACACCTGAAAGGAAAGAAATTGAAGATTGGTTTGAAAAACAGGTTCAATAATTTGTGGTAAAAGAGAATCGCAACACAAATTTGACGACTGAAAAGTGGAAGAATAAGTACGTATTTACTGAATTTTATGAAATTTTCTTTGTAACATTTGCGAATGAGCTTTAGGAGTGGTTGGCAAGGCTCGTATATTTCTAGACGTGTTGGAAGGACGATCAGGTTACGCAATGGATGCGAGAACTGATTCAACAGTTGGAAAGGACTAATAATACAATCACCTGGACAGTAGATCACTGGGTGGATAGCATGCTGGGAGGATATGTGACAGATTTCACAGTCAATTAGTTCATATCCTACTCTAAGGCAGAGCGGAGGTTCCTCAAAGGCTTTCGAGGTAAGTTTCTGAAAACACTACCATTATTAATCAAGATTTTACTTTGCGAAAAAGGTATTCTGTGCAACCACACCAAGTGAATGACCTCCGATCTGGGTGAAAGCACAACGTAAAGTGGTCAATATTACAGAACTAATCAGGAGGGAGAGAGATCTATCTATAGTCCAATAAGATATTTCGCTGCGTATAACCCCCCAACTACACCACCTTCAAGCCAACATAGAGGTAAAAATTCGCCCATCCATCCACCTCCACCAGAGGATGATATGGCCTCGCACATGAAGCTACCTACCTTTACAGGTGTAGGGGATGAAGATATGGACAGATTTTGGTTTTTTGCAGAGTCTGTATGGACTGCGCAGAATGTGGCCAGTGATGTTGTGAAGAGGGTGCAGCTATCCCTCGCCTTCGAAGGAAGCACCCTAGATTGGTATATGTGATACGTAGCTCAGCATGCGAATGTGACCACTCAAGAGATTAAAAATTCCCTAAAACAACAATTTCATAAGCCTAAGTCCTACTATTGGATAGTGAATGATTTAAAATATTTCAAGAAAGGGCCTTCTGAGTCTATTTGGGAGGCCGATCAGTAGCTAAAAAAGGTGATTAGAGAAGCAAAATTTTTGTATGATGATAGACAACATAAGGAATGGTTCATCTCTATGTTATTATCTCACCTATGCATACCTATGGGTCATCAAGCCATTGAGTCATAGGAAAAAGCCTTGGAGATTGCTATGAAGTTAGAAGTTGTGCCAAGCGATGATACCCAGTTGGGAGTACAACAAATCCAAGGTCAGCTGGAGGTGATGCACATGGAAATCCAGAACCTACGAAAGGACTGAGGGAAGGAAGCTAGCCCAGATGTAGGGTGCATACAATGCAGGGTATCTGGCCATACCAAGGATTAGTTCCCTCTATTGACAGATTATGTGCAGGCGGGGGGGCCTAGCCCATTACGTCCAAGAGAAGCTACATGACCAAGTGGTCCAACCTTATGGTGCACTGACTTTCGTGTAGCAATATTGCATGATACCAATTATTTCCCTCGTTTCACCGCTTATGTCCTAGAGTTGAAGCAACAAAGGTGCCGATTCTGCTCATCTATGGGACATGATGAGCGGAACTGTTAGACATATGACCTAATGATCGATCGAGGTAAACTATATCGGATGTAGGCTGACCCTGTGACACCTCTATCTCCCAGAGGAGGCTCCCCAGCCAAGGGCATAGGAGGAGGGAGGGTTGGAGGCATAGGTTGGGGAAGAGGACATCTGATTTGTTATAACTGTGGAGAAGCAGGGAAATTTGCAAGGGACTGCCCAAACCCTGTGAGACAATCTTGCAGGTATTGTATACAGCTGGATCACATGATTGAAGACTGTCCAATATTGATCGCAAAAATGCAGGAAAAGAAGAAGACACCTACACAGAATGTGCAGAGATTTAAGGCTGAACCACGAGTCGAAGGCCCAAGCATGAACGTCATAACACACAATGGCATGGCCATTGGGGAAGCCGAGGATAAAGCTACGGCCAAACCCTTTATCCAAAAAGCAGCTATCAAACAAGAAGGTTTGGACCTACAGAAGGAAAAGGAAACCTTTGGCACAACTCGCAAAGAATTTTCTAAGGCTGAGTTGTCTACTTCTCAGGCCCCCGCAAACCTCAAAATAGATGAGGAAGTAAAACCATTTTTACAGGCATGTATGAAGCTACTGCACAACCAAAGGGCCATAGAAAATATTCAATCATTAATAGACATCTGTGCAGAAAGAACTAGTCCACCCCTGGAAGTTAAGGATGTGCACAAACTGTACAAGCATAAGAAACATGCTAGTAGGGAAATGCGGCTAACAATGAATATTGGTGATTATGAAATGGATGAGGTTATTTTGGACATGGGATCAGATGTGAACGTGTTGCCCAAGAAAACTTGGCAGTGAATGGGAGAACCTAAGTTGGAATGGCCCACTATCCACCTACGCATGGCCAACCAGCAGAAGATCATACCTGTTAACACTGGAAAATCATACAACAGAATACCACATCAATTAATGTCAAGCCTAAGGATTTACAAGGCAGGAACACATTATGGAATCAAGAAGTATTTAAAATCTCTGAGGTTTTGAGAAAATCAGATTTGAACTAGTCATAAATACTAAATTGCGCACTTTATCCTTCGAGAAGAGCGCCTTCTACGCACCTTTTTGCTCGATAAGTGCACATTCCTAGAAATGGAAAAGAGTCGCTTTTCAGGACCACACCAAGCAAAGGACAATTACTCCTTGTGTGAAATCTACCTAAGGATAGCCACCAGCACCTTCTTAGACACTATGTGAGCACACAAAAGAATATTTGAGCACACAATTGAATCATACCTCTCCCTTGGGTCATTATCCATTATGTACCAAGGGAGGGAAATAGAATTTGAAACCCACCTATATAAAGCCACCAAGAGATGAAGAAATGGTGATCACATTGTTATGCTGGCCAAATTTGCCCAAGCAACACCAGCAGTGTGTGACCCTGAGCTGGAGCTAAAGAGGACTCGATCGTTGGCCACCCAACATCTTAGTCCACCACAGCATAAAGAGAGAGGGAAGCTACATCAGAGGCAGAGCTTGGAAGGCAACATCCTTGCATCGGGACCTAGATCCATTGCCTACGGACCCTTTGGAAAGTGGGTAAAATTTCTTCTCCATTTCAAACGTTTAATAAGAAGAGGCCATCGAGCCATCGTTTGCATTATTATCATTTTGACTCTCTTTATAAATTTTTATATTTTTGTTTTAGTTTTAGTTTAACTAGAGCATACTTTAGCATATTGTTTTTCATTAAATGCTATTCTTTTGAGCTCCCCCACTTTCTGCCTATTACCAATAGTTCAAAGAGTAGACCACACTCTTTAAGCTCGTGCGATTTCGTACACCCTTGCGACTAATCCACCACAATAGGATTGGCGACTCCACTGACATGTTCCAAGTTTATGTGGTTGTGCCACCTTTTGCAGGAGACCCTTTATCTATGCTGGAGTGGAGCTGACAATCCTCTGATCCATCTTATAGTCCCTAGACTCACTGAAGTGATAGAATGAAGAAGGCAACTCCTAATATTTTTACTTGCAGGATTTTTGCGCACATTGTTTCCTCACAAAGGCGCATTTCGGGCGTTCAGGATTGACCTGTGCACAGGAGGGCGCACCTGTCAAGGCCATTTGCACGCAAATTACAGACTGAGATTTTTCTCCCTATATTGTGCATTTTTTCTACTTGTAAGCGTGCTGGGCCCTAATGTATCTGGCAGCACTTGTGTTGATACCCCATAGCTACTGAGAACTCACTTTTTGTTGCTTTCTGTAGGCATAGAGTTAGTTTTCATTTAAGTTGGTTTGTTGCAAAAAGTCTTCACATAGTTTAAGTAGGGGGCGAATTAACCATCGATTTTTGAAAAATTTATGTTTTTTGCAAATTCTAGTATGTACACTTAGTTTAACTAGTCCAAGTAAGTGGCCCAAGACCACACATGCATAAGCTAGTGTAGAAATTGTTTAGCTTAAATTCAATTTTTGCATTTAGGAAATTGCGGGACTAGGATTGAATTGATGATTAGAGCAAGTAATCTATGTTGCCTTTGCACCATTTGGTGACCCTAGGCAAGCATATTAACACTCTACATTTTTGATTCGCCATCTCCCTTTAGTTACTCACATAGATTAACTAGGAAGATTTGGAAGTGGCCCATTGTCTACAAATGATTTCCATTTTAGAAAGGAACAACGTCACATAGTTTACCTAGGGGACTTTTGTAAAGGATCACCAATATCCATATGTTCAAACTATGAGACTGTTCACCATACGCTCACACACACTCACCCACTAAGCAAAGAAAGGAACCTAAAACTAACTTAAAACAACTCACTAAATTCTCCCCACAGGGGCCAAAAAATAATTTATAGATTAAGTTAGGATCAAGGGGGTAGGCATCCAATAAGCCACCTTGATCACACTTCATATTGAAACATAGAAGTTGTGTATTTAGGGAGCTTTAAAATCCACCTGTCAGCCCACAGAAAAGAAAACCCGAGTGTGACATAGACCCGATTCAGAGGGGGTTAGGCTTAGGCACAGTGCGTGAGATATCAGTTGGGGCTACCTAACCCGGCTGATATTCAATACTGTTAACTGACTACCAAGAAGCCCAAGACGCGAATGCTCACATGGGATGGTGGTTCTTAGTGGCCAAAAACTAGGGCATCCTTTACCCTATAGGTGACGGTGTAGGCAAGCACTAGACCCTCTACCCTTACCTTGGTTGATTCTCTTAGGCTGACTGGGGGCGTCACCAGCTCTTACGGGATGTTGTGCTAGCACTCACAAGAAATATTATCGAGGCCCAGTTACTTTGGAGTCTGTGAGGAAGTAATAGGTCTTCTAGGATTTTGAGTATCACGCAAAAACAAACAAAAACATTTTTTTCTTAATTGATCACATAGATTAAGTTAAAGGGAAAGTTCATTTCATTTTCACTTTGTTTTATGTATGTGGCCATAAATTTTTTGTGAGCACAGACTTGATCCCCTCAATGTTTTCCAAAACCTAACCTGTTCGACACTGAAACGGTCCCAACGAAACCTCATCGGTCCATACATCTTTTGGACCTCCCCCATTACTGGGAGGGGTTCCAAGTCTTTCGCCATTTAGGGGTCAAAGACAGAAAATTTCCACAGTCGTTGGTTCATCCTTTCTTGGAGAAACCTTAGTTGGGAACCCTAATTGTTCTCCCAACACCACATCGCACACCACTCCCGCCTCATCCCCTAGGGGGGAGAGGAGCGCGTCCCATACAAGAAGCCAGTCGAATTCACATCAGGGTACGTCACAAACTAGCCCTCGTTCTAACCAGAACTTCATTTCTTCACACGTTGCCATGGTGTCAACCTATCAATCACCCTTCTTAGCTACATTGAATCTACCCGATTTAACCAGGCTCATAAATGACCCCATTGCACATGGCCCCAATTGGCCTCCCATGCCCACAAAGCTCCCTTCGGATATACCAAATTTCAAAGGTAAGCAAGCAGAAGACCTAGGTAATCATGTAATAACCTTTCATGTGTGGTGCTCATCGAATAGCATCATTGACAATACTATTTGATTGAGGCTATTTCAATGCACTCTTACCGTAGTGGCTGCGAAATGGTACGTGGAGCAACTGCCTGCTTCACATGCAACCTTTAGCGCCCTTGCTACTGGGTTCCTCACATAATTTTAGTTTCTTATTCACCATGATTTGGGAATGGAATTACTAACTCATTTCAGACAATCCCCCTCCATCCATATCTTAGACCATCTCCATGAATGGTGGCGGCATCGTAGTTTATGCAAAGCTAAACTCGACGACTGGGTCCTCATATATTTATTCTTGAAAACTCTAACAGCGGAGATTTCAAAGGATGTGGTGCAACGCAACCCCACATCCGAAGACGATGCAATCAATAAAGCCCAACAGCTTGAATTGATCTATACGCAGTCATGATACATCTACAATATCCTACCTAATGCCTTGTGCCTGCAATCTTATCAAGAATTTCCAGGTGCATCTAACTCTGCAGACAGAGTAATTCGGTCAATGACCTAAGGGTACCTAGGCAGCAACAGTAAAAATCTCGGTTACACACATAATTCTACCCATAATATGTCTCAACCTGGATTTCAAAGTCATCACATGCCGCAGCAAAATTTGACTAATAGGGCGCAAGCGTATCACCAAGGAGGAACTTATCCTCCGGCCAAGGGGACCTAGTACGCAAGAAGAAACACTGACAGAAGAGCTCCACCCCAACGGCTAGGTGCAAACACGGGACAACGTTATGCTTAGTCCCAAGCACATAACCCACCTACGCAAACCAATGCACAGGTGAGCTTTGTTCAACCGTCCCAAAATCAACCACACCAGTATGATTAGGAGAACTACCCTCCTAATGTGGTTAGGAAAAAGACAAAAAAAAGCCTAAAGGTAACCCTGGATAGGGGGGCAATAACCAACAGTGCCCATCGCGATCCCAAGTTGGAGGTATCTCCAACAAGAATCAGAACTAGGAGCCAAGCACTACCCCAAAGCAAGGCAAAAGGCCACTTCTACGAATAAACCATTCTTGTTCAATATGTAGTGAGTACGGGCACTATACTCACCACTGTCTTGAACTCCCTAAGCTTAAAAAGCTACATAGTAATTGAGGACAAGGAGGGTATTCCTAGCAAACTGCAGTGATGCAAGAACCTTTCCCCCATCAAGGGACAGTCAGCACTTAACAGCAAAACCAAGACAGTTTTGAGAAAAGCAACCATGAAATTTTCATGACTGGGGAAGAAATTGTTTTCCAGACTCGGAATTGCAGCTATGACACCCCACCAGACACTAGTATGCTAGGGGCTAGTACTAGTGCACCGGATTCACCTTTGACCATTCCAAATATCCCTATAGAACTGTTGCCAAAGATGGAAAAGGGACCTAATAGGCGAGTAGGTAACTACTCCAAAGTGGCCCATAATTATAACATCATGGATGATTTAGCTCAATCACCCACATCTATATCCGTGTTGGAATTACTGCAGTCATGCCCCAAGCAACGGAAAGCCCTAATTTTCGCTTTAGGTGCTATCGACCCCACCAATACGTGCATGATGGATTTTGACTTAGACAAAGCCAACCCTAGGCTTCCTTCCATGGTCACCTTCCAGATACCAGTATCGGTACAGAATATCACTATTCACCAATGTTTCATTGACAAGGGTGCATCGACATCCATCATGTCAAAAAATGTGTGGCAGAAGTTAGGATCCCCTGAACTCAAACCTTCCGTCATCACACTCAGAGCATACGATGGTCATCCCTCGACTCCAATCGACCTCTACCAAAATGTACCGGTCTATTTAGCTGGCAAGATGGTCCACATAGACATCAAAGTCTTGGACACTCACTTGGATTACAACATACTCCTCAAGTGGAGTTACATGTATGCCATGTCTGCCATAGCATCCTCCATCTTCCACATTCTGATGTTCCCCCATGAGGTTCGAATCATTACGGTAGACTAGCTAATGCATAGTGAAAATCGTCCCTAACCAACATGGATTTAATTCTACTCTACGTAGATACAACCGCAGATAGTCTTTCACAGTACCTAGAATATGGCCCTGGCCAATTCAAACCGTCATCCGTCCTAGGGTCATTCCTATGAGATCCTCCCATTATCCCTGAGGTATCACCCGATGCCACAGGGACCCCGGTGTGCATGATGTCCACATCAAGCACCGACGTTAGTCAGGACACCGAATCAAGCAGTAACGACACTGAGGCATCTGGCACATTAGTATCTCTAGCCTACGCCACCTCCCAAACCCCTTTCCTCTACTCTCCAGCTAGCTTCGTCTCCCAGTAGGTTTTTGAAACACTGTGTTACCCAACATATCGTTGGTGTTCCCAGTTTGGTACCTCGTTCCCCCTTCCGGAATAGGAGCCACCAACGTTACTGTTGTAGGGTTAAAGCCCCTCAATGTAGAGGAGCCCCCACCCACCCAAGAAACGGTTGCAACTGCCCTCGCAAGGGAAGTTCCCATTACGAAACTAGTTATCATGACCAAGAAAACTGCAAAAAGAGGAAAGAAAGTGGTGACCCCCACCATGCAAAGGGATTCATCAACCTACACTATATTTGATGTCATAGGACACCCTACCCACATATGTCCACAGTTGGACGAGTTAAAACCACTCCTCGGCTTTGAAGCAAACGTCTTGATGCCACATTCCTGCAAAAAGTAACTTGCCACGAAAAGTAAAGACAAACCACTCCGTACCAATCACACATGCGCTCTCTGTGACACCTATGGGCACTATACCCACCATTGTCTAGAAATACCATGGTATAGGGATGCCTCACATGTGATCAAGCGATCCTATCAAGAGGATCCCTCCCTCCAGTCTATCAATGACGAGCCATGTGCCATCCTATACGTACAAGAGGAACATAGAGTTGTAGAAAGACCCCCAGTAATGCCCATTACACATTGTATGCTATGCGATGAACGTGTCCACTAACTCAAAGAGTGTGCAGCATTGGAACTCATTCACATATGGTATCTAATCAAAAGGTTTTATTACGTGGGGCTATGGGTAGCTCAATTCACATGCCCGTTATGTGCTGACAATTACATTTTAGAGGATTTTCACTACATACCTCGCTTCTGGCTAGCCCTAGCTAGCCTCCGCTCAGCCATAGTTCACCTTTCCCAGGAAGACGATATGGATGCCGAGCCCACAGGCAGCTCCATGACCCAAGCAAAGGAGATGAGTGAGGCTATCATGTTCTTGTCAGCCGAAGAATGGCCTAGTAGAGAACCCCTAGTTACCCCTAGCAGCACTTCACAAAACACACCCAAATGCACGTTATGCAAAAAAGCAGACCATTTAGTCATCCATTGCCCTGATTTAGTAGCCATCCAACGCTGCTTCCCAATCATACCTCGAACTGAACCATATGGAACCTTTATATCAAGGATATTTTTCTTGATATGTCAGGGTAATCATTATGAGCGACATTGTACTTATGCTTCATAGATCCGTCCCACTGTCGACATGATTAATGCCATATAAAAGAGATAGGACGATCTTCGGGAATGGAATAAAAGATACATCGTCGGCTCAACATCCTCGTCACCGCAATGGTGTGTCAAGCCTAATAAGACCACACACCAACCACGTGTACTCCAGGAAAATCCTAGGATAACATGTGACCTATGTGATTAAAATGATCACCGAGTCAACCAATGTAGAGAACTCAAGCCCCTTGCAAATAGTCTTCGCATAGTCTCTTCGCTCCCTTCAAAAATTCTCTCCAATCAAGAGAAGATCACACGCAGTTATTGCCAAATTTTCTCACACTTTCATCATACGTTTAAGTGTGCACATATCCCAAATCTGAGAGTAGCTCGAGCGGCATTAAGCCTACCATCCACCAAAGAGGAAGACAAGTCTAAACCAACGATGCAGAAATGAAAGAAGAAGACGACCTCTTCTATGACCAACCCTTTCCAAGAATCCACATCAGGGAAATCGAGTAGTGTGGAATATCACACTATCTACTCTGTCAACGCTGTGGTACCATGCACCATTTGCACTGGTCAATATCACATGCCAGGAGTATGCTCGCTGCTGAAAGCATTCAAGCACCTTTGTGATAAGAAAAAATTCCATCTACCAGAAATTGACTACCCTAGTGGGAGACCTGACTTTATGATAAAATAGGACTCCATTATTAAGATCCTTCCCCAACCACATTCCAATGACACAATTCACCACATACGACTTGTCTCATCTATAATATCCCAAAATCGGGACTACTAGCAAGGCATGCCTGAAAAACACATTTTTCAGGAATGTATGCTACAGGATTGGGAAATAGCACTTGGATCCCCTAGATCTAACAATATAATACCTGAATCCAAGAGGTATTTAAAAAAATATCCTCCTAGGTGGGTTAAACATGTCTCCCCACACCTAGTGTAGCTAGAAAATGCCCAAAGAAGGGACTGCAGCAATACAAAACAACACTACTAGAAAATAACATAGTTCATCCCAATATTTGTAGGGGATCATTATGGAGGCTCATATTTCATATATACATCAGCAAAATATATTTACATAGCAGCTTATACAATGTATAACAGAAAGGAGAAGGTTATACAAGAAGAAACCCTCAAAATGAGGTGCTACAACCACAAAAAATATCTGAATAAGCTCGACAACATTATTTTCATTGGCTGAAGTAGAAATATGTTACAACTCAGATCTATATTAGATCTGTATACAAAATGATGGATCTATCTCATATCTGTATACAAGAAATGCTCCCTTATACACTCCCCTTGGGGATTTCAACAATACATGAATAACAGTGAGTAGATCTGAGATCTAAGTTACAGATCTACAGTAGTATTCAAAAAATTATGAAGCATATGATGTATAGCAGATAAGATCTGAAATAACATGGATTGGATGGACAATCCATGGATCGCCACAGTGAAAGGAAGGATCCAATCATCAGAGATCTCTCCTCCAAGATGATGCAAAAACTCCTTGCAATTTTTCTCTTACAAATAACGCAGTACTACAAAAGGGACTGTATTGTAGGCTCTGAGAACACTCTTATCAAATGGATAAAATACTCTCCCAGTGAAAAGGGGTGCTAGAGATGCATAGATCTGAAGAGATCTATTCTCCACTTGTTGTAGCTCACAAGGACAACCCAATCCTAAACAGGATCAATGCTGTAGGTGCAATATGAAGCTTGGCCAAATGCCAAATAGTGGACAAGACAAACAAGGCTCCTCCAAGAGTTGCTCTAGGAAGGAGGTGGGATTTCTGATTAGGAAGACCCAATGCTAAACAACATTATTCTCAGCTAAACATCTAGAGAATGATATATATCTAACCAGACAATATATGCAGAAAATAATTATCATCAACAACCCCCTCATGCTACTCTCCTCTTCCTTTTATAATATAAAAGCCTTTTCAAAACCTAAACCACTTCAATGAGTTAGCTCCTTTCACATGTGGAGCCTACATCTAGAACTGCGATGTGCATCCATGAGGTACATTGCATCTAGACTGCGTTGTGGATTTAGTCAAGGTTGACCCAGTCTCATAGTTCAAACCCATTCACACCTGCAAGTATTTATTTTACGTGGTCCAGATTTTTCTTTGTTCACATAGGCATGGATTTATTTATTGTTTTCAGGAGTTTTACATGTCCTCCTTGATTCATTTATTAAATCAATAGAAAATGAAATATAATTGTATATTCCTCTTAGCTTGGGCTAAGTAGGAACATTACAGTCCTCACCTCCCAAATGTTGCTTGTCCTCAAGAAACTTCAAGTATAGAACTGAAGAAGTGCCTTCCAAGGAATGGAGACTAAAATGTACTGGAAAAACATCTTCCCAAGCAATCATCAATACAAAATGAGTCACCTCCCAACAAGGCAACTCCAGAAAATTTTCCTCCACCTTGAGTTCATGCAATGTAGGTGGGCTGAAAATCTGAACATGGTAGACATAGGTGCCTACCCCACGCTGTACTCCTCTCCACTTAAGATAAGTGTGTAGTTTCTTTTGATCCTGGGCTGCAATAATGTTGTCTGTAAGAGGCAAGATGAAGACTAGATCTCTAAAGATCCCCTCTCCAACACTGTGAATCAAGCTGGCCCAAACCATTCCATATGTGATGGATGGGAAATCATCATCATATGGCATCTCATCAAAATCATGACCCACTTCATAAAGAAACAAGTGTTTTCCTGTGGTGGCCATATCTCCTCGCATGTTCCCATTAGAACATGCAATGCAAAAAATGTGGAAATCATCTTCCCAAAGGAACACATCTAACCAATGTGCTTCCTCCCCAATCATGTTCCTCATAAAAACAAGAACAAAATCAGCTGTTGGAACCATGATTAGCATCAATATGAAGGAGATACTGAAGGTTTCATGTGGTGCAGGAAGGTACCAACAGTTTCCCATGAAGTTAGAGTGCAGTTTTTCCAACTCTAACTTCAGAAAATTACAAGGCAAGTGGTTGCTAGATACATGGTGGTCTATTTATGTTATTTAATTTGCTAATGAATAGTAGATGGCTATATACAAAAAATGAACATACATGAGGTAATACAACACTTTTCCATGGCCATATAAGAGATGGTTGTCTCCATCATACATTATGGCCCATTGTTGATCATGGAGCTCAATGAAAATCTTGCCCTCTTGTGGAGCAATGCACTGCATAGAAATGGTAAGAGTATGTAGCTCACCAAATGCAACAACAAGATCCTTACCATGTACTAGAAGTAAGATCATGATAGGATCCATGAAAAAACTCTCCATAATGATATGACATACTCTCATGAAGAGAAATGAATCATGTGCTGCATGAAGATCCTTCCTCATGTACTTGGAAATCCAAGCCAAGAAGAACACATCACAGCAATAGATGTCTCCGTCCATTTCTCCATCTTTCTCACCTCCTCCTTTTCCATCAAGTGAATCAAGAGTGGAATGATCCTGGGGACACTCCATCCATAAATCCATGCTCCAGAGTGACAATGTTGTTGGCCTATGCAAATAGGCTCCTGCCAATACATAACTCTGTTCTTTGACATTTTCATTGCCAAAGACATTTTCCATAATGTTGCTACAAACAAGAATCTCCTTCCAGAGTGGAAGTACTTCCAAATCATCCAAGGCTAAAGAGTATCCCCTTTGCACCATGATAGTGCCATCTCCTACTTCTGCAACATCATGCAAAGTGTGAGAGAAAATCTGCTCTTGCTCTCCCAAGAACATCCAAACCAACAAAATATTTTGCTGTCTCCCCATACCTCCATCATATAAATCATTTGGTGAAAACATGGTGATTGATATGAAGAATATCATATCAACACAATGTGTCCATGCTCCTTGCTGCTCAATGATGCAAGCATCCTGCCACACATCTTTCCTCCACATACCCTTAGAAAGAGGATGATGGCCAAACTCTTTCAAGAGTAGCCAACGCAACCAAGCCTCCTCTTGCCCGGTATCATAAATCTGCAAATCGCTTTCCAGCTTCTTACTCACCATCCACATCCATTCATCCACCGGTCGATCATGGACCTCATTATGCAAACACTTGGTATCCTCCCATTTTAGGACACCAACCTCCTCAAATATTTGAAGAAATTTTCACTTCATGGAATGTTGAAGTGCACCTTCCATGGGATCTCTTAATGAGACCTCCTCCTCATGCATGGTCTTCCAAAACTAGTGGGGTCTTGGATCTGCTGCAAGTGGAAGTCTCTCTTTGAGCTGTGGCATGCTCATTGAGAAAGTGTCATCTAGAGAGGATAAAATTTTTCTCATCTCAAGATGTCTACCCCTTGTCTTCATTGCTTTTTGAATGAAGCTGACATCTAATTGCTCCCATGAGGAATGGGTCCTCCTTTCTTCATTGCTGCTCTTGGACAATGTAGTGCAACTTTGCTGCTCTAGATTAGCAGCAAATGATGATTCTAGGTCATGCAACAACAGGTTTCCACAACCCTCTAAAATATTTTCTGCAATAATATAAGGTGGAAACTCAATCATACCTTGATGGGCTTTGGGAACATCTTGTATGGCTGCAAGAGTTCCTTTTTCTACCATGTTGGCTCCCTCAACTGCTGATGTTGAAGGTTTCTCCTCCAAGGCTATCATAGTGTTGGTAAAAACCTCCTCAAGAGAGGGTGAGGATGTCTCTTCCTCATATTTCTCTTTATCAAATCTCTTGATCACCCTTTAAGTGAAATCTGCAAAAGAAGATACTTTTTCATCTCCCAGATGGTTGAACCACCAATTGCTTGCTTCACCCTTCAGGTGCAGTGCTGAAATATCCACTTCTTCTTTTTCTACCACTGGATGTAGTAGGAAAAAGGCACTGAGTCTTCTTGCTCAAGCATTGGTTGCAGATGTCCCATCAAAAGTGGACATTAGAAACCTATTACCATTGATTTCTCCCTTGCTGCAGGGTTTCCTCCCTTCCTTCAGTTGAATGAACTACGGGAAGGCTAGAGTCTCCTTTAAGGCTCTAGGTTGAGACTTGTACTCAACAAGGTACTCACTCAGGATCTGATGATCCAAGTGTCCTCCATCCTTCTTGTATTCTTCTTTGTGAGAGTAGGAGGTGCATGGTCATTCCTCTTCTTCTCCTTCTATCTTCTTAACCTCCTTGGAGAGGTCCTTTATAGATATAAAAAATTATGAGAGAAAGCTCATTATTTCCATCATCTTTATCTCTATCTTGAGACTCACAGGCTGAGCCAAATATCATGCTCTGATACCACTGTAATATCCCAAAATAGGGACTACTAGCAAGGCATTCCTGAAAAACGCAATTTTCAGGAATGTATGCTACAGGATTGGAAACCAGCACTTGGATCCCTTAGATCTGAAAATATAAGACCTGAATCCAAGAGGGATTCAAAAACAAATCCTCCTAGGTGGGTTAAACAGGTCTCCCCACACCTAGTGCAGCTAGAAAATGCTGAATGAAGGGGCTGCAGCAATACAAAACAACACTGCTAGAAAATAATGCAGTTCAGCCCAATATTTGCAGGAGATGATTATGGAGGCTCATATTTCAGCTATACATCAGAAAAATAGATTTACATAGCAGCTTATACAATGTATAACAGAAAGGAGAAGGTTATGTAAGAAGAAACCCTAAAAATGAGGTGCTACAACCACAAGAAATATCTGAATAAGATTGACAGTGTTATTTTCATTGGCTGAAGTAGTAGTATATTAAAACTTAGATCTAGAGTAGATCTGTATACAAAATGATAAATCTATCTCAGATCTGTATATAAGAAAGGCTCCCTTATACACTCCCCTTGGGGATTTCAACAATACATGAATAACAGTGAGTAGATATGAGATCTAAGTTACAGATCTGTATTAGTATTCAGAAAATTCTGAAGCATATGATGTACAGTAGATCAAATATGAACTAACATGGATTGGATGGCCAATCCATAGATCACCAGAGTGAAAGGAAGGATCCAATCACCAGAGATCTCTCCTCCAAGATGACGCCAAAACTCCTTGCAATTCTGCTCTTGTAAAGAACGCAGTACTATAGAAAGGACTGCATTGTAGGCTCTGATTATGCTTTGGCCTAATTCCAAGATCTGGATCTGAAGCTTGAAAGGTCTAGAACACTCTTATCAAAGGGATATAAGACTCTCCCAGTGAAACGGGGTGCTAGAGATGCATAGATCTGAAGAGATCTATTCTCCACTTGCTGTAGCTCACAATAAAAACCCAATCCTAAACAGGATCAGTGTTGTAGGTGCAATATGAAGCTTGGCCAAATGCTAGATAGTGGACAAGACAAACAAGGCTCCTCCAAGAGCTGCTTTAGGAAGGAGGTGGGATTCCCACTTAGGAACACCCAATGCTAAACATCATTATTCTCAGCTAAAAAACTAGAGAATGATATATGTCTAACCAGAAAATATATGTAGAAAATGATTATCTTCAACAACCCCCTCATGTTGCTCTCCTCTTCCTTTTATAAGATAAAAGCCTTGCCAAACCCTAAACCACTTCAATGAGCTAGCTCCTTTCACATGTGGAGCCTCCATCTAGTACTGTGTTGTGCATCCATGAGGTACATTGCATCTAGAATGCGCTGTGGATTTGGTCAAGGTTGACCCAGTCTCATAGTTCAAACCCATTCACACCTGCAAGTGTTTATTTTACATGGTCCAGATTTGTCTTTGTTCACATAGGCATGGATTTATTCATTGCTTTCAGGAGTTTTACATGTCCTCCTTGATTCATTTATTCAATCAACAGAAAATGAAATAGAGTTGTATATTCCTCTTAGCTTGGGCTATGTAGGAATATTACATCATTGCATGCCCAAGACAACATTCCCACCGCCCCCTCGTCCTAGTATTTCCACTTTATTCCTGTCGCAAAATACCAAGGTACCTTGCACTTTTGCATTGATTTCTCCAAGATCCCAGACCTGCACGCCACCATCGAACTCCTTGATGACACCCAACCTCTAGAACAACGCCTAATACAACTAGAGCTAGTTGACGAAAGATGGCGACAATCACTACAACATAATGAGGCCCATAAGAAAAGGGTGAAAGCATCATTTGACCGCCACATCACCCCTCTCTCACTTACAGAGGGAGAGTTATTCTTTTGCTACGATGTTGCAAAAGAGGCCTTAGGGCCAAGAAAATTTGAAACCTTGTGGAAAGGACCCTATATCACCAAACATTGCCTCCGACAGGGGGCATACATCTTGACGGAACCAGAAAGGACCTACCTCGCTAACCTCATCAACATCCTTTACCTCAAGAAGTTCTACCCATAAGGGCCCCAACAACCCTTGTCCCCTAGAGTTAGAGTACACAAAAACCCCATTCACGAAAATATTTTTGACCCGAGGACTTATGTAAAAAGCACGCTCGAAGTCCCACCATGGATCACCAACTCGAACCCTATTTCAGATTTGTTGATGGAGCATCGTGATGGTCTCAAAACTTATCTGTAGCCACCTGGGTCATCTAACACCCTAACTGCTCACCACTGTGTTCAAACGGCATGTGCATCAAATCAACAACAAATGATCAGGAAGAATATGATGTTGTCATCAGAATTATGTACGAGGGCCTCCATCAGGGCATCCGCCATATGCATTTCTACCTCGATTCCCAGTTAGTAGTATCGCAGTTGAACCAAACATTTGAGACTAGAGACATACACCTGTTTAGAAAATATTTGTGTGCCAAAAGATTAAGCAGACAATTTGATTACATTACATTTTCACATGTATCAAGGAATCAAAACCAAGCAGCTGATCGCATAGCTAACAATATCCTAGACTAGAATGCATCGCGAATAAACCATCATACATAAAAAACCAAAAACAAAGATATCCATCAGCATGTATTAACCGAAATAGATAGGACACCATTTATAGCCGCAAAAAATATCTCTCATATATATATCAAAAAATATGTGTATCTGAGTACAAAAATAGGGTCGCTGGCCCACTGGCCAGCCCAAAGATACAA
The DNA here is from genome assembly GCA_034641835.2 of Pinus albicaulis. Classification (NCBI taxonomy): domain Eukaryota; kingdom Viridiplantae; phylum Streptophyta; class Pinopsida; order Pinales; family Pinaceae; genus Pinus; species Pinus albicaulis. Next base: position 7,359,912 of record CM076578.1, read on the forward strand.
AGGTCATCAAAAATAAGGGAAGAATCCTCATAACAGGTGCTTTCCCATTGTACAAAACTACTCTAGGGGGGTGCCCACTCAAGAGGAGCACCTGGACCCACCACTGCTCTTGGTGCCACCACCGGAGCTACTGTCGCCACTACAATAGCTACCCATCGTAGAGTGGGCCAATAATCCCTCTTGCAGAGCATCACCGTCTCTAGCCACAAATCCTCGAAGTCGTCCATGAAACCTCGAGCAAGCATCTCCTAGATCAAGCGGTCCACTCGACCCTAGAAGTCCTCTAGAGCGGCCACCTGAGCCATAAGTACTGCAATGCAATCCTCAGTCGCATTTGCACGAGCTCGCTCAGCTGTAACCCCAGCTACAGTTGAGCTACTACCCTCACCAGAAGGGCCAACACCATCCCCACCCGATCCACCTGCGCCACCTCCCCCCTGGCCACCACAATGTCGTAGTGGAGGATCATGACCCACCAGTCGGGCCACTAGGTGACCTACCTCGCCAACATATGTAGTAGTAAAAAAAATAATGTTAGTGTCAATAAAAAAACACACAAGTACATAAAAACTCGAAAAAATGCAGCAAAATATAGCATATACCTGTAGGACCCCAAAAATAACCAAAATAGAGACCGATATCTGGATCACCCTAAAAGTCCATCCCCGCATACGGGCATGGCAAGAACATTTGCGGGTTGGCCTCAAATGAGGCCTCTATCGTGTCATTCCAATAATGACCCAACATGCCACCACCGCCATGCGCATCACTGGAGCCCACCTCCTCATGCATGGCTCCCACGACCCCCCAATAGGCACTACCACAATGGGCCTCAGCAGCACCACCCTCTCGTACATAATGCTACATAGGATGCTAGTGTACGCAAATGATTTGGATCCACATTGGACCCTGTTCAGTTGCAACACCATACCATCAAAACAAAAGCGAGAAAAATCGAAAAAATGCCTGCCCCTCAAGCGGCGTAAAACTCCCACCTGCGGGCCCAATGCCCAATGTGGACCAAATGACCCTGCTAGACGCACAATAATAGCCAAAGCACACCGCTCGACCACATCTGTCACTGATGCAATATTGATGCACCCCTCAATCAGAGCCGCACCACGGCAATGCCGCCGCCAGAATCTGCTAGGTTCACTCTCTCAGCAGGGAGTGGATACCTCGGAGCCTCACCCTGTCATAGTAACCTGGTCACGAAGTATATATCCATCTCTGGACAGATAATCAAGTTCATTCCCATCAGTATGAACATATCGCACCTCCTATTCCAATGTTGTATAATATAACGTAATAGTCGATCCTGAGACCAAAGGAACTCATTCTCAGCAAACTTCAGAAGGCCCCATGCGACTAGCTGATGATGCAGCCCAGCATCAGTAGCTAGAGTAGTCTGGATCTCGGGCCAATCTCACTCTCTCCACACCAACCTGCCAAGAAGCACAGGCACCCATCAATACAGAGAGAAACATAAAAACAGAAAAAAAACCCAAGTTTTTGTCACCTTGCCCTTTGCGCACCTGTCTCTCAGACAAGCGCACCCTCGCACGCCTGTCCCTCGGAAATGTGCACAAGGAGGGTGCCGCTTTGCCTATATTTCCCGCACAATCTAGGGAAAAAAGTCCCCGTGAGGCCATACAAACCCAATTTTTACGGCCCTCGGCACTATCAAACTGAAAAATTGAAATGCAGGACTTCAAGAAAGTTACCTCAGCATAATATCGCTAATCCCTAGTACACAGGATGGCTGCAACGGCAAGAAAGGCTTTGCAATCACCTCTGATCTCCAAAAACTCAACAAGTACAAATGGATAGGATTAGGGCCATAACCCCATATTTATCTCTTTTTTCCAAAACTTCAGAAGTCCATAACAGGAGATCAAAAAGTCCATTTCCCAAACTGTAAGTTGCACCATCATCAGTATGCCATGAAAAATGAAAGCGATGCCACACATTCTCATTCCAGAAAAAATAAAATTTTAGCGCCAACAAGTATGCACCCTCCCATATTCCTTTCTAAAGTTCGTTTTTTTCAATAATATTTGATGAAAAGAAGATTCTTTCACTTGAGGTAGTTTTTTTTGCAGGAAGAACCCGCAAGCCATTCACAACACCGTATACTGAAAGTTTTGGAATAGGTATCATCCTACCCCCAGCATGATAGAGTCCCAAAAAACTTTGCATATCTTGACATCATTTCTCCATTAGAAATAAACCATAGGGTCCTCATACTCGACTGCGTTTATCACCACCTCACCTTGCATATGATAAATGTCCCTGTTGGTCAGTAGAGCCTCCCCTCCATGGCACTCATCACCCAAAGTAGACTGTATATCACAGCACAAGTGACACCATGACAATACCATTTCAGTCCAGGAAGCACCTCATGCCCATCCATCTATCATGCATAAGGTCAAGTTTTCCATTCAAACTCAAAACCCCCTTCCCAGATGACCAGGTTGTAGAAGCAGATTGAAAGCGAACCTCCGCACATCGCATTTGGCCCACCATACCTCCATCAGCATAATCCCATCTGCGACATTTTCTGCTTCATCAACCCCGCACATGAGCCAACCAATGGGACCCCTACCCCCAACAAAACACCATCCTCACACCTATAGTGAACGACCCCCTTTTCATGTTTTGGGGTACCCATCTCTATGTTTTGTACAAACCAAACCCCATTATTTTATTCTTTTGGTAAGTATATAAAGACCGCAAATGATGTCCTTTGCCACTTCGCCCTCATATTTCACCTTTTCCCCCATGGTAGTAGTCTCTTATTTTCCTTGGTCAGATTATTTCACCCCCATGCATGCACCATCACGACATTCATAGACAGTACACACCCACCCTGGAATTCCTACCGACTCCAGTGATTTTCCCTTCAGAAATAACTATGACTGCCACCAAGCTACTAAAGTATAATTCGACCTCGGGGCACTGAATCCCCGTCATCCATTTTCAGGCACCTCTCACCAACATGCCTATGTTAAACCCATCACATCTAGGTCCCCGACCCCTCAGGTTGACAACCCTTTGTTCAGTTAAGGCTTCCTTTTTGTCGACCTTGACACCTCTTTTCCAAAAAGGAAGTGGTACCTTGGATTACCCCTACCCATGTAAAGGGGTATCCTCGGGTGGCACTGTGGGAGACATCATTGTCCATAGATGTCATCGATCCTTCTGAAATTTGACTATAGCAAAAGCTTTCATGTCACAATGGTATCTTACCTTACAACCATTGCACTTTGATCAAATCTGTCGAAGACCCGTGCCTCCATAAGCATCTTTGACAACAATGCTTACACAGGAAGGTCCCAACTAGTACATATGCGTACATTACATAGTGATATTTCATACCAATATTACACATATGGGTACCACTTTCCACCTATCGTCAAAGGAAAAATGCCCTTGAGGGCGTCAGTAGTCATTGTCGACAACCACCAGCATCACCACCACAGTAATGGCACAGACAACACATGTATCTGTCACTTTTGTTTAACTAGCCATAGCGTCATGAGCATGGAACATGCCCACCTTGTTTAAATTTGTAAATATGTTGTATACTTTGTCTACTTGCAAGGGGTACCTTAGGGCATGGTTATATTGGGAACGGTGCAAGGTGTTGTCAATTCCAAAATCCACCCAGGCCTCTCTCTCTCTCTCTCTCTCTCTCTCTCTCTCTCTCTCTCTCTCTCTCTCTCTCTCTCTCTGCATACAATATAGAAAAGAAACTATAATGTATTTCAGCTATACAGTTCTTCCTAGACCTCACACATTAGGGGGCAACTGTTAACACTAGAAAATTGTACAATAGAAGACAACATCAATTAATGTCAAGCATAAGGATTTACAGGGAAGGAACACATTATGGAATCAAGAAGTATTTAAAATATCTAAGGTTTTGAGAAAATCATATTTGAACTAGTCATAAATGTTGAATTGCACACTTTATCCTTCGCAAAGAGCGCATTTTGCATGCCTTTTTTCCCGATAAGCGTGCATTCCTAGATATGGAAAAAGTCGCTTTCCAGAACCGCACCAAGCAAAGGATAGTTACTCCTTGTCTGAAAGCCACCTAAGGACAGCCACCAACGCCTCCTTAGACACTATGTGAACACACAAAAGAATATTTTAGCACACAATGGAATCATACCTCTCCCTTGGGTCATTATCCGTCATGTACCAAGGGAGGGAAGATGGATTTCAAACTCACCTATATAAAGCCACCAAGAGATGAAGAAATGGTGATCACATTGTTATGCTGGCCAAATTTTCCCAAGCAACACGAGTAGTGTGTGACCCAGAGCTGGAGCTAAAGAGGACTCAATCATTGGCCACCCAACATCTTAGTCCACCACAACAGAAAGAGAGAGTTTGAATGCATCAGAGGCAGAGCTTGGAAGGCAACATATTTGCATTGGGACCTAGAGCCATTGCATAGGGGCCCTTTAGCAAGTGGGTAAAATTTCTTCTCCATTTCAAACATTTAGTAATAAGAGGCCATCGAGCCATCATTTGCATTATTATCGTTTTGACTCTCTTTATAGCTTTTGTATACTTGTGTTTTACTTTTAGTTTAACCAGATCATACTTTAGCATACTATTTTTCATTCAATGTTATGCTTTTGATCTCCCCCACTTTCTTCCTGTTACCAATAGTTTAAAGAGTAGACCACACTCTTTAAGCTGGTGCAATTTCGCACACCCGTGCGACTAATCCACCACAACAATACCATTTGGAAGACTGTCAAAGGTCATGGTGAATATCGCAGGAGTTAAAGTCTGGGCTGACTTTAAGGTAATTCAGATTGTAGAGGATATGGACCCCTATCTTACGCTCCTAGGATTGGATTGGGCCATAGATATCAGAGGTATCATCAACCTAAAGAAATGAAGCATGGTGTTTGAAAATGAAGGTACGCAGGTGATAGTACCGTTAGATACTGTGGAAGGAGAACGGTATACAGAGCTGGTGCGTGAAGAAGAGGATGTAGATCACATTTATAATTTAACTACACGGGGAAAATATTGGATCAATCCTATGGCCGATGGTGTGCTTTGCTAGGAAAAACACAACAAATTTTTCTCTGACTCCGATGCGGAGATGGAAAATTTGCAGAATCAGCTAGATGATGTATCTGCGCTGCAATGTCTTAGAATCACAAAGAACTTCTGATGCATCTCCTCAGAGGTAAGAGAACTTCCCTACTTTGATGTTTCTAGTAGTCTCAAGGAGTTTTTACGAGCATTTGAGGCTGAGGTTCCGAGAGAACGAAGGTTATGGGCCCTTAATCTAGCCATGCGTGCCACACCTGCGAGGTACTGGGACACGCATAAGGGGGTGTTCCAAGATTGGGAAGAGTGTCAGGATATGATGATCCCGTGATTTGAACCTCTAGTTAACTTGTGCGTGAAGACATTCCTTGGCCTATGAGACCCGCACGATCATTTGTTCGCTTGGGTGGAGAAAGGGTGTGACCAGACTACAGAAGAATGGATTCATCTATTTATTCATGCCTTGGGACCAATTCCCACCACATGACATTTAGATGCAGAGCTACATCAGTGCACTTGCCACTGGGAAACATTGAAGGATGAGTTTTTAGGGACATTTGGGATAGTAGGTGGAACTAAGGCACTTGATGTAGCTCTGTAGGATATAGATACCTTAGCTTTTGATGAATCATGGCCTTACGTAGCACGTGGGGCACCAACATGGAAACACAGATGGAGGATATTTTCAACTGCCGCAATTTAGCAATAAAATAATGTGATGAAGATCCCCGAAATGTCGGTATCCCGGAGTCCGAGGGAGAGCGAGGAGTTCCTGGACCCCCACTGCAAACTGTTAATGTTACTAAACCTCTAAAGCTGCGAGAAGTCAATACTAGAATAGAGGAGCAACCTAAATTGGCTAATATTGGGGACTACTGGGATGAGGATACTGTAGGCAAAGTTGCAAAACTACTCATAGAGTATCATGACTTATTCTCGACAAATTTTTCAGAGCTTAAGGTGAACACAGGGGACCTAGGGGTTATTAACATCACTCTAAGACTAGATGTACACCATGTGAAGAAGCAGCCTTATCGGTTGAATCCAAAGTATAAACAAAATGTCAAGGAATAACTTGACAAAATGCTCACTGCAGGTATCATTGAATCCCTCGAACAGTCAGACTGGGTAAGTCCGATGTGGTTCAGGAGAAAAATACTAAGGGATAAATTTGGATCTGTGTTGACCTATGCAAATTGAATGATTCTTGCGTACACGCTTCCTTTCCTATGCCATTCTCAAACAAAATTATAGACAGCATGAGGGGGCAGGAAGCATACTCATTCACGGATGGGTTCTTAAGGTACCATCAGATCAGAATTGCACCTGAAGACCATAGAAAAACCACGTTCGCTACTGAATGGGGATATTTTCAGTATATTGTCATGCCATTTGGGCTTAAGAATGCACCTGCCATCTTTTCACAGGTAGTGGTCACAGTATTCAAAGAGTTCATACACAAGTTTTTGGAGGTATATTTCAATGACTAGACCATCTTTGGGCTGGTAAAGAAACACGTTTCGAACCTACACATGATGTTGGATGCCTGTAGGAAGCACCAGATCTCCCTGAATATCAAGAAGTGCATATTCTGTGTACTCTTTAGAATCTTGCTTGGGCATATAGTGTGCCGACAAGAGTTGATGGTTGACCTTGCGAAAATTGTCGTTATCATAAAGTTGGTAATTCCTACAACTAAGAAACAACTACGTTCAATCCTTAGATACACAGGCTACTACAGGAATTTCATTCAAGGGTATGCGTTGATCATGTCACCTATGGAAAATTTCTTAAGATGGATGTTTGGTTCTTTTGGGATGACGAGTGTCAGAAGAGCTTTGAGCTACTCAAGGAGAAGATCGTCTCTAAGCCTATTCTCATCTTTCTTGACTAGGAAAAGGTGTTCCATGTTCATGTAGATGCATCAGGGATCACCTTGGGAGTTGTCCTTATGTAGCTTGGAGACAGAGAGATTGACCATCCAGTTGCATTCGCTAGTAGGAAAATTTCTGGTGCAGAGTGCAATTACTCCACTACAGAGTAGGAGGGATTGGCCATGGGCTACACATTATAGAAATATTGACATTACTTGCTAGGAGGACACTTCAAAAATTTTACAGGTCATTTGGCTTTGAAGTACCTGGTAAATAAGCCTGTGTTGGGGGGGGAAATCTACCTATGGCTATTGTTGTTTCAGGATTATGACTTTGAGATCATTATCAAGGCGAGGAAGTTGAATGCTAGGCCAAACCACTTGTCCTGAATCGAAAGTGGCAAAGAACCAAAAAACTTATAAGAAGGGTTTTCTAATGCGTATTTGTTCGCTATTAAGGTAGTTGATATGCACTTCAATGATATCATTTAGTTCCTGACTACAGGGATGGAACCTGTGGAGTACTCGGTACAAAATAAGAAAGAGTTGGTAACCCATGCAGCAGATTTTACCATCATCGTAGGCCATCTGTATAAACTGGGAGCTGACAAGGTGCCTCGAAGATACGTTTTGGAGCATGAAAGGCACGCTATCTTAGCAAAAGCTCATGAAGGCGTAGCAGGAGGTCACTATGCAGGAGGACACAAAAGATCTTAAGAGATGGGCTATGGTGGCCTACTCTGCATAGTGACTCCCATGACTATTTAAAAGCTTGTGATATGTGCCAATGAATAGGCAAGACATCGCCCAGAGATGAAATTCCTCTACAATCACAAATGGTCCTACAAGCATTTGACAAGTGGGCCATCGATTTCGTAGGGCCTATCAACCTTCCAGGAAAGAAAACAGGTGTGTGCTACATTATAACCACCACTGATTATGTAACTAGATGGGCCGAAGCACAAGTTGTGAGGGATTGTACTACAAATACAGCTGAACACTTCATTTTTGAGAAAATATTTTCCTGGTTTGGCTATCCAAAGATCATAATGAGCGATAGGGGTACACACTTTATTAATGAAACGATACAGGCCTTGAATGAAGAATTTCGGATCCACCATGCAAAAAGCACTCTATATCATCCCCATACAAACGATGCAGTAGAAGATTTTAATAAAACCTTGGAGCAAGCACTGACTAAGGTCTGCAACACCGATCACAGCTACTGGGACGTGCGCATCCCATCTGTTCTTTGGGCCTATCGAACCACCTATAATAAGTTGATAGGAAAAACACCATTTGGGATGGTCTATGGCAAGGAGGCCATTATCGCAATGGAATATATTGTTCCTAGCCTATGCATCGCAGCATTTACAAACATGGTGGAGCCTGACATCATGAAGGAGCATTTAGCGTAGCTTGTGGTTTTGGAGGAAGATCGTTTCATTGTTAATTTCCATCAAGAGGTGTAGAAGGCTCGGGATAAGGCATGGAATGATCGACATATTTGACAAAAGATATTCTTGGAGGGCGAATCGGTCCTATTATACGATATCCAATTTGCGAAACACCCACGGAAGTTGTAATATCCCAAAATGGGAGCAGCTACACTATTGGGAATAATCTGAGTTATTACCATGTGGAGCTTCAACAAATCATGAGCATGGAAATGTAGAGCAACTCATTATATTTCCAATAACATCATACCAGCAGATGATAGAACCTCAGCAACAAGATGATCTGTATTCTCCTTCCTGGGTGGGGAAATGCAGCAATATAAAACAACTGTCTTCAGAAAATAACGCTATACAAGTAAGAAATGGCACTTGGATCCCTTAGAAGACACGATATAAAACTCACATGTAGAATTTTAGGTGAAACAAATCACTCTAGCTCATATAAACAGATCTCCCAAGTCTATGCAGCTAAAGTAAGCCAAAACCCCATAGCCTAGCTTATGCAACAACTACTAAAGCAAGGAATGTGTTATTCTAATGATTTTTTCTACAAAAAATGAAGAAATAATTCTGATATAGAATTTATATTAATCATACAACAGAAACAAGACACCCTGCAAAGGTTTCCGGCAAAATGCATGAATAACAAATAGTACTGCAGAAAATAATGTAGTTACTACATATCTGTATTATACATGGCTGAATATGACATTAGATAATAGAATAATACAAATAAATGGCCCTAGGCCTCTTATTAGCACTCCAGGAGGGAAATAAGCACCTCCTCCTCAAAGACTAGCATAAAATCAAAGGGTGCAACCCTGCTGCTACTGCCCCTGCATGAAAGACGTAGTTTTCTGAAGGAGACTGCACTGTGGCTGAGTATGGATTAATGGCCCCAAGCAAAAAAATAAAATTAAGCTCAAATAACTCCCATTTGATCCCTTAAGCAAGCTGATCTAAAGAGAGGATGGAATTCCTGCACAGGAAGTCCTTGCACTAAGCAGTGCAGCAACTCCGACTAGACAGCTGAAGCATGCAAGTGGTCTCAGGACCAAAATAGCTAAATACATGAATGAATTCCCTTTGATTCTATGCCTTCCTTTTATCTTTGGTGAGCCTCCTCACCTCAGACCCCACACAATGTTGAGGTGACTTCTTCATGAAGCTTCCTCTTTCAAAGCTGCGCTGCCCTAGCTAGCCTTCCTCCTCCTTGTAGCAGTGATGTTGACTTGGTCAACTGGAAATAATCCACCTACAATGCCTCTGTTCACACCAAGGGATCTTCAATCCGGTTCTCATATGTGTGTCTAGGTTGATCCTTGTTCACATTGAGCTAGTTTACTTGAGTGATTTCTTCCTCCTCAAGAATGGATGTTGACTTTGTCAAACTTGACTATGTCTCCATCTAATTTGTCCTTGTTCACACTTGGAAGTGTAAAACCAGCTCCTAAGGTGATCTCCTTCCTCACTAAGGTGGAATTATTCATATTTTTGTTGTTCGTGGGCTTCCTTACCCATTTATTCCTCTCCTAGGTGAAAGTAGCAAAATCTAATATTACAAATCGTTGTGTGCAAATTTTGGAATATTACAGTCCTCCCCTCCCAAATGTTGCTTGTCCTCAAGAAACTGCAAGGATAAGACTAAAGAGCATCCTCTTCTCCCCTGTAGCAACCTCATAAGATAAAATCCTCCAAAGATCAAGGTGCTGCATAATCAATATATCTCAAAGTTACCCCTCCCCAGTGTGTAAGCTATCTAAATAGCTGACATTATGTTGTAGTAGAACATCCATGGAAGCAACAATGGGCTATTTTAAGATCCTCTCGAAGCATGAGGGCTGATATATATTGGGATTCATCATCCGCATTTGAATCTCTCCTCCCCAAGCTATCAACCTAGCAAAATGAGTCACCCTCCAAATAGGTAACTCATGCAAATCATCCTCCACCTGAAGCTCCAGAAAAGTAGGTGGGATGAAATTCTGATCATGGTAGACATAGTAGCCTACCCCACACTGCTTTCCTCTCCACTTAAGATAGGTGCAGAGAATTTTCTAATCTTGGGCTGCAATACTATTTCCCTCCAATGGCAAGAAGGAATCCAGACCTCCAAAGGTCCCTCTCCCAGTGCTGTGAATTAAGCTGGCCCAAACCATATTATACATGGTGGATAAGAAATCATCATCATGAAGCACTCCATCCATCTCATGGCCCTCCTCATACAAAAACATATACTTTTCTGTAGAGGCCATGTCTCTTCCCATGCTCCCCTTAGAGCATGTAATGCAGAAAGTGCGGGGATGCTTCTCCCCCAAGAACACACCCACTCCATGTGTCCCTCCTCCAATCATGCTCCTCATATAGGTAAGAATAATATCAACAAGTAGGATCATGATCAACATCATAATGAGAGGAATACTAAAGGCTTCATATGGTGCTGAATGGTGCCAACAGTCTCCCAAATTATCACAACGCAGTCTTCCCCACTGTAGATGTTAGTATGGATCTTTCGTCGTAAAAGATAACTTTAGCTATGCATATCAAGTAGCCCTAACATCAAGTATGGTTGAAAAATATCTTTAAGTTTGCTGCATAAAATCAGATCTAAGTATAAAAGACATTAAGTAGATAAAATATAAAATGGCTCCATGTATCCAATGAACAAGACAAGAACAATGTATAAAAAGAATCTTATATTATATAAGAGAATGGGGCACCTGAGAGGAAAACAAGAAAGGTGTTTTCTAGTTCTCCTCAGTGGGATGGGTTCTTCGAAGTCCCCAGTGTTTCAGATCTAAAATTCCTCTCTTTGGTTAATGTGGAAAACCCTAACAAACATGGAACTCAATGGGAGTTCAAAATGCAAACAAATGAAAATGGTGACCAAGAGTAGATCTAGTGTGATCTAATGCAATGGAGGTGGCTAATGAATGGGGAAAACCCTCCTATTTATAACAAAATATTGGGGTGTTCTAGAACTCGGTGCATGAATAAAATATTATTAATCAAATTCTAGAATCACCCTTTAGGAATATTTTATTATATTTGTTGGAGGGAAAAGGGCTTTTGACTTGGGTCAATTCCTTTATTTATAAAAGAAAAATAAATAAATGATTTATTTATTATTTTAAGGGAGATGAGGGGATTATAATTAAATAAATAATGGTTTATTTAATTATTTATATGTGATTTAGTCAAATTTAACTAAGAATATTATTTAAATAATGATTTAAATAACTTATCCTTAGGAAATAATTAAATAAATAATGATTTATTTAATTGATTACCTTGTTTTGGGTTAAATATGACCAAGAAACGTAAACAAATGTGGTGAAAGCAATTTTACTTGGGGTAAAATTGGTCTTACATGGTGTACTTGGGTTCATCTAACGAAAATGGGTTAGATGACCAAAAAATGGTGTAACAGATTGCCCCCCAACGTACGAGTGTTAGGAGCAAATCGTATGACCGAAGTACGTTGTAAGAACTTAAGCACTAGACAGTAAGATAGGAATGAAAGAGAGGAATGTAAGGTAATCTAAAGTGGTGGAGGACTAGACCTAGAGGAGACAAGACTTACAGGTGCAAAAAGTCTCAAGTGTATGATGTGGTACCAATGTGAAAGGCGGCGGGGGAGGCATACCTATGCCCACCGAGACAATAGTACAAAGGATAAGGCGCCCAGAAAACCACAGAACGCAATAGTAAAGCCAGTGTTGGCCTAAACATGAGCCAGAAAACAAGAAGGATGAATCCCACATACATGTTATGCCTGGAATAATCGTCAGGACTTATACAATAGTTTTGTAGTACATGACATATAAATACACCCAAATGCCCCCTACACACGGGGAAGAGCTCGAGAAATCGGACTGACATGTGCAAATCTAAGAGGTGTTGCAAGCAATTGAGGCCGATATCATCAAAGGAGAGGAGCTACATCAAGGGCTGGAATGAAGAAGTCATCCGGGTATATGGGGGGCTACCTGCAGGGCCACCCCCTCATGAGGGCTAAGACATCTCACACACACCTGGGGATCACCAACAGTTGCTGCTGCATCACTGAACCATCAAGTGTGTAGATCACGATCGGGTTGAAAAGAGCTCGAACCAAGGTACACTACCCCCCTAGACCTGACTTCTGGAGTAAATGGGCTGATGTCGACAGAAGTAGGTCCGCCATAGGTGAGGTAATAAGGGAATATCAACTAAGGCAAGGGAGAAAATAGTGGAGAGACGCACAGACGTATACTGAGGATGATGATGAAATGTGGGATGGTGCCAATGGGGACCATAAAAATCATGAGTACAAACTGGTAACTCATGATGGAAATTATCACGAACGGAAATGAGTGTGTGGACAAAGTGGTGCCCCCCACTAAACTGTGGTGTAAGTGATAAAATCCAATGTTAAGGGGATGTGAGGGAAGACTTCTTGGATAGCGGGTGTCCTGGTGAAGTAGCAAAACAGGAAAACAAATATATATGCTGGGTATCTACAAGAAAATAAAACGTGCATTTCGAGCGGGAAATGTTAGAGTTAATATTTCTTGAGATAGAGTGCATTGCGAGGATTAGGAAGGGGGTGGCCTTCAAAGTCCTCTAAAAGATAGGCCCCCTTCCCAAGGTCTTTACTGATAATGTAAGGACCAAGCCATAGTGAGTCGAACTGCCCATGACCAAGGGTATCATGGGCCTGGTCATAGACTAGAACAAGGTCACCTTCATGAAATTAGCGAGGGTGTACTTTTCGGTCATACTGAGCTTTGGTGTGCTTTTTGGCCACTTCAAGAGTTTGCAATGCAACACGACGGCCTTCAGAGGCGCGCTTGAGCATGATAAGTCGTTGTTCTAGAGGTTGAGTATCAGGGAGGAGTTCGACGGCCAGGTGAAGGGAAGGGATTTCACACTCGATTGGTAGGACTGCCTCCTCACCGAAGACAAGGTGGAAAGGAGTGAAACTAGTGGCGGTTTTAAATGAAGTCCGATAAGCCCAAAAAGCAGGGAAGAGCATAAGGTGCCAATTGTTTTTGTGCTTATTCACCGTTCTTTGAAGCATGGTCTTAAGAATTTTGTTGACCGCTTCAACTTGGCCATTACCTTGGGGGTAATAGGAAGATGAATATTGGTGCTCAAAACCAAAGAGTGAGGATAGCTCATGCCAGATCTCATCTTCGAAATGTCAGCCATGGTTAGAGACTAACTGTTTTGGAACTCCGAATCGAGTGATGACATGGTTAAAGAAAAAGAGGGCTTCGGTGGCGGCTGTATTGTTGAATGTCGGCATAGCTTCAGCCCATTTAGTGAAATAGTCAACTGCCACGATGATGTATTTATGGTTACCAGTGGAGGGAGGTCGGAATTCCATAAAGTCAATGGCCCATTTGCAAAAAGGGCCAGCTGTGATGACAGGATGTAGGGGAGCGGGAGGAGCTCATGCCTTGGGGCGAAATGTTGGCAATTGGAACAATGTTTTATGGCTTCAATGCAATCACTGAAGAGAGAAGGCCAAAAATACCCAGTGCATATGATTTTTTGGGCAGTGGCAAGGCCGGAAAGGTGGCCCCCACAAGCACTACTATGGCAGGCATTGAGGACTTGTTCAGCTTCAGCGTGTGTGAGGCAACGACGAAGGAAAATATCTACTCCATGATGATAAAGGTCATCGCCGATGAGAAGGTAGCGAGAGGCTTGGTGTCGGATGCACCGCCGGGTAGCGCGATCAAGATGAAGGGCGAACTTTTGGGTTCGCAGCTAAGTAAGGATATCACCGTACCAAGGATCATCAGTGGTGATGGCAAATAAATGTTCATCGGGAAGAGCATCATTAATAGGAGTGTCTTGCGTCCCGGTAGGCAAATCGGAAATGTTTTCAGCGAGGGCTAAACCTTTCTTACTTCTTGGGGTGACAAATTCAAGGTCAAATTCTTGGAGAATAACAACCCAACGAGCATACTTCCCACTGAGGATGCGTCGACTCAACAGGAAAGCCATGGGGTTGGAATCAGTCACAACCTTGGTGGAACGCAGGAGGATATAATGACGCAATTTTTGGACCGAGAACACAAGAGCTAGGGCTAAATTTTCTTCATGTGAGTAGGACACAGGTGGGCCAGCAAAGTTTTTACTGACATAATAGATCACATGCTCGAGGTCGTTATCATCTTCTTGAATAAGGACACCAGCAACCGAATGGGTGGAAGCGGAGATGTAAAGGATGAAATCTCGGTCAAAGTCAGGATGACGGATCAAAGGGGCAGAGGTGAGAGCATGTTTGAGGGCATCAAAAGATTGTTGAGCATAGGTATCCCAGACAAAATAAGTGTGGGAGTGAAGAAGTCGAAAGAAACCATGCGCGGTGGTCGCATAGTCTGGAACGAATCGGCGAAGAAAATTAACTTTGCCTTGGAGGCTTTGGAGTTGGCGTAAGGTTTGAGGGATAGGAAGTTCAAGAATGGCTTGAAATTTCAAAGGGTCAAGAGTTATCCCATCTTTAGATACGATGAAGCCGAGGAGACGACCGGCGGGAACACAGAAGACACATTTCAAAGGGTTAAGACGGATGTTATACTTGCAGCAGTAGAGAAAAATGGTACACAGATCATGTAGGTGTTGTGCCCGATGTTTAGAACGTGCAGTAAGGTCATCTAAATAGGTGGGGATAATATGAGATAAGTCATGGAAACAATAAGACATGGCTCGTTGAAAAGTGGCACCAGCATTTTTAAGACCAAATGGCATGACTCGGTATGCAAAAGTGCCCCACGGACTAATGAACGCGGTTTTAAGTTGATCAGCTCAACGAATAACGATTTGGTTGTATCCTGAGAAGCCATCGATAAAGGATAAGACCTCGTGCCCTGCGCACTCATCAATGATTTGGTCAATAAATGGTGTGGGGAAGTTGTCTTTGGGACAAGCTTTGTTCAGATCGCGAAAGTCAGTGCAAACACGAATGGTGCCTTGTTTTTTGAGAACAGGAACTAGGTTGGACACCCAAGTGTTGTACTCAATGGGGTAAATAAAACCAGCCTGCTAGAGCTTATCGATTTCAGATTTGATGGATTCATGTCTAGATGGATGAATGGGCCTTAATTTTTGACAGACTGGAGTTGCGTCAGGCCATGTGTCGATGTGATGTTCAACGATGGCTGGATCGAGTCCTGGCATTTCTGAGTAGGACCAGGCGAAAACATCACGGAATTATTTGAAGAGTTTGGTGTAGGCTTCAATTTCTTTCGGAGTTCAGTGGGCACCCATGGTGATGTGTTCTTCGATACTTGGTTTGACAGAAATGTCTATTTTGATGGTAGGGGAGATGTTAGCCATATTGCCTTCCTCGAAAGCATCAGGGGCAGGGATGGGGTTTTTGAACCAATCAACTTTATTCGGAATGAATTCTTTGGATTCGAGAGCATATTGGTCATGTGATTGATGTGGTAGGAAGTATGCATGATGGTGCATATCGTCTTATGGAAAGTCAGGTTCGGTCATGGCTTCCATGATGTCTTCATCGGACTGGAAGAGGGGAATAGTGGATGACATAGGATGACCCGAAGAGGTAGAAATATGAGATATATGATGTTGATGGGAAAGGCTTATGTTTGTGTCGATATGAGAAGTGAAAAAGGGGTCAATAGATGAGTGGGTAGGAAAAACAGCGGGGGATGGGGCTAAGGGGTTGGATGCTGAGAAACGCGGTGATGAGGAAAGGTAGGAAATAGTTGCGGAAGGTTCAGTCATGTTAGTATCAGGATGAGAAATGGTAATAGGGGTGGACGCGTGGTTAGGGGTTAAAAAAGGAGGACGGGCAAGCGCGGATTCGAATTGGCGGTAAGCGGCCAAAGAAGCACGATACTCATCAAGACGGGGGCAAAGGTGGGTATAATGCCCATGGAAGTCACATAAAGAACAAGGGTGATTGGTGCCCAAGTTTTTAAGTTTGGGAAGGGAACCAGGGAGGGTGACCTGGATTGTGGGAATATCAGATTCTGGAAACGTTTCATTGACCATGGTTTGGAGGTGTGGTAATTTAGGACAGGTATGGGTGGCGTGGCCGACAACGTCGCACAAGGCGCACTGGATGGGATTTTTTGGAAGGCGAGGAGGGGTGGAAGTTGTCAACGCCACCATGTCCTTCGGTGCCCCCCTGCGAGATTTGCTATTGTTACCAGACATGGTTGTAACAGGAGGAGGTGCTGGGTGAGGAGACTGAGGTGTTGGGGCAGCGGAAGAGGTCATGGGTATTGGTTGAACCGGAGTCAAAGCAAGATACGGCTTGGGTTGACCAGGGAGGGTAGGGGCAGGGGGGCTTAGATACCAGATGGGTATTCCTAAGGTCAAGTTGGGTAGGGAGAGGGTAGCCAGGATAGGGACGGAAGAAGATCCAGGGGGGGAGCGAGGAAAGGAATCTATCCAGCAGGAAAATGGCTAGGAGGGACGGGGCCGAGGGGATTAAAATCGGGCAGAATTGATCCAGTAGGGAGGGGAGATTCGGAAGGAAAAAGACTGGCTAGCGGGGCCGAAGGGCTAGGAGCCGGAGGAGTAGGGGAAAGTTGAGGTTGTTGACTAGCCAAAGTGGGTTGTGTAAGGTCAGCCCAAGATGATTGCATCATGCAAACGCTTGCCAGGCTAGGGTCAAAGAGGGTAGGTGGGTCAAAAAAGGTTTTGAGCAAGGAGGAGTCTTTAAAGAGGCTGGGAGAGACACTGGGCCAAGACGTAGTGGTGGTAGAAATAGAGGGCTCAGGGGAAATCTGAGATTTGGGGGTACGATACGATAACTGGTCGATGGTGACGATTTTTCCTTTATGGTGGAAGAACATCTTGCGGTAAACTGCGGATGGGATGGCAGACATGGCATAGGTGTAATTACACCCCAAGAGGATGTTGTAGTCGAGAGGGGTGTCGATCACTTCAATGTCGACACACACAGTTTTTCCTGCAAGAGTAATAGGACAGTGGAGGAAGAGGCCAACTGGCTGGGAAGCATCGCCATCCCACGCATGAAGGTGATTGTGGAAGGGGCCAACGTAGGAGATCCGAGTTGTTGCCAAACCGAAGTGGACATGACACAGGTAGATGCCCCCTCATCAATGATGCATCGAGCAATAGTGGCATTTTGGATTTGGACCAAGATTTGGAAAGAAACAGACGCAGGAAGAGGGGGATGGTCAAGTTGACGGAGATTGAAAACAATTAACTGGTCATCGGGAGGGTCGACAGCATCCCGAGTAGTCTGATCAGAGGTAGCATTTCGACATAATGGGCCCTTAGGAATTTGGGTATGAATCTTGGTGTTGGGCGGAGGAATTGGCAAGGGACCATTGGGTGTTGATAGAGGCATAGTAGGGCCCGAGGATGGGAACTCGGGGGTTGAAGGAACGGGAGCCCGAGTTTGAAGGGAAGGATTGGTGGTGAGAGATTGGTCTGAGGCCATCATGAGGATCTGGTAATCGGAGGAACCAGAAGGAGAAGGTTGAGTGGGTTCCAGGCCATGAGGTGACGGGGTGGCCATGAGTCCTTGTTGAGGGAAAGGATCAGGAAACATAGTGGGTTGAGAGGTAGCCGTATGGGAAGGGATAGAAGGAGAAGAGTGATGTCCCTGCACAGTGGCCTGAGACTCCCACAGGTGCCGCATTTCTGGTAATCGGGGACAATCGTGAGTGTAATGACCGTAAACACCGCAGCATGAACAGGGCTTATTTGTGCGAAGTGGCCTATCTTGCTTGGGCTGAGAGCTCTGAGGCTGGTCAGCAGTGTTAGAATCAAGACGGGAAATATTGGGTCGACGATTACCAGAAGCGAAGGGAGTGCCTTTCCTCTTTCATTGCGAAGGAAGTGGAGGAGTTGCACCTGGCGGTGCAAATACGTGCCATGGAGGGGGAAGTAAGTGCGAATGTGGGGGTGGAGGAGGCAAGGGAGCGGGAGGTCCAAATGCTGGAGGAGCTGGGACACCAGGCTGCGAATAAGGGTAAGGGTGAGAATGGGCAACATTGAGGTAAGCAGGAGAGTGGGTGAAAGGAGGAGGCATGCCAAAACATGGATACATGTTACCGGGATGGGGAAAGGTGCTGGAGGTGATGGCCCCACCGGGAGGAAAACCATAGGGCATAAGAGGTTGAGCAGAGGTATGAGACATGGCTCCGATGATACCATCGGCAGAGTGAGAGGTCCTGGAGGCATTAGTGCCCCTGGGCTTGGGGAGATCAGGAAGGACAGTATAGACATAGCCAGACTGGGCATAGATAAGGTCATATTTTAAGGTGATTTGAAGGGCGGCTTATTCGGTTTGGGGGAAATGGGAGGTGAAATCTTTTCCAATGGGAGGTATGAGAGAGCGAAGGAACCATTCCATATAAACCCGATCTTCAAAGGGGGGAGCACGACACAAACTTCGTTTTCGCCGCCATTCTTGTACGTGAGCGAAAAGGCGGGTCGAAGAGGATTGATGAAAAGAGGTGAGGAGTTCAGTACCAGTGTCGTATCAGAGAGGAAGCTGGAAATAGGATAAGAAAGCTTGGGCAATGGTCGCAAAGGTGGTATGGGAAGAGGTGGCTTGGTCAACATACCATTTGGAAGCTTCACTGGTAAGGGTGCATTGGAACAAACGAAGACAAATGGAGTCATCGGTGATGGAATTAGACGAACACCACATGTGGAAAGATCGGATATGGTTGGAAGGATCTTCACTAGCAAGGCCTTCAAACTTGGGAATATCGAAGGGGAGCTTGGTGGGCATAGCGGGCCAACTAACATCGTGGCGGATAGGATCGTTAATAAGCTGATTGAAGTCGGGGAGACTGAAGCCGGCCATATACGGGAGTAATGGGGCAGTCGAGGTAGATCCCGTAGTGGTTCCACTGGACATGGACCCAACAGTAGAACTGGGGTTGCTGCTAGTTGTAGGTCCGGAAGTGGACATGGTGAAAATGACAGGGGGGGAACCAAAACGAGGGGAAGAACCTGAAAAATCAGAGGAAGAGTCAGAGTGCGGACTCGGGGGAGGACTTACTCGATGTTGACGGGGAGGAGGAAGTCGACCAAGCAGAAACTAAGGTTGAAGGCCAAGAAGTCTCCGAGATAGGCGCCTTGGGGGCATAATGATGATGGGAAGAAGAAGGACCGACAAGGGCAGCAAGGTGCAAAATCAAGACACGACAAGGGCAAGGAGGTGCAGTGTCGATTAATTTTAGAGTCCTTGCCAGGCGATGTTAACCAGGCTCTTGTTCTCTTAGGGTCAGTGTGTGGTGTGTATTAATTTTTAATTGATTAAATCCAGACGTTTTGAGAGGAAAATAAAAAGTGTGTTGCGTAATGGAAAATAAATCTGCAGTAAATAAGACTTAAAGAATAGAAAATTAGCAACTAAAAAGGCAGCAATCGAACCCAAGAAGGTGTGTCTCTCAAAACTAGTCTAGAAGGGGCAGAGCATGCTAACAAGAGATCAATAGATCGAAGGTCCGAAGGGACTGGGATCTAATGGAGAAATCTGCTGGAAAGTGGTGCAGAAAGCAGCAAAGAGGTGGGGGCAAGGTTGCTGCTAGATACTAGGAGATCAGCTAAAAAGAGGGGGGTCAAAGAGGTGACCCTAGAGATGAACCCAAACAAAGCGAAAGGCAGTGTATAGAAAGGGAAG
Organism: Pinus albicaulis; assembly: GCA_034641835.2. Classification (NCBI taxonomy): domain Eukaryota; kingdom Viridiplantae; phylum Streptophyta; class Pinopsida; order Pinales; family Pinaceae; genus Pinus; species Pinus albicaulis. The sequence goes on from CM076578.1 coordinate 7,379,959, forward strand.
AAAAGCTGACCTGTGAGGATCTGAATAGGAGGTATCAAATCTGAAATAAGGTTGAAACTTCTGGAAATTCAGATAGCTGAAAACAGCAACAAACTCTCCCACAAAAAGTGGAGGAAACGAAATCCCTAAGAGGAAAGAGTTCCACTTAGGTGAGTGAAATAGATCAGCAACAGATCTGAAATAGAGGGAGACGGAGGCTGGAAACCGTGACAAAAGCCTCAGTGAAACCCAGAAAAAGTGCGGGCAGATTGCAGAAAAAATTGTAGGTCGCAGGTTTGGGCCTGTTTTCAGGCCAGGTCGCAGATTTAGGGCAAAAATGTGCGACCTCAAGGCTAGGTCACACTTTTTGGGCAGATAAGTGCGACCTGAAGATCCAGGGCTGGCTGCGGCAGATTTTAGAAAATTTTGTCATCTCAGCTGCGGCTGATGTCAGTCACCTGTGCAATAAGGCCAGAAACACACAAAAGTTAGAAATTTGAATGTTTGAGGGTTTTAGAGGGAAAAACTAGCATAAAAATGGCGGATGATGTCAGTCACCTGTGCAATAAGGCCAGAAACACACAAAAGTTAGAAATTTGAATGTTTGAGGGTTTTAGAGGGAAAAACTAGCATAAAAATAGGAAAAACAGAAAATTGAAGAGAAACCCTAGGGTCTGAAACAGCTGGATATGCAGGAGAATAGAAAATGACAGTGGTCGCAAAAGAAAACCCATGTGGAGTCACCAATTGTTAGTATGGATCTTTCGTCGTAAAATATCGCTTTAGCTATGCATATCAAGTAGCCCTAACATCAAGTATGGTTGCAAAATATCTTTAATTTTGCTGCATAAAATCAGATCTAAGTATAAAAGACATTAAGCAGATAAAATATAAAATGGCTCCATGTATCCAATGAACAAGACAAGAACAATGTATAAAAAGAATCTTATATTATATTAAAGAATGGGGCACCTGAGAGGAAAATAAGAAAGGTTTTTTCCAGTTCTCCTCAGTGGGATGGGTTCTTGGAAGTCCTCAGTGTTTCAGATCTAAAATTCCTCTCTTTGGTTAATGTGGAAAACCCTAACAAACATGGAACTCAATGGGAGTTCAAAATGCAAACAAATGAAAATGGTGACCAAGAGTAGATCTAGTGTGATCTAATGCAATGGAGGTGGCTAATGAATGGGGAAAAACCTCCTATTTATAACAAAATATTGGGGTGTTCTAGAACTCGGTGCATGAATAAAATATTATTAATCAAATTCTATAATCACCCTTTAGGAATATTTTATTATATTTGTTGGAGGGAAAAGGGCTTTTGACTTGGGTCAATTCCTATATTTATAAATAACAAATAAATAAATGATTTATTTATTATTTTAAGGGAGATGACGGGAATATAATTGAATAAATAATGGTTTATTTAATTATTTATATGTGATTTAGTCAAATTTAACTAAGAATATTATTTAAATAATGATTTAAATAACTTATTCTTAGGAAATAATTAAATAAATAATGATTTATTTAATTGATTACCTTGTTTTGGGTTAAATATGACCAAGAAACGTAAACAAATGTGGTGAAAGCAATTTTACTTGGGGTAAAATTGGTCTTACATGGTGTACTTGGGTTCATCTAACGATAATGGGTTAGATGACCAAAAAATGATGTAACAAGAGAATCAGACCATAGCATGGCAAGTTGTCTCTTGACATATGGCTAGTTGTGTAAGTCACCTCATCCACTAGCAAGTAGAAAATATCTGAGTGCATCAACTGAGCATGCAAGGAGTAACCAAAAACTTGCCCCAAATCATACAATAGGTGGTTGTCCCCATCATAGTAGTTGGCCAAAAATGGTCCATGGAGCCTAAAGATAAATTTTCCCCTTTGTAGAGAAATGCACTGCAAGGAAATGGTAAGAGTATACAAATATAGTGTTGAACAATCAATAAGTGCAATAAAAGAGTTCTTACCATGTGATGGAAGCAAGATGGTGACAAGATCCATATATGAATCCTCCATAGTTGTATGGCATACCCATCTAAAGAGGAATGAGTCACATGATCCATGAAGATCCTCCTCCTTATGCTGGGACATCCAAGTCAAGGAGAACACACCATAGTAACCAGTGAGTCCATTCACCACTCTCTCAATCTCACCTCCTCCATTCCCACCAAGTGCATCAAATATGAAGTGATCCTAGAAACACCTCATCAACAAGCTCATGCACCAAAGTGACAGTGCTGTTGACCTATGAAAATAAGCTCCTGCCAACTCATAAGTCCAATCTTTGACATGTTCCATGTCAAAGAATCCTCTCATAATGTTGCCATCTCCTCCCATTGCAACATCATGCAAAATGTGAGAGAAACTTTGTCCTTGCCCTCTCTCAACCCTCCAAAGCAACAAATGTCTTTGCTTCCCTGACATTCCTCCATCATATAACCCATGTAGTGAAAATATCACATCATCATAATGCTTCCACACTCCTTGCCATATGATGCAAGTACCCTACCAAGTACTCTCCTCCCACATACCCTTGGAAAAAGGATATGTTTCATGATGGCCAAACTCTCTCAAGAGTAGCCAATGCAGCTTTGCCTCTTGCTGCTCGGTGTCATAAATTTTCAAGTGGCTCACCAACCTCTTTCTCTTCCCCCACATCAACTCAACCCCATGTGGATGCCTTCTATCATTATTCACCTTAGCATTCTTCCCATGTGGGCTATCATCCTCCACAATCAGTTCCTCTTCTCTGCATGCCATGAAATGCTGCAATGAATTTCCTTGGAGATCTCTTAGAGAAGATAGCATGTCCATGGCCATCTTGAATCCCTCAGGACCCAAAGGTGATAAAGGAAAAGCCTCCTCACTATTATTGTTTGACAGCGCTGATAGCTTCTCCCATGGTATAGTTGCTGCCTCATACTCAATCTCAAGGTTCATGACTCCCTCCAAAAGATCACACTTCAACCTCAAGGGTTTTGTGCAACTCAACAAGGGTCCATGAGAATGATGGTTCATCTACTCCTTGAACCATTCAAGCTTGCATAGCGCAGTGCAATCCTGCTACCCTACCTTAGCAATAGTGTTTGATCCTGGGCCATATGAATACATATTTCCACAACTTTTAGAAATATTTGCTGAAATAAGTAAAAGTGGAAATCCTCCCATACCTTGGTGAGATGTGGGAACCTCTTGTAGAGTTGCAAAGGCTCCTCCCTCCAATGTAATGGCTGCCCTAACTGCTGATGTAGAAGGTTTCTCTTCCAAGGCTATGACAGCGCTGGTACTTGTCTCCTCCCATGGTGGTGTGGGCCTTCTCTCCTCTAATATTTCTCCATCAAAGGTTCTAATCATCCCTTAAGTTAACTCAGGAAAAGAGATCACTACTCTATGGCTTGAATGACTGAACCACCAAGCATTGGCTTCACCCTCTAGGTGCAGTGCTGCAACTTCTACTACCTCCCTCTCTACCACTGGATGAAGTAGGAAGAATGCCTCCAGATTTCTTGCCCAAGCTCTAGCTATAGTTGACCCATCAAATTTAGACAATAGGAACCTATTTCCTTTAATATCCCCTTTGCTACAGGGTCTTATTTCTTCTCTCAGTTGAATAAACTGAGGAAAATCTAGGGTGTCTTTGGAAGCCCTAGGTTGACACTTGTATTCTGCCAAATACCCACTCAAGATTTCATGCTCTAATTGGTATCCTTTCTCTCCACTTCCTCTATAAGAATAGGAATCTGCTTCTTGAAACCTTGTAGAGGTCTCACTGCAACTCTCTCCTCCTTGAAACCCTCTTGGAGTTTCAATGCATTTCTCTTCTTATTTCTTCTTAGATCTGAAAATGGATGAGAGTAAGCTCATCCTCTCCATAATTTTTTCTCCTATTCTTCTTATCTTCTGATTGGATCTGAAATCCACAGGCTAAGCCAAGATGGCAGCTCTGATACCACTTAATATCCCAAAATAGGAACAGCTACACTATTGGGAATAATCTGAGTTATTACGAATGTGGAGCTTTAGAAAATCATGAGCATGGAAATGTAGATAAGCTCATTAGATTTCCAACAACTTCATACCAGCAGATGATATAACCTCAGCAACAAGATGATCTGTATTCTCCTTCTCGGATGGGGAAATGTAGCAATATAGAGAATAAAATAGCTCTCTTCAGAAAATAATGCTATACAAGTGAGAAATGGGACTGGGATACCTTAGAAGACACAATATAAAACTCACATGCAGAATTTGAGGTGAAACAAATCACTCTAGCTCATATAAACAGATCTCCCAAGTTTATGCAGCTAAAGTAAGCCAAAACCCCATAGCCTAGCTTATGCAGCAACTATTGAAGCAAGGAATGCATTATTATAATGAGGGTTTTTGTAGAAAATGAATAAATGAGTCTGATATAGAATTTATATTAATCATACAGCAAATAAATGGAGGTTTAACCTCTTATACATCAGAAACAAGACACCCGGCAAAGTTTTCCGGCAAAATGCATGAATAACAAACAATAGTACAGAAAATAACGCAGTTACTACATATTTGTATTATAAATGGCTGAAGATGACATGAGATAATAGAATAATACAAATAAATGTCCCTAGGCCTCTTATTATCACTCCAGGAGGGAAATAAGCACCTCCTCCTCAAATACTAGCATAAAATCAAAGGGTGCAACCCTGCTGCTGCTGCCCCTGCATGAAAGATGTAGTTTTCTGAAGGAGACTGCGCTGTGGCTGAGTATGGATGAATGGCCCCAAGCCCAATACTGAAATGAAGCTCAAATCACTCCCCTTTGATCCCTTAAGCAAGCTGATCTAAAGAGGGGATGGAATTCCCGCACAGGAATTCCTTGCACTACGTAGTAGAGCAACTCCGGCTAAACAACTGAAGCATGCAAGTGGTCTCAAGACCAAAATAGTTGAATACATGAATGAATTCCCTTTGATGCTATGCATTCCTTTTATCTTTGGTGAGCCTCCTCACCCTGGACCCCACACAATGTTGAGGTGACTTCTTCATGAAGATTCCTCTTTCAAAGTTGCACTGCCCTAGCTAGCCTTCCTCCTCCTTGTAGTAGCGTTGTTGACTTGGTCAACTGGAACTAATCCACCTGAAATGCCTCTGTTCACACCAAGGGATATTCAATCCAGTTCTCATATGTGTGTCTAGGCTGATCCTTGTTCACATTGAGCTAGTTTACTTGAGTGATTTCTTCCTCCTCAAGAATGGATGTTGACTTAGTCAAACTTGACTATGTCTCCATCTAATTTGTCCTTGTTCACACTTGGAAGTGTAAAACCAGCTCCTAAGGTGATCTCCTTCCTCACTAAGGTGGAATTTATTCATATTTTTATTTTCCATGGGCCTACTTACCCATTTATTCCTCTCCTAGGTGAAAGTAGCAAAATCTAATATTCCAAATTGTTGTGTGCAAATTTTGGAATATTACAGAAGTTTTGACCGCACTGGCTAGGTCCCTATACAGTTAAAGAAATCACGGATGGCGGAGATGTTTGGTTAGCTACCCTGCGCAATGATATGTAACCAAGATACGTCAATGGCAGTTGGCTCAAGCCATTTCAGATCAAATGACTATATGGCCGGAGTAACTATATAGGGCGGGGTATGCCCACCCTAGAAGGTACATACAGAAAGTACCACGGTACGCGTAGGAAGCAACAACAGATTTGGAAGCCTGGAGGGATGCGCAGGAGGTGTAGGCATATGTTCAGAGTGTAGGAGATGAATTGGGAGTGCAGGGGTGTGCCGAGCGTATAGGAGGTGCGAAAATTAGCGGTTGGAATAGTAAAATCAGGTAAAAAGAAAAAGTTACTATTGAAAGGAATGGGGGACCGACATTTAATGAGGCAATTTCCAAAGATTTTTTACCATTTACCTGATGGTAAGCTCCAAATTCAGTTCACCCAACCGTTGATCAATCCCCATGGCTATAAAAGTAGAAGGATAGCTCGGACAAGGGTTTTGTATCTCTTGAATAGCTTGTACTTGGCGTTCTTTCCCTTGACAAGTTTGTGCTGTAAGATTTTTTGTGCACATTGTGTCTCGTTCATGTCTAAGCATCCTACACCCTCTGACAGTAGCAACCCTGGGTTCATTTTCCACACCAAAATGATGGCCACCAACCCTGCTGAGTCCTCACAGATAGTAGCCTCGATAGAGAAAGAGTTCGAGGTAGTAGTGGAAGTTGAATCAGAAGCCAAATAATTCATATCCACACCGACTCAAGCAAAGAAGAAGTGAAAAGAAAAAGTGAAAGGGTCAGGGAAACCTACAAAATGGACTGGGGTAAAGCCCCCCATTTCTGCTCGAAATGTAAAATCCCTGTCAGGGGCGGCCTAGGAAAGCTCACCTAAACTAGTAAGGAAAATTTTATCTACTCACGAAGAGGCCCAGATAGCCCAACCAATCAATTGGTTTCCACCATTTGTTCGGCCCCACAAACCCTCCACAAGCACACTTAAGAATCTTGGTGGCCTTCGCACCTACCTGTAGATACCACTGACCCTAGGAGAGGTCTCTGTCATTGGAAAACCCTTTGGCAAGCTTCATGAGGTGAAATTCAATGATCATGACTTGGCCAATTTGGATTCCTTCCCTGGGTTGGCACCTGAGTTGTATCTAGAAAGAGTAGAGGAAGATGACGGGATAAAATTGTCCCCATGCGCTCGGTATGCAAAGTGACAGGATCCAGGCTCTTAAACTTGTTGAGAATGCCGCATTTTGGCCATTACAACATCATGGACCATTTGGTACGTTATTTTCTTTCCTTGGTCCATGATGGCTTCTTATGGATCCAGAATCGCATCCCCATCGATGCTACACTCATTCATCAGATTACTAGTCTCCCCATGGAAGGGCCAGATCCCCTGTTGGACGTTGGTAAGTACAAGGGGAAGATTTTCGAAAAGGTGCGCAAAGACTACCATGTGGAGTGGAACACTCAAGACTTCATAATCAAATACATCAGTGACCTTGTTGTTGGCATGCAAGATTATGCGAAAATGCCAGGTAGCCACCGTCCCTGTATATGTGATTCAGTTGGTAGGTCGGTGGGAGAAAGGGGTCTGCTTCAATTGGTCTTGGAGAATGACCGCAAATCCCAAGATTAGGGATGCACATTTTTTTATTCCTGGTTGCTTCTCCTCATCGCGTTGGTCACCTGGGAAGCACTTGCAGAATCTGTCCTCCATGATCTCACCCCAAACATGTGCAAGGGGGCCCGATATACAAACTTGTGGGACTCTAATGATGTGCAGCGAATTAAGGACAATCAAGTCTTCTAGGTTCTGTTTGAGAGTGGGCTCGCAGCAGCTATTGAATCTCGACCACGGTTGTCTCCCATCATCTCTAATAAGTATAAAATAATTGCCATGTTCTAGGTGACTATGCACAACATACAAATCAGAAGCTGCAAGGATTTGGCATGGGTTTTGCTCCCCTATATGGTTGAAAATGAAGAGATTGACTGGTTAATTGTGCAATGTCCTCCACAATGGAAGCTTGGCTTCAAAGCAGTAGCGAAGGGCACTAAGGGAAGAACCACCATGAAGATAAGCCCACAAGTCATCACCAAATAAACTAGAGGACAAGGCACAAGCACAGGGAAGGGTGCAAGAGCCACATCACAAAAAATTTTGTAGTCGGGTGAAAGCATAGGGAAGGGTGTAGAAGTCGCATCACAGAAGGGTTCACAACCGATTAGTACAGGGAAGGGTGCGGATGCAGCATCGCAGAAGGGGTCACGGCAGAATCTGGGTACAAAATCTGACTCTCCCCACGACACAAAGTGAACTCGTGAACCAGCTAAAGGGCCAAAAAATAAGCAGTGCTCCCAACGACCAGAATGTGACAAAGTCATTACACTAACAGAAGGGGACCTTGAGAAAATCATAGACACGGTCACTTTGGCTGCAGAAGAGAAATGGCTAGCTCTAGAAGAGCAGCAAAATTTTGCGGTCAACACCCTGCAAGCTGAGCTCCGAGCTCTGTAGTTGAATATGGACATGCTGCAGACAAGTATGATTCAAGTACAGATGACCTCAACAACTAGCAGCGCAACCCTTGTTACAGTAGAAAGCCGTCGCTGTCCCCTACCAGGCACAACCCCCACGATGAGTCCACCCGACTTGGGAGCACAAGTCCAGGCCTGTGTAGTGGCCCAGCTGGATCTAGCCAGGTTGCCACATGAATATTTGTAGGGGCTCCACACCTCTCTATTCAAATAAATTCAACACGGGGATCGTCGGGTGCAGTAGCAACTCAGCACAGCTGAGCAAGAAATTGAAGAAAAAAAGGCTGAGGTAGCCAATGCACAGGCTGCATGTACCCTCGCAGCTACACAAAAGATAGAGTTGGAGCACCTGATTAGTAGGCTCTGTGCAGACGTTGATGAAGATATCCCAGCTACTTCCACCCCCAGGCCAAGATTGAGGGGCTGGTCACAGCGCTAAAAGTCTCCCAGACCGATATCCAAGCGGTCAAGACACAGATGTAGCAACAGATTGCAGATTTATAGGCTAAGTTGTAGCCAGAAACACCGCCAGAGGTAAGGGCCCAGTGAGCCGTGTTGGCCACTGAGGCTAAAAATGTTATCACAGGACATATCGCTCAGGGAGCACATTTATTGGAAATAGTGATGTAGCTATGGACCAAGGTGCAGCGTGACCCTCTCCTGCGCAAGATCAACCAAGAGGTGCGCCAGAAGGAAGAAGTGTTTTGACCAGATGGAAGCGAAACTTACCACTTAATTGGTCCCTGCTTAGTGTTTGGCCCGACTACGTGCTAGCCAGGTGATCAAAGACGACATGGAGGCTCTTGGATAGTGGAGGCATACATTGATCGATCACCTTAAGCCATGGGCAGATGAGGCTCTCAAGCTTTCCCAGGATGTTGATGTTGTATTCAAGTAGTTGAACCAAACATTGGAGAGTGTCACAGCTGCTTTAGAAGGCCCAACATCACAGAAGTTGGTATAGATTGCTCAGACTGCTACCACGCAGAGCGAAGGAGTGTTGCCCCCACTAATCGACGCAATCAAGTAGATTCAAGCAAAGATGGAGGACCCATGACCACCTTGACTCGGGACGAGTCACAAGATTGTGTTGGGGGACTATTGGAACAAGGCCTCCTAAAGCTATAAATTTGGTACAATTTTGTATATTTTTGGTATTATTTAGTCTAACGCAGGGGGTTTGGGGCGGGTCAAAGCCCTGAACACATTGTAATGGGTTAAGGGTAGACCGAGAGTCCACAAACCACAGTTTGTGGACCACAGGAAAGCATAGTCTAATTAAATATAAATAGATGAAAATTTTGAGTCTAGAGGTAGGAAAGAATAGAGATTGATGCTAAGTGTGAATTGTTAGATCTTTCTCGGGTTGTTTGGGTGAGGACTGCAGCTGGATATGTGTGCAGAGATCCTCAGTCCTGCTGTGTGCGGACCCTGCTAGCTGTGTGCACAGGCAGTGTTTGGATTGTAACCGGGAATTTTGGATACTAATGTATGCGGATATAGTTGAAGTATCTCTGTGTTATATGGATTTGATGTGTTATTGTTGATGCGAACTTTGGAATCTATTGAAGGTACGAATGCGATTGTGTTTTTTGTTTGTGCTACAAATCTATATATGTTATGGTATGAAGTGTATCTGTAATCCGTTATTGATTCGTTTATGATATTATGTACTGATAACTATTGATACGCATGTGGATGCAAACGTATTAATTAGATCTGTAATTGGTAATAGCTCTGTTATGGTTAATAACTGATTATACTGTGAAAAGCCTGTGACTACACTTGCTCTGTGTGAACCCGATAAGCTATGAACACAGATCTATTTGACTTACCTACTCTCTCTCAAGGTGCGGAAACCTCGTTCCAACACCCTCCCATACTGCCTCAGGTGAGACTTTGGCCTGCGCAAGTAGGTCACTACCAAAAGGGCCAGTAGTATAGGGATTTGTTAGGAAACCTTAACCTCCAAACCTGGGTTAGGACCCCTCGAGCCAACAAGCATTGTTACCTTCAGTTGTCCCTTCCTCTTCATCACCAATGGAAGTTACCTTATCATAAATAAGAGGATCCTCTTTTTAAAAAGAGACCTCCATGTCCCATTTTTTAGAGGATTTTTCTCCATGAAATGAGGATCTTGCCTCTAGCAAGGCATTCTGCAAAATTTTATTCCCCTCAATAGTTTTATAAAATGGAGTTGGGTTTTATATCCTTCCAACTTATGTAAAGGTTTTGTTTTTTTTGTCTTGAATTGCTCAACCAAAGATGTTTCAGAATGTCTTTCATCAAACCTTTCCACTACCTTCCTAGTGAACCTTACATAAGTAGATGTATTTGCATTTCTTAATGAAAAGGATTTGAATAACCACCAAGCATAAGCCTTAACTTCAAGAGGCAGTGCTGCTACTCTAATGGATTCATCTTCTAAAACTCGGTGCTACTGCAAATAGGTGTCTAGCTCCTCCACCCAAGCCCTAGCTGAACATTTAAATGACCCATCAAAAGTAGAAAGAAAGGATCTACCCTCATCATGCTATTTGCACCTTCTACTTCTATTATGGTTGCTAGGTCTTTTATCCTCCTTGATATTGCAAAACCCTTGGAAGTTTAGGTGATCTTTGAACCTCTTAGATTAAGATTCATACTCCTGCAAATAATGACCAAGAGTCTCTTTCTTTGGCACATCTCTTCCCTCCATCTCACTTGTTATGAACATAGGCATGGTAAAGAGTTGTAAATATGATGGTGTGGCTGAATGCTCACACTCATAATATGAAGAGTTTGAGATGTATTCATGTACAAATTTTCTTGAGCGATCTCCATGTCTTCCCCTCCTTATCTCTTTGATGTCTTTACTAATGCACTACAGAGCTTGAAGAAGAAGTATTGAGAACTCCTTCCCTCCTGATAATAAAGTTTTTTCTTTATATTTTTTGCAGATATTCTCCTTCCTATGAGGATATTCCTTAGATGAAATAATGGCTGAAGTACAGAGGCTGAGCCAAGATTAGAGCTCTGATACCACTGTAATATTCCCAAATGGGAAAATCAACAATATAGGCACCGAAAATGCATTGTCTAGAAAATTATGCTATAAAAATTAATAACAGCCCATTTTTCCATTATTTAATGTATTATAGCATTCAAATATAAAAGGGGATAAAAAAAAAATCATTCTAGCTTAGTTAAACAGGTCTCCCAAGCCCAGAACATGCTAAAAACACTGCAACCCCATGACTACTGCAACATAGAAATTATGAGGCAAGTAACAACATAGTCTAATTAGGGTTTATGCTACATAAATAGAGAAACAAATGGATTTGCTAATATATTACTTAAAGGAGCTAAAAAATGGAGATCTAGTCTCTTTTACACAATCTTAAGGTAACCCGACAAGGGTTTCTTGAGAGGCATGAGATACAGAAGTATAGACTGTAGATTTGTGGCTGAATCACACTATCTTACTGAAAATATACATAAATATGGCTGAGAATACAAAGAAATGGTTGTAGCTCCTCCTTACTAGCTTCTCGAGTGAAAGGTTGATCCCTCCACTAGGAAACTAGCTCACAATCGAGGGTTTTGACCCCTCCACTGCAAGACCATGAAAAATAACCTAGTTCTCAACGAGACGGTGTTGTAGTTGTAGGTGAATTCTTGGCCCAATGATGGATGGTGGAAATGAAGCCGAGAATACTCCTCTTAGATTTATTCAACAAGTCCTCCAAGGAAGAGTGTGGAATTCCCGCATGAGAATACCCTTGTACTAAACAATAGAGAAAACCCGGATAAACAACTGAAGCATGAAATATGTCATAAGAATAAAACATAAATAATATTATAAATGCCTCTCATGGTTGCCATCCCTTCCCTTATATTCTTGGTGATCTCCCTCACCCTTGGTCCCACTCATTTATGAGGTTACTTCCATGCAAAGACTCCTCCTCCAAAACTGTGTTGTCTCCACTAGCTCCACTCCCTCATTTACAACGCTATTTGATTTGGTCAACCTTTGGTTTGTCTCCATGCATTATCTCCATTCACACCCAAGGTGGCTTTATTATGACTATCTAAACTTATCTACATTCACACTGGAAGTGATTTATTCCTACTAAAGAGACTTTAAGGGTCTCCTTATCCACTTATTCATCAAACAAGAAGCAAAATTATATTTTAATATTCCAATTAGCTACATGCAAATTTAGGAATATTACAAGTAGAGCACGGCTTTGGAGGCTCCTCCCTCAGGGATTTCCTAGTTCCGGATGTCTATCCCTTCTTCTTCTTTGTAGGTGCAGGTGTTTCAGCAAACAACACAATAGGAAGCTTCGGCGTAGAAGGATCATCTCCGGGTCGCGTAGCCATCATAATAGGCAGAATTACGTAAGCCAAACCCCTACACTGAAAATCCTCCTTGAATACCGAATCCAAATCATACATAGACAATGAATAAGCTATATAAATCAAAGATCCGAGGGCAAGAAATTCACTCAGAAAGCAAAGGAAAATATTTTGACCCCATAGGTCATATTGATACTTTTCATGCATCTTCAATGGTCCCTTTAGCATTAATGTGTCTCCATAAATGACAAAACAGTGCCAAATCTTGCAAAATATCTTCATTAAATTCAACATAGACACTCCCATAAATGGTAATAGAGTTGTATTTTCTAGATTTATTGTTCCAACAACTGGATTTTGGCACCTCTGTGACCTAGTCAACCTCCTCGCACAACAATCGTGCACGTGTCACACCTTCCTGGGCATCCGCCATCTTGTCTATGCAGATCCAATACTCTGGCCATATAGTCATTTGGTGCACACAGGGTCATCGATCTATGAGTTCAATCAGATTCCATTGACATACCCAAGAATATATTCTCCACTCAATGTGGCTAGGCACACTACACCTCTCATCAGTGATCTCCTTAACAACATATGGCCCTAGTGAATGCATCTTCAACTTTCATGGGTGACACGCAAACTTGTTTTCATAAAAAAATACCAAATCATCTTCCTTGAACACCTTTTGCCTGATATGCATATCGTGCCATGCTTTTTCACATGCCTTCTGAACTTGCTAGTGATAATTGGCAATAAATAAATCTTCTTCCAGTGCGACCAACTGCAATAACCATTCCTCCATAGTATTTTCTTCTGCCATATTTGTGAATGCTGCAATTCACAGACTAGGAACAATTAACTACATTGACAACACAACTTCTTTCCCATATACCATCTTGAATAGTCTCCTCCCAGTCAACTTCTTACATGTAGTCCGATATGCCCAAAGAACTATAGGTACGCGCTCATCCCAATTATTCTGGTTAGCATTGCACACCTTGGTAAGCACAGTCTCCAATATCTTATTGAATGCTTCCACCGCACAATTTTCCTAGGTATGATAGGAAGAGCTCTTCTGATGGTGCATCCGAAATTCATCTGTCAATTCTTCAATGGTGTCATTCATAAAATGGTTACCCTAATCACTTATTATAATCTTAGCACATCCAAAGCGAGTCACAATATTCACAAATATGATATGTGCAGTTGTATGTAGTCCAATCCTTCACAGGCTTAGCTTTAGCCCATCTAGTTACATAGTTCATCGTAGTGAAAATGTAACGCACACCACTCTTCTTTCTTGGGGGATTGATAGATCCAAAAACTTCTATATCCCATTTCTCAAATTCTTGCACTGCCATCTCTGCGCGCGGCTTTTTGGTCCTCTGGCATACATCGCATGCATAACAATATGCATAGGCATCATTGTGCAATGTGGGCCACCATAACCCAACTCCCAAAATCTTCTACGTGTTTTCCTTAGTTGGATAATGAGCACTGACAACCCCTCCACAAGCTTCATCCAAGATTTCACGTCTTTCATAATCTAAAACATATCTTCACAGAATTTCATTTGCACCCATCTTGCACAACTGGCCAACAATAATAGTGATGTCTGTTGCACGTGCCATGAGCCCTTTATTTTTTTGTACATCATATTTTTCAAGTGGGCGTCCAGTAGTCAAGAACTGAATAATATTATGGAAATTATAATCAACTACCTTGATCAAACATAACTATGCATTTGGTAATCCGTCCTCCAAGTTCGTAGGTTCTTCACCAATCTCAATGCGCGATAGATGGTCTAGCCCAGCATTCAAGCTTACTGACTAGATACTTTAAACATGAATGATCAGTAAACATACTGAAGTGGCCTCCTAACAAGTAGTAGCAGAATTACTGCAGAGATACACCATCGCTAATCCTTCTCTTTCTGTGGTTGAATAATTTCTTTCTGTGCTTGAGAGTTTTCGACTGGAATAAGAAATAGGGTGATCAATCTCTCCAATTCCTGGTTGTGCTAAAATAGCTTTGAGCGTGATACAAAAGGCATCAACATGCACATGAAACACCTTTGACCAATTTGGAAAGACCAGTATGGGCGCAATGACCATCTTTTCCTTCAACAATTCAACACTCTTCTGACATTCCTCATCCCAATAGAATCTCACAACCTCATTGAGAAGATTTTCCATGGGTGCATTTATCATTGCATAACTGTCAATTAATTTTCTATAATAGTCATTGTGCCCCAAAATTGAGCGCAATATTTTGACATTCTGAGGTATTGTTAGATTAGCAATCACTGCGATCTTCTTAGGATCTACCATCAACCCTTGGTGGAAGACAATGTTTTCCAATAGTATCCCAAATGCACACAAAATATACATTTCTTTAAGTTCAATGAGATCTGGTATTTTCTAAAGGTATCCATCATTAAGTGCAAATTTGAAACATGCTTCTTCAATAGCCAAAAATAGTCCAATGATCAAAGTATACTTCCAAGAACTTATGGATAAAATCCTTAGAGGTATCTACCACTACGTATGAGAATATGAAAGGCGCATTCATCAAGCAAAAGGGCATGAATTTATATTGGAAAGATCCCCGTTCAGTCACAAAGGTATTCTTACTATGATCCTCTGGCACAATCCTGATCTGATGATACGCTGAAAACCCATCTGTGAATTAATATGCTTCTTGTCCTCCAACATTATCTAGGATTTCATCAGAGAATGGAGTTGGGAATGGACCATGCACACAAGCAACATTCAATTTTCATATATCTACACAGATTTTGATTTCTCCTTTGATATTCTTGTCTTGTACTACTATGCAGCTTACCCAATCAGATTTTTCTGCTGGCTCTGTGATGCCTGCAGAAACCATCTTATCCAACTCTTCTTTTACCTTCTACTTATATGTTGGATTCAACCTTTATAGGCGCTACTTCACTGGCCAAACATCAGGTTTCAAAGTGCTCTTCATGACTCCAAGTTCTTGAATTATTCCTTTCAACTCTAAGAAATTTGTAGGGAATAAGTCGTGATACTCTGTCAGCAACTCAAAAAATTTTCCTACTATATCCTCATCCCAATAGTCTCCAATATTTTCCAGCTTTGGATACTCTTCAAATCTAATATTCACCTGTCGAGTCTTTAGGGGTTTTGTCACATCTAGTGAAGTGATTGAGGGCCCAGCCACTACGCGTTGTCCCTCACATAATGGAATCATGATATTCATTGGATTTTATTCACTCTCTTCAACCGTTAGATTTCTGCAATTCAAAATGTCTTTCATATGTGCATCTCATGCTGGTGGAGTGCACTCGATTGTAGGCTTTTTTGTATCAAATATAAATTCTTGAATTTTATGCAATTCTTTACCAATCTTACCAAACCCACTCTCAAATATGAATGTCATAATGAAACTCTCCATCAGCGTAGACCACTCACTAGTACCTCGGCGCATCTCTATCTCCAAGTACCAATCAATACGTACCATCCTCAATGTATCAATGAACAAGTGGAGCAATTCAAGTCTTGCTTCTACTCCCCATACCTCATTCCATCAAGCCAAATGTCTATGAAAATCATCCTTTCTAGAGTAGACTTCTCCCATTCTGATATTTGGTCGTTCAAAGTGTAACATCATCATGCGTGCACATTCATCCCAATTTCCCATATTTTCTTTATGACTCTCCCACCATCATGTAGGAGTAGTGCGTAGTTCATGATGCAAGGCATGGAATTTCTGTCCTTCTGGAATAGTTCTTTCAATCTCTCCTAAAAACATGTTCACATCAGTTAAACCATCATAATGTAATATTCCAAAATTTACAAACAAGCAAATTGGAATATTATATTTTGATGCTTTCACTTAGGAGAGGAATAAATGGGAAAGAAGGCCCATGAAAAATAAAGATATGAATAAATTCCACTTTAGTAAGGGAAGAGATCACCTTAGGGGTTGGATTTTACACTTTCAAGTGTGAACAAGGGTAAAATAGATGGAGACATAGTCAAGTTTGACTAAGTCAACATGCATTCTTGAGGAGGAAGAGATTACCCAAGCAAACTAGCTCAATGTGAACAAGGATCAGCCTAGTCACACATATGAGAACCGGATTGAAGACCCCTTAGTGTGAAAAGAGGCATTGCAGGTGGATTAATCCTAGTTGACCAAATCAACAACGCAGCTACAAAGAGGAGGGGAGAAAACTAGGCAGTTTTAGAAGAGGAATCTTCACTAGGAAGTCACCTCAACAATGTGTGGGGTCTGAGGTGAGGAGGTTCACCAAAGATAAAAAGCAGGGAATAGCATCAAGGAGATAATTCAGTATTCAACTATCTCTGGTCTTTTGACTTCTTGCATGTAATATTCCTAATTAGCCCAAGCTAATAGGAATATCTCATTTTGTTTTAATTTTATTTACTGATGAATAAAATGTAAAGGAGGACATGAAAAACTCCTAAAACATAAAAATAATTCAATTCCCAATGTGAACAGAGACAAATCAGGGCTTTCTTAATAAAATCCACTTGTGTCTGAACAATATTGAGCCACTTGACTAGGTCAATAGGACCAAATCACTAAGCAATCCAGATACATTGAACCACTTTGAAGACCCAGCGCAGTTCTAGAAGGAGGGTCCAATGTGAAAGGGGTTAACTCATTTGAGGTGGTTTACGGTTTTTCACATCCACATCTTATAAAAGGAAGGAGAAGGCTCAAGGAAAAGGTTGTTGATGATATTTCTATTTTGATATTGATTGAGCAACTCAAACTCTCTTGGTTGTTTAGCTAGAGAAAGAGGGATTTCCTATTTAGGAATTCCTCCCTCCTTCCTTGAGGGTCTCTTGGAGGAGATTGTGCTACATTGATCCACTATTTGGCATTTTGGCCAAGCTTCACCTTACATCTACAATGCTGCTCCTATTGTGGGTTGAGATATCCATGTGAGCTACAGCAAGTGGAATCAGATCTATTCATATCTGAAGATTTCTATTGCATCTTTTCAGTGGGGAAGTCATCTAGACCATTGGAAAGAGTGAAATAGTTGTTTTAAGCCACAGATCCTTATCTTGGCATGAGGCCAAAGTTTGCATCACTTCATCAGTGCAGTTAGCTTCAGAAACTGCGTTATTTTCCAGGAAGAGTTGCAGTGTTTATTTGTTAGCAGTTTGGAGGAGAGATCTCCGGTGTAAGGGCTTCTTTCCTTCACTGAGGTGATCCGTGGATTGGCCAACCAATCCATGTCATATTTCAGATCTGATCTGCTATGTGATGTATTCTTTAGGAATTTTTGAAGTTTACTGTAGATCCACGGTGTATATATCAGATCTATTCAGTGTCCTTCACTTTCAGCTGAGATCCCCAAGGGGAATGCACTTAAAAGGCATTTTTGCATATAGATCCCATTTAGATCTATCTTTTTGACCTCTGATATGTTATATATCTAAAAATTAATGAAACACATATTTCTGAAAATTACGTTTTCTAGTTCATTTTCTATTTCTTGTGTCATAAAGCTTGGGTTTTGTCAAACTAGGAGGTAACTCCTCAAATCAGAATGTGTTATTAGTTGAAGAATGTACATGCATTTATACATGGAGGTGAGGCTATTGGGATTCATCTCCCAATGACTCTTGGCCTTCCTTATTTCCTAATATTATTTATTATACAAAATTACATATCCACACCCATCTCATATGATTAGGTGTCAACGTTCCCCCCTTTAATCCGAAGGGATGTTGGTGAGCCCAAGCATCGATCTGAACTTTTCAAACTTTTCTCTTCCAAGTGCTTTGGTGAAGATGTCTGCGGTTTTCTCCTTTGTGGAACAATGATGTAGATGGATGGTTTTGGCCTGAACATGATGTCGAATTAGATGATATTTTGTGTTGATGTGCTTTGTTCGATCATGGAACTTTGGGTTCTTGGCCAACTTTATTGCAGAAGTGTTGTTGATCATGAGCGGTGTGGAGTACATTTGTTTCATCTGCAAATATTCCAGGATTTTCCAGAGCCACACAATTTCCTTTGTTGCTTCAGCTGCTGCCACATATTCTACCTCGGTCGTGGAATCTGCTGGAACTGACTGTTTGAGTGATCTCCATGAGACAGCTCCTGATCCAAGACTCATGGTGTAACCTGTAGTAGACACCCCTGTTTCTTTGTCGCCATCAAAGTCTGAATCAGAGTATCCGATCAAGCTGAAGTCGCCTACCTGTGTGTATTTGAGTCCAAAAACTTGAGTCCCCTTCAAGTACCTTAACACTCTTTTTGCAGCAGACCAATGTCCTTCACAAGGTTTTTGCATGAACCTTGAGAGGATTCCAACAGCAAATGAAATGTCAGGTCTGGTGGTGGTAAGGTAGATAAGACTTCCTACAAGCTGTCTATACTTAGTTGCATCCTCAAATTCCTTCCCTTAAATAGATGTGAGCTACAAGTTTTGTTCCATTGGAGTGGTTAAGGGATTACATTCATCCATGCCAAACTTGTTCAAGAGATCTCCAATGTACTTCTTTTGAGAAAGAAATATAAATTTAGGATGTTGAATTACTTCAATACCCAGATAGTAATGAACATGACCCAAATTAGTCATTTCAAAGCCTTTCTTCAACTCTTTCTTCATGGATGCAATATAGCTCTCATTGTTTCCTGTTATCAAAATATCATCTACATATACCACAAGATATACAACTGTTTTTCCAACTTTCTTAACAAAAAAATTTGCATCATCAAGATCAAAATGTTTGAAGTCAAGTTTCAGAAGATGCTTGGTTAATTTCTCATACTAGGCTCATGGTGCTTGCTTGAGGCCATACAAGGATTTTATAAGCTTGCAAACTTTGTGTTCTTGACCCTTTACAACAAATCATTTTGGCTAGGACATATAAACTTTCTCCTTTAGATCTCCATTCAAAAAGGCTGTTTTTACATCCATCTGATGGACTTTCCATCCATTCTGAGCTGCTAAGGCAAAGAGAGTCCGGATGGTGGTCCATTTTTCTGTGGGAGCAAAAGTTTCTTCATAATCAATTCCTTATTTTTGTGCAAAACCTTTTGCCACAAGCCTAGCCTTGTGCTTGTCAAGTGAGCCATCTGCTTTATACTTGTTCTTGTAGACCCACTTACAGCCAATTGGTTTTGTTCCCAAAGGCGGATCAACCAGCTTCCAAGTGCCATTATTTATCAAGGCATCATGCTCTTTCTACATCGCTTCTTTCCATTCATCATGAGAAGCGGCTTCTTTGAAGGAAGTTGGTTCATGATCTGTAGAAAAACTCAATTCACAGTTATAAGCAATATCCATATCAACAGGAGAATCAGAATTATCTACATCACCTTCAATTTGTTGAGTGGAACTTCTTGTTCCTGTTTTTCCAACCTCATCAGGATGAACATTCTCCAGTGTATTTGTCAGCCATTTGGGAGGACCTTTCTGAGATGGCCCAGGCTGGTCATTTGACTGAGTTGGGATTGATTCAATATTAAATCTCCCAATTTTGTCAATCACATCATTCAATGTGTCATTCGTGGTTGTTTCTTTGGGTGGGGGAGAGAGTGCTTCAGGACATGATTCCACAGTTTGATTCAATATTGAAATCCTTCCTTCAAGATGTGGAATCACATTATCAAATTCTTGGAAAGACTTTGCATGTGTGAATCTATCCAGGCGATCAAGTTGCCACTCAAAAACCTTGTCACTCTTGGAAGATTCAAGGAATATGAAATCTCTTGCTATCACAAACTTCTTATTTGCTTCATCATAGAGACGATATCCTTTGGAGGTATTGGAGTACCCCAAGAAGATACATTTTCTACTTCTAGCACCAAGTTTGTTCCTTTGACCCTTGGGTATCAGGGCATAACAGGTGGACCCAAAGACCCTGAAATGCTTTACCGAAGGAATGTGGCCATGCCACATTTCAAAAGGAGTTTTGTTTCTAATTGAACTTGAAGGACACCTATTCTTTATGTAAACAGCACATAGAACTGCATCAGCCCAAAACATCAATTTTACATTATTGAAAAATAACATGGAGCGAACCATATTTAAAATAGTTCTATTCGTTCTTTCAGCTACACCGTTCTGTTGGGGATTATATGGCACAGTTGTTTGATGTTTGATTCAATGTTGACGAAGATAATTTTCAAATTCGTTTGAAGTGTATTCTTTTCCATTATCATTACGTAGAGAGCCAATATTAGTTTGTGCATCATTTTCAATCCATGCATGAAAATTCTTGAATGTTTGAAAAGCATCAGACTTGTTCTTCAATAATTAAATCCAACACATTCTGGTGTAGTCATCAATAAATGTCATCATGTATTTGTTTCCATTTGCAGAAGCAACAGCTTAGGGCCACATAAATCTGAATGAACAAGCTCAAGTTTTCTATGTGCTCTGGAGTGTGAATCATGAAATGGTTGTTTGCTATGCTTTCCTAGAATACAAGCATCACATTCCTTAGGTTTTCTAGGAATTGTAGGCAATCCATTAACACCATTTTTCTTCAACAAACGAAGGCTTTCATAGTTTAAGTGTCCAAATCTAGCATGCCATAAAAGACTTGATGGGAATGTACCTTCGTCATGAGGTGAACTAAATGCAAAGTTTTGAGTATGAGCAGATGAACCTTTCAACTTCAAGAGTCTCCCTTCTTCTATTCTCTCCATGACAAGTGAGTGATCTGATGCTTTTCTGACCTCTGCCTTGCCATCAAAAAAGTGAATGGAGTGTCCTTGCTAGCGGATTTGGACCAGGGACAGCAAGTTTCTCCTCAACTCAGGGAGGTATAGAACCTCATGTAGGATATGATCTGGAAGACCAGGCAGTTTAAGCCTGACTGTGCTAAGCCCTGATGGCTTGAGTTTGGATTTATCTGCGAAATATACTACTCCATCAACTTTGTCAGTGAATTCTTCAAAAAAATCTTTTCTAAATGTCATGTGACATGTTGCTAGTGAATCTAGCAACCAATCATCTCTCCATGAAGTAAATGAAACATCAAGTAGGTTTTTAGTTACTCCATTGTTACAATGTGCTAGAACAGAATGAGCTGATTCAGGTGCTTTACCTTTGCCTTTGTCATTAGTTTTACCTTCGTCTTGATTTCTTTGCTGCTGAGTTTTAGATTTTTTGCCCCCCTTTCTCTGAAGTTTCTTCTTCCTCTTCCTCTTCTACGATCTCTTCCTCTAGATGAATCTGAAGCATGAATCTTTTCTGTATGTGCCAAGTATGTAGCCTCTTTAGAAGATGAAGAGACTATCATCTTCTTTTGAAGGAGGGAAAAAAAAACTTTGCTGGAAAATATCTTTTGAAGGAGAGAAAACAAAAAAACTCTTTGCTGGAAAATATACTCAATTGAAGAGGACAAAAACAGTTTGCTGCAAATACTGAATTCTGCACCAAAAAAAAATAAAAAAAAATATATATATATATATATATATATATTTGTTTGGAGAAAAAAGAAATTGTATGGAAGGTGGCATTATGAAATGGTTGGGGAGGAGATAGAGTATAATATATGGTAATAGTGGGGAGGGGGCGCTATAAAATATGACAAGCGAGAGCTATGTGATATATGTGGGAGGGACAGCGTATTGTATTAAGAGAGGGAGGTAATATGGAGCGTATTGAACAGTAGTGACAACGTATTGTATCAAGAGGGAGCGATATTACCATATATGCAGCGTTGATACCATGTAGTGGAGGGCGTATGACAGCGTATGTATTGAACATATGAGGGAGCAAACGGAGCGGACATATGACAGAGCGGTATATATGACTGTGTATTATATTACAACGCGTTATAACGGAGGGCGGAAATGATATTGACAGCGCTGTGTTGTATTATGAATATGGCAAAGCGCTATATGGAATAGCGTATTATGTATTCGATAGATGATATGACAGAGCTGTGTTATGTATAGGCGGGGGAGAGCATGGGAATGGGAATGCAGAACGTAGGTGGGAATGCAGAATGGAGCGTATTAAACGCAGGTGGAATGGAGAGTGTATGCGCAGGTAATGAATATGCAGTGTTAACTGTAATGGAGGAGTGTGTGTAAAGTGAAGAGGGAAGCGTATTACATATATGGAGAGGACTGTGTATATAGACAGCGTATATAAATGCTGGAGCGGAGGTATTATACAGTGATTTAAATGGTGGAGCAGCGTATTATGCAGGGAGGAAGAAAAGAGCGTAGAGGAATTAAGGCATGAAGAAAGTGTGAGGAAGAGAGAGTTAGAGAGAGGGAGGCCGAGAGGCTGTTACAAAAAAACTGGAATGGCAGAGTTGCAGGACTGCAAAATTGCAGAGTGGCAGGTATCTGCTGGAACTGCAAATTGCAGAATCTTCAGGAGCTGCAAATGTCAGAGCTGTGCAGAGATTAAAAAAATGCAGAATAATAGTATAGAAATTTAGTAGGAGTAGTAAAAAATATTATTAAAAACTGACTGAGCAAAGGAGAGGGAGTTACACCACAAGAAAAAATGCCAATAGTGGGACTGGCTCTGATACCATGTCAAACCAGGAGGTAACTCCTCAAATCAGAATGTGTTATTAGGTGAAGAATGTACATGAATTTTAACATGGAGGTGAGGCTATTGGGATTCATCTCCCAATGAATCTTGGCCTTCCTTATTTCCTAATATCATTTATTATACAAAATTACATATCCACACCCATCCCATAGGATTAGGTGTCAACAGGTTTTAGGCCTTTTCTTCAAGTATAGATCTGTATTCTTTAATGTAAGATCTTTGAATCATGTTCTAAGCTTGTAATATTGTTATCTCTGCATAAAATCACCAAAACCTTCAGAAAATATGCTCTCTAGGCTTCAGTAAATTTCTACATACATTAAGTCATGGGAAATCAAGGTTTTTAAGCCTAGTTGAGGGAGGAGGAACTGTTTAACTTAGCTATACTTATTTGTTTGAGCTTAAATTCTGAGCATAGGTCCCTAATGACCTAATATAAAATAAATTCCCACCATTTCTCTTATTTTTACGCACATCTCTAAATATACTCATTTTAGGTCCAAAATCATCACTTTTCCCCACCTTTTTACCCATAAAATGTTGTATAATGTTGCTTCTGGATAATTAAATTAAGGTTAAGTGTTTTTACATCTGTATCAGACATATTTATGTATATCCACATTGGTAATAACTCATATTATTCCCAATAGTGTAGCTATTCCTTAATTTCGAATATTACAGTGGTATCAGAGCAAGATCTTTGGCTCAGCCTGTGGCTTCAAGCCAAAGTGATAAGTCCCTGAAGGAGGAATATTTCAAGCTGTATAGAAATATTCTACAGATGGCCAGGTAGCCTCTAGATCTCATCTTTTTTTCAAAGGTGACATATCTAGTTAATGCCCCTGCAGTCAATCTCTGGAATAGAATTTTGATATTCCTGAAAAGGGAACTTTATAGCAGTATCAAAGAAAACAAGAGAAGAAACATATTTTAGAATGCTAAATAAGATGATTTTTACCTCATCATATTCCAGATCCATGAAGAGTCTCTTCAGAGAGGATAGACAGACAAAGGAGAAAGAAGAAGAAAATGAAACTCCTAGAGGGTTTCAAGGAGAAGAAAGTTGCAGTGAGACCTATAGAAGGTTTCAAGAAGGAGAGGAAGACCCATGCAATTCCTATCCTCACCAAGAAGATGCATTGTACAGAAAAAACAAGAGCATGGCTCCACCACTTGGAAGAATGACATAAGAGGAGATCTCCTTGCTCCTTTTCCAAACTATGAAGGGTATTGAAGAAGATCTCAAGGAGATTGAAAGGGTAGAGACTTGTACCAGCACTGGCACAACCTTGGAGGAACAGCCTTCATGTTCAATGGGGGAGGACCACACTGTTGAGGAAGAATCTCTTGCTTCTGCTTCTCACCAAGGTATGATTAAAAATCCATCCATTGTCATTTCAGCACATTGTATGAAGAGATCTACATCATTGCATGTTGCTGATTTAGAGCAACAGAGTTGCACTGTGCTGTGCAAAAGCAATAAGGAAGAAGAGAGGAACCATTCCTCATTGGGGCATTCACATGAAAGCTTCATTCATGAAGCAATAGAGGATGGAAGGATGGATGGTAGACATCTTGAAGTGAGAAACCATTTCTCCCTTACAGATGACCCTTTCTAAATGAGCACACCCCTGCTCAAAGAGAAACTTCTACTTTTAGCAAATCCACAGCCCCTTTGGTATTGGAAGGCCATGCATGAGTCGGAGATATCATGGGAAGAATTCATTGGAGGTGCACTTCAGCACATCATGGAGTGCAAAGTTCTTCAATAGTTTGAGGAGGATCTTCCCTTCTCATGGGAGCAGATAGTAGATGGAGGACATCTTCAGATGGATAACATCTCTCATGATTGTGTGGAAATTTCTTGAGCCATGCACATCATGATGGGAGGTTTTTTCCTACCACCTATTTGGATCCTCTTAGGGTCAAATTGATCCTTGGGAAGATTGCATTTCAAGATCCCATGAAATGCAGAAATCTGATTTGGGATGATGGTAACCCTCATGGGAGGAGTAACAAGATGAATGATGGAAGGAGACATCCATAATTGGTTGAGTGGATGTGGATGGAGATTAAGAATCTAGAGAGCTACTTGCAGATCTATGACACCGAGCAGCAGGAGGCTTGGCTACGCTGGTTGCTCTTGAAAGAGTTTGGTCATCTCTCTCTTTCTAAGGGTATGTGGCAGGATACTTGCATCATGGAGCAGCAAGGAGTATGGAAACATTGTGTTGACATAATATTCTTCATGTCAATCACTATGTTTTCACTACATGATCTGGATGATGGGAGTATAGAGAGGCAACAAAAGATTTTGTTTCTTGGGATGTTCTTGAGAGAGCAAGGGTAGATTTTCTCTCACATTTTTCATGATGTTGTAGGAGTAGAAGATGCCACTATCATAGTGCAAAGGGGTTACTCCTTGACCTTATATGTTCAAGAAGGTTTTTCTTCATGGGAGGGACATCTCATATGTAGCAGCATTATGGGAGATGTCTTTGACATTCTGCATGTCAAAGATTGGAGGTATGTGTTGATGGGAGCCTATTTGCATAGGCCAACAACGTTGTCACTTTGGAGCTGGGATTTATTGATGGAGTATTCCCAGGATCATTTCTCATTCGATGCACTTGGTGAACAAAGAGGAGGTGAAGAAGATGAAGTGGTAGATGGAGACATCTATTACTTTGGTGTGCTTTTCTTGACTTGGGTTTCCAAGCATGAGGAGGAGGAATTTCATGCAGCACTTGGTTCATTCCCCTTCATGGGAGTGTGCCAAACTATTATTGAGGATTCATTCATGGATCCATGTATCTTCTTTCTTCCAACATATGGTGAGAGCTTTTGCTTGCATCCTCTTACCATCTTTTGGAAGTGCATTGCTCCATAAGAGGGCAAGCTATTCATTGAGCTCCATGATCTACACTGGGCCAAATTATATGATGGAGAGAGCCATCTCTTATATGGCCTTGGGAAAAGATGTTTTCCTTACATGTATGTTCATTTGATTTATATAATTAACCATGTAACAAGAAACAATTTGCCATGTATTCTTCCAAAGCAGCAGTATGTGAAACTGCGCTGTGAAGTCTTGGGGAACTATTGGTACTCTCTTGCATCACATAGAACCTTCAATATTTCCTTCATGATGATGATAGTCATGTTCTAAATTGATGATATTACTTTTATCTTGATGGGAGACATGATGTTGAGTGAGGCACATGGTTTGGATTTGTCCTTTTCGGAAGTAGGTTCCCACATTTTCTGCAGTACATGTTCTAATGGGAACATGGGAAGAGTTGTGGCCACCATGACAAAACATTTGTTTCTCTTGGAGGTGGGTCATGTGTGTGATGGAATACCTTATGATGATACCCTTCTGTCCATCACATATAGAAAATTTTGGGCCAACTGGTTTTACAACATTGGAGGGACAATCCTTGCAGATCTAGTCTTCATGAAGCCACTTGAGGGCAATATCCTTGCAGCCCAAGATAAGTTTTCACTCTACACTTATCTTAAGTGGAGAGGAGAACAGCGTGGGGTAGGCTATCTTGTCTACCATGTATATATTTTCAGCCCACCTATTTTGCGGGAGCTCAGGGTGGAGGAACATTTTCAGGAGTTGCCATGTTGGGAGGTAACTCACTTTGTGTGGATGATTGCTTGGGGATGGAGGATCCACATGGGAATTTTGTTTCCCAATACATTTCAGATTCCATGCCTCAAGGGAGCCTCTAGGCAGCACTTTATTGCCTTCTTGAGTAATCTACTTATTCATGATGATAGTTATTAAGCTAATTTACATGCTTGGGAGAGGCAATATGGAGATTCATTATTGACACAACATCTCATTATTTGGAGAAGATCATATTATGTGGATGCTACAGTAGGAGGAGGGGACATCCTTCAGTTCCATCTTTGCAGTTGCTTGAGGACAAGCAACATTTGGGAGGGGAGGACTGTAATATTCCTAATTATCCCAAGCTAATAGGAATATTTTATTTTGTTTTAATTTTATTTATTGATGAATAAAATGTAAAGGAGGACATGAAAAACTCCTAAAACATAAAAATAAATCAATGCCCAATGTGAACAGAGACAAATCAAGGATTTTTTAATAAAAGCCACTTGTGTGTGAATAGGATTGAGCCACTTGACCAAGTCAACAGGACCAAATCACTAAGCAGTCCAGATACATTGAACCACTTTGAAGACCCAGCGCAGTTCTAGAAGGAGGATCGAATGTGAAAGGGGTTAATTCATTTAAGGTGGTTTAGGGTTTTGCACATCCTCATCTTTAAAAAGGAAGGATAAGGCTCAAGGAAAAGGTTGTTGATGATATTTTGATTTTGAGATTGCTTGAGCAACTCAACCTCTCTTGGCTGTTTAGCTAGAGAAAGAGGGATTTCCTGTTTAGGAATTCCTCCCTCCTTCCTTGAGGGTCTCTTGGAGGAGATTGTGCTGCATTGATCCACTATCTGGAATTTTGGCCAACCTTCACCTTACATCTATAGCGATGCTCCTATTGTTGGTTGAGCTGTCCATGTGAGATGTAGCAAGTGGAATCAGATCTATTCATATCTGAAGAGTTCTATTGCATCTTTTCAGTGGGGAAGTCATCTAGACCATGGCAAGAGTGCAGTAGCTGTTTTGAGCCCCAAATCCTTATCTTGGCATGAGGCCAAAGTGTGCATCACTTCATTAGCATATTTAGCTTCAGAAACTGCATTATTTTGCAGGCATATTTGCAGTGTTTATTTTCTAGCAGTTTGGAGGAGAGACCTCCGGTGTAAGGGCTTCTTTCCTTCACTGAGGTGATTCGTGGATTGGCCAACCAATCCATGTAATATTTCAGATATGATATACTGTGTGATGTATTCTTCAGAAATGTCTGAAGTTTACTACAGATCCATGGTGTAGATCTCATATATATTCAGTGTCCATCACTTTCGGCTGAGATCCCCAAGGGGAATGCACTTAAAAGGAATTTTTGCATATAGATCCCATTTATATCTATCCTTTTGACCTCTGATATGTTATATATTGGAAAATTAATGAAACAATGCTTCATATTTCTGAAAATTACACTTTTTGGTTCATTCTATACTTCTTGTGTCATAAAGCTTGGGTTTTAGGCCTTTTCTTCAAGTATAGATCTGTATTCTTTAATGTAAGATCTTTGAATCATGTTCTAAGCTTTTCATACTATTATATCTGCATAAAATCGCCAAACCATTCAAGAAATATGCTCTCTAAGCTTCAGTAAATTTCTGCATACATTAAGTCATGGGAAATCAGGGTTTTTAAGCCTAGTTGAGGGAAGAGGAACTGTTTAACTTAGCTAGACTTATTTGTTTGAGCTGAAATTTGGATAATATGTCCCTCATGACCTAATATAAAATAACCTCCCACAATTTCTCTCATTTTTACGCATATCTCTGAATATACTCATTTTAGGGCCAAAATCATCACTTTTCCCCACCTTTTTTCCCATAAAATGATGTATAAGGTTGCTGCTGCATATTTAACTGAATTTAAAGCATTTTGACATCTGTATCAGACATATTTCTATAGCTCCACATTGGTAATAACTCATATTATTCCCAATAGTGTAGCTGATCCTTAATTTGGAATATTACATTGCATGCTTCAGCTGTCTAGCTGTGGTTGTAGCACTGCTTATTGAAACGAATTCCCATGTGGGAATTCCATCCTCTCTTTGGGTCAAATTTCTTAAGCAATCAAGAGGGAAGGATCTAAGCTTCATTTCATCATTTATCTTTGGGACATTCAGCCATATTCATCTACATCGTAGTTCCCTTAAGAAAATGCATCCTTTCTATAGTTGCAACAGTTGCCGGGTTAAACCTTGCTACTTT
Organism: Pinus albicaulis; assembly: GCA_034641835.2. Lineage (NCBI taxonomy): Eukaryota > Viridiplantae > Streptophyta > Pinopsida > Pinales > Pinaceae > Pinus > Pinus albicaulis. Next base: position 7,408,780 of record CM076578.1, read on the forward strand.
GTGCTTGTTTGAGGAGGAGGTGTTTATTTCCCTCCGGGAGTTCTAATAAGAAGGGCCTAGGGCCATTTTTTTGTATTGTTCAGTTGTATTATGTCATATTCAGCAATGTGTAATACAGAGATGCAGTAACTGCGTTATTTTCTGCAATGCTTCTTTTTATTCATGCATAATGTAGGAAACCCTTGCCGGGTGTCTTGTTTCTGTTGTAAAAGAGGTTAAACCTCCATTTCTTTGCTATATAATTGATATAAAATTCTGATCGGTATTATTTCATCATTTTCTGTAGAAACCCTCATGGGAATTATGCTCTCATAGTCTTCAGAAATGCTGCAGTTGAAAGTCATGGGATTGGGGTGTTTTTGAGCTGCCTATAACTGGGGATATATGTTTAACTTAGCTAGAATGATTAGTTTGAGCTTAACTTCGGTATGGAAGTTGTATAATGTATAAAACACGGGATCCAAGTGCCATTTCCCATATTTATTACGTTATTTTCTGAAAATGATGTTCTTATGGTCCAGAAGGCTCCATTTCCTCATGCTGGGAGAAGATAGTGAGGCAATCTATACTATAAATCATTCATTTTCTGGTTAAATGTTCCTTGTGCATATTATGAACTGATATACATTTTTATGCTCATGATTTGCTGAAGCTCCACATTGGTAATATCTTAAAATATTCCCAATAGTGTAGTTGTTTCCATTTTGGGATATTACAGTGGTATCGGAGCTACCATCTTGGCTCAGCCTGTGGATTTCAGATCCAATCAGAATATCAGAGGAAGAGGGGAACAAAATGATGGAGAGGATGAGATTACTCTCATCCCTTTCCAGATCTAAGAAGGAAGGAGAAAGATGCATTGAAACTCCAAAAGGGTTTCAAGGAGGAGGGAGTTGCAGTGAGACCTCTAGAAGGTTTCAGGAGGAAGAAGGAGAAGCATGAACTTCTTGTTCTCATAGAGGAAGTGGAGAGCAAGGAGACCACTTAGAGCCTAAGATCCTGAGTGGGTGTTTGGAATAATACAAGTGCCAACCTAGGGCTTTCAAAGAGACCCTAGATTTTCTTTAGTTTATTCAATTGAGAGAAGAAAGAAGACCCTGCAGCAAAGGAGAAATCAAAGAAAATAGATTCCTATTGTTTACATTTGATGGGTCAACTACAACAAGAGCTTGGGCAAGGAAGCTTGAGGAATTCTTCCTACTACATCCAGTGGTAGAGAGGGAGGCAGTAGAAGTTGCAGCGCTACACATGGAGGGTGAAGCCATCACTTGGTGGTTCATTCACTTAAGCCATACAAGAGTGACTTCTTTTTCTAAGTTCATTGAAGGGCTGATTAGAACCTTTGATGCAGAAATATTAGAGGAGAGAAGGCCCACACCACCATGGGAGGAGACATGTACCAACGCTGTCACACCCTTGGGAGAGTAACCTTCAGCATCAACAGTTAGGGAAACCATTACATTGGAGGGAGGAGCCCTTGCAGCACTACAAGGGGTTCCTACATCTCACCAAGGTATGGGAAGATTTCCACCTTTATTTATTGCAGAAAATATTTCTAGGAATTGTGGGAATTTGTCTTCATATGACCCAGGATCCAACATTACTGTTGAGATATAGCAGCAAGATTGCACTACACTGTGCAAGTTTGAATGGTTCAAGGGGAAGAGGAACAATCAACCTCATGTATCACTGTTGTGTTGCACACTACCCTTGAAGTTGGAGTGTGATCTTTTGGAGGATGTGAGGAACTTTAAGATGGAGTATGAGGCAACAACTATATCATTGGGGAGGCTATCAGCACTTTCAAACAATAGCAGTGAGGGGGTTTTTCCTTTATCACCTTTGGATCTTGGTGGATTCAAGATGGTTATGAAAATGAGATCTTTCCTAATGGATCTCCAAGAAGATGCATTTCAACATTCCATGGCATGCAAAGAAGAGGAATTGGTTGTGGAGGGTGGTAGCCCACATTGGAAGAATGCCAAGATGAAGTATGATAGGGAGCATCCACCTAGGGTTGAGTGGATGAGTGTGAAAAGCAAGAGGTCGATGGGCCACTTGCAAATTTATGATACAGGGCAGCAAGAGGAAAAATTGTGTTGGCTACTCTTGAGAGAGTTTGGCCATCATGAGGCATATCCTTTTCCGAAGGGTATGAGGATAGGAGGAGCTTGGCACGGTACTTGCATCATGTGGCAGTAAGGAGTGTGGATGCATTATGATGATATGGTCATTATGTTGTCACCACATGAGTTGTATGATGGAGGTATGATGAGGCAGCAAGGACATTTTTTGCTTTGGAGGATTGAGAGAGAGCAAGGGCAGATTTTCTCTCACACTTGGCATGATGTTGCAGGAGTAGGGGATGGCACTATCATAGTACAAGGAAGCTACTCCTTAACCTTAGATGATCTAGAAGTACTTCCACCTTGGAAGGAACTCCTTGTATGCAGTAGCATTATGGGAGGAGTCTTTGACATGGGGCATGTCATAGAATGTATTTGTGAGTTTGCAGGAGCCTATTTGCATAGGCCAACAACACTGTCACTTTGGAGCAGGAACTTGTTGATGGAGTGTTCCTAGGATCACTTCACATTTGATGCACTTGCTGGACATGGAGGAGGTGAGACTGATAGAGTAGTGGATGGATTCATCTATTGTTGTAGTATGTTCTTCTTGGGTTGGACTTCCAAACATGAGGAGGGGGATCTTCAGGTAGCATATGGTTTATTCCTCTTCACAGGAGTATGTCCTATCATTATGAAGGCCTCATTCATGGATCCTGTAGCCATCTTACTTTCATTACATGGTAAGAATTATATTTTTTCATTTATTGACTGTTCAACACAATATTTGCATGCTCTTACCATTTCATTGCAGTGCATTTCTCTACAAAGGGGCAATTTTTTCTTTAGGCTCCATAGACCATTTTTGGCCAGCTATTCTGATGGAGACAACCATCTACTATATGATCTAGGGCAAGTTTTTGGTCACTCCTTATATGCTCAGTTGATACACTCAACCATTTACTACTTGCTAGTAGATGGGGTAACTTACACAACTAGCCATCTATCAAGAAATCACTTTCCATGCTACTTTCTGAAGCTACAGTGGGGAAAAATGTGTTGTGACCACTTGGGAGACTGTTGGTACCTTCTAGCACCACATAAAACCTTCAAAAAAAATTTCATTATGATGTTGATCATGATCCTATTTTCTGATATTACTCTTGCTCTTATGAGGAGCATGATTGGAGGAGAAACACATGGGGTGGATGTTTTCTTGGGGGAGGAGCATCGCCACACTTTCTACATTACATGTTATAAGGGGACCATGGGAAGAGACATGGCCTCTACAACAAAATATTTGTTTCTTAATGAGGAGGACCATGAGATGGATGGGATGCCATATGGTAGTGATTTATTGTCCATCATGTATGAGATGGTTTGGGCCAGCTTTATTCATAGCGCTGGGAGAGGGACCTTTGGAGGTCTAGTTTCCTTCTTTCCTTTTGAGGGCAACAGTATTACATCCCAAGATCAGAAAATTCTCTACATTCATCTTAAGTGGAGAGGAAGATAGCGTGGGGTAGACTATCTTGTGTACCATGTTCAGATTTTCAGCCCACCTATTCTGCATGAGCTCAACGTGGAAGAGATCCTGCATGAGTTGCCATCCTGGAGGGTGACTAATTTTGTTTGGTTGATAGCTTGGGGAGGAGAGATTCAAATGGGGATGATGAATCCCAATCTATATCAGCCCTTCTGCTTCAAGAGGACCTTCAAACAGCCCATCGTTACCTCCATGGATGTTTCACTGTCACATAATGTTAGCTATTTGGGATGTTCCCCAATAGATGGCTTGCACACATGGGAGGGGCAACTTGGAGACATATTGATGATGAAACACCTTGATTCTTGGAGGATTTCATCTTGTGAGGTTTCTATAGGGGGGAATAGGGTTTTCTTTAGTCCTATCCTTGTAGTTGCTTGAGGACAAGAAACAGCAGGGAGGGGAGGATTGTAATATTCCAGAATTTGCAAACAAGCAAATTGGAATATTAGATTTTGATGCTTTCACTTAGGAGAGGAATAAATGGGAAAGAAGGCCCATGAACAATAAAGATATGAATAAATTCCACTTTAATAAGGGAGGAGATCACCTTAGGGGCTATATTTTACACTTTCAAGTGTGAACAAGGGAAAAATAGATGGAGACATAGTCAAGTTTGACTAAGTCAACATGCATTCTTTAGGAGGAAGAGATTACCCAAATAAACTAGCTCAATGTGAACAAGGATCAACCTAGACACACATATGAGAACCGGATTGAAGACCCCTTAGTGTGAAAAAAGGCATTTCAGGTGGATTAATCCCAATTGACCAGGTCAACAACGCAACTACAAAGAGGAGGGGAGCAAAATAGGGCAATGCAGTTTTAGAAGAGGAATATTCACTAGGAAGTCACCTTAACAATGTGTGGGGTCAGGGGTGAGGACGTTCACCAAACATAAAAATGAGGGCATAGAATCAAGGATATCATTCATTATTTAGCTATCTTTGGTCTTTTGACTTCGTGCATGCTTTATATGTTTAGCTGTGGTTGCAGCAATGCTTACTGCAAAGAATTCCCGTGCGGGAATTCCATCCTCTCTTTGGGTCAGCTTGCTTAAGGGATCAAGAGGGAAGGATCTGAGCTTCAATTCATCATTTGGCTTGGGGCCATTCATCCATATTCATATACAGTTTAGTTCCCTTCAGAAACTACATCCTTTTTGCAGTTGCAGTAGTTGTCGGGTTAAACCCTGCTACTTTGTGCTTGTTTTAGGAGGAGGTGCTTATTCCCCTCTAGGAGTTCTAATAAGAAGGGCGTAGGGCCATTTTTCTGTATTTTTCAGATATATTATGTCATATTAAGCCATGTGTAATACAGAGATGCAGTAACTCGTTATTTTCTGCAGTGCTGCTTTTTATTCATGCATAATGCCGGAAACCCTTGCCGGGTGTCTTGTTTCTGCTGTAAAAGAGGTTAAACCTCTATTTCTTTTCTATATGATTAATATAAAAATTTTATCAGTATTATTTCATCGTTTCCTATAGAAACCATCATGGTAATTATGCTCTCATAGTCTTCATAAATGCTACAGTTGAAAGTCATGGGATTGGAGTGTTTTTTAGCTGTCTCTAGCTGGGGAGATCTGTTTAACTTAGCTAGAATGATTAGTTTGAGCTCAAATTTGGTATGGAAGTTGTATAATGTATAAAACATGGGATCCAAGTTCCATTTCCCATATTTATTGTGTTATTTTCTGAAAATTATGTTTTTATGGTCTAGAAGGCTACATTTCCTCATGCCGGGAGAAGATAGTGAGGAAAATCTCTGCTACTGATCATTCATTTGCTGGTTAAATGTTCCTTGTGCATATTATGAACTTATATACATTTTTATGCTCATTATTTTCTGAAGCTCCACATTGGTAATATCTTAAAATATTCCCAATAGTGTAGCTATTCCTATTTTGGGATATTACACATAATGCGTAATTCACGTACCTCAGATGTTATGCATCGATGATATCTAGTCAAAATATTACAGCAAAGTGAAGATACTTTGTGCAACCGGTTCTACCATTTTTCTAATTCTTCATCAGAATCTGAGAAACAAGAGTTGTCATTTTCCCAATTAAGATTTCCATCCGTCGTTGGGTTGATCTAATATTCTTCACACAAAGTTAGCCTATATATCTGTTCAATATCATCATCAACGTGCACAAACTTTGTGTATATTTTTCCTTCTACAGGGTCTAGGGGAATTATGACTCTGGTTCCATTACTTTCAAACTCCATTCTTCGCTTCTTCAGATTTACGACACTCTCCATATATTTATCCCAGTCTAATCCCAACAGCACAGGATAAGGATCAGTATCATCCACGATTTTTATAACCTCAAAATATGCTAGCACCCTAACACCCTCAATAGTGACGATGACCTGTGACACCTTCCTAATGGAATGATTTTCTATTGATTTTCCATGCATAGTTGAATGGTAGACCATTCTAGCTTGGGCTCTCCCATGTGTTGCCATGTTTGCTTAAGTATAACATTTGCATGAGACCCTAGATCTAAAATAACTTTATCCATCTCATAAGCACCAATATGCGCAGTCATACACATCTCTCGACCCATCCTCTTCTTATTATTATCAATTTTTTTGGAATCATTCTGTTCTACCAGTGGTTGTTCCTTTTCCGTGCAATTATCTATCAAAGCCTAAAGGTTCTCGATTGCCTTTTTTTTGCGTGGTAACTTAATGCAAGCTTTTAGAAATGGTTTGATTTCTTCATCTACTCCTTCTTCCATCATTGGTCTACCTGATGTTGATGTGCTTCCCTCTACAAATTCTTTCTGCGCTTCAACAAAAGTCTCCTTTGCACGTTGTAAATCAAATCCATCTTTGTTCTCAGGAGGCTTACGAATCCAAAGGTCAGTATCTGGCTGCTTTCCCTTATCTTCATTAATGGCGACATCGCTCCTAGTGAGCACATTTAGGCTAGGATCTTCCTCACAGGTTTCTACTCTAATCATATGAAGGTTATGCATCAAAGTATGCATATTTTTCTTCTTCATATTAGCAATCAAAACAGGGAAATCTTCTATTACATGGTAAAAATGTCTACTATACCTGCATGATTGTCATGCTAGATTTGGATAGTCATGCACATAGTGACCAACATATCCATAGTTGTAGCAAATAACCTACCCCCTTCCATGACCAGGTGATCCACCTACTCGCCCTCTTCCTCTTCCATGAAATCCACCATGCCCAGAGGAGGATGGTGGTGAGGTAGGTTCAGCCTGCATTCTATAGATTTAAGATTTATCCAACATCATATCATAAGTGCAACAATGCTTCTCATCATGTCACAGTGACGAACAAAATCTGCAAAACAACTGCTTCACCTCAGTTTGATATTTTTCGATCATTGGACAGAAATCTATTTCATGCAATCCCGCAACTTGACATATTGTGCACCATACTGTGCTCTTCAGCAAACTAGGTCCTCCAATGTTCACATAATGATTTAATATGGGACATTTATCCTTATGGTTCCCAACGACTTTACATTTTATGCACTAGACCTCTATGCATACCTCCTTGCCCTTATCTTTGGGTAGATTTTAGATCTCCAATGCATTGCTTCCAACTGATTCTGAATTTGTTATGTTCCAAGCACAATAGGTGTTGGGTAGCTTCTAATTTCATTGCAATCTCCACAGCCTCAGCCTGCGTGGCAATATTCTATTAACCCAAGGGTTGTCGCAAATGTGGGAGAATCATAGAAATAAACCACTCCTTGTATTGGGTATCATCAAAAGTAAATCCACCATCTCTGATAGTGCGCTTCAACCTTTGATCTGCCTCCTACACACATTCACTGACCTTTTGATGAATTTATTTCATTTCTGTAACCAACTGCGCATATGATTTAGGCTTCTTGAATTGTTCTTTTAGGGCATATTTCGTTTCATCCAGAGTGGCATTAGGGTTTCATTGTACATATTTGATATACCAATCCAATGCAAAATATCGAATAGAATTGGATAATTGTGCTTTCTTATTATCATCATTATTAACTTGTTGATCATGCCATACAAAATTAGTCACAAACCAAAATTGCTCATTATCTTCATTCCCAATACCTCTGAAAGTAGGTATCTTCTGTAATATTCCCGAATGGGGAAGCAACAATATATGAACACAATAATGGGAAGAGCTATGATAAATAAACACATAACATGTAAGAAGATAATATAGCCATCATATTAAGATCATAGCCGAAAAATGTATACAAGTCCTTGAGAAAATAGTGACTCAAGTTAGGCCAAAACAAGCCTCAAGAGAACATGTACATGAGACATAAAGAACACTGCTACAAAATAATGCCCAAGTCTATGACAGTGAAATTTTAGTAGGTACAAATAATGTTTGAAAGTTTCAATACACATATATAAAACTATAGGGCTCATATGATGCTGAGAACAGATATCTAAGCTCCCAAACACATTTTCAAGACTACCCGGGAAGGGTTTCCTGAAATATACAAAAATGTAGAAATACAATATGGCCCTATGGATGAATAATCTCTGCAACTGGATAGATAATAATATGTTGCTGATATAATATAAAAATGTATGAAAAGCTCCTCCAATAGATTTTCCAAATGAGAGGTTGATCCCCTCACTAGAAATCTATCCCCCTCAACTAGGGCTCCAAACCCTCTACTACAACTGCACACTGAAATAACGCAGTTCCTTCAGAAAAATACATTGTAACTAATAGAAGTACCTTAGCCTGATGTTGGATGATGAAATAAAGCTCATGGGTCCTATTTTCTAACCACCCAATGGAAGGAAATATTTCTCCAACTGAAATCTAGCTCAGAAATGACCGAAATCAATTCCACAACTTCTGCCCCTACAACACAGCACAATAATCTACAGAAACTACGATGTAAAACAATTATCAAGCTTGTCCTGATGCTGGATAGTGGAAAAAGTAGTTCAATACTCTTCCCATAGGCCTCTCGAAGAAAAGAGGTCGGAAGCCCGACCAGGAATACCCTGTGCTAAACAGCACATGCAATCTTAGCTAAACAGCTACAGAAAGCAGCAAGTATAAATAGACCATATGAAAATAATAATCTAAATCATAATCTCATATGGCTACCACCCTATTCCTTATAATAAATGTGAGCCTTCTCACCTTGGGCCCCACTCATTAGGGTTTCCACCATCATGCAATCAATATCCCTCCAAAACTGTGTTGTCCCACCATTAATGCCACTCCATAACAACGCTATTTGATTTGGTCAAAGTTGACCCAATATTCATGCTCCATCCCCTTTTCACACCTAAGGGTATTTAATCCAACTTTTATATGACCTCCATTCACACTGGGAGTGCCTTTTATTCCTACTAAGGATATTTATGGGTCTCTATGTCGTCTTATTCTTCTATCTAAGAGAAAAAATAAAAATTTAATATTCCAATTAGCTGTGTGCTAATTTAGGAATATTACAGTCCTCCACTCCCAAATGTTGCTTGTCCTTAAGCAACTACAAGGATAGAATTGGAGAGCCTCTCCTTTTCCTCCTATAGAATCCTCATATGTTAAGTTTCTCCAAGAACAAGATGCTCTCTCGTCCATATGTCCTCAACTTTCTCCTCCCAAGTGTATAAGTACGCCTTTGGTGAAAATTCCAAATGGCTCTCATCATGAACAAGTGGGATATCCATGGAAGAAACTATGTGTGGTCTAGAGGCCTTCTTGAGCCATGGAATCTGAAATATATTGGGAACTATCATTCCCATGTGAAGCCTCCATCCCCAAGCTATCATCCACAAAAAGTGAGTCACTCTCCAACATGGAAACTCATGAAAATTCTCCTCCACCTTTGGGTCCTGCAATGTAGGTGGACTGCATAAATGAATGTGGTAGACAAAATGGCATACCCCATGTTGTCTCTCTCTCCACTTATGGAAAGTGTAGATCTGTTGTTGATATTGGGCTGCAATAATGTTTCCCTCAACATACAAAAGGGCAATTGGATCTCCAAAGACCCACTATTTTTTTCTTGCCCAAGTTATCCCATATAAAATGAATATGACATTATCATCATATGGAATCCAAATGAGAGAGGTTGTAATGTTCCAGATTGGGAACAACTCATGAATCATACACTAAAATATGCATTTTCAGAAAAATGTTCTTTGGAATAGGAAAATAACTCTTGGATCCTTTAGATAAGACAATATACAATCTAAATCCAAGATCTGAGCTGAAACAAATAATACTAGGTGGGTTAAACAGATCTCCCACACCTAGTTATCTTCAAGAAATTGCCCAATGAGGGCTGGAGCAAGGGAAAACGGCCTACTAAAAGTGAATAGAGTTTTAAATACATAAAATATGCTGATAGACACTCATACATCAATTATAAACACAACAGCAAGAAAGATGTTCAATCCCTTCATCCAACAGTGGGGAAAAGTGAGGATTTATGGCCCAAAATGGATGTATTCAGAAATATGCATAAAATTAAGGGAAATGGTAGGATTTTATTTCATATCAGGTCATGAGGGACCTATTCTCCAAATTTCAGCTCAAAAAAACCATTCTAGCTATGTTAAATAGTTCCTCCATCCCCAGATATGCTTAAAAATGTTGATTTCCCATTACTTTGAGTATGCAGAAAATGGCTGAAGTATGCAGAGTGTAATTTCTAAATACATTAGAAAAAATATGTCTGAAACATAATATCTAAAGTTTATTATAATATATAATGAAGAAAAATAGAGATTCAGCTCCTTTTATACATCAAATAGATCACCCAGCAAGGGGATTTCATGAAAGAACAAATACAAGTATCAGATCTGTAGAATATGGATTTGAAAAATGCAGAATCATTGAAACTCTGATTATATGAGCTGAAATGTGCAAAACTACAGAATATGGCTGCAATAAAAACTTTCCGGAAGAAGGGATGGCCCTTCCTCAAGGAAATAAGCACCAAACTAGGGTAGAAACCCTGCTGCAGCAATGCACTGGAAAAATGATGCAGTTTTAGAAGTATACTGTGCAGATGAAGTTGGAAGGTCCTTTGGCCTGATGCCAAGATTTGAATCTGAAGCTCAAGGCTTCCTCACTAATCTTCCAGAGAAAGTAATGTTCCCTTTTCTACAAAACTAGATCTGGAAGTGGTGTTGAAAACCCCTCACTGCAACAACACAACAATTCCTGCCCAACAGAAAAGGTTTTAGCTGGAGGAGGAAACTTGGCCTCAAGCCTAGATTTGAGGCATTTCAGAACATACTCCTTCAAGAGCTCCTCAATGAAGGAGGAGGAATTCCTAAACTGGAGATCCCTCTCTCTCTAGCTAAACAACCAAGAGAGTTTGAGTTGCCTAAGCAAACTCAAAATCAAATTATCTTCAACTTACCTTCCTTGTGGCCTTCCTCTTCATTTTATAAAATTAGGGCTTAGTAAACCCTAAACCACCTCCAATGATTTAACCCTTTTCACATGAAGGGTCTCCATCTAAAACTGCGCTGATCAATAAGGAGGTTCAATGCATCTAGACACTGCTGTGATTTGGTCCTGTTGACCTAGTCAACCTTCTTCATTCCTTTTCACACCTAAGTGTATTTTATTGAAATGGCCTAGATTTGTCCATGTTCACATTGGGAATTGATTTATTTTTCTGATTAGGAGTTTTAGAGTTCCTCCTTTACACTTGTATTCATGAGTTAAGAAATACTGAAATTAAAATGCAATATTCCCATTAACTGCAAAAATTGGAAATATTACAGTCTCCCCCGGAAAAATGTTGCTTTCCCTCAAGCAACTCTTATTGTAGATTCAAATCATCTACTCCCCTCCAAATGGAATCCACATAAGGAATGCTTCCTCCATTTTCTGCAATAGGTTATGCATGTTTGGTTCCAAATTTGTCTTCCACAAATGCATGAGATGACGCCCAACTGTAAGGTTAGATGTCCTCTTCTTATCATGAAGTACAAAATGAAAATTACATGATTTCCAACACCATCATAAACACATGAGAGACATAAAATAAAGTAGCTCCTTCCATAAAGTAAAAGCTTCATCATGCAAGAACATTCCTTCATCCATGTTTTATGAACTTTATTAAGCATTGTTATGCTTTCATTCTTAGCCCTGTTGGCCTTGTTGGATCCAAACTCCATCATTCCAGCATTATGCAAAAGAATAAGTGAAGGAGAAACATGGGTGGACAAAGATGTCAAACCATATTCCCCTAATAATAACCACCGGAGCAAGGCCCTTTGTTGCCATCCTCAATCTCCTCCATGTAAGATGGGCAAGCCAAGCTTTCCAAAAGATGATGTACATGCACTCCCTTGCTGTAATTCATCTTTAAACATAGGGCATGAATCAGAAAATTATTGGTTATGGGGTGGTCACCATACTAATTTAAAAGCAACCAAAGCAACAAGAGGTCTTGTTGCCTTCTTTCCTCGTCATGTGCACAATGAAACCAAACCATACTAATGGAAATATGATATGTCACATCAACCCAATACAAAGTATTATCATCAATGCACATCATGAGATCAATATGCCAAATTTTACACAATGAAAAACACATAGACATAGGAGATGTCATGTGGTGGCCATACTTTCTCAAGTGAAACAAAATTATACATGCCTTCTCTTGCTGCAACATATCATTGAAATCCAAGGCATGATTCATAAAATGATGAGCTATTGGGGAGTAACCATACTCACCCAAGAGAAGCCATAGCAACAAGGACTTTTGCAGCCCTTTTTCCTTATCAACAGGTGGATCATGGAGCAATAACACAATGATGGACATGTGAAATGTCTCATCAACATAGTACAAGCAAGGTCCCTCATACCACATCATGTGGGATTCATTCCTCCTCCCAAGCCAAAGTTCATGCATGAAACATACCTCCAACAAAAATACATGTGGATAAATGAGACATATTTCAAACATGGGTGAATACATGAACATGAGATTTAACATGTGATGTCCAAACTCTCCTTTTAACAACCACATAAACCATGCTTCCTTTTCATATACTATATTAATTATGGATAAAGCATGAGATGAGAGAATGAGAATCTTTGGATAGTTATCATGCTTACCCCAAAGAAACTAGTGTTGCCATGCCTCCTTATTTATTTCATGACCATTCTTCAAGGCATAGATCAAAGAAATAGGTGCCTTTGGAGAGTGATAGGAGTCTCCCAAGGGCAACCCGCGTAACCAAGCTTGCTGGCCCATATATGTCTGCAAGTGATCATGTGATCTCTTGCTCATCATCCTCATCCACTCACTCCAATATGGAAGATGAGTGATGTGATGTATAATCATGGCATCCTCCCTTTGTAGAATACCATCTCCTTTGAACCAATGAAGAACCTTGCATCTCATGAAATATTGAAATGCATCTTTGTTGAGATCTCTTAGTGAGACCTTTCTACCATCTATGGCCTTCCAAAACCAGTGAGGCTTTGAATCTGAAGTAAGTGTTATAGCATCATTTCTCACCTTCATATGATTCATGATTGCTTTGATGGTTTTGGGCACCCATTCCTACAGACTTGGACAAATTCACTTAAAAACAGTGTAAAAATCCTTATACGCGACTATGCCCGTACTTTTCCGCGTGTATACACGAGTCCAGCTGCACTTTTCCACGTATGCCATTAAAATTATGAAAAAATATATAAAAATTCCCTATTTTCGGGCTGGGTTGATGGTTACTCAGGTAGTTCAACCACCCCAGCACGTGGCCAACTGTTTCCAACTGTTGAAACTACTTGGAGGGAGTATAAAAACCCCTCATGTGTATGGCCTAAGGGAGAGAGAGAGAATTATTGATATTATACTCTGTTGGTATTCCCTATCCAAGTCTGATTCCCCGTGCCTCCTGCACTTTCCCAGTTCATTGTAGGAAACCCTTGTTTCCTTGAGATGCACATCCCTTTATATGTCATCTCGTATGCACCGGTTTGGAAGGAGTCTTAGCGAGGCAAGGGCTGGACGGATCTGGACGACAGTCTGCGAAGGCCTTGGAAGGATCAGGTGATCTCTCCACTCGTTACTTTTGTACATGCTATTTATAATACAGAAGTACCATGCTGTTCCCGAAATAAACGTGTTAGTGTATGCTTATATGTATGAGAATATTTGTTATTTAAGCATTCATTATGATTTATCTGATGTTTTATATGAATTTCACTAACATTTAGAGTAGATATATGCTGTACAACTAGTTCTTCGTGCTTGTTTCTTCTTGTCTTTCAGGTTAAGAAGGAAGGATGGTTGCTGGGGGTTTGGACCCTGCGAGATCTGCTTCAACCGTAGGACCTACGGGTAACTTCCTCGATCTACTCTATTTAGTTTTTCTGAACATGCATGGTTGTGTGAGTCCTTCTTAAGTAGCATGCCCCTGCTCTGTGGAGGTTGTAACCCAACGAACCTCTAGGGTGATTTTCCCCGAAACAGTAAGTAGAAGTCTCTCTTTGAGCTGTAGCATGCTCATTGAGAGAGTGTCATCTAGAGGGGAGAAAATGCTTCTCATCTCAAGATGTCTACTCTTCATCTTCTTCTTCTCCACTGATTCAAGGTTGAAGCTACCTTTAGAACACTCCAAGAGAGTTGAAGCCTCTTTGTCACAGTCACTAAGTGACAACGCTATAGAGTTGAAAAGTGATGCATGTACTGTTTCAAAGCAAGTTTCATTACTGATCTCACAATCAGCCATTGAACATAGGATAGTACTAATACCCTTTCTTGAGACCTTACATCTCAACCCAAGAGATTGAATGTAGCTCAATAATGATGCATAGGGATAGTTTCCAGTCTCATCCTTGATTAGATCAAGAGTCCTCTGCATTGTGACATACCTTTTCTTCAAATCAGCATTTTGATTTAATCCTTGGCTATGCATTCATCTTGAAACAAAATGTGCTGAAATTTCATGCATACCTTGGATCAACTGATATGTGGGAATCTCTTGACAGAACATAAGAGTTCCTCCACCCAGATCAATGATGCCTCCAACTGTTGGCAAGGATGATGGCCTCCTTTCTTCAAGCATACAAGCGTTGGTATCTTCATTCTCCTCCTCATGCATCTCATGATTCATGCATGGGACTCCATATGTTAAGAGCTCAAGACTACATTGCAAGATGCAAGTGCCTCTTCTCTAGATGCAAGTACCTTAGCAGTAGATGGTGAAAATGGAGATCTCTTGCCCAAAGTGACAAGATTGACATCCTCCTTTGTTTCCTTGGGAGATGTCTCTTTGTAGCTCATCTTTTTCCTCTCCTCATCAAACTCTTTGAGATTTTCTTCAATACTCTTCAATGTTTGAAAAAGAAGCAATGAGATCTCTTCCTTAGTCATTCTCCCTGCTTTGTGATGATAGGAAGTGTATAGTTCTTCCTCTTAATCTTGAAACCCTTTAGGATTTTCTTTGCATCTCTCTTCTTCATTGCTATACCTCTCACCTTCTTCAAAGAAAGTGGGCATAGTAGATCTATGAGGAGATCTAGGATTCTCTGGTCTTCTGATTTGCTGATAGGAAGTTCTAGCGCTTCCTTATTCTTCTTGAAACCTTATGTAGGTCTCACTGCAGCTTGCTTTTTCTCTAAACCCTCTAGGAGTCGCGATGCATCTTCTTTCTCTCTTCTGATTTACCTCTTTGGAGAGGCTCTTCTTAGATCTGAACACTGATGAGAGTAAACTCATCCTCTCCATCATTCTGATCTATGTATCTTCTCTTTACTTCTCTGATATCTTGATCTCACATTCTATGCCAGAGATCATGCTCTGATACCATTGTAATGTTCCAGATTGGGAACAGCTCATGAATCATACACTAAAATATGAATTTTCAGAAAAATATGCTTTGGAACAGGAAAATAACTCTTGTATCCTTTAGATAATACAATATAAAATCTAAATCCAAGATCTGAGATGAAACAAATAATACTAGGTGGGTTAAACAGATCTCCCACACCTAGTTATCTTCAAGAAATTGCCCAATCAGGGCTACAGCAAGGGAAAATGGCCTGCTGAAAGTGTAGAGAGTTTTCAATACATTAAATATGTTGATAGACACTCATAAATCAATTTTAAACACATCAGCAAGGAATATGTTCAATCCCTTCATCCAACAGTGGGGAAAAGTGAGGATTTATTGCCCAAAATGGATGTATTAAGAAATATGCATAAAATTAAGGGAAATGGTGGGTGGTTATTTTATATTAGGTCATCAGGGACCTATGCTCCAAATTTTAGCTCAAAAATATCATTCTAGCTATGTTAAACAATTCCTCCATCCCTGGATATGCTTAAAAATGCTGATTTCCCATTACTTTGAGTATGCAGAAAATGGATGAAGCATGCAGAGCGTAATTTATGAATACATTAGACAAAATATGGCTGAAAAATCAGATTTTAAGTTTATTATAACATATAATGAATAAAAATAGAGATTCAACTCCTTTTATACATCAAATAGTTCACCCAGCAAGGGGATTTCATGAAAGAACAAATACAAGTATCAGATCTCTAGAATATGGATCTGAAAAATGCAGAATCATTGAAACTTTGAGTATATGATCTGAAATTTTCAAAATTATAGAAGAGGGCTGCAATACAAACTTTCCAGAAGAAGGGATGGCCCTTCCTCAAGGAAATAAGCACCAAACTAGGGTAGAAACCCTGCTGCAGCAACGCACTAGAAAAATGACACAGTTTTTGAAGTATACTATGCAAATGAAGTTGGAAGGTCCTTTGGAATGATGCCAAGATATGAATCTGAATCTCAAGGCTTTCTCACTAATCTTCCAGAGAAAGGAATGCTCCCTTTTCTGCAAAACTAGATCTGGAAGTGGTGTTGAAAACCCCTCACTGCAACACCTTGCAACACAACAATTCCTGGCCAACAGAAAATTTTGTAGCTAGAGGAGGAAGCTTGGCCTCAAGCCTAGATGTGATTCATTTCATAACATACTTCTTCAAGAGCTCCTCAATGAAGGAGGAGGAATTCCTAAACAGGAGATCCCTCTCTCTCTCTAGCTAAAAAGCCAAGAGAGTTTGAGTTGCCTAAGAAATCTCAAAATTGAATTATCTTCAAATTACCTTCCTTGTGACCTTCCTCTTCATTTTATAAAATTAGGGCTTAGTAAACCCTAAAACACCTCCAATGAGTTAACCCTTTTCACATGAAGGGTATCCATCTAAAACTGCGCTGATCAATAAGGAGGTTCAATGCATCTAGACACTATTTTGACTTGGTCATGTTGACCTAGTCAACCTTCTTCATTCCTTTTCACACCTAACTATATTTTATTGAAATGGCCCAAATTTTTCCATGTTCACATTGGGCATTGATTTATTTTGCTGATTAGGAGTTTTAGAGTTCATCCTTTACACTTTTATTCATGAGTTAAGCAATACTAAAATTAAAATGCAATATTCCCATTAACTGCAAAAATTGGGAATATTTCAGAGGTACTGAAGGTTTTACATAGTGCTGGAAGGTACAAACAACCTCTCAAGTAGTAACAACATAGTTTTTCTAACTGTTGTTTCAAACAATAACATGGAAAGTTGTCTCGTAACAAATTGCTAGTTGTGCATGTCACCACATCCACTAGTAAATAGTAAATGGCATTGTATACCAACTGAGAATACAGGAAATAGTATAAAAATTTCCCAAAGCCATAAAAGAAATGGCCATATCCATCATAAATTTTGGTCCAAAAATGACCATGGAGCCCAAATAGAGGCTTGCCCTCTTATGGAGCAATGCACTGTATAGAGATGGTAAGAGAATGCAAATACTGTGTTAGATAACCAATAAATGAAAAAAAATATTCTTTACCATGCACTAAGTGTAAACTGACAACAAGATCCATGAATGAGTCCTCCATAGTGGTATTCCATACTCCCATGAAGAGGAATGAATTTTGTGTTGCATGAAGACCTTTCCTCTTATGCTTGGAAATCCAAGTCAAGAAGATCATATCATGGTAATAGATGTATCCACCCACTACTCCATCACTCTCATCTCCCACTTGTTCACCAAGTGCATCATATGTGAAGTGATCCTAGGGGCACTCCATCAACAAACCCAAGCTCCTAAGTGATGGCGCTATTGGCCTTTGTGACAAGGCTTCTATCATCTCATAACTCCATCCTTTGACATACCACATCTCAAAGCTAAGTATGGGAGATTCCTTCCAAAGTGGAAGTACCTCCTAATCCTCCAAGGCTAAGGAGTAGCCCCTTTGCACCATGATAGTGCCATCACCTACTCCTGCAACATTATGAAATGTATGGAAGAAAATTAGTCCATACTCTCCCAAGAACAACAAAAGCAACAACAACTCTTGTTACCTCCCCACACCATCACCATATAAACTATGGAGCAACAACATGATGGTTGACATGAGAGATATCACATCACCCCAATACACCCAGACTCCTTGCTACCATATGATGCAAGTTTCATGCCAAGGTTCATCTACCAACCTACTCTTTGAAATAGAATGTGTCATATGGTGGCTAAACTCTTTCTAGAGTAACTAACACAGCCATGCCTCCTGTTGCCCTGTGTCATAGATATGCAAGTGGCTCACCAACCTCTTGCTCACTATCCACACCCATTCATCCAAATGTGGGTGTCTCCTACCATGCCCCATCTTGGTACTCCTCCAATGGAGAGTACCATCCTCCCAAATCATATTTCTATCTTTTCATTTCATGGGATGTTGAAATTCAATCTCTTAGAGATCTCCAAATGAAGACCACTAATCAATGACCAAGTTGACCCCATAAGGATCCAAATAAGGTGTAGGAAAATACTTCTCATTAAGACGTGAAGTGATCATCAAGAAGTGTTTATCATAATAACGAAATATGTCACCCATCATAATATGTCCTTGATAAATCATATGCCTATCCACTACTACACAAGTGTGTTGGCCATCAAAATGTCTCAATATTAGTTGGCCCTCCAACTCAACACTGCTGCTCAATGAAAGCACTGATGATCTCCATTATGGTGCATTTTTTTGTCTCATGCTCATGCTTAATGTTGAACACATAGTTCTGTGTTTCTCTACTCAGGACAATGTTCATCCCATCCTCCAAAATTCTACACTCCAACCCCAAGAGTTGTGTGCAGCTCAACAATGAGTAACCAAGATGACTGTTTATCTCCTCCTTGAAAAAATAAAGGCTCCTCAACGCAGTGATTTTTTTCTGCTCCAAATAAAAAATGTGCTTTGACCCTAGGTCATGCATGTCTCCACAATCCTCCATATGATGTGTTGTAATAATAGAAAATGGAAATATGTGCATACCTTGGTAAAGCTTGGGAACATCTTGTACTGCTACGAGGGTTCCTTCCTCTGGTGTGATGGTTGCCCCAACTAATGATGATGATAGCTTCTCTTCTATGGCTGCATCAGCACTAGTACAAGTCTCCTCCTCCTCATGCACCTCTAGAATAGTGAATGGGACTCTAAATGTCAAGAGATCAAGAACACTTTGCAAGGATGCAAGGGTTCTTTCTCCTGATGCAATTACTCCTGCAGCAAGTGGTGGTGAATGTCTCTTCTCTTATGACTTATTCTTGTCAAACTTCTTGATCAACCTTTGAGTAAAGTCTGCATATGCAGTCACTCTTGCATGACTCAAATGGATGAACCACCAAATGTTTGCTTCACCCTCAAGGTGCAGCGCTGCAATATCAACAAATTCTTTCTCTAGTACTGGATGTCGCAGAAAAAATGCATCCAAATTCATTCCCAGACTCTTGATGTGTATGAGGATGACCCATCAAAAGTTGAAAATAGAAATCTATTGCCCTTTATTTTTCTATTACTGCAAGGTCTCCTTTCTTCTTTGAGCTGACTGAACTGTGGGAGTGTTAGATTCTCCTTGAAAGCTATAGGTTGAGAATTATATTTTGTAAGATACTCACTTAGAATCTCATGATCTAAGTGCCCTCCATATCCATGCCTCTTATCTTAAAAATAAAAGGGCATAGCATGTTTCTTTGGATCTCTATGCAATACCGGATCTCCTTTTTACTAATAGGAAGTACATGGTCCTTCCTCATCTTGAAACCATAGTGTGGTTTCATGGGTTTTCTCCATTTTTCTTTACTTGAACTCCTTGGTGAGGTCCCTCTTAGATCTGAAAAGAGATGAGATAAAAACTCATTCTCTCCATCATTCTGATCTCTTTCTCCTTCTTCTTAATCTCCTGATAGCATAATGGTTGAGATCCACAGGCTGAGCAAAGATTATGCTCTGATACCACTATAATATTCCCAAATGGAGAAGCAGAAATATATGAACAAAACAATGGGAAGAGTAGTGATAAATCAACACATAACATGTAAGAATATCATATAGCCATCATATTAAGATCATAGCAACAAAACATATACAAGTCCTTGAGGAAATAGTCACTCAAGTGAGGCCAAAAGAAGCCTCAAGAGAACATGTACATGAAACATAAAGAACACTGCTACACAATAATGCCCAAGGCTATGAAAACACATTTTTATTAGGTAAAACTACTTCTGGGAAGTTTTAATACAAAAATATGAAACTATAGGGCTCATATGAAGCCAGGAACAGAGATCTAAGCTCCTAAACACATTTTCAAGACAACCCGGGAAGGGCTTTCTGAAATATACAAAAATGTAGAAATACAATAAGGCCCTAGGGCTGGATAATATCTGCAACTAGATAGATAATAAGAGGTGGCTGATATGATCTAGAAATTTATGAAAATATCCTCTAATAGATTATCCAAATAAGAGGTTGATCCCCTCACAGGAAATCTATCTCCCTCAACTAGGGCTCCAAACCCTCTACTGCAACTACACACTAAAATAATGCAGTTCCTTAAGAAAACTACATTGTAACTGATAGAATTACCTTATCCTAATGTTTTATAATGAAATAAAGTTCAGGGGTCCTCTTTTCTAACCTCCCAATGGAAGGAAATCTTTCTCCAACTGAAATCTAGCTCAGAAATGACCCAAATCAATTCCACAACTTCTGCCCCTGCAACACAGCACTATACTCTACAGAAACTACGATGTACAAAAAATATGAAGCCTGGCCTGATTCCGGATAGTGGAAAAATTAGTGCAATACACTTCCTAGAGGCCTCTTAAAGAAAGAGGTGGGATTCTCTACCGGGAACACCCTGTGCTAAACAACACATGCAATCTTAGCTAAACAACTAAAGAAAACAACAAGTCTAAACAAACCATATGCAAATAATAATCTAAAACATAATCTCATATGGCTGCCTTCCTCTTCCTAATAAATAATGTGAGCGTTCTCACCTTAGGTCCCACTCATTAGGGTTTCCACCATCATGCAATCAATTTCTCTCCAAAACTGCACTGTCCCACCATTAATTCCACTCCTCCATAATAACGTTATTTCATTTGGTCAAAGTTGACTGAGTTTTCATGCTCCAACCCGTTTTCACACCTAAGGGTCTTCAATCTAGCTTGTATATGACCTCCATTCACACTAGGAGTGTTTTTTATTCCTACTAAGGATATTTATGGGTCTCCATACCCTCTTATTCCTCTATCTAAGAGCAAAAATCAATATTTAATATTCCAGTTAGATATGTGCTAATTAAGGAATATTACAGCTTAATCGATGCGGCCATATCCATGCATGGGGGAGGTGGAGGTGGTGGATGAGATGGGCTGGATGGTGGAGTGGATGCTTTGTGAGATGAGTTTGGAAGTGGAGTGAATGGGATCTGAAATATGGTCAAGGCTCTTTCCTAATTTTATGAATCTTCTTCTTGGAATACTTCCTCTTCGTCAGAGTACGCAGATTTACTAGAGTTACTAGTTTATGGTTCACCATCGCTATCATATCTACACTTTATGGTGCTATAGGTAAATCCTTTCTCTTGGTATTCACGATAAAGCCTTCCACTACACGTATTCGGGCCTCTTTAGGACATTCAAACAATATGTTGACACAGATAGCCCTATTCACATAATAGCATCTTCAACAAAAAATTCAGAGGCACATGAGCTTACCTCTACGAAACTTGAAAAATATTATTTCTTCTTCAGAATATGATGTGAACTGATCAATATAAAATTCAATCACAAATCCTCCCAAGAGACGATCGATCCAATGATCTATTGCACGGGTGATATTATTGTCGATATTTTCTAGTTGTTGAATAAATTGAGGAGTCCACTCACTTACACCATCATCCTTCACATAGGTATTAAGCTCATTCAATCGTAAAAACCACTCCTGCAACTTAGTTTCAAAGGAGAAAATAATATCTCATGAGCTTCGGTATAGATGCAGTTTTGTACCCTTCATTAGATAGCTTAATAATTTGTTTCTCTTGGAGTGTGAATTCAAGGATCTTTCTATCCATCCAACCTTGAAATTCGTTCCGTGAATGGTGCCACAACATCAAATCTCCCTCAAAATGATCCCGATCCTAGCAACAAAATCATTTTTTGGCTTGAGGGGTCCTAACCCAAGTTAAGATTAACCAAAAAACCCTCCAACTATTGGCCCATTCGGAAATGACCTGCTTGCGCAGATCAAAGTATCACCCGAAGAAGTATGGGGCGGTGCTGGAACTAGGTTTTCTCAACCTAAGGAAGAAAATAATTTTATGGCCCTAAACAGGTTAATTGAAAAAATTATACAAATAATAAATAGATGTGCAAAAATATAGAATAGTACTTATCAAATCACAAAAACAGAATAACAGATCAGTTTGTTGTATATATATATAAGAATAGATCCAGATCTATGTAATGTGTAATTAGTTAGGAAGATTCATCCATGTATTCAACCATCAATATAACTTCATGCATAAATAACATATCTACTTGAACATATACAATTAAGCATAACAAAATTAAAGCGATCTCAAAAAAAAACCAATGAACAGATAACACAATTCATAACATAGTTGCTTCGCCAAAACCGTATTTGTATTAGATTCAAAAAAATTTATTACATCAAGATTTACCTTACACTTTACCCTTCCCCGCACAGAGCCAGTGGAGTCTGCACACAGCCAGGACTAGGTCTCCGTGCACACAACCATCAACAGCCTTTCTACCCAACCTAGACTTAAAACCTTACAAAAAGTGTCACAGACACATAAAAACAGATCTAATACATCGGTTAATTCTCCTTTACTTAGACTCGGTCTACCTATTTATATCCAATCTAACACGTAGATATTGCGGTATTCAAACCATGGTTTGAGGTCCACAGTTTACCCTTAAACCATTTTACATAAAAGATGGACTTTGGCCTGCCCCAAATCCCCTTGGCCTTTCTGCGTAGCGTGCATATGAAAAAAGTATACAAAGTACCCCAAGGGACCCCGCTCCAACAACTATTCAACACAGAGAGATAATTTTGGTAATCAAGGGTGGTTTTTATCACCTCCTTATATTATATTAGCTTCCTTTTACCCTACATATCCTTATTATCGAACGTTTTGTCATTAAAATTGGAGGTAATAGTATCTTTGATATTATCCCTGATTCCCATGATGATCTTGTTAGGAAAAATACTAAGAGGAGGGGGGTGGTGAATCAGTATTTTCAATAATCACAACCTTTTTCATTTCTCTTTACTGATTTATATATGTGACTTTTATTAGCACAAGCAACGTATGTATGTGACTTTCAAATAGAAACTAGCATATACACAAATATTTTTACAGTTTAGGTAAACATTCAGAAGCAGTATTTAACCGAGACCATCAAATATGCATCAGATATTTAAGTAGTAAATAAGTGCAGTAATTATGGTATAAATCATCACACAAGATCATCACACATGAAAACCAAGATTTAAGGTTGAAACCCAATTCAGGATAAAACCACCGTTGGTGTCATCTTTGTCTTGAATATTTATTATATGGAAAACTGCTTACAATATTGTACTGATGCAGACTCATATCAGTACACATGCATCTACCTACATAAGGCTTAAACCTTCTCTCATTATCCAGCTACTACTGGAAGGGACCTCCAACCCCCTAATCTCATTTACCAGCCTCTACTGGAAGGGAGATACAACCCCCTTATCATAACACCAACCTCTACTGATAGGAAGCTTCTACTTCCACACTGAAGGCTTCAACCCTCAAACCCACTGCAAACCGCGTTTCATAAATCTTCACACTGGATCTAATAGCTTTAACTCAACTCAACATAAATATCAACACCAATAAAATTAACCCAAACTTCAAACAAAACAGTGGGACCACTGTAACCAAAACATAGTAATAAACCCAGATTTTAGAATCAACATGCATAATAAATTTAAACCGTGATCATTCATTATCTTAAATGCATACACTACTTCCCTTTACTGAACCTGCGTATATATGCACTTTCCTACACACCAGCCTGCGTACAGATCCATGAATACCGAATTTCCAGAATTTGATCAGTCTCAGAAACATATATGAGGCTTTCAGTCATATATCTTTTCATATTTGCAGAACCCTTATTCAGTCAACATCATTAATCATATTTAATCATTCATTGATCAGATTTTCACATATTCAACTTAGCAGCACATATAGTATTCAAACAACCCAGATCTACATGAAGACTTCATTGATAGAAAATAGAAATATAACAATAGTAAATAGATGACCTCTCCATTAAGCTTCAGAGAAACCTGACTTCAATATGCGCTTTATTTGAAACAAATCTGCATGTATACGTTCTTTCATCATGATGAACCAGCGTATAGATCTAGAAATATTAATTTTGCAGAAGGTTTCAGATCTATAGACTTACACAAATTTCTTCACTTCTCTTTACCAACCATGCGCCAGGTCACAGATCCAGACATCTCATCAATAGATCATGCAAGTACATAGTCATTTCAAGTCTAGAGATCCTGATCCATCATTTTATCCATGGGTGCATCATAGTTTCAAATCTACAAATAAAAAAAATCATTTAATGCATATATACTTCATAGAGAAGTATTCAGTTGAAACCCTTACACATGCACCCCCTTGCACTATGATCTTCTTCTCCTTATATAGCTTTAGCCTTTGTCAAAACCATGAGCCAAAAAAACACAAGTTTCAATGATATTCTTGGACGAAATAAAAAAGACAACACATCGATCAATACTGTGGGCTAAAACCTTGGCAATTCCCCCTGGTATCATAATTTTAGAGCACAAGATGCATATGCCACTTGGCTTCTCATCATAAAAACTACATTTATACTAATTCTGGATGTATACACAGGTTTCTTGTATACAAAATTGCGTATGTACACAGGTTTCCTTCATCAAACCTGTGTATACATTGTGAAATATTATCTTTTTCATTTTTCTGGCACTTACTGGAATTCCTTTCTTTGCCACATCTCAACTGACCTGTAGAAAAATCATTTTTACATCTTGAACAAAGAGGTTGCTATCAAAAGGAAACTCATCAAGTAGGTTTCCATAAAGGACAACATATTAAGTCATAATGCTAACAATCTCCCCCTTTGGACTTGATGGAAACAATGTTTTTGTTTGATCACCACAACTTGTAGATACATGAAATATTATTCAAACACCAAAGACTCTCCCCCTTTGACATCAAGAGTAAAGTGCGGACCTTTTATCCCCCTTAGCACATGCGGAATCTTCAAATTTTCAATAAAACACATTACTCTTGAACTCAACAGAGTATGACCTTTCCTATCACCAAGGACACAAAATTACATCAAGGATCCAACTAAGTGGATTTACATGTCGACTCAACTACCCAAACAAGTGAGTTTACAAATTTAAACATGACAATATTTACATCAGAGTTCTCAACATGACCTTTATATCAAATTACAAATATGACTTTTTATAACCAAGGCCAAATAATCTCAAAAATGAGACCATAACAGTGACCAACATAGTGCCAACAATCCACTCTTTTTATCAAGGAAAATGCTCTCCCTAATCCTCTGTATCCCATAGATTTTATTTCAGAAAAAACCATACCCAAATTTATACATAGATATGCATGTATATATGTGATTCACCTTCCTGCAACCAGCATACCAAAATTAATCTTCTGAAATTATGCAGATTTGATAAGTGAGGTAGAGTCAACTCCCAACTTCTGTCTGAGATATTCAAATGCTTCCCTAGGAATAGGTTTAGTAAATATATCAGCAACATTTTCTTTGGAGGGAACATACTCCAGTTTAACCTTTTGTTCAAGCACTTTTTGACGTAAGAAGTGGTACTTGATAGGAAATTTTCTTGGTCTTGGAATGCATAACATGATTTTTTGATATACTGATGGGACTTGTATTATCACATAAGAAAGAGATGGGAGGAGAACATTTAATTTTAATATCTTGTAGTGTCTGCATCATCCAAAGAAGTTGTGTGCAACATTATACAACAACCACATATTCTACTTCTACTGGAAATAAAGCAATGGAACTTTGTTTCTTGCTAAACCAAGATACTAATCGGGGACCCATATAGAATGCACCATCACTAGTGCTTTTTTTATCATCAACATTTCTAGCCTATTCCGAATCTATGTAAGCATGAAGAGTGAGATAAGAATTCTTTGGATACCATAGACCAAAGTCTTCAGTCCCTTGTAGATATTTTAATATTCTTTTTACAACCTGAAGGCGTGACTCTTTTGGATTAGCTTGGAATCGTCCAACAATCCCAATTGCATGCAGAATGTTTGGTCTTGTCCCAGTTAGATAAAGAAGACTTCCAATCATCGATCTATACTCTAGTTGATTCACCATGGGATAATCATCATGAGAACTGAGGCTACATCCAGTTACCATTGGAGTACTTCCATCCTATACTTCCTTAGAATTTGCTTGAGATATTTTTCTTGTGATAGAAATATGCCATCTATTGCTTGTGGCACTTGTTAGCCAAGAAAATATGTTAGTTCCCCAAGTAATGACATTTCAAATTCTTGCTGCATAACAGAAGCAAATTTCTGACTCATGGACTTTTCATTACTTCCAAAAATGATTTCATAAACATACACAACAATAATTAATAGTTTATCATTCTCATTTTTTGTGTATAATTTACTATCAACAGATCCTTTTGTGAAACCTTGTTGTTGAAGATATTTGTCAAGACGATAGTACCATTCCCTAGGAGCCAGTTTGAGACCATATAGAGCCTTTTTAAGTTTGAAAACAAGTTTTTCATCATTTCCTAGAAAGAATCCTTCTGGTTGTTCTATATAAACTTCTTCTTCTAGATCACCATTGAGGAAAACATATTTTACATCCATTTGATAAGATTTGAATTGCTGAAAGCTTGAAAAAGAAAGAAACATTCTTATGGCTTCA
The DNA here is from genome assembly GCA_034641835.2 of Pinus albicaulis. Taxonomy (NCBI): domain Eukaryota; kingdom Viridiplantae; phylum Streptophyta; class Pinopsida; order Pinales; family Pinaceae; genus Pinus; species Pinus albicaulis. The sequence continues at coordinate 7,435,772 of CM076578.1, forward strand.
AGTCTGGCTACAAGTTTAAATTTTTCTTCAAAGTCTAGACCTTCTTGTTGAGCATACCCTTTAAAAACAAGTCTAGCTTTGTTCCTAATAAAATCTCCACTTTCATTTAACCTGTTTTTGAATATCCATTTTGTTCCAATGAAATTTTTATCATGAGGTCTTGGAACCAATTCCCAAGTATGATTCTTTTCAATTTGATCAAGTTCTTCATTCATGGCTTGAATCCAACATTCATCTTTACTAGCTTGATTTACACTCTGTGGTTCAATAGTGGATAAACATGCTAGAGAGCTAGGGGATCCTACAATATTTCTTCTTGTTTGGACACTCGATCCCTTTTCTCCCAGAATTTGAGATGTGAATGATTCTTTTGAACATAACTGGTGTTGGTGAGGTAAATCCCCTCTACGGACAGAGGCGATCACACTAGCCCTAGGGTGGGTCTAGCAACAATCAAAAAAAGCTATGATATTAATTCCTAGTTAACGAATGGACAGAGATTCGATTGATGACTTAACAGAGGTCCTATGCTGTTGTCGTCGTCAAAAAGAGTGGCTGCCTCTCACTCCTAGTTTGACAGATCACGATCCACTTGCTTTCACGCTCAGACACCTGCACACACACAAGAAACAATGATAATATACAACATACTAATTCACATTCGTAACTATTAGTCAGTTGAAGAAGACTAAATAAATTGCATTAAATAAACAATATAACACAATGATGCAACCAACACTATAGTCGAGTATATTAATAAATGAAAGGAAGAGTACAACAAAGCTTCGATGTTGTGGTCTCCTCCAATAGGGTTCAAGCAGAGCGTGTCTCACAAAGGCTCATCGTGAATTTGAATGGGACTCTCTCTACAGAGTTCTCCTTGGTTCTACCTTCTCAATAGCAATTACTCAGCTATAGTATTCCTCTCCAAGTTTAGCTAGCTTTCATAAAAGGAGAAGGCCTATTTTTATAGAGGGAGAGGGAGAAGTTAGGATCCCTATAATTATGGAAGGGAGGCCTATCTTCAAGGAGTGTTCCATGGGAGGTGGAAACTGTTAGGACTCAAATCTACCTCAGGCTGAAATGAAGTAAAACTCAAGGCTACATCAAACCACGCTCAGCCTCGTAGCTAGCCCTACGAGGACAGGAGAGGGCTCTCTCCGTCAATCTCGAGAAAATGAGAAATAGGATGCGAGATGACTTACAATAGGAACTGATTTTAGGCTAGTAAAGAGATAGGTATGTTTGATTTTTGGTTTTTTGGGTTTTCGCTGGAGTAATGGGAAAACAAGTTTTGGGTCCAGGGATAAGGTCAGACCTTTGCAGAGTTCAAGCTGGGGCGAGGTAGGTGACGATCTTGATGCTTTAAATTGGATTTATGGATAGATTAGACCGACGAGGAGCTGAAGAGGGCAAAGAAGAACTTGGATCCTCTCCAAACAGCTGAAAACATATAGAACTAACTGAATTCAAAGGCTAAGCACTGTAAACAATGGATTCAACATATTTCACTCATTCAATTTAGTTCAGAAGCATAATGAAAGGATGGCATACATTAAACATGAAGAAACTTACAGTAAACAAAGGAGAAAAATCATCAAGAACAGAACACCACAAGGATCCCAACAAGTGCCGCAAAACCCCTGATCTTTCCTTAGCCAAAATATGAAAAGTATGTACAATAGTATCAAAAGTATCCCAAGAGTCCAACCTGTAGAATGCCTCAGAAATTACAATATATCGATCACTCTAACCCCTTTCCACACCTCTAGGGGTCTAATTCCCTCTTCAGGGATCAGTTTCAACCAATTCTAATCATGGAACTACAATCTAGGCATCTAACCACTTGCCTCTAAAAGAGTGGAAACTGATCCATTACATGATTTTTTACTCATTTGAGAGTGAATCTTCTAGAAGAGATAAAAACAAGCCAAAGTTACATATCAAACATGAATTTACATCATAAAAACCCAAAAATTCTATCCATAAGCAACACTGGTCCATAATAGGCGAAATACTGAGTCACAAACAAAATCTTAAAATCTCTTGTGTGGGTCGCTTCGAACCCAAGGTGGGTCGCTCATGTTCCAGGCTGAATTTGAGGTACTTCCCGGCATCCAAATTGAGCTCATGATAGCTCGTTGGAAAGCCCTGGATGTCTATGTTCCAACCCAAGTAGAATTTCTGAATTGGGAGTTGATTTGACCCTCCAAAACCTCATTTTCCCAGAGGTACTCCCTGCTGGTGCAAAAGGTGGCAGCAAGGTGGTTTTCATGGTGTTTTTGAGCTTTTTCTGTCCATCTTGATTTTTTTTTGAAATGGCTAGAAATTGACTCTGGGAGGATGCAGAACAATTTAACCATATGAAAATCCAAAATAAGGTAAAAATTCTCTGAAAAAAGAAAGTGTTTCAAAAAAAAGCGGGCATGGAGCCACAACCTACTTTGGCTCATGTACCTGTTTTTTGACCTTCAAAATGAAATGACAAATTTTTTTTCTAATTTGCCAAATTTGAGGCGGAGGTCCTCCCATCATGTTTCGCCAGCCACGTCAAGAGCTGCCAGGCTATAATCCAGTGGATTAGGCCTTTTTCACCGTCTAAGTGCCTTGCGCAACCTCCTCTTCATGATCTTCATCCTCGCTTTGCAAACATGCATGCGAGCCCAGTAATGGCCTTTCATGTGGCGAAGCATGTCTTTGTCTCGATTGGCCTTCACCAACAGCTTCTCCAGATGTATATTTACCCGCGTGAGTATAGTATCTCTGTCAGCTGGTGTCATGTCACCGGGTCTCTTTCGATTCCATTTTCTGTCCTCACTGATTTGGCGCACCTCATAAAATGTGAGCTCATCCTCAAGCTGTTTGTTGCACTGCTCCAAATATTTAATCACCCACTGAGCCTTCTGCAATTGGTCTTTCAGCTGGTCATTCTCGGCCCTTTGCTCCTGGATGACCTCCCTCAGCTTCGAGCTAGGAGAGCCCGTATCAACATCAATGACTGTCATATCGGTGTCCCGACCTCCTGATGGGCCCTCATCATGCATGGGCCTCTTTCCCCTGTCTTGGACCTGTACCTGTACTGAAGAAGAAGGCGAGACCCCTCCCACATCATGTGGAGATAATACTCGCTGTGTCGCTGCAAATAAGGCCCTGTGGCCTCGCTGATATGTCTGAACCAAAGGAGTGATGATATGCTCAACCTCAAACATGTCCGGCTGGTGTGAGGGCTCTCCTGCATCATGAACTGCCTCGGGAGGCTGCTGTGGCACTCTGAAAAAGTCTCTAGAAATGAAATCCTCCCAAGTGATGCCCTGCTCCGCCAACTGATGTAACACCAAGATTTTGACTGGGTGAAAATGGCATATACTCCCGTACCGCCGCACCGGGCTCGTCTTCTTCGCACAAATGTCACCATCCTCTCTAAGTGTCATGGTGAAGGAATAGTGAATATTCACTTTCATACGCACCCTTGTGAAGTGCATCGCAAACAAACATGGTATGAGAAAAGACGAGCATACCTGCTCACAACTAAAATAACGAATAATGAGCTCATGAGCTGCAGCATACTATCTCTCAAAAATCGAATGGAAAAACTTACCCAAGTAAGCCTTATATCTCAGCTTTTAATGTATGGCTCATAGTGAAATTTCTGAACGTCGACTCCCCTTTGTTCCATTCCTCGCCCATGTTCGGTATACCAGTGGCTTGAGCAATATTCAAAGGTGACACAATGAAATCAACCCCAGCAAGGCTTACCCGATCACCCCGTAAATGAAGAACAAACAGACGTGCTAATTCACGATGAGGCCGGGTTTGTGCAACCATCTCACAAAATCCGAAACATGACAAGAATCGAAAACAATCCATAGCTAATGGACATGCCTGCAATCGAGCCAAAGAAGTAGGCTCCTCTCTGCGATGATCACCGCTTCTATTTTCTCTGCGGGACCCCCGTGGCACATTACCTTCAGTCATCGAATCACTGCCTGACCTTGGCTCATATTCTGACTCTGTCTCCGACATGGCTCTGACCAAGCTTTTGGCAATGTGTATACTGATATGAATGCAGTGAAAGCAAAATTAGGATGTATGTTTTAACACCCAACCAATAGTCCCACCGTCAAAGCACCATCAAGGAATCAAATCATGGATAAAATCAGCTTTAAATGGATTGGAAAAGGCACAATCTCTGTTTTGAATGCAAGTGAAGTTTTGACCAAAGGAGCGGCAACTTTAAAATTTTGAACAAGTCTAGTCAAAGGAGCATGGCATCAATAGTAATGTGTTTGTCTATGAGTAATGACCACAAAGGTCTCAATGGGCAATTTGAAACAAACTCCCGAGAATATTTTTACATTGGGCAAGAAGACCTCATTACAACCGTCACTACCAGGAACAAAGGGTTTTAACATGGTATAATAATAGCAATGGTCAAAATGGAAAAATGAGCATGAGAGCAATATGGTTTTGCTATTATATGCAAAGCTGGATGTATCACTGCCATAAGATAGCAAACAAACTCATTCAACCATTCATTTTCATTTTAAAACCCTGAAAACAAGAATGCTATGACTGTGGGGTTTTAAATCCTCCATTTGAACATTTGAGACCAACAATGATGCCACCAACGCAATCAAAAACATCAAGCAATTGATAGAAACCTGTTTGAAGGCCAGTTGCATCGATTCCAAGCAAGGCTGGGCGCTCAGAATAAATTTCAAAACCCTGTGTCTGCGTGGGTCGCGCAGCCTCTGCGTGGGTCGCTCGGCCCAGGTGGGTCGCGCCCCTTGCAAACTTACACTGCTGAACTGACCTGCGTGGGTCGCTCTGCCCAGGTGGGTCGCTCTGCCTCCACGTGGGTCGCGCAGCCCCAAAACTCTGTCCACGCACTTCAAAACTCTGAAATCGGCCCTCCAATTTGCAAACACGATTTTGGGAGCTATGAATTGGTTCAAATGAAACTTGTTTGGCTTTTATACATGTCACAAATATCTTCACAATCAGATTTTATTTCAAATCAAACTTCAAACCCATATTACAAATGTTTTTTGTAATTTCACTTTTGGCTTTTCAAATACAAACTTTCCTTTGGCTTTTTTGAGGTCGATACTAATGATTTTGCTGTCTTCTTGCAGGGATATGGCTATCTTGGCTAGAGAAAAGACCAGGGGTCTGCTTTTGACAATGTCTTCATGGCGGAACAATTACAATTTATTACAAAATGATAATGACAAATTTCTAGTTCCAAAACAGAGTTTTGGACTAGAAATATTTTTTTTTTAAAATACTGATGATAATAAAATAAAAATCACAAATGCAGAACTTTCCTCACCTTGCAGGCTTTATGACTAGTATATAAATGACTCAAAAACCCCAGACACCAAGACCTAGGACACTTATTGACATTTTTAATGACCATATATGTAATGACAATGACTATGAATGATTTTTTGAGAAAATTTTTAAAATAGCACTGCAGGTGTAAATATGAGGAAACATAAGACGACAGACCCCTTCGTCAGTGCATGGCATGCTCCTAGTGAAATGCAACGAAGTGGAACAAGCGAGACACCTAATAATGAATATGCAAAAGATGAAATGATCACTGACGGAGGGCTGCAAGGGCCGACTCTAACATTGGCTCCAATGGGGATGGTGGCTCCATGGAGTTGCCAAGAACGGCAGATCTCTGGGGGAGTCAGACAGTGCCTCTCATCCATTGGGCGATGGAATCATTATTTCAACTGATAAAACAAACTTTGGACAATTTTATTGACTGCAGATTTGACTAACGACAGACTGCAATTTGACCAAAACTGACAAGACTCAAACCGACATGACTCAAACTAGAAGACTGATAAAAATTAACTTGACAATTTCAAACCAACCAACCTCTATCTCCAGAATTATAGCCTTCGCTCCGGGCCCCAGACTGAAAATGAGAGATCAGTGCACACTTGCAACGAAACAAAAGTAAAATGATATATACAATGACAATGAGATCAGCAGCAAGTGCTCAGAAATAATAGCGCTTCAGCAACCGACCATTGATCGGTCCACCAGGACAATCATCTCCATTCATTTATTTGAGAAGAAATGCATTCTGACCCCGATACGCTGCAATCTTGAAAGGTCCCTTCCACAAATTCTCAAATTTGCCGTGCTTTCCCTTATCTTCATTCCGAGCATCCCATTTCAAAACTACTTCATCCAACTGAAACTTATCTGCTTTTGCCTTTCTGTCGTAGATCTTCTTTATGCGCTCCTACAACTTGAAAGTATTTTGAAATACCTCCTCTCGTGTCTGCTGCAAATGAATCATCTCATTAATCCTCCGCTGCATAGGATCCTCTTCACTTCCAGCCTCCTGAAGCAATTTTACCACCGGGACAGCAAGTGAAGTAGGAAAAACTGTATCCGTCCCATACACCAACTCGAAAGGAGACATGCCAATAGACTTTTTCTGACTTACCCTATCAGCCCATAATGCATTCACCAACTTTTTGTGCCAAGCCTTCTTGTTGATTTCCAACAATTTCTTAATGATATTCACCAAGGATTTATTTGAAGATTCCGCCAAGCCATTCCCTTGCGGATGGTATGCGGTTGAATGTCCCAAGGTAATATTGTACTTAAAAAAAAAATCAACCATCCTCTTAGACTTAAAAGCTGCTGCATTATCTGTGATTATTTTACTAGGACACCCAAAGCGTGACAAAATATTGTTTTCAAGGAAAGAGATAATTACCGCATCAGTGGCCTGTCGAGTGGGAATCGCCTCAATCCACTTCGTGAAGTAGTCTGTAGCTGTCAAGATCCATCTATGATGTCCGGAAGATGCTGGGTGGATCTCCCCGATAAAATCCAATCCCCACTGCTGGAATGGTGCACTAACTTCGATTGGTTTTAGAGGCAAAGGCTGTAGTTTCTGCTTCCCTTCGAAAATTTGACACTCGTGACAATTCTTAACAGCCTTGAACACATCAGAAAACAAAGAAGGCCAATAATATCCCGCCCTTAGAATTTTATTGGCTGTGGTCTTCCAAAACAAATGACCTCCACAGTCACCTTTGTGAAAATCCTCCAAAACTCTTTGAGCTTCCTCTTCTACCAAACAATTCAACAACATACCCCCAGGGTCTTTCCAATATAATGCAGAATTCAAAATGCAGAATTTAGCAGCTCTTAACTTCAATGTTCTACTCTTATTTCGAGGCATACTAGGCGGTGTAGACAAATTCTGAAGCACATATAAAATGTCAGCATACCAAGGAGAAGAAACAAAAATATCGGATACCTGAACTGACGTACTTTCCCCATCTTCATCAGACATGGCAGCAATCAAATTTATGTCTAGAGCATGCAGATTTGTTTCAGGCATGAGCTTGGCGAGTCCTTGTCCTTTAATCAGCTTGGTCGGTTTAATCTCCACATCGTACTCTAGCAACGCAGCGATCCACTTACCTCTTCTTCCTTCTGGATCTGCCTGTACCAAAACATCTTTAACTGCTGCGTTAGGAACATATGCTGTAATGTGGGAATGCAATATGTACACACGGAAATCCTTCAAAGCCTTTACAAGCGCAAGTGCTTGTTTCTCAATGATATTATACTTCAATTCTCCATCTCTTATGATCCGACTGAAAAAAGCGATGGGCTTCTCAACTCCATCCTTTTTTTGCATCAAAACTGCTGCCAATGTGTGCTCAGAAGCGAAAGAAAATAAAATGAAGTCTTGTGTGTAATCGGGGCTGATTAAAATAGGGGCTGAGGAAAGAGCTATCTTTACCAAATTGAATGACTTTACTGCCTCTTCTGTCCATTTTACCTGACTGTCCTTTTTCAGCATGTTCGTGATTTCTCTAAGGTGTTCCGCAAGATTGGGAATGAAACGACGCAGAAAATTCATTTTACCATTAAATGACTGTATCTCTTTCTTGTTCCGGGGCTGTTCAATCTGCTGTATGGCTTCAACACGTGCAAGATCAACTCGAATGCCATCTTTCGATATGATGTGGCCAAGGAGCTTTCCTTCATCCATGGCGAAAAGGCTCTTCTTTGGATTCAGCGAAATGCCATATTTTCTGAACTTCTGGAAAACAATTTTCAGATGATATAAATGTTCCTCATCAGAATTAGAAAATACAGTTAGATCATCAAGGTAAACAACCAAAAACACATCTTTCTCATTGGCAAAAGCCATGTCCATAGCACGCTGAAAGGTAGCGCCCGCATTCTTTAAACCGAACGGCATCTTTGCGTAATGAAATGTTCCCCAAGGAGTGGTGAATGCAGTCTTGTCACGATCATCTTCCTGCACTAAAATCTGATTATAACCTGAGTATCCGTCGAGTAGTGACATCCTTGATGCTCCAACTACTCGCTGCAATATGTGATCCATCTTTGGCAACGGATAATTGTCCTTTAATGATACCTTATTCAGATTTCTGAAGTCAATACATAAACGGATCTCACCTGTCTTCTTTCTCACGGGCACCAAGTTTGATATCCAATCCGAAAATCGAATAGGCACAATGATTCCTGACTTATACAACCTATTTACCTCTTTTTCGATTGATGGTAGCAGCTTTGGATTGATCCTCCTCAACTTTTGACGAAAAGGCTTCTGATTTGGTTTGATGGGAATAGTATGCTGAATGATGTTGGTATCGTATGTTTTGAGATTTGAATAATCCCATGCAAACACATCAGAAAATGAAGACAACAATTTCACATATTCTACTCTTACCTTTGGTGACAATGACTTTGACAATTTCACCATCTTGGGATTCTCAGCTGTCCCAATATTTACCTCTTCGACACCCTTCTCTATTGGCCTCAATGTAGGCTTGCGGGCTACATCATCTTGATCAAACAACTCTTCCAAAGGAATCAATCCCTTAGGAATGATGTTATCCTTCAGTTGCAGCACATCCATTTGATTTATCTGTATGTCATCAATACCATCATCAAATTCTGTATCTATGGAGGTATCTTTAAACTTACCTTTATTCTGCATAAATTCACTAATCTCCTCATCATCCTCAAAAACTTGCCAACATCGCTGATTGTCTGGAACGGTGGGCCGGTGTTTCACATGTATCTCAAACTTGTTGCTGGAATTCATTGGAATCTTAAGATTGCTTGCTGCCTTAGCAAGTCCATCAGCAACACCATTTTGTATGCGGGGCACACATGTCAAAGTATGATCAGAAAATAACTTCAAAATATCCAAAACTGCATTTCGATAAGCCCTCATGCGAGGATACTTAGCCTGAAACTCACCTTTAACTTGCTTTATCACTAATTCTGAATCACCATATACCGCAATCCTTTTCGCATTCAGCTTCTTGAGAATCTTAAGACCAGCAATAAGAGCCTCGTATTCCGCTTCATTATTAGAACAGTCGAATGCAAGCTTGTAAGAACACACTCTCACATTGCTCGGAACTTTATCAGGAGCGGAAAATGGACTTCGAATCCACACACCAATCCCAGCACCATCGCTGCCCACTGCACCGTCAAAATCCATGGTCCAAAGACCATCTTCATCGTCCTCTAAATGCTGAAATTGTGTCGGCTGTGTTTTTCCTGTTTGCTGCCCATTGTCTTCAGCTGATTGCTCCAAAACAGCTTGTTTTTCTCTTCTTTCTTTTTGCAAAACTTCTCTAAAATTCTCATTGATCTCTGGTATGTATTCTGCCTGAACTAGTTGACTTTCTACATCATTAAAACTATCAACAAGCAACACAAATGACTCTAAATCAGTATGTACATAGTTCACAGGATGATTGACTGGTTTCTCTTTGCTAGTTATCATGTATTTCATCTTCTGCTCACGATATAACTTTCTCATTTGACCGAAGACTGGAATTGTAGCATAAGAGAAATCTAACTGAAGTGTACCTTTCAACTTTTCCCCCCAAGATCTCGCAAGGAGCATCCCGAACCGTGGAGGAATATCGGCAACCACCACATCCATTAAAACATTCTTTGCTGGGATTTGATCTAAACTTACCACCAAATCTTTGATGAGTCCTATACACTTTACCCGGATGGAATCGAATGAATACAAATCATGATACTCTCTTGTAATGTCTAATCCCAACTTTTCCATGATTGCCTTTGGCATCAAATTATGCGAAGCACCCGAATCGAGCATAGCATTATGCAATATATATTCATGCAACCTCAAACTGATGTAAAAAGGAGGAACATTACTGTCAGGAGACTCACCATTTAATGCAGGCCCAAAAATCAATTCCGGCTGATCATCCTCAACATTTACCGTGTCAATCATTGGATCAAAGTTCAGAATTTTGGTGACTTGACTACGGTAACTGCTGTTCTTCATAATCTCCGTCAAAGGAATAGATATTTTTAGTTTGGAAATTTCATTTTCCAAGCTAAATGCTGAAACCTTCTCAACCTCTTTGACTGGAACTTCCTTCTTTTCAGCCTTGTCTTTCACTATGTTTGACTGATTTACCTTCTCAGCTGATGATACTTTACTTGCTGCGGGGTCAATTGTCTCTTTTCCTCTTTTCTGTGGTATCAGTGAATCTGTCTTCGGTGCTGAAGCTTCTTTTCTTTTCTGAATGGGATTTATAGGCACATCTCGATTTCTCAATGAATACTGCTTCTGCTGGGCAGTCAATGCATTCAAATATCCTCTTTGGTATTCATCCGACTCTTCCTCTAAATCAGCATCATTTGTTAGGATAAAATCCTCATCTTTCTGAACAACTGAACTTTCACCATACTCCTCATCCTCAGTAATATAAATAGGCAAATCATCGGGAGTGAAGAAATGATTTTGCTCACCTGACACATCATTATCATCATCGGAATCATGACTCACAAAATTCTGCAAAAGAGGGGTCTTGATCTGCTGTTGGGCTGCTGGCTCTTGAGCTCTTTGTTCACGCTGCTTAATTCTGAATTGTGGCTGCTACTGGCCACGGAAATTTGGATTTCGAAACTGTGTTTCTGCTTTGTCAAGATTTATTCTTCTTAAAGCCTTTTCCAACTCACGAGCTAAGTGCTGTTCTGATATAGATGTGGAAGGCTCTTCCTTTATTGTCACTCTTTTCTCCGCTTTCAACCGTGCTCTTTTATCATTCAGATTTGCCTCAACACTAACAGCGACCTTCTGCATATCTTCTAGAGTAGGTGGATCTCTATCACGAAGGGAATAAGCCATTTCCGGATCAAAGCCATCCGGGAATTTAAGGAGAGCAGACTTTTTAGACGGTCTCAAGTCATCTGGAATAGCATTATACACTGTATTGAATCTAATGATATAATCCTGAACAGACTCACCAGGATTACGTTTGAGGTTTGTATATTCTGAAGTAATCTGCAACGGATCCTTTTTCATCTCCCATCGATCTAAAAACTGCCTCTGAAGTTCTGCCAATGTATCGATGCTTCTTTGTGGCAAGGCTCTGAACCATTTCCTTACCTCTCCTCCAAAGGTTTGCACAAAAAGCCTCATAGTCACATTTTCTTCATCAATCTCGAAACGATCAAAGAAATCCGCCATATTGTCTACATGCTGTTGTGCAGGAAGACTCTGTGGAGTGCCATCAAATGTCGGGATCTTGCTCTGATAGTCTGCGGGCATATCATTCAACTGCTGGGGTAACACAAGAGGTGAAAAACGAGCAGCCATAGCTCTTGGTGGATTGAAGACAATCTGTTGTCGAGGAGATACAGGAGGAGTAGGAGCAGTAGGTCTACGAGATGTATTCAATGGAAACGAAGAAATTACTATTGATTGCTGATCAGAAAACTCAGGCTGAACCGGAATGGTAGGGATAAAGGGAGGCTCAGTAGGGATCCGTGAGCTTGATGCAATCTCAGATGGGTCAAGAACTTGTGAAGCAGATTCAGTAAATTCAAAAGTGTTAGTATCCTCAATAGAACTTTGCAGCTGTCTATCCAGGTACTGTAAAACAAATCTATATTGCAAATCTTCAGTAAACAATGGATCTGGGACTAATCTTGACAATTCAGTTTCGGAAAAATTCACAAACAAGGATGTTTCAAACCGTGCATCAAAAGGGATTTCATCAACATATATGATTTTGACAGGACAGGATGCAGATCGGGTAAGCACTCTGGAACTCTCAAAACTCAATTGGCTTTCTCTTTCAGAACTATCTTGACTGCCTTGTTTTCTAAGGGTCCTTGGAATCAGATTCGGATTTTCGAATATTGTTGGTGGATCAGGGTCAGGATTCGCCCTAGTATTCCTTCTTGAAGCCAGTGTATTGATCTTCTCGGAAAAAAATTTCAAGGAACACAATCAATTATTTTCAGCCTTTCGACTTCTAGACTCAATCATCCAAAAGGTCTAGAACGAATAAGTATACTGGGGTGATTTACAAATCAAGTACTGAACACACAAGCTTACCGGAGATCGACTGAAGCAGCGTTTATCTACTTCCGCTTATGTATAAAAAAAGCGTTTCGAAAGCTACCTGGCGTGACTTCAGACTCCGTCTAAGACTCGTGGAACAAACACATCAACAAGAAAACCATTGAGATTATTCCCCAGTATGGTCGCCACTATGTTAGGACTCAAATCTACCTCAGGCTGAAATGAAGTAAAACTCAAGGCTACATCAAACCACGCTCAGCCTCGTAGCTAGCCCTACGAGGACAGGAGAGGGCTCTCTCCGTCAATCTCGAGAAAATGAGCAATAGGATGCGAGATGACTTACAATAAGAACCGATTTTAGGCTAGTAAAGAGATAAGTATGTTTGATTTTTGGTTTTTTGGGTTTTCGCTGGAGAAATGGGAAAACAAAATTTTGGGTCCGGGGATAAGGTCAGACCTTTGCAGAGTTCAAGCTGGGGCGAGGTAGGTGACGATCTTGATGCTTTAAATTGGATTTATGGATAGATTAGACCGACGAGGAGCTGAAGAGGGCAAAGAAGAACTTGGATCCTCTCCAAACAGCTGAAAACATATAGAACTAACTGAATTCAAAGGCTAAGCACCGTAAACAATGGATTCAACCTTATTTCACTCATTCAATTTAGTTCAGAAGCATAATGAAAGGATGGCAACATTTAAACATGAAGAAACTTACAGTAAACAAAGGAGAAACATCATCAAGAACAGAACACCACAAGGATCCCAACAAGTGCCGCAAAACCCCTGATCTTTCCTTAGCCAAAATATGAAAAGTATGTACAATAGTATCAAAAGTATCCTAAGAGTCCAACCTGTAGAATGCCTCAGAAATTTACAATATATAGATCACTCTAACACCTTTCCCCACCTCTAGGGGTCGAATTCCCTCTTCAGGGATCAGTTTCAACCAATTCTAATCATGAAACTACAATCTAGGCAGCTAACAACTTGCCTCTAAAAGAGTGGAAACTGATCCATTACATGATTTTTTACTCATTTGAGAGTGAATCTTCTAGAAGAGATAAAAACAAGCCAAAGTTACATGCCAAACATGAATTTACATCATAAAAACCCAAAAATTCCATCCATAAGCAAAACTGGTCCATAATAGGCGAAATACTGAGCTGGCAGCTGAAAACTCAGAAAAATCTCTAGGTGGGTCGCTCCTGAACTGCGTGGGTCGCTCATGTTCCAGGCTGATTTTGAGGTAGCTCCCGACATCCAAATTGAGCTCATGATAGCTCGTGGGAAAGCCCTGGATGTCTACTTTCCAACCCAAGTGGAATTTCGGAATTTGGAGTTGATTTGACCCTCCAAAAACTCATTCTCCCAGAGGTACTTCCTGCTGGTGCAAAAGGTGGCAGCAAGGTGGTTTTCATGGTGTTTTTGAGCTGTTTGACCATCCAGATTTTGTTGAAATGCTAAGTTTACTTTAGAGGATGCATAATTAACCATGAAAAATCCAAAAATGTAAAAATCTCCTCCAGCAAGTGTCTCAAAAAAAAGCGAGCGCATGAGCGCGCGACCCACGTAGCTGCAAAACCTGTTTTTTAGACCAAAAATTTGAAAATGAAAAAATTTTCTCCGAATTTGCCCAAATTCGGAGCGGAGGTCCTCCATCATGTTTCCTGCCCAGTAAATGAAGCCTCGGCCAAAATCCGAAGTGAATTAGGCCTTTTCCGCCGTTGAAGTGCCTTGCGCAACCTCCTCTTCATGATCTTCATCCTCGCTTTGCAAACATGCATGCGAGCCCAGTAATGGCCTTTCATGTGGAGAAGCATGTCTTTGTCTCAATTGGCCTTCGCCAACAGCTTCTCCAGATGTATATTTACCCGCGTGAGTACAGTATCTCTGTCAGCTGGTGTCATGTCACCGGGTCTCTTTCGATTCCATTGTCTGTCCTCACGGATTTGGCGCACCTCATAAAATGTGAGCTCATCCTCAAGCTGTTTGTTGTGCTGCTCCAAATAGTTAATCAACCACTGAGCCTTCTGTAATTGGTCTTTCAGCTGGTCATTCTCGGCCCTTTGCTCCTGGATGACCTCCCTCAGCTTCGAGCTAGGAGAGCCCGTATCAACATCAATGACTGTCATATCGGTGTCCCGACCTCCTGATGGGCCCTCATCATGCATGGGCCTCTTGCCCCTGTCTTGTACCTGTACCTGCACTGAAGAAGAAGGCGAGACCCTTTCCACATCATGTGGAGATAATACTCGCCGTGTCGCTGCAAATAAGGCCCCGTGGCCTCGCTGATATGTCTGAACCAAAGGAGTGATGATATGCTCAACCTCAAGCATGTCCGGCTGGTGTGAGGGCTCTCCTGCATCATGAACTGCCTCGGGAGGCTGCTGTGGCACTCTGGAAAAGTCTCTAGAAATGAAATCCTCCCAAGTGATGCCCTGTTCCGCCAACTGATGTAACACCAAGATTTTGATCAAAGTGAAATGGTATATACTCCTGTACTGCTGCACTGGGCTCGTCTTCTTCTGCACAAATGTCACCATCCTCTCTATGTTGCGGTGTATGAAATACGGAATATTCATCATACGCACCCTTGTGAAGTGCATCAGCAAACGAACATGGTATGAGAAAAGACGAGCATACCTGCCCTCACAACTAAAATACTGAATAATGAGCCTCATGAGCGGTGCATACTCATCTCTCAAAAATCTGAATGGAAAAACTCTACTCAAGTAAGCCTTATATCCAGTTTTAATGTATGGCTCATAGTGAAATTTCTCTAACTGCTGACCCTTGTTCCATTCCTCGCCCATGTTCGGTATACCAGTGGCTTGAGAAATAGTCAAAGGTGACACAATGAAATCAACCCCAGCAAGGCTTACCCGATCACCCCGTAAATGAAGAACAAACAGACGTGCTAATTCACGATGAGGCCGGGTTTGTGTAACCATCTCACAAAATCTGAAACATGACAAGAATCGAAAACAATCCATAGCTAATGGACATGCCTGCAATCGAGCCAAAGAAGTAGGCTCCTCTCTGCGATGATCACCGCTTCTATGTTCTCTGCGGGACCCCCGTGGCACATTACCTTCAGTCACCGAATCACTGCCTGACCCTGGCTCATATTCTGACTCTGTCTCCGACATGGCTCTGACCAAGCTTTTGGCAATGTGTATACTGATATGACAGCAGTGCAAACAAAGTTAGGATGTATGTTTCAACACCCAACCAATATTCCCACCATCAAAATACCATCAAGGAATCAAATCATGGATAAAATCTCTGTTTTAGATGGATTGGAAAAAGGCACAATCTCTGCTTTTCAATGCAAGTGAAATTTTGATCAAAGGAGCGGGCAACTTTCAAAATTTTGAACAAGTCTAGTCAAAGGAGAGCATGGCATCAATAGTAATGTGTTTGTCTATGAGTAATGACCACAAAGGTCTCAATGGGAAATTTGAAACAAAGTCCTGAGAATATTTTTACATTGGGCAGTAAGACTCATTACAACCACAGTCACCATGGAACAAAGGGTTTTAACATGGTATAATAATAGCAATGGTCAAAATGGAAAAATGAGCATGAGAGCAATATGGTTTTGCTATTATATGCAAAGCTGGATGTATCACTGCCATAAGATAGCAAACAAACTCATTCAACCATTCATTTTCATTTTAAAACCCTGAAAACAAGAATGCTATGACTGTGGGGTTTTAAATCCTCCGTTTGAACATTTGAAACCACCAATGATGCCACCAATGCATTCAAAAACATCAAGCAATTGATAGAAACCTGTTTGAAGGCCAGTTGCATCGATTCCAAGCAAGGCTGGGCGCTCAGAATGAATTTTGAAACCCTGTGTCTGCGTGGGTCGCTCACCCTCTGCGTGGGTCGCTCGGCCCAGGTGGGTCGCGCCCCTTGTAATTTCACACTGCTGAACTGGTCTGCGTGGGTCGCTCTGCCCAGGTGGGTCGCTCGAAGCCCAGGTGGGTCGCGCGAGCCCCTCAACACTGTCCACGCAATTCAAAACTTGAAATCGGCCCTCCAAACTTCAAAACACGATTTGGGTGCTGTGGTTTGGTTCAAATGAAACTTGTTTGGCTTTTATACATGTTACAAATATCTTCACAATCAGATTTTGTTTCAAATCTAATTGCAAACCCATATTACAAATGTTTTTGTAATTTCACTTTTGGCTTTTCAAATACAAACTTCCTTTGGCTTTTTTGAGGTCGATACTAATGATTTTGCTGTCTTCTTGCAGAGATATGGCTATCTTGGCTAAGAAAGAGACCAGGGGTCTGATTTTGACAATGTCTTCATGGCGGAATAATTACAATTTTATTACAAAATGATAATGACAAATTTCTAGTTCCAAAACGGAGTTTTGGACTAGAAATTTTTTTTTTTTAAAATGCTGATGATAATAAAATAAAAATCACAAATGCAGAACTTTCCTCACTTTGCAGGCTTTATGAATAGTATATAAATGACTCAAAAACCCTAGACACCAAGACCTAGGACACTTATTGACATTTTTAATGACCATATATGTAATGACAATGACTATGAATGATTTTTTGAGAAAATTTTTAAAATAGCACTGCAGGTGTAAATATGAGGAAACATAAGATGACAGACCCCTTCGTCAGTGCATGGCATGCTCCTAGTGAAATGCAACGAAGTGGAACAAGCGAGACACCTAATAATGAATATGCAAAAGACGAAATGATCACTGACGGAGGGCTGCAAGGGCCGACTCTAACAGAAACCACTGCCTAAAGAGAGAGATCCGCAACTGATCAACTTAACCACTTCCAGTGACTCATCCCTGAGGTAGTTAGAAGGGAAATTCCACCTCTAATTTTTAAAAAACATTCCTAAAAAAACTTGGCACAGGCACTCCACTGAGATAGAGCACCAGGTGGTGAGGGCTTTAGTGTAAATATCCCACATCGGTGCAAGGGGTGAACTGGCTATCTGCGCCAAGACCAAAACATAGGTTTTTTGTGCTTTTTTAAGGAAATGTCTAACAAGAGAAATGATGTTCTTATGCAGAAGGATGAAAATAATGTGTTTGAAAAGTATGATATTGCTCACAAGTCATGCAAATGACACTCTAATATGTGGGGTGAGGGATTGCAGGGACGGTGACAAAATGCTGTGTAACAGATTCCCCCTAAAGCATGAGGTTTGAGAGAGAACGAGGGGTGAAATGCTTTATGAGAACGCATTCGACCCAAACACTATTGTCAGAAAACCTGCGAGTACAAATACAACTAATATCTCTTATACATGATATGTGGCATGGGCGTAGCCATCCATAATAGAGTACATAAAAAGTGAGATCCGAGGTATGAACGCAGCCATCCAGCAATAAGGATCAACAAATAGACTCAGGTGTGGTCGCAACCATCCAATCAGAAGAGTCATGTAATAAGTCATAGTAATCCACAAAGAATCTGCAGCCTAGATTTCATCAGAAAAAACCCAGGGTCTTGCACTCCATCTCGACCCAAACAAAGTACAAATTTGAGGATGCGAATAGACAAGTTGAAGTCGAACATGCAGGAAAATCGTCTGATTACCAGCCAATAATGAGAGTTGTTAACAGATGTGATAGAAACCACCAATAATGACAATGTCTCTCAAGGTACAAAAGGTACAATCCACGAAATATGAACAGTGATCTAGCGTTGAACACCTGCAGAATCATCCGATCGAAGGCCGATGATGTGAACCTTGCATCGGATGCAAAGAACCTGCCATTAAGGCATGCAGGCTCCAAGGTACCTGAAGGGAGTCCCTAGATCAGCTTCCTGGAAAATGAGCTGAAGTCGACAGGAAGAGACTAGTTCGAATGAGGGCCATGATGTTTCCCACATCATCGACATGAGATAGAGGAACATGATGATTTGTGAATTAGGACCAACAGAGAATCAGAGGGAGGTTGAAAATTGTAGAGGCAAAACTTCTCTTGAACATATCGGCAGCACGACACTGGATTTGGCAGTATTTGATGTCAAGGGATCTGAGGTCATGGTGTCATGGAAAAGAGAAAATGAGCGCTCAAAATAGATTACCCAAAACCACAGAGGAAAACAAATGATGAAGTGAGATGTCCCCAACCCGACATGAATGCAGACAAGTGCCATGTTCAAGAGTGACATACTGTCGACTAAAGTCTGGCTCCATTTTCCCCCACCATTTCTGGAAAGTACCCCAATTATTTTTGTAAACAAGCTTGAAGGGGATAGCATATGCTTGCGATGTAAGTTTTTCCTTTGGATAAATCCAAACTAGTACATTTTATGAGCCCTAGGAAGGAGGAATTCGAGTAACGTCATAACGACGGAGTCTGATGTCATCAGTTTCTAACGAGTCTAACAAAGGGAGAACTCAACATCTTTTCATGTTTAGAGAGTTTGAAAAGAAAGTGGAAAAGAAAATGCCAGCAAGGCCCTTTTCGTAAATAGTCTCTCAGATCTGAAAAGGTAGAAACCAACATCCGAGAGAACCTCTTAGTTGCGATAGGCTAAGGTATTCCTTTTTCATAAATAATCTCTCCCAGCCTGAAAAAGGGGTAAACGTATACTAGGTAGATATCATTTCGCATCCATTTAATGAGTTCAAAATGACAAGCATCTCGGAAATATTTTCAGTTTTAGAGAGTCAAAAAAGAGCTGAAAGGTGACTCTAGTAGTGACTTTTTCATTTTTTTACCGAGTCCGAAAATTTATAAAATATAACTCGTTACTTTTTCATAACCATGTGAAAAACCTGTTGCTGCACAAGAGACATGTGTAAAAAACATTTCTCGAAAATAGTATGATAAAATAATCGACAAATATGTTTTAAAACCCAATTTAAAACTCTAAAAAATTATAAAATGCCATAAGTGGTAAAAATTGTTTTACTTTTCACTTTTACCTCTTTGTGGAGGAACACTGACCCATTGTGCCTTGCGATCTTGTAGCGATGATTGCGAGTGATCCAGTGAACCGATCTTGACTCCGTCAGTCTCAGGTAAGAGCCGACACCATTTTCCATATTTAAAGCTAAATTTCATTACCTATACATGTCATTTTGATTCCCTAGGAGAAGATTTTGTCAAAATTAGGGCATTTCGGTTAGCGTGGGTTTCGGTCACGAACCCATGCCAATCGCCCATTCTTTACACAGAGGGCGCGCCCATTGGCGTGACTGTTTGTGAAACAGTTGTGCCAACCGCGCAACCTAAATATCCGCATAATTTTAAAGAAAATGCAGTCATTCGTTTGCAAATTTCAATGCCCAAGTAGACTAACAATGCTCATATGAAAAATGTGTGTAGGTACCAAGCAGAAATAATGGTGATTGAGTGGAAAGAGAGGGAACACAATGAGGAAGATGAACTTTCCATGAAGAATGATCGATGCATGGACACCCTTAGAGATTGTGGGCTAAAGAAATTCTTCCTAACACCGTGCCTCTGGGCTCAGCCGAAATTGCTTCAGTATTTGATAAGCATATGGGATGAAGACCAAGAAAATTTAGTGCTTCGAGATCAAGAACTCAAACTTGAAGTTTCTGATGTCTATTTTATCACACTATTTTCACGGACGGGTGCAGTCCCTATGTTAAACGGTACCCATCCAACCAGGGAAAGAATGGGGATGGTGATCGATAGGGTGTGCCTAGGGGCACGAAAAGGAACAGGGAGCGGAAAGGTTGACATCCAAACCATCCCAGACCTAGCACTAAAAGTAGTGCTACACACTATCACGCGGGCTGCAGGATCGCAAGCAAAGCATGAAGCGACAAAGACACAACTGCTTCTTGCCGTAGACTGCCTGACCCCGACTCTCTACAACTGGGCAGAGGCCATGACTATTAACATTAAGTAGCAACTAACCAAGTGCAAGAAGACCAAACTGAAGCAGTTTGGGTATGGATCAATTTCGGTATCATTCTTCTTGGAATGAATATCGATATTCCAGCGCCAGAAGGTCATTGTCCCGATGCCACCACCCAAAGAACAACGGGTGGCTCGATGGGCTGCGCTGATGCCCAGAGCATGGGGTGGCCAATAGATGTCTTGTAGGTCAAAATTATTCGATTGGCTCTGCCGAAAACTAATTTTCATGGAGGACTGGCCCTACTCTAGTACAGACTTCACCGGTGATCCAGACCTCCCACTCCTAGAGGGAGAGGATTGGGACGAAGAGCTAGGTGAGACTCATTTTTTATTTTCATGAGTTTATGATTTTTTGGTATATATGCATGTTATGACAGTTAATATTATATGTATGCATATGTTGGCCCATAGAGACCTGCAAGTATGTCGCCGATAGTGAGGCAAACTCCACGCAATTTCGATCCTCATGGTGAGGGTGGCGAGGAGGAGGAGATAGTACAAAATATGGAGGGGATCGCCTCTAGAATTCGCGACTATGCTCACTTTGATGATGTTCCTCAAGCCTACCAGAGGCATACTGTAGGGGTACCAAGTCATATCCACCACTTGCTGACGTGGTTGGTACGGGCGGTGACTTGCTATCATGAGCACCACGCTGATTAGGCACCTAGGCTTTATTTCCGCATATTTTGAGAGACATGTTGTCTCAGGATGTAATTGAAACATACATATATATTTTTTTGGTTTTTATGATGCACATTCTGCAAACAATCAATATATATACATCTATTTTCTACATCGGTCTATTTACATATGATGATATTTTATAAATTGCGCAAATGTCTATCTAACACAATGTTAGCCACTGCATCAGTTAATGTATTCATTTGTCTTGGTTTATTTCGATATGTGATGAAATAAAAATGTCTTTCAAGCAAATGAATATGTAAATACAATCTCAAAATGCATGGGTTTCGAATTTAATAAGCACTGTTAAGTTGAAGAACAACAAGCTGTGAATCTAGATTTACAAGCAATGTGTGTATGCCGAGGTTAACTGCCTTGGTTAATAGTTCCAAAAAAACACTATATTTAGCAACATTGTTTGTAGTTTGTCCTAGAAAAATACCTTGTAGGTTAATCAACTCACCAGCAAGATTATAAATTACCTAGGCTACCGAAGACAAGCTCCTGGTACTGCGAGAAGCACCATCTGCGTAACGGACATAAGGGGCAATAGACACCTACATAACAAGCAAGACCCAATAAGTAGAAAAGAGCTTACAAAGAAAATCAAACCTAAACATGCACAAAAATGAAAAAATCACTTATGTACACATATCATGCGTGAATGACTCAAGCATAATAATTTTTAGATACAACCCATTTCTGGGTTGTGCCAAGGGATAACCTTCATAATCAATAAGCTCATAAGCCCCATTCTGTAACACACGCTTGATGCTGTAGGGCCCATGCCACATGGGTTGGAATTTACCTTCCCCTAGCTTGTCATGAGCTTGGTCGTATAGGAGGACAAGGTCGCCTTCGATAAAAGAATGAGGCGAAACTATTTGGTCAAAGTGAGCTTTGACTCACTTCTATTGTGCTTCGATAACCAAAGCAGCGAAGCGATGAGTTTCATCCAGTCTCTCTAAATAGAGGAGACGCTCTTCATCAGGTGAAGTATTAGGCAGCAATTCCACAGCTAATTTGAGTGAAGGAATTTCACACTCAATCGGAAGAGTAACTTCCAGACCGTACACCAACTGAAACAGGGTGAATCTGGTTGCACTCTTAATCGATGTTCGGTAAGCCCATAGAGCTAAAAAAACAACATGAGATGCCAATTTGATTTATGGATCCCAATTGTTTGTTGGAGCATCATAACAAGAACTTTGTTTACGGCTTCAACCTAGCCATTAGCTTGAGGGTAATATGGCGTTGAGCTGTCATGACACAGACCCAACTTAGATGTCAGCTCCGCCATCATATAGTCTTGAAAATGTGAACCATGATCGATAATGATGGCTTGAGGGACACCAAACCGAGTAATAACATGATTGAATATGAACTGCGCTACTGTCTTACCTTCCGTAGCCAGTGTAGGCATTTCTTCGGCCCATTTTGTAAAATAATCAACAGCGACGATAATATAGGCATGCCCCCTAGCTGAGCGAGGGTTACACGTCATAAAATTGATGCCCCATTTGGCAAAAGGACTAATGGTAATGACAGGGTGTAAAGGAATAGGTGGCGCATGCATCGTGCATTGATATATCTAGCACGCATCACATTTTCATACTGCGACAATGCAGTCTTTAAAAATGGATGGTCAGAAATAGCCAGCATGAAGGATATTCTATGCAGTGGCATAACTGGACATGTGACCACCACAAGCGCCAATGTGGCAGTCATTTAAAACTTTCTCAGCTTCCTCGAGGGTTAGACATCGGCGGAGCACGGAATCGACTCCAATACGATAGAGGGTATCTTTGATAATACGATAAGGTTGCGACTGATGACGAATGTGTCGTTCGGCATCTTTCGTCAACTCAGACATAAAAGTAGAGGTCTAGAGATACACAATGATATCACCGTACCATGGATCAAGGGTGCTGATCAAGAAACAAGTTTCATTTGGAATATGATCCTCAAAATAAGAAGGAGTAGAGTCGGCGGGGGGAGAACAAATCAGATCAGAGAAAATGAGTGATTTCTTTAATTTGGCAGCATTAAATTCCAAATCAAACTCTTGGAGGATAATGATCCACTTCGATTATTTCCCCCCCAGCAACTGTCAAGATAGAATATAGGTCATTGGGTTACAATCAGAAATCATGGTTACCATCCATAAAACGATATAATGATGAAAACGCTGGACGCTGGATGGCCTGGACCACAGCCAGCACTAACTTCTCAACATCTGCATAACGTGTTTCAGGGTTGAGAAGGTTTTGAGACAAGTAGTAAATAACATGCTCATTACAGTCATCATCATCTTGAACCAAAACCATGGCGATCGTACTGAAGGCAGTAGCTAGATAGAGGGTGAAATCAGAATGAAAATTCAGAGGACGTAATAGAGGAGCATTAACAAGCAATGTCTTAAGTGTATCAAAATATTTTTGAGCAATCTCATCCAAACAGAAAGGGACGTCCTGCTTTAAAAGTCGTGTCAACCCTTTGGCTACTTCGGCATAGTTCGGGATAAAACGACGTAAGAAATTTTCTTTCCCTTGAAGACTCTGGAGTTGGTATAACGAGGATGGAGAGGGGAGATTAACAATAGCCTCAACCTTAAGCGGCTCAATGAGAATTCTATCTTTGGATACGATAAACCCTAAAAGTCTACCGGAATCAATGTAGAAGACGCATTTATGCAGATTGAGCCGAATGTGGTAGCGTCTACAGCGAAAAAATATCTGGTACAGATGGTCTGGATTTTCTTTTCACGCAGCTGAATGAGCCGAAAGGTCATCCAGGTATGGTTGAAAAATATGATGAATATCGTGAAAGGCATAATACATCACACACTGGAACATAGCCCCAACGTTCTTCAAGCCAAAAGGGAGTTTTCTATACGAGAAAATTCCCCAACGATAGATAAAAGTGGTATTGTTTTGATTGGACGGGAGAATTTTGATTTGATTATAGCTAGAAAATCCATCCATGAGGGAAAAAATCTCACTCCCCTCACAATCATCAATGATCTGATCAATGAAAGGGGTGGGATAGTTATCCTTAGGACAGGCCCAATTAATATTGCAATAGTCAACACAGATGCGAATTGTTCCCTGCTTCTTATCCACAGGAACAATGTTAGAAACCCACTCTGTCAGAGGAATCTGATAAATGAAACCCGCTTTGAGAAGTTTTTCCACTTCAGATTTTATGGCGGCAGCTTTCCGAGGATGCACTGGATGAAGACACTGGTGAATAGGCTTTGCACTGGGGTAGGTGGGAATCTCATGCACCACAATACCAGGATCAATTCCAGGAATCTCTTTGTAAGACCAGGCGAAAAAATCACGGAATTTGCGAAAGAGGCTAGTGTAAATTTGGACTTCATTGGAAGAGCAAGAAACTCCGACATGGATGTTCTCAACAATTCCCGGTTTCATGGAAATATCAATAGGAATCGTCTAGGTGATGTTACTCAAGTTACCT
Organism: Pinus albicaulis; assembly: GCA_034641835.2. Lineage (NCBI taxonomy): Eukaryota > Viridiplantae > Streptophyta > Pinopsida > Pinales > Pinaceae > Pinus > Pinus albicaulis. Next base: position 7,460,224 of record CM076578.1, read on the forward strand.
TCAGTGAAGACTTCATGAGTCAAGATAGGCGTTTGAAGTGGCAGAGAATGAACTAGAGACGCAAAACACTCAAGATAGTTAGAAATTGCCCTGAGGCCAGGCATAAACGAGGAACGATGATGCCCATCCATCCATGTTAGGTCTTCAAGGGACATGGCTTCCACGATAGCCTCGTCGGATGGAAACACTTCTTTCAAAGGATTAGGCGAATCTGTATCGCTGAGCCAGGGGGATTGAGAATAAACGTCGAGAGACATGCTAAAAGAAGCATCTTCAGAAGGGGGAGAATCTGATGCAGATACAAGCTCGCAATAATTGATTTCAATTGGACTAAGTGGCATCGAATCCCTAAATTAATCAACCTGTTCAAGTAAAGGGAAAATCCATGGGTCATTCTACCAAGAGATCATATTAACTTGAATGGTATTTGGTGGCTGAAGGGGAAAGATACCCATGAGGTCGGGGTCTTTGAAAAGACTCAGCCCTATTCTGTCGAGGGGGGAAGGAATCTGATCCATGTATGGAACGTTGTTCTCAAAAGACAAGGTAAATAAAGAAAACTGGTCGACAGTAATGATTTTTCCCTCGTGTGGAAACTTTAGAAGATGGAAGAGGGTGGATGGAACACATAACATAGCATGAGTCCAATTGTGATTGAGTAGAAGATTATAATTGAGTTTAGCATCAACTACTTCTACTTCAACATTGACCGTCTTCCCTTGCAACATAATCGGCAAGCTGGTGATAACACGCAAGGGATTCGATTCCCTTCCATCAAATGCCTCAAGGGCATTGGGTGACGGAGTTAGGGCTGGAGAGCCAATAGCCTTCCAGCAAGCAGATGACATGACATAGGTGGATGCACCTTCATCCACAATGGCTCTATGGATGCTAAGATCATTAATGCCGACTTGTATGACAAGCACAATCTGGTGCGGAAGTTGGGGTACGAAATTCTCTAAGTCGAAAGAGAAAAGGTTAGAATCAATAGGATCATTCCCACCAATCGTAGATAATAATGATTTTGGCTGAGACAGACAAATATGAAGCACTTCTAACATGGACATCATGGATGGCGCCTGTGATAGATCCTTAACAATACTGGAATGTTAAACAGCACGGGCGTTAGGATTATAAGAAGATTTTTGGAGAACACCTTTAGAAGGTGGCTGTACAACGGGTTCAGCACTGGGCCTTTCAATCTTAAGAGGACTAGAGGCAGGTAGGGGAGGAGGACCATCAACGATCTCTTTCCCGGCTGCCTAGCATGATCCAGAATAATCTTTTAACTGAGTAGCGATGGAAACGGGTGTAGAAATGTATATCATGAACACTTGAGAGCCAAATGGTGCGGATGGCGCAGGTTTCTCGACCATCTATGTTTTCTTAGATAGAAAAGGTTCTTTGAGGATAGTTGGAGTTCCCTTAGTTCCTTTGAGAAATTTACTAGCTTTGGCTCGTCTAGGGAAATCCTTAGTGTAGTGTTCCTCATCACAAATCAGACAAGGATACTTCGGCTTATGCTGTGAACCATCATCAGCACAAGGTTTAGAAAAATCTGGTTTTGGGGCATCGGCTTTGGCCTTGAATTTTCCCTTATTTTTCCCCTTGGATGTCTTGTTCGTAGGATTGGCCTGAATGACATTGACCTCCGAGGTTTTTCCAGAATCCGGGGTAGGCTGAGGAGCAGAATCATTGGAAGAATTTGATTTTTGCTTCCCAGTGTTGGAAGAGGGAGACTTACGTGAAGTCTGAGACATGGAACCAATGACGTCGTCGACGAATGGGGTGGCTGACACTTTAGAAGTCCCAGGTCACAGGGCATCAACCAAGATATCATATAATATGCCTGATTAAGAGTACACTAAATCAAGGTACTGGCCACGAGAAATGGCCTGTTCCTCTGTGACACATGCCCCCATGGATATGTCTTTTGCAATATGATTGACAAAAGAGGTAGTGAACCAATGGGTAAGAAGCTGATCAGAAATTTTGAATTTGATGAGGTGACAACGACGTCTCCATTCATGAATGTGGCCCGAGATATGGGTAGCCCGGTCCTGTTTCAAGGATGTTAGGAGATGCGTCCCGGCTTCATAAAAAACCAGTAATTGGGAATGAGTAAGGAACGCCATAGCGAGAGAGTTTAAATCTTGAAATATACTGCGAGACAGCTCGATGTACCACTTAGCAGCAGCTCCATTGAGATTTCGCTGGAAAAGATGGAGTTGAATAGATTCATCCAACCAAGAATTGGAAGAGCACCGTAAATGGTATGTCATAACGTGTGTTTGGGGGTGTTCTCTAGACTTGCCCTCAAACTTTGGGCAATCACTAGGAATCTTCATTGGAACTAGAGGCCAATATGGATTATGAAGGATTGGATCATTTGTTAATTTGGACACATCCGATAATTCCAACGTGGAGAGAAAGGGTAATTGAGGATTGAAAGGCATAGCAGGTCCTCGATAAGGACCCATACCAACATTCCATCCTGGTTGAGTATAACTCTGCCCCCATTGGTTCTATCCTGAGGGATTCAGACCATAAGGGATATAAGCCAGATAGTTCGGCTGATATGGCGGCTAAGGAGTAGGATACGGAGGTTGAGGATGAGGATACTAGTTTTGAGTATATGAGGGTCCCGATTGAGCAGCATAAATATTTTGCTGCGGGATGTAAGTATGGCCTGGCAGTTGAGGGTAATAAGCAGAACCTTGAGGTGCATTGTATACCGGTAGATATTGACCTCGAGGGTAATAGTGCCTTGGGGTTGAGCGGGCTGCTGATAAGTAGGGCCCTGCTGAGCTGGATAAATCGGGCGCGCAAGTTGACCCGACTGTGCTGTAGAGTAGAGCGGCTGTTGAGCAGGGTGAACTGTCTGTGCAAGTTGTCCCTGCTGAGCAGGTTGACCTGACTGATGAGGGCCACCAGGTTGCCCCAGTGGAGTAGGTTTTCCTAATGGCTGCAATGGGCCCGGTTGTGCCTGATGACTAGGTTGACCTAGATCAGGACCATAAGATGGCCTTGGCTGGGCAACATTTGGACCAATTGGAAGGTATGGTTGTTGTGGTTGCACGTGTTAGAGTCGGTCTGTTCATCCCTTCGTCAGAGATCATTTCTCTTATTGCATTTCATTTTTAGGTGTCTCATTCAGTTCATTCATCTGCATTCCATTAGGGGCATGGCATAATCTGATGGAAGGGTCTTTTTACTCATACCCCTCATCTCATCTACCTGTTGGTCCATGTCTATTCATCGAAATCATTTACAGTCATGTACAGTCTTGTTTGGTCTCAAAATTGGCAAAGAGTCATTTTAGGGTTTCTAGGTCATTAGGTCTAGGGTTTTGTCAATTTAGTCTTCAAAGTGTCAAATAATACCAGCAGACGCATGAGGGAGGTTTCAAAACAAGTTTTCATCGCAAATTTCATCATCGCAATCTTTGATCATGACTCTTCTTCAAAACTCTGTTTTGAAGAAAATCGTCATTTTGTTCTTTGCAATAAATTGCCATGTATATTTTCAAGGTTTTTCAGTTGAAAATGTTCAGGCGCAGCCCTGGTCATCCTTTGCCGAATTCAATGCCAGCCATCCCTGCAAAAAGTAGCCAAGAGTTTCGTCATTCAGCCAAAAAATCAAAGTGGAAGCAGAAAACAGAGTTATGAGCAAAGTGCCAAAATCTACAAAATTAAAAAGAGATTTTGTCAAATCAAAAATCAAAGTTCATGCCATATAAGATATTTTTGGTGTTCAACAATTCATCTGCATGCCAAATTTATCAAAGAACCGAAGTGAAAACATGGAGGAGCAAATTCAGTGATTGGAAGCTGAAAATGTGTTGCAATTGCAGAGCGCGGCGCATTGGGCTGTTATGCGGCGCACATGGCGCGCGCGGCGCATTGGGCCGATTTTCACAGTGTGAAAATACACTAGCGCGGCGCATACAGCCTGCGCGGCGCGTTGGGCTGGTGCGCGGCGCATAGGCCTGAAATGAAAATTTTTGCCATTGCCTCCAAATTTTTGAAATGGTTCGATCAATCTTGGTCCAAGTAAGAGTGTGATGCTGTTTCCATTGCTATTAAACGGTGTTTGTTGTGATTTGAAGGGAAGAATATGAAAGTTGAATGTCAAAGTAAACCCTATCATTTGGATTGGAAAATTGCTCCTTAGGGTTTGAGTTCGATTGTCAAAGTATGGTTGTTGGTGCCAATTTTTTTAATCCCATTTCCCACCTGTGATTCCTTTCCTCCTCACTGTCACATTATCATCATTTCCAATCCCCTATTCCCCAAGCCACTCGTACCATTTAAGCCCTATTTCCTTATCATTTGCAAAAAATTCCTAAATTCCCAAATACCCAAACAGTCAAAGAGACTGTCCTCACACTTTAACTTCACTTGAATGAACCTCATTTTTCCCTAAATTCCCTATCCCTAAATTCATTGCATTCCTTATCATTCCTTTCACTTGTACAAATTCCCTAAACAGTTCATTGGTTGTCCCTTTTCCCAAAGTTTGTCAAATCGAAACTTTTTCCTTCCTATTTGGAAACTAAGACAAACAACTCAATTCTCATTTCTCATTTTCAACAAGCTAAACATACACATGGCATATACTTGTAACCATGGAGACGGACACCGACACATCAATACAACCAAGACAGTGATTTCACCACTGAAACTGCATGCACCAGGAGGGCACTGAGGTGGCGTAAAAAGCATGATCCACTTCAAATCTTGGCCGAAGCTTCATTGGCTGAGAATGGCACTTGATGGGGGACTTTCAGTCCAAATTTCAAGGAATTTGGAGAAAATTTTTTCATTTTTGAAATTTTTGGTCGCAAAACAGGTTTTTCCGCCCGACGCGTCACGCCACCTGGCGCGCGTTTATGATTGGGACATCTTCTAGAGGAAAAATTTACATTTTTTGTTTTTTTATGATAAAATATGTATGCTGAGGAATGGCCGAGATATTTCATCAAGTTATGGGTTGCCTAGAGGGCCAAAAACACCTTGAAAATGGCCTTTCTGCCACTTTTTGCACCAGCAGGATCCAGTCTTGGGAGATTGCAGTTTTTGAGGGGAAAATGACATCTAAATCAAAACATTCCACTTGGGTTGGATATTAGACATCCAAGGCTTTCCAAAGAGCTATCATGAGCTCAATTTGGACTTCGGGAAGTGCCTCAAAAACAGGCTCAAAGTGGCGCGACGCATTGAGTTTTTGAGCGCGGCGCATACAGAAATTTGGCCTCTTTTTCACTCTTCAGCTCATAAATTTGCCCAGTTTTGACTAGTTTCACTTTTTTATGTAACTACTGAGCTATATTGATGTAATTTGGTAACCATGATGTAATTTTGGCACATATTTACTTTTTCTAGAGGATTCATTCAGTAAAAAGTGAAAATTAAATGAATGAATCAGTTTCCTTCCATATAGAGGAAAGTTGTTTGATTGCCTAGATTACAGTTACTTGTTTAGAATTGGTTGAAACAACTCCTAGAATGATGAGCTCGACCCCTAGAGACATGGGAAGGGGTTAGGCTTGCCTATATGATGTAATTTCTCAGTCATTTTCAGGGTTGGACTTGTTGGATACTTGGGAATTGTTTGGCACACTATTGTACATCACTTCTACATTTTTGGCTAAGGAAAGACCAGGGTTTTGCAGCACTTTTTGGGACCCTTGTGGCTCTGAGTTTTGATGGTGTTTCTTCTCATGTATTTTTAAGTTTCATTAATGTTTATATGTGTCATTTCCCTTCTCTTCTCTTCCTAAATTAAACAAATCAGTGTTAAAGGTGGAATCCAATAGTTTGCTTTGCTCTACCTTTAGTTTTGTTTGATTTTATATGTTTTCATCAGTTTGGAGAGGATCCTTGAGATATCTTGCCCTCTTCAGCTCCTCAGTAGTCTAACTATCCATTTATTCATTTCAAGACATCAAAAATCATTGCCTACCCTGCCCCAATAAGAACTCTGCAGAAACTGGCCTTCATCCCCGCACCCAAAAAATTGCCTTTCCCTTGTTTCCGACAAAAACCCCAAAAAATCATTTCAAACTCTTTGATCTATATACCTAGCCTAAAATTAGTTTGTATTTCAGTCATCTCAAGCCCTATTGATACATTTTTCCTGAGATTGACCCGGAGAGAGCCCTCTCCTATTCTGGTAGGGCTAGCTACCAGACTGAGTGTGGTAGGATGTTACCCTGAACTCTACCTTTTTCAGCCTGAGGTGGATTTGGGAAATAAAATAGTGGCGACCATACTAGAGAACAAAATGGTTTGATTGTTGGTGTTATATGTTTTATAAGATACAGACGGAGCCTGAAGTTATGTCAGGTAGCCTTCAAAACGATTTTGCTTTGCATTAGCGAAGTAGATAAATGTTGCTTCAGTCAATCTCCGGTCTAGCTTGTGAACATGAAACTTGACTTGTGAATTGCCCCAGTACTTGTATCAAGTTCAGATCTTATTGTTGATGGTGGACAACAATCAGACATAGAAAGGATGAAATCATTCACCTGGTGACTCCAACTCAATATAGAGACTCCACTGGAGGTCTAACTCTTTCTCTGAGAAAATGGAAGGATCTTACACGAAGTTCAGGTATCTAAAGTGGAATGGTATTCAGGATCTAGTCTGCTTTCTTGTAAATTACTTCTTTGCTTCTCTTGAAGCTATCCTAAAATTTTTTCATAATTTGTTGTATGATAAAGGTGATCAAAATCTTCAGTTGACCTATTCAAAAAGTGTAAACATTGAGTTTCCTTTTGATCCTGGCCTCCTTACTTTTCCCGCATCTTATGATGACTCTCTTCAGAGTGATGAGCCTAAAGAAAACAAAACTGATCCCGTAGCACTTGTATATACTCCTACACCTTTTATAGTCCCAGATAGGTATAAACCTCTTGTTTTACCTTCATTTCTCCATGCTTTCCCTAAAAATTATGACCTATATCTACCAAGATTTGACGGTGAATGTAGCAATGTCAATGCTGAGCAACATGTGCAGAATGTAGAGACTTTTCTAGACCTTTTTGAAGTTGATGAAGAAGATGTCAGTATCATACTTTTTTCTCTTTCTTTGCAAGGCCAAGTGAAGAGCTGGTTCAAAGCCCTGCCTGGTGCAAGCATCTCAGATTTCTAGCAGTTCGTCAAAGTTTTCCTCGACAGGTTGGTGATCGGACAGAATCCTTTCCTTATTTTAGATGAGTATGCCCAACTGAAAAGACAGTCAGGGGAGACAGTACAACAGTTTTCTACTAGATTCAATCGAGTCTATTATTTGATACCTGTTGATATTAGACCTCCTCCTAGATCTGCTCTCTTGCACTACCCAGGCGGTTTTGATCCAGAAATAGAGTTTCAGCTAAGAGAAAGGAATGTAGCAACACTTGAAGAAATACAGAAGAAAACAGTAAATGTAGAGGCTCATTTGCTGATCCGAAGGGCAAGGTTGAAGGAAGAAGAGATGAAAAATATGGATCCAGAGAAGTCGACACCTTCAGAGGAGAAGCTTGACCTTTTGGTAAACTCAATAGAAGAGATGGTGCTGAAAATGACTGCAAAAAATGAAAATGATGTTCATGAATGAGTGGCTGATCCAAAACATTTTGTTTCTTATCCCAGTTGTCATAGATCTGATAATGATTGTTTTGTAGATCATCTTGGAGAAGAGAGATCTGTTGATTTGACATGTATTCTTGATGATGTGTTCTATGATGATGATTTGCCAAAATTTTATCAATATGATGATGATTATGTTCTCCAAATAGAAGCTAATATTGCAGACCATTCAGCAGCTAGTGTGTGGAAAGAGGAAGTTCACTTTCAGCAGCTTGAGTACAGTGATCAACTGATGCATGCCAGCTATGATAATGGCGAGGAAAGTGTAGAAAATTTTGAAGTAAGTGAAGGATCTTTGCCTTTTTGTTTTGATTCGTTTCAGTTCATCAGAGACAACTTTCATGCAATTAGAAATCAACTGTGAACAAGCCTTGATTTGAATCATCTTGAGGGCAATGAAAACCTTGTTCAAGACTTCTCATATTCAGACTTGCAGCCCCCGAAAGCCATTGATTGTCAAGTTGCAGATGAAGACTTGGAAGCTGGCACATATGATCAAATGATACAAGATGACTCCGTACCATTCTGTTTTGAATCATTTCAGTTTTTGAAGGGTAAATTGCATCGTAAATTTTCAAATGAGTAGCCTGAAGGAAATCAACAATCTCTCAGCTTTAATGTTGAGGATGATACAGATAGCGAAATTCTTGAGCAAGTTCTTAATGAGAAATCTTGTCCTGAAACGACTGATGAAATAATTTTTGATACAAAACCTTCTCTAGCTCCAGATTTGTAGCCACCAAATGCAATTGAAGGTCATATTACAGATGAAGGCGTGAAAGCTAAAATACATGATTTAATGATGCAAGAGGATTCTGTACCCTTTTGTTTCGAAGCATTTCAGTTTATAAAGCAGAATCTTCGTAATATCTCTAAAGAAAAAGATGAACAGTCAGTAGGATGTCATACGGTTTCGATGGATACATCGTAGCAGTCTTCTCAAGTTTTTGATGATCCTATTGCTCATGTGTTGGATGATGTTTTCTGTAAAAGTTCTTCTCCATTGGCTAAACATGTGCCGGAAAAGAATGTTGATAATAATCTTGTTTAAAAGTTGACTTCATTGTCTTGTTCAACAGATTTTTCATTGCAAAGCCCATATCAAGGTTTTCCGTCATATGAGGAGATTGATAAAGGAGACTTTTTTTCTACTTGGAATCAGCAACAGAGTTTGGTTATTCATGAATTTCAGGATCCTTTTGATACCTTGCTGCAGTCACTAAAGAAAGACAACATCGATGTGAGGAGAATCTTAATATCCAGCTATGGAGATTACTTGGACCAGAGTAGTGATGTGTTAATGGAAATCAATAGCTATGTTTATGAAGATCCTTTCGTAGTTTTCTTGAAGTCATCCAGTCAATTCATGCTTTGCAAGTTTATCAGCAGTCCTCTTGATTCCAAGTTTCCATGGGAGTTTCCTTTCAATCCTTCCCTTTTCTTGCATATCAGAAAGAATTTGGGAAGAAATAAAATAGCAGCCAGGATGCTTACATGGTTGCATTGGTTGTTCCATTACAATTGATCAGGTGGTGAAAGATCAATTAGAGTAGGTTTGATGAATAAGCTCAATCATGAGCATTTTTCCAGTTTGTGAGTTATGTTCTAGTCATGTACAGTTTTATTATGGTTTTCAGTTTTAGCCTTGAGTCAGAGTCAGTTTGCATAATGTCAGTTTTAGTGTTTTGACTCCATAGCCCAATGGACGAAGGCACTATCTACTCCCCCAAAGATCTGTCGTTCTTGGCACCTCCTAGGAGCTACCATCCCCATTGGAGCCAACGTTAGAGTCGGTCTGTTCATCCCTCCGTCAGAGATCATTTCTCTTATTGCATTTCATTTTTAGGTGTCTCATTCAGTTCATTAATCTGCATTCCATTAGGGGCATGCCATAATCTGAAGGAAGAGTCTTTTTACTCATACCCCTCATCTCATGTACCTGCTGCTCCGTGTCTATTCATCGAAATCATTTGCAGTCATGTACAGTCTTGTTTGGTCTCAAAATTGGCAAAGAGTCATTTTAGGGTTTCTAGGTCATTAGGCCTAGGGTTTTGTCAATTTAGTCTTCAAAGTGTCAAATAATACCAGCAGACGCATGAGGGAGGTTTCAAAATAAGTTATCATTGCAAATTTCATCATCGCAATATTTGATCATGACTCTTCTTCAAAACTCTGTTTTGAAGAAAATCGTCATTTTGTTCTTTGTAATAAATTGTCATGTATATTTTCAAGGTTTTTAAGTTGAAAATGTTCAGGCACATCTCTGGTCATCCTTTTCCGAATTCAATGCCATCCATCCCTGCAAAAAGTAGCCAAGAGTTTCTTCATTCAGCCAAAAAATCAAAGTGGAAGCAAAAAACAGAGTTATGAGCAAAGTGCCAAAGTTTGCAAAATTAGAAAGAGAGTTTGTCAAATCAAAAATCAAAGTTCATGCCATATAAGATATTTTTGGTGTTCAACAATTCATTTGCATGCCAAATTTATCAAAGAACCGAAGTGAAAAAATGGAGGAGCAAATTCAGTGATTGGAGGCTGAAAATGTGTTGCAATTGCAGAGCGCAGTGCATTGGGCTGTTGCGCGGCGCATTGGGCCGATTTTCACAGTGTAAAAATACACTGGCGCGGCGCGTTGGGCTGGTGCGCGGCGCATAGGCCTGAAATGCAAATTTTTTCCATTGCCTCCAAATTTTTGAAACGGTTCAATCAATCTTGGTCCAAGTAAGAGTATGATGCCCTTGCCATTGCTATTAAACGGTGTTTGCTGTGATTTGAAGGGAAGAATATGAAAGTTGAATGTCAAAGTAAACCCTATCATTTGGATTGAAAAATTGCTCCTTAGGGTTTGAGTTCGATTGTCAAAGTATGGTTGTTGGTGCCAATTTGTTTAATCCCATTTCCCACCTGTCATTCCTTTCCTCCTCACTGTCACATTATCATCATTGCCAATCCCCTATTCCCCAAGCCACTCGTACCATTTAAGCCCTATTTCCTTATCATTTGCAAAAAATTCCTAAATTCCCAAATACCCAAATAGTCAAAGAGACTGTCCTCACACTTTAACTTCACTTGACTGAACCTCATTTTTCCCTAAATTCCCTATCCCTAAATTCATTGCATTCCTTATCATTCCTTTCACTTGTACAAATTCCTAAACAGTTAATTAGTTGTCCCTTTTCCCAAAGTTTGTCAAATCGAAAATTTTCCCTTCCTATTTGGCAAGTAAGAAAAACAACTCAATTCTCATTTCTCATTTTCAACAAGCTAAACATACATGTGGAATATACTTGCAACCATGGAGATGGACACCGACACATCAATACAACCAAGACAGTGATTTCACCACTGAAACTGCATGCATCAGGAGGGAACTGAGGCGGCATAAAAAGCATGATCCACTTCAAATCTTGGCTGAAGCTTTGTTGGTTGAGCATGGCACTTGATGGGGGACTTTTAGTCCAAATTTCAAGGAATTTGGAGAAAATTTTGTCATTTTTGAAATTTTTGGTCGCAAAACAGGTTTTTCCGCCCGACGCGTCGCGCCACCTGGCGCGCGCTTATGATTGGGACATATTATAGAGGAAAACTTTACATTTTTGGTTTTTTTATGATAAAATATGTATGCTTAGGAATGGCCGAGAGATTTCATCAAGTTCTGGGTTGCCTAAAGGGCCAAAAACACCTTGAAAATGGCCTTTCTGCCACGTTTTGCACCAGCAGGAACCAGTCTTGGGAGATTGCCTTTTTGGAGGGGAAACTGACATCCAAATCCCAAGCTTCTACTTGCGTTGGATAGTAGACATCCAGGGCTTTCCAACGCGCTATCATGAGCTCAATTTGGACTTCGGGAAGTGCCTCAAAAACAGGATCAAAGTGGCACAATGCATTGAGTTTTTGAGCGCGGCGCATAGAGAAATTTGGCCTCTTTTTCACTCTTCAGCTCAGAAATTCGCCCAGTTTTGACTAGTTTCACTTTTTTATGTAACTATTGAGATATCTTGATGTAATTTGGTAACCATGATGTAATTTTGGCACATATTTACTTGTTCTAGAGGGTTCATTCACTAAAATGTGAAAATTAAATTAATGAATCAGTTTCCTTCCATATAGAGGCAAGTTGTTTGATTGCCTAGATTTTAGTTCCTTGTTTAGAATTGGTTGAAACAACTCCTAGAATGATGAGCTCAACCCCTAGAGGCATGGGAAGGGGTTAGGATTTCCTATATGATGTAATTTCTTAGTCATTTTCAGGGTTGGACTTGTTGGATACTTGGGAATTGTTTGGCACACTATTGTACATCACTTCTGCATTTTTGGCTAAGGAAAGACCAGGGTTTTGAAACACTTTTTTGGATCCTTGTGGCTCTGAGTTTTGATGGTGTTTCTTCTCATGTATTTGTAAGTTTCATTAATTTTTATATGTGTCATTTCCCTTCTCTTCTCTTCCTAAATTAAACAAATCAGTGTTAAAGGTGGAATCCAATAGTTTTCTTTGCTCTGCCTTTAGTTTTGTTTGATTTTATATGTTTTCATCAGTTTGGAGAGGATCCTTGAGATCTCTTGCCCTATTCAACTCCTCAGCAGTCTAACTATCCATCTATTCATTTCAGGACAGCAAAAATCATTGTCTACCCTGCCCCAATAAGAACTCTGCAGAAACTGGCCTTCATCCCCGCACCCAAAAAATTTCCTTTCCCTTGTTTCCGAAAAAAACCCCAAAAAATCATTTCAAACTCTTTGATCTATATACCTAGCCTAAAATTAGTTTGTATTTCAGTTATCTCAAGCCCTATTGATACATTTTTCCTGAGATTGACTCGGAGAGAGCCCTCTCCTGTTCTGGTAGGGCTAGCTACCAGACTGAGCGTGGTAGGATGTTACCCTGAACTCTACCTTTTTCAACCTGAGGTGGATTTGGGCAATAACAGAATGAAAGGTTTCCCTTGAGATGGATAAATTTTCCCCCCAGGACCGTATGAAGGTCCTAGTTGATATATCGGTTGCCTAGCAAGTCCTCAGGGTTGCCTAGGTTGGATCATAGGCTGACCTTCTAAAGGTTGGCCTTGTGGATTGTAAGACTACCCTTGCGGGCTGTAAAAAAATCCTTGCTGGACTGAAGGTTGTCCTTGAAAGGGTTTTCCTTGTGGGTCGTAAGCATACCCTTGTTGAATTAAAGGTTGTCCCTAGAAGGGTTGTCCTTGTGGGTCGTAAGCATACCTTTGTTGAACCGAAGGTTGTCCCTAGAAGGGTTGTCCTTTTGGGTCGTAAGCATACACTTGCTGAACCGAAGATTGTCCCTGAAAGGGTTGTCCTTGTTGGTTAGAAGGTTGCACAAGCAAGGTAGGTCTAAAACTAGAAAGGAACTGATAAGCTTCAGGAGCCGGCAAATAGATAGGGTTGTCATGCTCATCATAGTGAAAAGGAAGTGAATAAATTGGGTTACCAACCGTGTCATAATGAGAAAGATAAGGATCACTAGAATCTTGAGGGGACTGGTAAGTCTGGGAGCTCTACTACTGAATAGTCAGTCGAATCCTCGAAAGAAAGGCTGTGAGGGATCGCCATGGCAATTGAAGTCTCTATCGAAGGTGAAGCTCCTAACAACTGAGTGGTGACAACCGATGCCGATGCAGCCATGCAGAAAGTAGGTCTAGTTGGGATAGACATAACAAAAGGCATCGACGAGACAGGTGTCATTGGCGACAACCCTAATGATGGAAGGATCGGCCCCCTCGATGGAGTTGACGCTAATATGGAGGAAATACCAGCCATAATCTAACCCAAAGATCTATATCCGGCTAGAAGTGACACCGATGGTGAAGATTGAGCAGACCCTTGAGGGATGTTTTCTAGATAAAGTTGGTATTCTTCATCAGAAACAGGAATTCCCTCACTGCCAATAGGATTAGACGAGTCCATTCCAGAATCCGCCATGAGATCTTGTAAAAGACTACGGGGACTAGGAGGTATGATAGCAACCGAAAAAGGCGATCTCGATGTAAGTGGGGGAAAATGTTCCCTGACCCCAAACCGAAACCAAGCATTTGAAAGATGCCAAGTGAACTCAACTGGTTCTCCAAAGGGGTACTCTAACGGGAGAATAGGCTGCTGAAGCTCGGTAGACCTAGAGGATTGAGAAGCTTCAGATGAATCATTCGAGAAAGGACTACCACTAGATGGAACCGATGGTTCCGCCACTATGACTGTAGCACACCAAAAAAAGAAAAAAAAAGATCAAAAACGAAGAATCTTGGACAAAACACAAAGGCAAACAAAGATAGGCCAAGCGATCAAACTTTAATGGGTGTGTAACCGTAGGTAGTTTATTTTAGCACACTGAAACCAAAAATTCATTGTTTCATGTTTTAACAGTCAAGAAACAGGTAAAAGATGACTCTAGTTACTTTCATTTTTAAGCGAGCGTGAAAAGACAAGTGCTCGATGATCTTTTCAAATTTATAGAGTCAGTAAAGATCGAAAATGACTACTCATGTAGTCTAGGTAAAATGGTGTACCAGGTTTCTGTGAACTGCCATATACACCTTGGTAATCAAATGAAAGAAGAATTAAGCAAGGACTTGACGTACGTGCAGGTAGTCTCCCCGAATGTTGTGTTCAGTGTATCATGGTTACAAGGCGGTAGACTCGGCTTCCTATGGATAAAATGATTGCAACCTAGAGGGGTCTCCCTTTATATAATCGATGGTACGGGGAGTGAAAGTCCGTAATAGTGTTGTCTAAAGCCAGATGGTGAGATACAATTGCTAGGTTTAAAGATGTCAGAACACGTCTCTAACTTAGTCCACTAGATGTTTCGTTAGGTTTCAATGTTGCCTTAGGTTATTTGAGTAAATTTTAAGTTGATATTGTGTTTACGTTTCAATTCAAAGGTCCTTTCGAATGTTGGATCTCAAAAATCCCTAAATGCAAGCTACATGCCAAAAGATACCATTGTGTTCGATGAAAAGCTATCTACGAGAAAGTTAGGAGTTTTGAAGTGATAGAAAATAATAAGAACACGTGGAAGCATCCACTACAGTATCCGATGCAAGCTAATGAAAATGAGAAGTCTTTCCTAGAATTGTCCAATGCTAGATATGAGAAAGACTTTCAGTTTCACAATGCAAACAAGAATGCAAACAAATTTTTTATTTTATTTTTCAATGTAATAGAGAAAACAAGGCACTAAATGACATAAAAAACAAACCAAAACACTAGTTCGAGAACATTAACCACTTCTAGTGACTCATCCCTGAGGTGGTTAGAAGGAAACTTTCGTCTCTAATTTTTAAAAAACATTCCTATAACAACTTGGCAAGGGCACTGCACTGAGACGGAGCGCCAGGTCGCGCGGGCTCTAGTGAAAATCTCCCACATCGACACGAGGGGTGAACTAGCTATCCGTGCCAAGGCCAAAACATAGGTTTTATGTGCTTTTTTGAGGAAATGTCCAATAGGAGAAATGATGTCCTTATGTAGAAGGATGCAAAGAAAGTGTTTACAAAGTATGACACTACTCATAAGTCACGGGAATGACCCTCCAATATGCGGGGTGAGGGATTGCAGGGACGGTGACAAAATGTTGTGTAACACCTGGATGGAGCCTTTTCTGATATATCTTCTTCTTGTGCCTCATTGGGTTCTCCTTCTATATTTTTGTTATTTGATGAGGGAAAATATACATCATTATCATCTTCATTTGTTGTTGTTATTTCCCTTTCAGGAGTTGTGAGAGACTCATCAATTACAACATCAATACATTCAATAATCTTTCGAAGTATTTTATTGTAACATTTATATGCTTTACTTCTAGAAGAGTAACCATGAAATATTCCTTCATATTCTCTATGATAAAAATTACCAAGTTTTTCATCATTACTCTTGATAAAACATTTTCTTCCAAAAACTCTAAAATGCTTTAGAGTGGGAAGATTACCATACCAGAGCTCATAAGGAGTTTTATCACTATTCACATGAAGATGAGCCTTGTTGAGAATATTTACTGTAGTATGTTTGATTCTCCCCAAAATGTATCAGGAGTTCCAGATTCATCAAGCATAGCATGAGCCATCTGCTGAATTTTTCTATTCATTATTTCTTCCATGCCATTTTGTTGTGGAGTTACAGCTACAAAAAAATGTCTTTTTATGCAAAAATGTTCATAGAAATCAAAGAAATTATCTGATATATATTCTCCTCATCGGTCACATCTAAGACATTTTATTTTTAGATCTAATTCATTTTCAACCAAATCTTTGAAGATCTTAAATTTTTCAAATTCTTCATCTTTACAGTTCAGTAAACCGATCCAACACATTCTAGAGAAGTCACCAGTAAATAGAATATAGTATTATTCTCCACGACATGACTTTTTCCTTACATGACCACATAGATCAGTATGTATAAATTCAAGAGGCTTACTTTCTAATCCTTCTTTTGCATTGAATTGAACCCTGGTTTTCTTACCAAATTGGCATGATTTCCATATGGTACTTTCAGGTAGTGTGATGTTGGGTAGATCACATACATCTTTGAGTCTGCTAGATTTGCTTATTTGAGAGAAGCTCAAATGTCCTAATATTCTATGACATAACCAATTTTGTGTAGATTTACCTAAATAACATTGCTCTTGGCCACCTTTCAATATATACATATTTATTTTTGTTCTAGTTCCTTTTATTACGATTTTTCCTGTGTCAAGTTCACGAACTACACATTCTTTTGAAATAAAGACAACTTCATTTCCTTGATCACACATTTGACTCGCACTCAACAAGTTATTATTTAATCCATCCACATACATAAAATTGTTAGCTTTCATCTTTTCCTTTAGAAAAATAGGACCTTTACCTTAACGATAGCAGGAGAATCATTTCCAAAAGTAACATTCTTTTCCTTCTCTAAAGCATTGTATGAAAGGAGTTTATTTTTATCACCTTTCATGTGTTTTGAGCTTCCACTATCTATTATCACTCCAATAATTCTCAAGAGTTGTGTATATTTTGGTTTAAAGAATATTAGAGGTAACCAGAAACCTAATTTTAAGCCTTAGGATCTAGCCTTCCTAATGCTCAGAGAGGGCTCTCTCTATATGATTTATGTTTGTTGATTTTAGGCTAGGTATGTGAGATTGATTGGAATTTGATTTTGGGATTGGTTTGGTTTAGTGTTGGAATCACTATTTCACATGGATAAATGTAGGTCTAGATTCCATTGGGCTAATGGAGTCAATGTATCAAGTAGCAAGAAAGAATCAAGGTGTAAAGGAAATGTTCACAGGGAAATATAGTTGGGTCAATTTAGATCTTTAGGAAGGATGATGAAATGGTTTCAATTGGGATGAGAGAGCAGTTAATGATTCTCATATGCGGATAATGAGTGAAATGGCAAGGGTGAATCGAAACTAGGGAGCAATTAAGAATTCCCTAATTTGGATATCAAAAGAAAACATATAAATGATAAACAGTTCAAGACAGAGTGTAATTAAACATATTTTGTAATAACATTCATGTTATATCATTTAGATTCATAAAAACATTAATTATGTGAAAAACATAAGAAGATAACAAAGAACAGTTGAAAGTACTTCACCAAAATGGCTGAACAAATGAATCTTGTAATATGATGCTTTATTGCTCAATCCAGTTTGCTGACTTGAAAATGGTACAAAGAACCCTTAGGTTTCAGATCAATACAAGTATAGAAATGTTTAGAAATCCATCCACACTCAATACTTCAAAATGTGAAGTATTTATAAAAAGCTTCTTACAAAATATCCTAAAACAAACTTAAGACTTATTCAACGAAAAATAAATATCATCATGCAAGAAGATAGAGACAACTATCTAACTATTGTAATCTATCCCTGCTTTTATTGAATTTGTTGTTTGTTGTCTTTGATATTTTGTTGATTTTCCTCTAGCTGTTTGCTCAATGTTGGATGTTTGTTAGGCAGTTGAGTGTCCTTTCCTCTAGCAGCTTTCACTTTGATTTATAATTTTTGTTTGACTTTAACTTTGATTTTCACCTGATACACTGTAACTCTGGTACTTTGTGATTGTGTTGTTTTCACTGCAAATTGTTACTACTCTATTTTATCTATTTTAACCTTTACTACTTTCACAGTAAATTTTTTAACTTCTCCCAATTCTCTGCATATGGTAACTTAATTTTTACCACCCTTCTAAATATTTCATCAACTTCTGTATATTTTGAAAAAGTAGGCTTGTTGATGAATAACTATTTCACCTCATGCTATAGGTAAAAAAGGTTCTCAAAACTCTTGTAAAGTACTTTCCCTATTGGAATTCCCTACATGGATAAATTATTAGCTTGCTCCTTAGCCACCTCTCTGATCTTCTTATCATAATCCTCTTGTTTCATTAACCTATCATTTATAACCAGAGGATTTGGAAGGCCTTTCTGCCTCAGAATGTCAAACTTCATCATAAATCTTGTTATGCCAAGCTCCATGTTCTGACATTTTCCCTCTAGATGTAGCGTTAAGTTTCTCTCTGAATCACCTTCCTGACTTCAAGAATTGTATCCGTCCTATCACCAATTCCAATTTCCTTTAATTCTTGCTTATTCTTGGAATTGAGAAATTTGATGATTTCATTAGCCTCTTCCGGATTCTTTCCAAATTCTTCTTTGATTTTTTTGATAGCTTCACCTGCTGCTTTGAGTAAATCTTTTTTTTGATAGATAAACTGAATGGAAGGCCAACAATCATTGACAGATTCAATGATATTAGCCCATAGCTGTTGTTTGGCTTGTGCCATTGGTTCTTTCAGTGTTAAATATTTCTCTAAATGTTGCACTTGGTTAGTCAATATTTTTTACTTTTGTACTTCATTTTTGTGCATAATATGTACTAGTTTCTTCTCATCCTCTAGGCTTTTAATTTTTTCTTTAAGTTTATTGATTTCATTTTTCTGAATAGACATTTCCTGCATTACCTTCACTAGTTTACCTGCCTCATCTGTAGGTTGTGCTACTATTGTAGATGACTCTATTGATGAAGTTGTCGCTGATGTGACAGGAAGTGTTGTAGCCATTGGAACTGAAGTGGCCAATGATTCTATTAATGTAGAAGGAACATCGGTAGTAACTACAAGAATAACAGTGACAAGGACTTCTTCTGATCTGGATTTTTTCTCCTGTACTAACTTGTCCATCTCATTTTCCATTTCTTTTATTTGGGCTTTTAATTGAAGAATGAGGTTCATCATCTCATATTTTTGGCTTGCATCTTCTAATACTTCCTTTTCCTTTGGATGTTCAATAGGAGGAAACTTGAGTTGCTTCTTTAATGCAACAATGTCTGCATTCTTCTTCTTTATTAGTTCATCTACAACTTTGACATTTGTTGGATCATATCCTACTTCAATAATCAAATCTTCCAGTGATCTAATTTTTTTATCCTTAGCCTGTGAAAGTGCATTTTCTAATTTGAGCTGATCTTTGATGTTCCCAAGAGTGTTTTGCAACTTCTATACACTCATGGCTTTATTTGTCACTGTAGAATACAACATTTCACCAGCTTGTTTGTGAAATTATATCTGGTCAATTGGATGAAGATATTTTGCATGAACTTCACAAGATGTATTTTTATCATCTACTAATGATTTGGGATGCTTGACTATGGGTTGCAGGAAGGTCATCTACATCTTCCTAGTTTTTTAGTCAAATGCAGAAAGAAATCTCCTTTGGTCACTAGGTCACTGTTTCCAGTATTGAGTATATGTATCAGCCTTTAAGTCTTCATTTCTAATCTTTATTTCTTTGTATTTATACATAACGTCCTACTATTTCTCTGCTGGTTTATTGGATGAAGATACTTTAAAACTATGTTGCTTCTGAATAAGCTGAGTGTTAGAAGTTGAAGGTTGATGCGTTTATTCAGAAACTGCAGGTGGTGCATTATTCTTCACCACTATATTTGTGCCAATTACTTCAATAGTTTCCACTTCTTCAGTTATAGGATTTAATTTTGGCTTCTTCCTGTAAATAAATTTGAATTTTGTTTCAGTTGTGGTTTGTGTTGAGTATGATCCTTCTTCTTTGATTCTTTTAGAGTTCCTATCTTCTTGGGATGGAGTCTGCAAGATGGAACTAGTATCACCTTGCTTCTCTGCCTCTTTCAAGGTGTTCTCCAACCATTCAAACTGATTGGAGTATATTTCAATGTCTAGATTTGATTGATGCACATAATGAGTTAATTTAAATTTGAATCTTAACTTGCTTATTACTCCCAAAGGATCATAATACCACTGAAAACTCTGACTAAACTTAAACTCCTACAAATATTTTTCTTCTTGTGGACCTGCATATCTACTGTTGCAAATAAAATGGCCAACCTGATTCTTATTTTTAAATTGTGTCTTCTTTTTGGCTGCCAAGAAATTTATTGCATCAAAATTAGGGATTTTCCTTATATACTCAAGGGAAAATAACCTCATTGAAAAAATATTTTATCCATATACCCTAATCTCTCTATGGTTCTGATAAAGGTACCAATCTCCTATCCTACTATGCTCTAATAATTGTAGGACCTTTTTAATTTCATCATTGACTCTTGGTTGATTATCGCTATTGAACATGTTGACAATTGGATAGATAAAGGAGTCAATGAAGTCTGTGTAGGTGGACGGTGTTGAGTATTTTCTGATTAATGGAGTCCAAAATATAACTAACTGTGGATTACCTTCTACATCCAGATTTTGAAAATTGATAGAAAATATATCAGGTTGAAAGTATAAAAACATGTGGAATAAAATTGAGGAATATTTGAAGACACCTTCTTCAGGCATTTTGAAAAGTTGTTCACGAATTAAGTCAGCAAGATACTAATAAAAATTTAAAATGGTAGCAGGAGGCTGACCAAGTGTGAAAGTAGACAAGAAACCTAAGATTGAAGCATCAAAATGCTTATCCGTGAAATAACCCAAAATAGAAGACATCATGGAGATGATATGTCTAGGTATTTCAGAAAATATAGCTGTTGGATAAGGAGGGCTAGTATTGGGAGCTTCTGCTAATGAGCAAGTGAATGTCTAAAATATATGGAACCTCTTGGAGAAGTCCAGATTCAAATAAAACTGAGTTAGGGTCTCAATAGACAAATGGGTTTCATCAGGTCTAGGTTGGATCTACAACATTTGGTTAATTGACTCAGCTGTGATAGTGAACATAATTTATTTTCCAGGGGTTATTAGGGTTTTTTGGTCAGGTAAATAAAAATTTTGGAAAATCTTAATGACCTCTGGACACTGGAAGATCTGTGGGAAAAAATAATTAGGTAAATTGGACTCCCAAATGAAAAATTCATCAGCTTGGTCAACAGATTTTTCATGGCTCCAGTAGTGGAGCTCATGAAGGTTAAAATAAATGACAAGGTCACTAATTTTAAAATATTTTTTACCTAAAGGAGTGTGTTCTACATCCACAACTAGATATTTCAGAGGATTGACAGATACAATTCTTTTGGAAGCCATTGATTTGTTAATTTTACTCAATTGATTAATATTTGATTCAAGAAATAGACTCTGGCCTCTTAGGAATGCTGTGAAAGATTATTTACAGTCTGAAGAAGGGTTTGAAATGAAACAAGGGCTTATCCTCTAGTCTGCAATTCTTTAATTGATCAAATTTACAGTCTCTGTGATAAAGAATGTTCTCAAAACTTGGGAATTCTCTGAAAATATGCCTAGGGTCTGCAAAAAAAGGATAGGGAAGTAACAGGGGTTTCTTTTGGCTTGCAAAGGGTTTCTTTTGGCTTACAAAGGCTCCTAAATTTATTCAATTACCTATTACTTTCTTTTTAGATCAAGTACATGCCTTTTGACTGAGGAATACCTAGATAAAATTAAGATTTTAAGTTTGCAAAAGGGGTTCTGTGGTTATGGAAGCTTTCTGAGGCTTCATTGTTCTTTCTAGTGCTTCATACGGATTTTGCAGTGTCTTTGGAAGAACATTTGTTGAATTTTGGTTGAAAAAGGCTTGATTACAGGTCGGAAGATTAATATTTGGCTCAGAAATAGGTCGGCAATGCTGTAGTTGTGCACAATGTGTAATATTCCAAAATTTGCAAGCAGCAAATTGGAATATTAATTTTTTCTTATTTCATCTAGGAGTTGAATAAAGTGGGTAAAAGGCCCATGAGTAGCAATAAAATCCCTTATAGTGTGAAAGGGATCCATTGAGTAGCTTAATTTTGCACCTTCCAATGTGAAAAGGGGCAATTTCATGAGGACAAGGTCAAGTTTGACCAAGTCAACAATGCTACCTAAGAGGGTGTGGCTTGCTTAGGAAGACATCGCAGTTTGAGACGGAGGAATATTATTTGTGGAATAAACCCTAATGTGTGGGGTCCAAGGCAAAGAGACATTCACTTGCATAAAAGGAGTAAGAGGCAGCCATAGTGAGACATCTTTGAGTATTATATTATTTGTCTGCTTAGTCTATTTGTAGTCTCCGGCTATTCGGCTGAGTTGCAGTGCTTCTTAGCATGAGGGATTATTGTTTAGGATTTCCTCTCCTTCTTGAGAGGCCTATTGAAGGATTGCACTTCATTTCTCCACATCTACTCTGAAGTCCAAAGCCATTCCTTCAGCTACAGCGTTATCTCTGCTCAAGTGTAACGTTGTGTTGTAGGGTGTTGCAATGGAGGGGTTCCACAACACCATTCCTTGTCCCATATGTTAGAGGAGGGAGATTCTATTCCTCGGAAAGGTTAGTAAGGAAGGTTTCCAGAGCTATATTTCAGATTTGGACATCAGGCCAAGCATCTCCCATTATCAACAGTGCAGTCCCTTCACTAGACTGCATTATTTCAGTGAATACCTGTAGTGAGGGTTTGCACCAACATCTTGGAGGGAGAGATTTCCAATGCTAGGATCAGCCTTGCACTTGTGAGGTCCATTGGAGGAGGCTTGCTTCAGATTTTACATATTATTCAGCCATCCCCATATTGTTTCAGTTTTGTGTTGCAGCTGCTACCCTGCAACTCTGGCATTTCTACAGATTTTCCATTTGTACCTATATTTCAGCCAATCCTCTTAAGGATTGTTGTATTGTTATTTTCAGGGGTTGAGAGCATACTCCCCCTCATTTCTTGAGCTATTATTGTCATATAATTGTATTTTCATTTTATATGTTACAGTCTCTCTTATAAACTGCGCAGTCAGAGCCATGGATTTCTTCATGTAGCAGTGTCTCTTCAGTTCCTTATACATGTGTTGTTGAGGCTCTCATTTCCTAGCTTGAGTGATTCATTCCTCAACGCATTGTACTCTTTACTGATATATTATACATTGGTTGGATATCTACATCTTCATGTATCATTCCTCATTAAAATAACACTGTTTATTCAATTCTTTGTTCATGTATTGTTGCAGTCCCTTCATCAGGCATTATCTGAAGAAAAATAGGTGTGGGAGATATGTTTAACCCACCTAGAAGGATTTCTTTGGAGCCTCCTCTTGGATTCAACACTTAGATACATTTATCTAAGGGATCTAGGTCCTAGTTTCAATTCTTGTAGCAGCCATTACTGGAAAATGTGTTTTCTAGTCATGCCTTGCTAGCAGTTCCAGTTTTGGGATATTACAGTGGTATCAGAGCATAGTCATGGCTTAGCTTGTGAGTCTAAGCCCAAGAGATCAGAAGATTGAAGAGGATGGGTTTTATATCATCATATTTCAGATCCATGAAGAACCTCCCAAAGGGGGATGATCAGAAAGAAGAGGAATAACGCTGCACTTCCTATTCTCATCGAAAAGGAGACAGAGAAATAAGCAGGAAAAAGACTCCATCTTTTGAAGGAGAAAGAGGGGATAAGCTCACAAGCATTGGAGGGTTGCCCATTCATGTTGTAGAGATTGAGGGAAACAACACTGTCATGTCTAGAGATTATCTACTACCTCATGTAGAGGAAGGAGGAGCTCTTGCTCCAAATAGAGGGATGCTTGCATCTTTGCAAGGAAGACCCCAGGATCTCATGTGTGGAGATCAAGGCACAAATCATGTCCTACATGTGCCATTGTTGAGGAGGTGTGGAACCATGGAGACACAAGGAGGAGGTAGGGAGAAGACCCAACATCATGAGATGAGGAGTACACATCCCTATCCATTTTTGAAGGTTGATGCACCTAAGAAGGTGATTGGATTGCACAGTGGAAGCATGGAGAGTTTTTTCCATTCATGTATTCAGTCATCTCTTGTTGAGGATGTCTCATTGCATGGAGACATTTCTCTGGGGAGACCACTGGATCAGTAGAGGAGGATGTATGCTTCACCAGTTGAGGCACCACTCAGTGATTTGAGAGGATTGGGAACCTTGGGAGAGCTCGATACAATGCTGGGAGTCTTGGGTAGACTCAAGGAGAGAGGGAGCATTCCCTCAACATCATCAGTACCCACTTCCATTTCAGATTATGTGTTGTGGTAGAAGCAGTAGGGGAAAGATAGCAACCTTCTGACTTGCATATTTGGCATGGGAGATGTCAAAAAGGAGGATGACCATATGACAGATGCTCTTCATGAGAGATCATCAGCACTGTCACTATGGAGGTTAGATTGATATTGGAGCTCCCAGCTATTGGTGGAGTATTCCAAGGATCTGTTCACTTGCATGATCTTGGATGGCCAGTTGCATGAAGAGGGATATTCAGTCAGAGATGGGGTCATCTTCTATCATGGTAGGATCTTCTTTCCTAGAGCTTCCAAGCTCAAGGAGAATTTTCTACAAGCAGCTCAGGAGGATTTCCTCTTCAGCCCCACTTTTTCTATGAGAGCATATCACACCATCCTGGAGGGGTATTTTTGTAAGGGTTTCGAGGAGGAGATATATCAACATATGAGGAGATGCAAGGATCATGTGCAGATGGAGGAGATACATAACTCTTTGAAAGAGTTAGCACAACCACCTCTTTTATCTTTGAGGATGAGAGGAGACTCATCTATGAGCCACTCTATTTGTATGAGCATAGCATATGGTAAGGGTGATGATTGTTTACATGATTATTTATATGATGTATGTATATATCCCTTAACCATATATGTGCAGGATATTGCTCTGAGGAGGAGCATTCTTTCTTTTGGGTCCCATGGTCTAGTTGAGGCCATAAGCATGATTGATGGCCATTCCCTAGGAGGACCTAGGTAAGATATATATAATGGAGGACATGCTCATTTTACACCTTACATCATTCACTTCCTCCATACTTATGAGGAGATTGGAGCAGCAAGAAAGTGGTTGAGAAGCCACACTTTTTATCAGTCTCTATTGCAGTTGATGTTCAAGCTGCATTGGTTGCATTTGAGGGACCATTTTCCTTCACATTTGTTACACATGGCAGCAAGAATGATTCTCATATTTTCTCCCTATGGTTCTATTGTTTCTATATTTATGAGGAGCATGGTTGGGAGAGAGACAAATTGGGTGAATGTGTCCTTTGATGGAGAAATTCCTCACACTTTTTGCACTACATGTTCTAAGGGGAACATGGGAGATGGTATGGCCACTAGAGCACTGCATTTGTTTCCTTATGATGTGAGCCATATAATGGTTGTGATGCCATATGTTGATGACTTCCAACTCATCATATATGGAGATATTTGGGCCAACATGATTTGTAGCATTGGAGGAGAGTTCCTTGGAGATCTAGTCTTCACCTTGCCACTTGAAGGAAACCTGATTGTAGCCGAGGATCAACAGACACTTTAAAATTATCATAAGTGGAGAGATGGATAGCATGGGGTAGGCTACATTTTCTACTATGTGCAGAATTTCAGCCCACCTGTTTTGCTGGAGCCAAAGGTGGATGACAGTTTTCAGGAGTTGCCTAGTTGAGAGGTGACTCATTTTTCATGGCTAATAGCTAGGAGATGGAGGATCCATATGGGAAAGATAGTTCCCATTATATCTCAGATCCCATTTGTCAAGCCATAAAAAGGTATCTTTAAAACACCTAATTAGCTTACATTAATCATCAATCTGGGAGCGACTTTTTATTTCAAGAGTGTACTCTGTCTGAGGCTACAATTAACTAAGAGTAATGTTGTGAAGATGTAGTACAGAATCTTAAATACAAGAGTAAACGGATGCTTGTAAAGAAATCTAATTATAGGAACATAAATGGAAATGCTCTGGAACCTTAATTAAATCAAGCTGCAAAACATCAATAAGGGATACAATAGCAGTAACTCCTTCCCTTAGAAATCAATGCAAGATAACCAATCTGGGAACTTGGAAGTAATAACCAGTGTCCTCTACATTTGGTGATATTTTTCTTAAAGCAATCAAAATGAAATCAAACTACTTGTTGGTAAAAATAACTGAAAGGAACTTTAAAGGATAGAAAGGAACAACAACTCGTAATGTCTATGCACACACAGCAACTGTAATCAATCTATCTGCTAATATAAAGCTATGAATCAGAAGTGAACAATAAATAGGAATGGAACAACAACATAAATTGAACATCAATTATAGACTTAACTATTCTCAATACTCCAATCCTGTCGACAACCAATACTACAGAACAATCAATCT
The DNA here is from genome assembly GCA_034641835.2 of Pinus albicaulis. Classification (NCBI taxonomy): domain Eukaryota; kingdom Viridiplantae; phylum Streptophyta; class Pinopsida; order Pinales; family Pinaceae; genus Pinus; species Pinus albicaulis. The sequence continues at coordinate 7,486,411 of CM076578.1, forward strand.
CAAAGAATCGTAAACCAATATATCAACAACTTAGAATCGAATACAGAACAGCAAAGATTTCACGACGATAGCAGGATAAATGAACAGAAAATATATTTCTTGCAAAGAATAAAATAGTAATACAATTCATCAATAAATCTGTATTCAATCTAATAGCAGTAAATCAACTCTGTAATCGAAATAAATAGTAAACACAACTTCACACAACAATAAGCAAAGATTAAGAATACAAAAAAAAAGGTAATTCCACCAGAGTCGGGCCCTTAGCGCCAGTGAAATACTGCTGGCTACTTCAGAACTCAAGAGATGAAATGAAACACGTGTTTGATATTAATCGAACATAAAGTATTGCAGAGGCTATTCTCTCAAAGCCTAGAGTAAATAAACATAATATTACAGAGGAAATGTCTGAATATAAGAACTTTTCGACCCCATGATCACTAAAGGACATTGCTTTATATATAAGACCCTGACGGAAAAGACAAGGAATAAGATGAGTTTGAACAGCAATCCCTCAGGATCAAAGGATCCTGAGGGATTCACTCCTCTTCATTTTGTTATCATCTTGTTTACTTTGACCGAGGCGAGCTGTCTCCTGCCTCTTTTTAGCAATTCGTTCAGATCTCCTTGTCTTTGGCTGGATGTGGTTCAACGCTGATGGAGCAGCAGTTACATTGATCTCATCCTCGCCTTTGGTACAGCTGTTCGCTTCGTCTAATTCCTGTTTTATCAACAAAAAGCATCATTTAGTCATATTTTTACAATGAACATAAACCTTTCCAATTCCATCATAATTCTTATAATAAATTACCTTCCCAAGGTAAAAAAGGAGTATGTCTATAGTAAAAGAATGAGAAAATATACAGTAATTTCATACCTTTTTCACTGTCCAACATACCCCCCTGCTTAATCTTTTTCATGTCCTCATGAAAAATATAGTTCACATGGAGAGTAGTCAAAGAATAAGCCGGATAAGTTTTGTCATCAAAAATCCTAAAACCATGTAGTGCAGCTAATTCCTCAAAAATATGCTCTGTCTGTCCTTTGGGGAGTTTGTAAATGGCTTTGTAGTCTAAAGTGGGATACCATGCAATAGGGCTTCGGAACCTACACCCTAGCGAGAATGGTCCTTCTTTTAAAATAAGATGACTATAGGAAACCAAGCGGTCTGCGGCTAGCCCAAAGTTTTTATAATTAAATGGTTCTCTATTTTGCACATTCTGATTGGAAATTCTCCACTGGAATTAGCTGTTATATAAGCTTGGTTTCTAATGGATAAGAAATAATTTTTTCCATTCAAGATAATCGATTTGTGGACAGGCCCCAATGCTTGGATAACGCCTTCCTTTGTCATCAAAATTTTCTGCCTAGCCCAAAATTGGGATGGGTTCTGAGGTTATCTCCTAACCCACAAATCTAATTCATTTTCTTGCCTTTGGAAAGAATTATAGGCTTTAAGCCATTTTAATTGATTTACAACAAAGGAAATAAATGCCTGATGTTGGACATCTCCCACAAAAGGGCTAGGATTTGATTCACAATCATTTTCAAGTATTATATTATGTAAATAAAATTCACACAAAAGGCATTGTACTTTGATCCCATAAAGTTTGCAGCATGATACAAAGTCATCTATAGTTTTTAGCTGTATGAATTTCCCTGCCCTAACTGCCTTAATTTTTAGTTTTAAATATCTTTCTAGTAAAAATAAAGCATAGTTTTTGGCGGGGCATCTACAAGCTAAGACATCAGTGTACAAGGAGAAGAGAGTGTCCATTCGATTGTAGGCTAGTTTTAATTGGTTCATTACCTTGTCAGCTTTTTCCTCTGCTCTTCGACACTTTTCGTGAGCTTCTGCTTCTGCTTCATGAATAATCTTCATCTATTGTTGCAACTCCTGATATCTCTTCCTTGGGACAGTGTCTTCTTCCAACCTTTGCCTTTCTATTCGGGCCTGTGCCAACTCCTCTTGGAGTCTGGCTAGTGTCGGATCACTAAAAGTATGCTGACTACTAGATTGCATGTTTTCACTTGAAACGGGTCCCTCTAGAATAGCTTGTGCTAGAATAGCTGTTTGCTGTTCCATATCTACATAATTGGGCTCAGGCATGGTTTCTTCAACTTGGGGGTTCCTCTTGGTGGCCACTTTTCTCTTTTTCAAAGCTCACTTAGTAGCTATGATTCTTCTCTTAGGGGCTCGCTTAGGCATGTGTTTCATTCTCAGAAGCCTAATGGTTTGCCTGAGTTGTTCTATGAGTTTATGAAGCTTCATTTTCTCCCTGCGAAGATTTTCAATCTCAGTTACTTTCCTCCTCTTTTTTAATGGAACAATTGTTTCTTTATCTAAACCTGTTTGCTCGACAGGGTGTTGGTCCATATCAGTAGTGCCTTCAATTAAGTTCTTTTCTTGGTCTTCTGCTCAGGGTTCCTCTTCCACATTCATATGCCCTTGGCTAAATTCTTCAGGAATCATAACCTCGGTTAACTCTGCAATCTCCTGAGGGCTTCCAAGTTGGGATATTACTTCAGTGTTCTCTTTTTCTTGTTCATGCCTTTCAGGGGAAGCAACCCTAGCTTCGCTAGGGTTTTCTGTTTCATCCATCATTTCTTCAGCTGTATCTTTGTTGACTGCAGAGTGCTCCTGTAACTGATTAATATCAATGTTAAGATCCAAAGGGCTATGAGGCTGCACATAGTCACTCATATTGGCCAGAATTTGGGCCAATTGGTCTTCCTGTAAAGGGCTTACGGTAGCATTCTCGGGAGGCTCTGTTCCCTCATTGTTGCTGTTATGATTGTCTTCGTCCTCCTCATAGGTATGATAGCTTCCTTCTTCCTCATCCGAATATCGGATTTCTCCTTCAATTTCTTCTTCCTCAGTATTTCCTTCCTCTGCACTGGATTGTTTTTCACCACTGCTGTGGTGGCTTATTTCTTCTTCATCCAAGTAGTGAATTTCTCCTTCCATTTCCTCTTCTTCATCAGTACGAGGGCTTGCTCCCTCCAATTGTGGAGGTTGTTCATCCTCTGAGCTGTGCAATTACAAGGGATGGCTACTGCTGCCCGGAAGTCCTTCCATCATCCCCCTACTTCGTTTTGAAACGAGGGACTGTCTGTGAGTTGATGGCTTAGCTATTGAGCCATCCATTCTCTTCCGTTTCGGGGCAGGTAAGGCCAACCCTCCATTAATGGGGAATATCAACTCTTCCCAACTGGTCTGTTGCTGGGCGAGGCTATGAATTCCTATTAATCGAATTAAGAAATGGTGGCCGACCACCATATCTGCGTGCTGGGATTTTCTTATGTTACAGACAATATAATACAACAGGGAATTTAAAAAAATGCAGGCAAATTGATAGTGCATTTCTGTTTTAATACAACCAGTAGCTTAAGGTGGAGAGGTCTTACCACATCTTTTCTTCCATCGCACATTATATAGGCCTGCAAAATCTTGGCCAATTCCATCCATGGTTCTCCCAATGATGCTGGCTGAACTCCTTTTCCTTTGAAAACTAATGTCTGTCCATCATCCTAAAAGATCTTCATGGCTTCTCGAAGCCTAAGCTTCTTCTGCGTCCATATAGTTCCTTGTGCGGGTATGCCCGACACTTCTGCAATTATTTCATCAGATACAACTATTTGTCTTCCTCTAACCATGGAGAACCCTTCTTGCAAGTTCTGTAAGAATTCGGTGGCCACTGCTTCGTGAGGTTGTTGCATCCTCATGAAATATGTAATCCATCCTATTCTTTCCAAAATCTCTCGTGCAACATCAGAAATGACCAGCACTTATGGCTCACTGCGAATTGGTCATCCTCCCATCGTCTCTACACCCTATTAGTTCTTTCCAAACACACAGTGATCGCAATGGAACAACACGGTATGTTAAATTGGAATAATATCGTTAATTTTTTTTTATTTCCTAAAATGCAGGGATTTAATTCGCATACAGGTAAAGATATATCGGAATTTGATCTGCATGCAGACATCGTGCCCCCCCTGATTGATGATAGGTTGCCCTCGACTATCAATTAAGAGAGGCAATGTAGCACAGCAGTAGTACAGTAGAAAAAAAATAGGCATCATTATTATACATTCAATCAAATTATAGCAATTACTAAAATCAATGCGTGTGATAAATCAGTAATATATATAAAATCATTTTGTAATGATTCAAATATGAGGAGAAGGGACAACTTAGGATAAACATACGTACAGATGCGTTTATTACCACTTCAAACTAATATGATCGATTTATAATGATATTTATGTATAATAGGTTCGAAATGGAAGGTTAAGGATTCATACCTTCATTTGATATTAAATAGAGATATAGGAAAAAGGGTTAAATATGACTATTGATGTGTATAAATGTGACTCCAATACCATCAGCAGAGCTCTGTTGCCCACAGGTGTCCATAACCTTGACAGAGTTGCTTTATCACCCTTGGAACCATTGTCCTTTATTTATTCTGAGGAAGTGCATGTTAAATGTCATAATGGAGGCCATTTTACTGGCTTGTTGACGAGATAAATTACAATGCCATTCACCGGGAAGAAGTGAAAAGTGGGCAGGCCGGCTCGTGATGAGACCTCCTGTTCCAAGGACTTTCTTAATTTTTTCAATTTTCCATTGGACCATATCCCTGGTTTGGTAGCCATGATGGGAATGCCACTTCACTGAATTCCTTATAATCATGGTAGGCTGGCTCTTAATGAGACCTCATATCCTCCATCTGCAAAATCATAAAATTATTAGTAGAACATATAAATATTTTTCTTTTTCATATAGCACTTTCCTAGTTATTCATAAAGGATGGCTCAACACTCCTTAAGAGTAGGGATGGTGGAAGAAGTCTAAACATCTCAATAGAAAAGACTATGCCCTTATTCCTACTCCATAAATAAAAATAAAAGAAAGTTATATCATATGGGAAAGAACCAATCATGATAAGGATAATCGATCAGATTAATTCAATGCTAATAAAACAACAAGATTATGTTATTAATTAAGTCCCTTTTTCCTATTTTCTTATCATTACTAAACAATTTACTTAAAAATGACGATTTATTTTGATTTGCTGATTATAGTAAGCTTTAATTTGTATGATAATATCATTTCCTTTAGAAGAGTCATTATAAATTATCAAAATGATAATCTAAAACAAAAAAAAATTCACTCAAAAGGTGTTGTTCCTTTAAAAAGAACAGCAGAAACAATCTGCGAAACTGTTGTTCCTTTCGAAAGGAACAGCAAAAATGTGCGAAACTGTTGTTCCTTTTGAAAGGAATAGAAAAAATCTGCGGAACTGCTGTTCCTTTCGAAAGGAACATCATAAGTGTTGTTCCTTTAGAAAGGAACAACAAAACTCAAAACAAGCGAAATGAACAGATTTTTTGAAGAAAAGCGAATGTTATGAAATAGACAACAAAAACTGAAATAAGCAGAGATTTGAAAAAAATGAATTCTCTAAAACAAATAATCCAAATAAATAAACAATCTTTATGTACAAAAATTTAAAAAAGAAATGATTTAATAAACTGGTGCCGAGGAGGAGTTATCCCCTTCAGCAAGAATTTCCATGGTAGAATCTTCCCGTAACTGTTGGTAAAAGGATTCCCTGGTAAGCGGTTTATGATACAATCGTACTCGATGACCATTTACCTTAAAGGAATGCCCCGATCCATCAATGGTTCTAACAGTAATAGTGAACAGATGTTCATCTGGGAATTGGTCTTCAACTGCTTCTGTATTTATTGGCTTTGGCATTCTTGACAGAAAATAAGCTACAGTGTTCTCCCTTCCAGGTCGATCTTTGATTGTAATGTCGAATTCCTACAATAAAATCAACCATCTCATCACTCTTCCATTTGTAACAGGTTTATTTGCTAAAAATTTAATGGCAGAGTGATCAGTATATAGTACTACAGGATACCCAGTTATATAATGTCTAAACTTATTTATAACATGTACTACAGTTAAAAAATCCTTTTTAGTCACAATATAATTTAATTCAGCAGGAGATAGATATTTGCTAATATAATAGATTGCATATGGTTTCTTGTCTTCCTCCTGCCCAAGTACTGCTCCAATTGTTGTGTCTGAGGCATCAGATGAAATTTGGAATGGAAAATTCCAATTTGGGCCCCTCAGCACTGGGGCTGTTGAAACAAGCCTCTTCAAATCATTAAAGGCATTGTCACATTTATCTTTGTCTGTGTGATGGGTGTGGGTATTAACAAGATTATTTGAATTTTAGCTGGGTCCACCTGAATTCTAGCTGCTGAAATATAATGGCCTAAGATAACTCCTTCAGTCATCATCATATGACACTTTTCATTGCTTAAACAAAGCCTAGTGTTAATACATATTTGCAACACCTTTTCTAAATTTTCCAATGCTGGCTCAAAGTCATCCCCATAAGGTGTGAATTCATCCATATATACTCTGAGACCTTCATTTATTAAGTCTGCAAAGATGCTGAGAATGGCCCTTTGGAATGTAGCAGGGGAATTTCATAGGCCAAAAGGTAAGACTCGTTAGGCAAATGTCCCCCATGGATAGGTAAAAGTAGTTTTGTCCTGGTCTTCAGGGGAAATCTGAATTTGATTGTACCCACTGAAGCCATCTAGGAAGGAAAGGAATTTCTTTCCTGCCAATGTGTCTAATACATGGTCAATGAAAGGAAAGGGAAAGTGGTCCTTCTGTGTTGCCTTCTTAAGTTCACGGTAATCTACACATATTCTCCACTTTCCATTCTTTTTTGGTACCACTACTAATGGAGAGACCCACTTTCTATCAGATATTGGGTAGATGAAATTAACATCCAATAGTTTTTGTAGTTCAGCTTTCACCATATCTTTAAGGTGAGGGTTTAGTCTTCTTTGGCGTTGGAAAATGGGTCTCGCATCTTTTTCAATATAGATGTGGTGTGTGCACAATTGAGGATCAATTCTTTTCATATCGGGGTAATCCCATGCAAAGGCTGCTTTGTATTTCTGCAATAGTTGGACCAACTTCTCTTCTTGTTCAACAGTCAGATTTTTGTTAATGTTTAAAGTTTTTCCCGGCTCAATTTCTACAATCTTGTTATTATACACAGAAGTAGTGGGTTTTACTTGATCAGGAATGCCCTTCAAAGGATATTATTCTTCTTTATTATCAAATGTTGTCTTGATCATGTGACATTGAAAATGAGATCTGATTTGGGGTTTATTAATAAAACTATTAATGATATCATCCTCTGTTTGATCTTTAAAATCAAGAGCATTTTCTATAGTTAGAAGTGATCTCATATTTTCCATAAGATATGATACAGGTTGTTTTCTTGTTTTTATTATTGATAGACTTGGCTAGGCTGGGGGATATAAATCTAAATTCTTGACATATTTTCCCCTTGTTATTGTCATGTTGCCTTGTCGGCATCCAATATAAGCATCGGCAGTTGCCAACCAAGGTCTACCTAAGATTAACGGGTGTCCCTTTAGCCGGTTCTTTGGATTGATAACCAGGAAGTCAACAGGTTATTCCCAGGAATCTACAGATACCATTACATCTTGTAATGTACTCTCTCGTTTGACTATCGATCGGTCAGCCAATTCCAATAAGGTTTTTTTTGGTTATAGCGATGTAATGCCAAGTTTTTGACAGGTAGTAGTTGTTAGGATATTGATTGCTGCTCCCAAATCAACTAAGGCATTTGTAAATGATTTCCCATTGATTTTTACTGTCACTATAGGATTTCCTGGGTCTTCATATTTGATAGGTGTTTCCATCCCTGATAATAAGTCAGATAAAGTACCAACTATTTGGATAGTTGGATTGGTGGTTGGTCTCCTCTTTGGCTTCTTTATGCATAATTCCTTAATCATTTTTGCATATATAGGAATGTCTTGAATAGCTTGGAGGAGAGGGATTTTTATACATCAATTTTTTAATTCTCCCATAAGATCAAAATTGGGATGTTCTAATGGGCGTGGTATGATTAATCATTCTAGGAATGGTGGAGAGGAAGTTGTTACTTGTTGTTGATCTTGTTGTTGAACTTCCTTTTCTTTTTGTAATGTTTGTTCTACTGGTAACGTATATTCAACATGAACATCGTTGTTTCTCTCTGTTTCTACTATGCACCTAGACCTTAATTGAAGGTCATTGCACTCCCTTAGTTCAGTTTCTAATTATGGGGGTTCCATTATTTGGACAGACTGAACTGGCCTATTATTTGCGTTTGGGTTGGGCTAGGCTGGGAGTTGTGGTCTTAAGTTGGTCTGGGGATTTGTATAGGGAGCTGGCAGTGTAGGTTGAGAGAGAGGGATTGTTCCAGCTGGCTGATTTGTAGGTCTTTTCCAGTTTGACTGCCAGGCCTAACTCTGTGAAGTAGAGGGCGACCATTGTGGTGGATAGTTATTGTTTTGCCAAAACGGTGGGCAGAAAGGAAAGCTTGGTAAATTATTTCGATTTGTTTTATTTGGCCAAGATGTTGTAGGGAATGGTTGTTGTGACCAATTGGGGAAAATCATTTGATTTTTCCACATTCCACTATATTGTTGAGCATTGTATTGAGGAGGCTAAAAAGAATAAAATGGATCAGTTGGCATACCTGATTGTCGTGGCTGCCATTGTTGGCGCTGATTAAGAAGACATACCACTTCTGATTCTTCTTCTGCCTCCTTATAAACTTCTTTTAGGCTAGGAAGCAAGGGACATCCTTCTGTAGGGTGATATTTCGTGCAAATGGCATAGACTTTGATTACATCCAATGGACATTCTTTGTGGCTATGTTTCTTCCTACATCTAGGAAAAAATAACGCCAAATTTTGCTTTGAATTTGCTTGCTTCTATTTGGCTTGCATAATATCGAACTGCATTGTTAGAGTCCCAAGTATGTCTATCTTAAAATATTCCAGCAGGTTTCCAATATCTGCATGAGTCACACCTTCATTAGGGTTCTTATTGTCTCTTGGAATCATATCACGTTCTGCTGATTTTAACATTGTGTTGCCCCTTGAACTCCTGATACACAAATCAATGATGTCAGCGTAACTTTCCTGACATATATCACCTTTTCCCATAATATTTAATGTTTCAACCCATTGATCTTTCATTCCCCTAATTAATGTAGTTTCAACACATTATCAGGTAAGGGTAAGGATGCATAGGGAGATCTCTGAAGATTATATTGAAACCGTTCCACATATTCTTCCAAGGTTTTATTTGGTTTTTATCTCATTTGGAATATTTCATCTTTTAGTTCCCGAGACCTGCAATAATCTTGATATTTCTTTAAAAGCACAGCCTTCATATGAACCCAATCAGTTATGACACCCCCATCTAATCCCATAAACCATCGTAATGCTGCCCCTTTTAATGTAGAAGGGAATAGTTTTAGTTTTGGGGGATTGGTGGTATAATCATATCCCCTACATAACACATCAAATTCAAACAAAAACGCATCTGGATCTTCTGATGTTAAGCCATGAAATGTGGGAATATTTTGAAGGGGAATGGCCTTCATAGGTGCATTGACTGCAGTATCTACTATAGGATATTGTAGCGTATAGGTTTGCTGGGGTGTCTGCTGATCATGATTTTGGTTCTGGGCCATTTGGTAAAAAATGTGCCAATATCCTTTTGGGATCTGCAAGGAATTCCTAGGCTGACTAGCAGGGATAGGAATGGCTTTGACAGCACTCCCCTTGTCTGGAATAATGAGTATTCCTTGTTGTCCTACTGTTTGAGGTGATTCAGGACCCTGATTTTGAATAAGTTTAACAACACTTCCTCTATTTGGATTGCTTACTGTTTGGACTATTTCAATAGGAGATGTTGGGTTTCCCGTTTCCCCTTCTCCTTCACGGAGATTACTAGAGTTCCCATCTTGAGTGGAAATTATGCAAGGATTCTCAATTTCTTGGGAATCTTGCTCAATTCCCTCTTTTTGACTATGTATCTCAGCAAAGGCTTCAGATGTGACTCTGTAGCCTGAAGGGAACTAGTAGGTTGTCTAGAAATAGTTTTTCTAAATCCTATTGATGGCTGAGATTCAGTTCTTTTAAGGATTTCATCAATAAAATTTGTCCGCCCAAGAGTCACCGGTCCCTTAGGTTTTTCAATTTTAGGAGGAATTTTTTTTTTCTTAGTTGGTCTATTCATTCAAGAAAAAAAACCTTCATTCCTACCCAAAGAAAGAAGCTTACCTACTTCTGCTGTGAAGCGGGCTATGAGCAAGTATGTTTGTTGCCCAGTGCGTAGGTTCTTACCTTCCGTCTTTAATACCCAATTCTTCGCAAGCAGAAGAAAATCAGCTGTGCATCACTCCTTTAAAATGGCATACACTCTCCCCGGCAATGGTGCCAAAGTGTCGAGCCATAAAAAGGTATCTTTCAAACACCTAATTAGCTTACATTAATCATCAATCCGGGAGCGACTTTTTATTTCAAGAGTGTACTCTGTCTGAGGCTGCAATTAACTATGAGTAATGTTGTGAATATGTAGTACAAAATCTTAAATACAAGAGTAAATGGATGCTTGTAAAGAAAATCTAATTACAGGAACATAAATGGAAATGCTCTGGAACCTTAATTAAATCAAGCTGCAAAACATCGATCAGGGATACAGTAGCAGTAACTCCTTCCCTTAGAAATCGATTCAAGGTAACCAATCTGGGAACTTGGAAGCAATAACCAGTGTCCTATAATGTTGGTGATCTTGTTCTTAAAGCAATCGAAATGAAATCAAACTACTTGCTGGTAAAAATAACTGAAAGGAACTTTAAAGGCTAGAAAGGAACAACAACTCGTAATGTCTATGCACACACAACAACTGTAATCAATCTATCTGCTAATCTAAAGCTATGAATCAGAAGTGAACAATAAACAGGAATGGAACAACAACATAAATTGAACAACAATTACAGACTTAACTATTCTCAATACTTCAATCCTGTCGATAGCCAATACTACAGAACAATCAATCTCAAAGAATCATAAACCAATATATCAGCAACTTAGAATCGAATAAAGAACAACAAAGCTTTCACGGCGATAGTAGGATAAATGAAAAACAAATGTATTTCTTGCAAAGAATAAAATAGCAATGTAATTCATTAATGAATCTGTATTCAATCTAACAACAGTAAATCAACTCTGTAATCGAAATAAACAGTAAACACAACTTCACACAATAGTAAGCAAAGATTAAGAATACAAACAGCAAGGTAATTCCACCAGAGTCAGACCCTTAGCGCCAGTAAAATACTGCTGGGCTACTTCGGAACTTAAGAGATGAAACGAAATGCATGTTTGATATTAATCAAACATAAAGTATTACATAGGTTGTTCTCTCAAAGCCGAGAGTCAATAAACATAATATTACAGAGGAAATTTCTGAATATAAGAACTTTTCAACCCCTTGATCACTAAAGGACATTGCTTTATATATTAGACCCTAACGGACATGACAAGGAATAACATGAGTTTGAACAGTGATCCCTCGGGATCGAAGGATCCTGAGGGATTCGCTCCTCTTCATTTTGTTATCATCTTGTTTAGTTTGACCGAGGCGAGCTGTCCCCTGCCTCCTTTTAGCAATTCATTTAGATCTCCTTGTCTTCGGCTGGATGTGGTTCAACGCTGATGGAGTAGCAATTACATTCATCTTAGCCTCGCCTTTGGTACAGATGTTCCTTCGTCTAATTCCTGCTTTATCAACAAAAAGCATCCTTTAGTCATATTTTTACAATGAACATAAACCTTTCCAATTCCATCATAATTCTTATAAGAAATTACCTTCCCAAGGTAAAAAAGGAGTATGTCTATAGTAAAAGAATGAGAAAATATACTGTAATTTCATACCTTTTTCACTGCCCAACACCATTCTTCAAAGGGACCTCTAGACATCACTTTGTTATCCTCTTGAGTATTTCACTTTCACATAATGATATCTTGATAGCTGACTTACATGCTGAGGAGGAGAAATGTGGAGGCTTGATTGATGAAATAGCATCACTTCACTTGGAGGATATCATCATACATGGATGCTACAGGGAGAGGATGAGAAAAGAATTCATTCTATCCTTGCACTTGCTTGAGGACAAACAATCTTTGAGAGGGGAGGACTGTAATATTCCAAAATTTGCAAGCAGCAAATTGGAATATTAATTTTTTATTGTTTCATCTAGGAGGTGAATAAAGTGGGTAAAATGCCCATGAGTAGGAATAAAATCCCTCATATTGTGAAAGGGATCCATTGAGTAGCTTAATTTTGCACCTTCTAGTGTGAAAAGGGGCAATTGCATGAGGACAAGGTCAAGTTTGACCAAGTCAACAGCGCTGCCTAAGAGGGTGTGGCTTGCTTAGGAAGACAACACAGTTTGAGAGGGAAGAATATTATTTGTGGAATAAACCCTAAAGTGTGGGGTCCAGGGCAAAGAGACATTCACTTGCATAAAAGGAGGAAGAGGCAGCCATAGTGAGACATCTTTGAGTATTGGATTATTTGTCTGCTTAGACTATTTGCAGTCTCCGGCTGTTCGGCTGAGTTGCATTGCTGCTTAGCACGAGAGATTCCTGTTTAGGATTTCCTCTCCTTCTTGAGAGGCCTCTTGAAGTATTGCACTTCATTTCGCCACATCTAGGCTCAAGGCCAAAGCCATTCCTTCAGCTACAACGTTGTCTCTGCTCAATTTTAACGTTGTGTTGCAGGGTGTTCAGTGGAGGGGTTCCACAACACCATTCCTTGTCCCATATTTCAGAGGAGAGAGCTTCTATTCCTCGGAAAGGTTAGTAAGGAAGGTTTCTAGAGCTATATTGCAGATTTTGGCATCAGGCCAGGAATCTCCCATCATTAACAGCACAGTCCCTTCACTATATTGCGTTATTTCAGTGAATACCTGTAGTGAGGTTTTGCACCAACATCTTGGAGGGAGAGATTTCCAGTGCTAGGATCAGCCTTACACTTGTGAGGTCCATTGGAGGAGGTCTAACTCATATTTTACATCTTATTCAGCCATCCCCATATTGTTTTAGTTTTGTGTTGCAGCTACTACACTGCAACTCCGGCATTTCTGCAGATTTGCCATTTGTACCTATATTTCAGCCAATCCTCCTAAGGATTGTTGTATTGTTATTTTCAAGGGTTGAGAGATTTATCCCCTCATTTCTGGAGCTATTATTGTCATATAATTGTATTTTCATTTTATATGTTGCAGTCTCTCTTATAAACTGTGCAGTCGTAGCCATGGATTTCTTCATGTAGCAGTGTCTCTTTAGTTCCTTGTACATGTGTTGTTGAGGCTCTCATTGCCTAGCTTGAGTGATTCATTCCTCAAAGAATTGTATTCTTTACTACTATATTATACATTGGTTGGATATCTACATCTTCATGTGTCATGGCTCATTAAAATAACACTGTGTATTCAATCCTTTGTCCATGTATTGTTGCAGTCTCTTCATCGGGCATTATCTAAAGACAACTAGGTGTGGGATATTTGTTTAACCCACCTAGAAGGATTTATTTGGAGCATTCTCTTGGATTTAGCACTTAGATACATTGATCTAAGGTATCCAGGTCCTGGTTTCAATTCCTGTAGTAGCCATTACTGGAAAATGCGTTTTCCAGTCATGCCTTGCTAGCAGTTCCAGTTTTGGGATATTACACAATGTAACACAAAATGGTGAAAAGGCTTGCAAAGGGCAGCTAATATGCGTTTTAAATAGCATTAATTAAACATAAATGTGCGGATTAAATTCAAAGTGTAGGATGGTATTGATAACGGTCAGGAGAAACTTCTTAGTGGTTTTCGCATCGTCTAAAGTGGTTGGGCAGTAAATTTTTTGAGGATGTGATCGAATGGAATATTACCACATAGCCAGGAGCGGGGATGCGAAAACAATTCATTTCACAAGGTCTGAGGGATGCTAACGATCGTGAAATTTAATGTGCAAAGGAGGCTATTGGTTGTTGGATTCGATGAATCAAGATCTGACGATTGGGTGAATGCGATGGATCCATCAGGATTTGATGGGTGTGGGGCCCAGGTTTAAAGTCAATGCGGGTTATGTGATATATGCAAAGGGTTTATATTACATAGGTTCGGGACTTTATAATAGGCAGGGTTTAATACATAGTGGGCCCAAAAATATATCTTTACGAGGCTATGAAATTATGTATTAAATTAATCATAAGGGTTGGGAAATATATAAAGGGGAATTAATACAATATGAGATTAATGTATATATAAGGGATTTAATACATATGGGTTAGATTTAAACTATTGTTAAAATGAAATATGATGAGGGAGATAAAATACACTAAGATTTTAATGTAAAATGTGATATCGGGAAGAAGTTTTCAATGTGAGCCCGAAAATATCATTTTAACTATTAAAACTTAGGATAAGGGGTTTTTAGTGGGTTTTTTAATAAAGGGAAATTAGTAAAGTGATTTTACTTTTCCCGAGGAAAATATTGCATTTCAACTAAGGAAAAGAGGTTTTTTGTAGGGAAAATGAGTGAAGTAAGGGAAAAAAGTTAAAATGAAGAGGAAAGGGTATTTTTACAAGGGGAATGATTTTGAAAGGAAGCTAGTAATATCAAATGACCAATTTTCTGCTATCCATGCCTTGTGAAAACTGCTTCTGCCTACCCATCAACTACACTAACATTTTTTCTTCATTTCTTTGGGTGCATTTGAGCTTGGAGACTCTTATTCATTTTTCTTTTAAAATCAAACTATATAATTCTATCCTTATTACTTCTGATGGCTTAGATTAAACTGTTGAGCTCATTTATAATTCTCTACCTAACTACTGATCTGCCAAGATTAAAAATTTTGTCTGGATATTTATTCTCTATCTAACTACTAATTTGCCAAGATTAAACAATTTGGCTAGACCTTTATTATCTAACTATCAACATGAAATTTAAAGCATGAATGATCAAGATTAAACTATTTGATCCTCATGGATTGTGGCATTTTTGACAAGCTACACACAATCTTATTTTCAAAAGTAAACTAATAGTAGTGGCATTTGAGTGTGCAACACTTTCATGATCTTATTTTTATCTCTTTTTGTGGGGTTTATCTTGATATTCTTTTTTTTCTTGTTTCTTTTAGTTCTTTGATTTTTATTTTAGGACTTTTACCCTCTTTACATTTTTTATTTTTTTAATATGGGAAAACAATTTTGCAGAAAGAAAAGTATGTACATATTACAAGACTAATCATATTGAATTCAAAATTATGAATCCTATTATTATAGGACCCTAACAGTGGCTCGACATGGGGATGGAATTTCCTGGTGAAATGTCAAGAACTTTAAGATCAGTAGCCTTGAACTTTGAATGTGCTTGCCTTGGAACAGTTTTCTGAGCTTTTCTTTATTCATACTGATGATATTTTATCTTTCAAAGCTTAGGGACTTCTCTTTAGGCTTCAACTTTGCAAGAAAAACATCCAATCCAATCTAAACTCTGCAATGTTATGTACAGTGAGTAAAGTAAATAGAGTGGGTTAATGTTAATCAAGGGAATAGTAATGCTTCAGCATTCTACCATTTGTTAGTCATCAATAATTTTGATCATCTCTAAAGATGACTAAGTTGACAATCCCAAATTTCTAGAAACAATATTTGAAGAAACATTGTGAGTTCCAAAAATCTCAATAACTTCATTATTCTAAACCTATTTTGTTTCACTATAAACTTCATTCAAAATCTCCCCAAGTCAACCTGCTGCTTCAAAAAGAAACTGATTTCATGCTATTTTCACCATTTTCACCTCCATCCCATTCCCCCCATTTTTCCATTTTCTACTCCTATTTTAAACAACCCTTATCCCTCTAGAAAAACCTATCTTCCCTTCATTAATTATTCATTTCCTCTAAAAACCCTTTAAACCATTAAAAAGTCCCTTTATTTGGTTTAAATTTGTTTTTCATTTGCCTTATCGAAACCTTTAAAAAGGCTTAAAGCACCCTGTTTCGGCCTAATCCGCCCCTTTTTGAAAAATCAGGCCTTAAGCCCTTTTTCAGCTTAGCCCTAGCCCCTTTTTCATCATATAGCCTAGTCCTGTGACCAGGCGCTAAGCCCCATTGGCTATCGCATATCACAGCCTCCCGATTCCGCTTTATCCCACCGAAGTCGCACCCCCGATAGACATTCCGCCGATGGAATCCTAACCATCGATCTGCTTCCATCTGACGGTCCCTACTCGATCAGCCATCGAAATCTTCTATTCCACCTTCCCTTCTCTTCGCAATGTGCATCCTGTTGATATAATTCTAACTGTTGATATTTTTGCAATCCAATGGTTGTCACCATTCCTCCACTCCACCCGCGGGAACTTCTGGGTCCGTAGGTCAACACTTTGGTGCCCCCACAGTTGACCAGCTTGACTATGGGAGATCTCAGATCTATGGCTGAGATTTACTGTGGAGGCATAGGCCAAGAAACTGGCCTGTACCCCCCAGTCCCCCCACAATAGATTCTGACCGTTGATCTCAATTAATCCAACGGCCAGCGCCTCATCGCTATTTGTCTGTCCCCTCACCCATATGTTATATATTGCACGTCCCACGATGAATCCCTACTGTTGATCCTCTTGATCCAACGGTGAGTGCTCAATCACATTTTCTACCCGCCCTCGAGCCTTCCGCTACATGACAAAATGGGCTTACGTCAGCCTGGCCCCACCATCTCCTCTCGCCGTGATACTATCATCCCTCCGCATTCATTCTCAACCATAGATCTGCAGCTTCCACATCTAACGGCCCAGTTCCCATTTCGTGTCCACTTTGCTCCCCCTCCCCCTCCATGCACCTTGAGCGCAAAATAGGTGGTTTTGCAAAAGCCACGTGTCGAGCGTTGACGCATGCTTCGTTCGATTTGTGGAAAACTGCTTACCACTCTCCCTCCACGCGAATACCACCTCTGGTATTCTCCAAAACTTTCGTTCCTATTTGTGCGCCATTTATCACATTTTAATCCCGTTTTCGCAGGTTTCGTCCACAGAACCTCCTCTTGCATGCATTTTCACTTCCGCACAGCTCCTCCGCCCCCGCCAAAACCCTCTGAAAGTAGTTTTATCCTAAGTTTCAGGTTTTATTTAATGGTTGTTGACTATGCAGGTTCAATGACAGTTCTAAGGCATCTGAGCCTTCCCACAGTCCATAAAGAGACAAGGCCGAAGGTGACGACCTTATGACGCCTAAATAACGAAGAAAAGAGACATTCAGGGGTTGAATTCCAGGTTTCAGTTGATAAATCATGATATCGGCTGAATAAACAAACCCTCTAGTGCAGAAATCCACCTGTACACCAAAAAAATGAAAGAAACAGTGAATGTTAGTGAAAAGTATCAGAGATTTAAAGATAAATGATTAAAAGTCAAAGCCTGAAGATAAAAGGACTTAATCCTACAGATTAATGGTTAAAATGCAGTTTAAAGATAGATAATTAAACCTAAATCGATTAGCGCAGTGAATAAAGATAGCATAATGGATTATGCAGGCCTAAAGCATCATCAGGCCTAAAACACATTTATTGATAAGATCAAGGAAAAATTAGGCTAAAGGGCAGCCTCGAGCACATCAACATAGAGCAGTTATTCCCTTGAAATATCTAAATGCCACCTATAGCCTACTTTCTACCTATAAATACTAATCAAATAGTTATTTGATAGAATATATTTTAAATCTGTCAGGCAGTTATTGTGAAAGATAGAGATAGGATGCAAAGTCAAACTTTTCACCTATCTTTCGTTAGAAATTAAAGACAAAGTTATTGAAACAGAGAAGTAGTTGCACATATTTCTGCCTTATGCCTTGCATGGTTTTCAAGGCTAGAAATGCATTTACTCTATAATTAATAACATTTTGAACCCTAGAATCAATTCCACCTCCTCATTTGTAGCATAAATACTGCATTAAAACTCATTGTACCGTGGGCATTTGATGACTCTTTGAAGTAATACATAGTTCTGTTGAAGTTGAAAGAAATTTGATGCTCAGGAACCTGTGGATGTTTTGACCTGTTTGTTAATGGAGAAAGCTCTGTCATTAGATCCATGAGCTTGGATGTTGGTGAAGTATTCTAATCTGTTAATGTTTTTCCTGTTTTCCATTATGTTTCATCATTTCTTACTACAGTAGAGTAAAAAGTTTAGGCTAAGAAATGTCTCCTAGAAGCACCTTAGACCTGTTTACTCTCCACTTTTTTATGTTTTCCTTTGCTGAGGCATTATAGAGAATTCTTAATTTCTCTCTTGAACCCTTGTGCTTGTTTATTTCAAAAATAGTTCAAATAGTTGGTCTCAAGAATGATTTATGGCTTTCCCTGCTTACTTGCTGTCACTTGAAAACTACTTCTGAAGGCTCCCTTTAAAGTACTATTGTTTACAGATCCTTGACGAAAACTTTCTTCAAGCCACTAGAAAGAAGATCAGCGCTGGACTAAAAGTAGGTTTATAAAACCCTGTTATAATTAATTCCATGTCAAACAATATCTAGAGAAAATAGTTTTTATTTGTCCATTTGTTGCTAGTTGTCCGTAGGACACTTGGGATGTCTGTCTTGTCCACAAGAACGAATTATCTGTCCAACAAAATGGTGACTCTGCTGGGGAAGGAAACGCCTGTTCCAGACCGCAGGAAGGCCTGTATGACATCAAGGTAGACACAGTTGTAAGGCTCCTCTTTATTTAAGTTAATACAAATGAATATTGTTTTCTCAATGAGCTTGTTAAATTAAGTGGATGGTTAATTATTTTTTATCAATGCTTGTTTAATTAACTGTCTCATTTCTTGATGTTACACTGAAATTTGTCACCATGACATTTTAGTACTCCTTTAGAAGTCTACAACATAAAAGTTCCTAAAGTCAAGCCTTGAAATTAAGATAAAATTTCATAAAAGTCTTAAAAACACTTATACCGCACTTTCTCTTAACATTGCCTGCGGTGCCGCACTTTTTTGCTCTAAATCATGTGGAGCTAAACGAATTTTTTATTAATTAAAGGTGTGGACCCATGTAAAAGGTAAAAAAAAGGTGGAAAGTAACATTGAGAAGCCTAGCAATCAAATATAGAAGCTTCTAGAAGCAGTTATCTGGTCGAAGGTTCGCTCTATCATGTATGTTGATTCCTCCATTATGGGAGCCTACCCCTTGATAAGGGGACTCTATCCCTTCCATTTTGGAGATGTAACCACTTTCCTTTTCCTATAAATTGAAGCTTTGGTTGAGTTTCAAGGGATGGAGACTTTGATAATTGGAGTGAGACTTGAAGAATTCTTGAGGAGAAATGCTGTAAAAATTCAGACTCTCATAGTTGATCCTTATATGGGAATGATTACACACCCATGTGCTTTAGCTGAGAGAGTGTAAGGCTTGTCAGAGTAAAGCAAATGCCTATTCCGGACCCTAGGAAGGCCTATACGACATCAAGGCAGACACGGTTGTAAGGCTCTTCTTTATCAAAGATAATACGAATAAATACCATTTTCTCAATGAGTTCTTTAATTAAGTAGCTTGTTTATCATGTTTTATCAATGAGTTATTTAATTGATTTACTCATTTATTGAATTCCTTGATCATCTTGATAGATATATAACTCGCGAATTAGTTTATCCTATACAAGTGCTATTGATTTTTTCATGTTTGTGATTGTAGATCTTTGAAGAGGACTCTTTCAAGCAACTGGAAAGAAGATTATTACAAATAGAGTTGGACTACAGGTAGGTTTTAAAAACCCCTGTTATAGCTAATTAATGAATTGAATATTATCTAGAGAAAATAGTTTTTGTTTGGCTGTTTGTTGCTAGATGTCCGTAGGACACTTGGGAGGTCTGTCTTGTTCGCAAGAACGAATTATCCGTCCAACAAAATGGCGACTCAACTGGGGAATGGATCTTGAACTTCGATTTATTTTATTTTTGATTTGTGAAACTCTTTTTCTGATTTTGATTGATTGATACTAGCTTGCATAATTTATTCCTGCAGAATCCCTGAAAATTTCTTTCGAGTTTTTTATTTTTCTTTTAGTTTTCTGGTATCTGCACTTTTATTTTATAAACAGTGATGTCATCTCCGCTCTTTTCTTGTATAAACAGTGCGGGACCGCACCTGTTTACACTGAAACCTATGGACCCTATGAAAATTTTTAGAAAACCTTAAAATTCTCTTTTCTGGATCAGTTTGTTAGGTTCTCAGTGTATACCCAGACTTGTGTTTTCTGTCAGAAAGCCTTGTGTGAATTTCTTTCAGCAATTTTACAATCTCATCAATCTCCGTTAAGTTAATTGGGTGTTTTGAATATTCTTTTTTGAGAAATTATTAATTTGATTTCCTTTGGTCATTACTTCGAGTTTTGTCTCAGTCTCTTAAAAATTTTGCATCTTTTTGCTTTTGTTTTTGCAAAACAAACTCCCCCTCATTCGCTGGGGGGGCTAAATTATGTCTGAGTGTTAATCGCCTTTGAGTGTTTTTATTTTTTGATCTTCGGAACTCTCACCAAATTTTCTTTACTTACACTTGATTGGTTCTTGTATTACATTAGAATCATATTTTGTTTGAGAATTCTCTTGCATAGATCACATTTGCATAATTAGAATTCTCATTTTTAGAATATGAATGAAAAATGTGCATAGATTACATTTGCATACTTTTCAAGTGATTTGTGCATAGATTACAACTGCATAGTTTACATTCTGAAAAATCAATCGTAGATTTAGATCTGTTTCTTTAAATTTGAATTTACATGTTTTTATGCTTGTTTTAAAAACATAAAAATAAAAATGGAATTGATTAGCATTAGTTTTTCTTGATGAAATTAGTGCATTAGAGAATTTTTTATATTTTCTCTTATTGATCAATTTTTTGCATTGTTGGAAGTGAATGGAAACTTTCTCCTTACTTTAGTTAGGATTCATTGAATTGAAAATATTAAATTATCATATTCTATTGCATTCAGTTTTGGGTCGGGTCATAACACCATTGGTTTCATATCCATTTACACTTTGAGTAATAGCAGCTTAAATAACACAGTGCTTAATAAAATTCATCTAGTAATTTTTACATTTTTAGGGCTCTTTCCACCAACATAGCTTAGGCTAGTGTCTTGGAATAGGTTTTAGTTAACTCTCCAAGACAGTTAAAACAAACAAGTAGTCGATCTTATGGTAGGAAAATTCCAATAGTAGCATGTAAGCTCTAGGAAGCTCCTCCTAAAGGAGTCAAGCACGAGATCATATCGGAACCAGTGAGGTAATCAATCCTTCCTCATTGGGAACGATAGAAGATATACACGTATTAACAATGGTAAACCTCGGATTGACCATTTTCGAGGAGCCTGGGGTCACTTGTCGGTAAACCTTGGATTATGTCAAGGAGCCTTCAAGGGGACTGAGCTTTGTTACTCTGCCCTTGCATGTGTATTGGATCGTAGATTGTTTCCCCCAGGTATATTTGTTCCTATTGGTGACCTTAGTGGCCATAAACTTTAGGATTCTTTCCCAAGGTGACAGTGGAGGGAAGTTCCCACTGTACCTGGAGCAGACGTCGACTAGACTCACTTGGACTCTCCGAAGGGTTCTCTTCACTCAAGATGGCATAGTGGAGAAACTTGCACTGATCTGTTTCATTAAGCAGGTTGTCGGGGTAACTGTTCCAACCGCCATTTCTGCATTAAAATTCTACAACGTTGGATTTCATCACCAACTAGTGTTTTTAGTGCGCGAATCTACTGTTTTTGTGTGGTTTGACTCCTGGATTTGATAGCGCATGTTCATTTGTTTGTTTTTAATTTTAGAGACCATAGGTGTGATTTTTGAATTTTAATTGTTAGGTGTGAATTGTGAATTGTTAATTTTAGTTTTAAAATTGTTAATAAAATTCACTGAAGTTGAATGCAATGGAAACTGTTTCAGAATTTACCAACCAAGGAACCCCTCTTACTAAGAATCCTAGTAATTTTCCTTGCTTTGGAAATGTTGGTCCTCCTTATATGGCTACATTGTCATTACCTGGATTTACAATAGGTTTACCGATATGGTTATTTTCAAATTTGTTGGCCCCGAATACTCCAATTGTTCCACCTCAACCGGATGCTTCACCTCAACAGAGTTCACCATCTCAACATCACCAACCTTCTGTTGACCCTTTACCTCCTTCGCCCAATATATCTTCCTCCCTTTCTTCCTCTTCGCTTGGTAAAAGCCTTGATGCTAGTAACCAGGTGGCTAAGAAGAAGAAGAGAGGGAAGAAGAAGAAGAAGCAAAATAAGAAAGAATTCAACCAGTCAATCGTGGCTGTAAGTGTTAGTAGTTTTAAGGAAACCTCCACCATGCATCGTAAACCCAAATTCCCTTGCAAGCTTTGTAAGGGTGACCACTTCCTTATCAATTTTCCTGGTATTCCTAAGGTCTTGGAAGTATGGTTAGAAAAATCTCATCAACTTTCCGTTGATCCATCAACCAGTGATATTCAAGTTCCTGGAAAAAAGGGTAAAGTTGGGTTTCCTCTTAGGTTATGCAAAGGGAGTCATCAAACTCACATTTTCCCTCACATGGATGAAGCCTCAAAATTGTTGGAAAACCTTCTTGTTCCACAGCAAGAAATTCCAACTGGTTGCCGTAAAATTTCTTCCAACTTACCGTCAACTGACGGATTGTTTGATCTAATTCCAAGTACAGTCAATCCCACCCTTCCATTAGAGAGTGAAACTGATATCACTCAGGTTGATGATCCATTAGTTGATCAAGTGGTAAACTCAATTTCACATTCAGTCGATCCCACTCTCCCTAAAGAGAGTGAAATTCATACAGCTCAGATTCTTCTTGTTACATTAGATTCTTCTATGCCATGGGGCATTACACCTGTTCCTACAGATCCCCCTACAAGTACAGAGGTCTTTTCCTTTGATTGGAATAGACTGAAAGAACTTCGTCTTCCTTCTTCCATCCCTCTCCAAATCATTGTGTAGGCTTGTCATAAGAATATATGCCGCACACATGTAGATGAAGGTGCTTCTATTAGTATTTTATCCTCAACTGCTTGGAAAGCTTTGGGTTCCCCTTAGCTTCTGCTTGTTACGCAGAATCTGAAAGCTTTTAACAGAACTATTAGTGAACCTTTAGGGATCCTTCCTAAGTTTTCTATTACTTTGGAAGGTGAAACTATCTATATTGATCTTATAGTAGTTTGAGGCCCCTTGGATTTCAATTTACTCCTTAATCGAGACTATGTCTATGTAATGAAAGATTTCGTATCGACACTCTTTCGCATGATGTATTTCCCTCACAATGGAAACATTATGACTGTTGACCAAATTTCATTCACTAGTCTTAATTCGACTACCAAAATATGACACCCCTAAATTTTCCTTATACTAAAGTGGTATCTACCCCGCCACGTGTTAATTATGTGGTAACCAGTCCCATGTTTTTAGTTACTGATGCAAGCGAGCCTCTCACTGTTTGCTCGACTTCCTTTGACTTAGATCTAGTAATTGACATGGAAAAATGTGTGGGATTATTTGAACGTGATGTTCTTATCCCTTTTGAGTCCCTTGACATGTGTTCCTTTCAAAGAAATATTCTTCCATCTGATGAAAACCTCCTGGAAGCCATGATCGAGATGCGTCCCTTAACATGCGTTTCTTTTATTTGGAAGCCATGATCAAGCAGTCTGGTGAGGAGAGTTCCTTTTACTATGTCAATCTCATTCAAAAACGAATCAGTGGCCCATGAGGATTGTTCTTTTACTGTGTCAACCTCGTTAAAAAATGAATCAGTGGGCCAAGAGGAAAGTTCCTTTTACTGTGTCAACCTCGTTAAAAAATGAATCAGTTGGTTAGAGGATAGTTCCTGTTACTATGTCAACCTCGTTAAAAAATGAATCAGGCATGAGGACAGTTCTTTTCCTGTGTCAACCTCATTAAAAAATGAATCAGTAGGTTATGTAGGTAGATTGTAGAGAGTAGATATGAGGACAATTCTTTTACTGTGTCAACCTCGTTAAAAAATGAAACAGACCCATGAGGACAGTTCTTTTCCTGTGTCAACCTCATTAAAAAATGAATCAGTAGGTTACGTATGTAGATTAGAAATAGTATTTTATGAGGATAGTTCCTTTTACTGTGTCAACCTCCTTAAAAAATGAAACAGGTCACCATGAGGATGGTTCTTTTACTATGTCAACCTCGTTAAAAAATGAAACAAATCCTCTCCTAGTCAATTCAAGTCTTTCATCTGATCTTGTAAATGAACCTTCATTCCATCCATATTTTAGTAACCAGTAGTGTACTTAGTTGACTGCAGTGAAGCTTGGGGGGGCATGTTCTCTAGCAAGTTACGCTTGGGGGGCATTCAAACTTATCTCAAGCATGATTTTTCCTTTGTTTCAAGCTTGTGTAAAAATGAAGCAAACCCTTTCTTAAGCACATTTTTCCTACGTTTCAAGCTTGTGTAAAAATGAAACTACTTTCAAGCATGATTTTTCCTTTGCTTCAAGCTTATGAAAAAATGAAACAAACCTTTTTAAAGCAAAGTTATCTCTATTTCAAGCTTGTGTAAAAATGAAACGAACCTATCTGAAGCATAGCTTTTCTCTGTTTCAAGCTTTTGTAAAAATGAAACCTATCTTGAGTCGATTTTGGTTATTATTTTCAAGACTCGTTAAACTCATGAAAATCCCGAGATTATTTTGCTATCTTTCATTCTCGTAAAACACATGAAAATGCCGATTTCTTTCCATCTTTTCCTGCTCATAAATTAAATTGAAAGTCGACCACAGGAGAACATTTTTATCCCTTTTTCGAACTCGTTAAAACTTACGAAAAAGAGAAAACCATGAGTACATTTTTTCGAACTTGTTAAAACTTACGAAAAAGCGAAATCTAGATTCCTCTTTTAATCCCTTTTCAGACTCTCTAAAAATGAAAATATTGTCGAGTACTTCACTATTCAAACTCGTTAAAGGAAATGGACGATCGTCCCCTCAGTATAAGTTTACCCCTTTTCCGGACTGAAATGGAATATTTACGAAGAAGGTATACGTTGACTAGTCATGGTCAATGGAGTTCTTTCTTGCTTTATTTTATCCTTTTTCGAGCCTGAGAGACAAAATTTATGAAAAAGTACACCCGTAGAGTTTTCTTAATTTTTTTCTTCTGACTCCTTAAAAATGAAAAACACCGAGTTTCTCCTATACTGGACTCGTTAAAATTTAACATTAAAGGACCTCTCAATTTCAAACAGGAACAGACCACTCCTTCTTAGTGTTCGATTTTAAACTAAGTTGGACTCATCCGAAGGATGAGCTTATAAACAAGAAAATGTTATCCTCCTCAAGCTTGTCAAAAAATAAAGAGATACTTGCCAGAAATGGTGGGGGAAAAGAGAGAAAACATATTCATTTGTTACATTTTGATTTGTAAAAGCATTACACCACTCTTGAACATGATACTTTTTGTCACACTTCTACTTGGGTTGGGAAATCCTTTGCCTATCAGTTAATCAAACCATATTGAAGGTCTTCAGCCGGTTTCTGGTTATTAGCTTAGGGCAACTGTCACCAAACCATTTGCAGTTTTGTTATGTGTTCAAGAGGACAGTCAAACAAACCATTCATCTGCAAACATTTGTCTCCATTCGCGTTGACCATCCTTGAGTCAGTCCTTGCAAAACATTTCTTCAAAATTTGATCTATGGTTTCATGTTGTGAGCTTGCTTACAACGGATCACTTTCTATCGAAAACAACTCATCATCTAGGAAGTTGATCTAGAATTTGTCAGTACCTTGGAATCTGCATGCCTTAATGGCGGATTTCTCGCCTTCGATGACAGGTTGCATCATTGACCTTCGATTGAGCGATTCTGTGAAATGTTCGACTTCACATCACTTATTCACATTTCATGGATTGTACTGAGTACTTTGAGAGCCATTTTCATTATTGGTGGTTTCTCTCACACTTGTTAATAGTTCACATCATTGACTGGTAATCAAATGGTTTCTACCATGTTCGACTTCAACACATTTAATCGCATGGACAGAATCGTACTAGTTCGGGAAGCAGAAATCAAGACCTTGGATCTAGTTTCCATAATATAGGCTACGAGGAGTTTTATTAGTCATTATGCAGTAGACTATTCATTATAGATGGCTGTTGTTGTGGAGGTAAATCCCCTCTCTGGACAGAGGCGATCCCTACTAGCCCAGACCGGGTCTAGCAACAATCAATCACGCTATAGTGCAGGTTCCTAATTGAAAATAAACCAACTAGCGATGAAGGCTTACCTGGAATCCAACGCAGTCGTTGTAGAAGAGGTGGCACTCTTGTTCCTTAGCTCTGGCAAATCACGATCCCCACGATCTCCGTGATGGGACACCTGCACATGTGAGAAACAAACAAACGCAAGCGTAAAATTCAGTAGATGAAACTATATGTCAGTCAGAAAGGACATAACTCATCATTATAAACAACGAAAAGAGTGGAACCATAACCAATAGTCGTTCATTAATAATCAATCAAAGGAAAATTACAACCATAGTTCTGATGCTGAATTATCCTTCGGGGGGTCGCCAGCAGAACACGTCTCGAAAAGCCTGTCAAGGATGGGACAAAATTCTCTCTTCGGATCTTGACGATAGTCTCCTTGCTTGAAATTGGCCTTAAGGGAATTATGGAGGCTCTTGCAGCATAAGGCTCTTGGAAATTTGGGAGCTTGAAGACTAGCTTGCAATGGAGATGAGCAAGCTTTTATAGATGGAGGAAGAAGAGTTGGGATCCCTATAATCATGAGATTGGCCCTATCATCAAGGAAGCTTCCATGAGAGGTGGCAAACCACTTCCTCTCTTTGGAAATCCGTAGCCAAACCTCCCAACTCAAGATAGATATTAGTTCTTGGATCAGTTAGGAAGAAACTTCTGCCATTTATTTTTAAAATACATTCCTTAAATTGGCTGGCGTGAGTGCGACTCTGGGATAGAGCGCCAACTAGCGCGGCCTTTCCCCATTGGCGCGGGTACTGAACTGCCTGCTCGCGCCAATGCTAAAAGGGCCATTTTTAGGGTTTTTCACAAGGAGATGTCTTCAGGGCAATGAAAGCTCTTGTTCAGAGGGATGTCATGAAAGTGGTTTAAAGCCATGTCACTGCTCACAGATCACAAAATTAGCCCTCCAATGTGAAAAACGGGAATTGCAGGGATGGTGACAAATTATTGTGTAACAGATGCCCCCTAAAGCATGAGGCCCGAGAGAGAGAGAGAGGTGAAATGCTTTACGAGAACGTGTCCAACTGAAAACTCCGCCGTCAGAAAACCTGCGCGAAGAAATACAACTGATATCTCAGATACATGATATATATGCGGTATGGGCACAGCCATCCATAACAGAGTATATAATAATCCAGATCCAAGGTATGGATGCAGCCATCCAGTGAGGATCAATAAATAGACTCAGGTATGGTCACAACCATCCAGTAAGTGAGTCACGTAACCAATCATAATAATCCACAAAATCGCAGCCTAGATTACAACAGACACAATCCAGGGTCTTGCGCTCCATCTCGACCCGAACAAAGTACATGTTCAAGCATGCGAATAAATGAGCTGAAGTCGAACATGCAAGAAAATTGTCTGATTACCATCCAATGATGAAAGTTGTTAACAGACGCGAGAGGTACCACCAATAATGAAAATGGCCCTCAAGGTACTACAGGTACAATCTACGGCATGTGAATCAATGAGCTGGCGTCGAACACCCATAGAATCACTCGATCAGAGGCTGATAATGAAAACCTCACGTCGAATTCGAAGAACCAGCCATTGAGGCATGCAGGCTCCAAGGCACCAGAAGGGAGTCTCTAGATCAGCTTTCTGGATAATGAGCTGGAGTCAACAGGAAGTGACCTTGATTGAAGGTGGGCCATAGTGTTTCCCACATCATCGACACGAGACAGAGAAACATAATGTTTTTGTGAATCATGATCAGATGAGAATCAGAGGGAGTTTGATATTTGCAGAGGTGAACTTCTCTTGAACATATGAACGACACGACAGTGGACTTGGCAGTATTTGACATCAAAAGATTAGAGGTCATAGTGATGAGGCAAAGAGCAGATGAGAGGTCAAAAGGGATTACCCAAACCCATGGAGGCAAGTGAAAAATGAGATGAGATGTCCCCAACCCGACACGAATGCAGACAAGTGCCACGTTCAAGAGTGACATACTGCCGACACGACAATGATGCTGGTTCCATTTTTCCCCGCCATTTCTGGCAAGTACCCCAATTATTTTTTATGACAAGCTTGAAGGGGATAGCATATGCTTGTGATATAAGTCCATCCTAGTACATTTAATGAGCCCTAGGAAGGAGCGACATGAATAACGTCATTTCGACTGAATCTGATGTCTTCAGGATTTAACGAGTCTGACAAAGGAAGAACTCAGCGTCTTTTCATGTTTAGAGAGTTTGAAAAGACAACTGAAAAGTAAACTCCAATGGTCACTTTTCGTAAATAGTTCCTCATATCCGAAAAGGTAGAAAACTATGTCTAAGAAAACCTCCTAGTTGCGATAGGCTAGGGTATTCTTTTTTTTTAAATAATCTATCCCAGCCCGAAAAAGGGGTAAATGTATACTGGGTAGATGTCGTTTCATGGCTACTTTAACAATATCGAAACGACAAGGGCCTCGGAAATATTTTCATGTTTAGAGAGTCAAAAAAGAGCTGAAAGATGACTCCTCCTGAAGGAACGAGTGGTAATAAGGGTAGCAACTGGTTCCGGTAATGGTGGAACTGCTCAGAACACGAACAGGTTAAGAGGCTGGCTAACAAGACCACTCATCGCAAAAGTTCCTCAGGAATGGTTAAAACAACCAAGTGAAGGCATATGATCGTCCAACAGATAGTGACGATGGAGTGAGAAAACCAAGGCTCATCTGGAAAAAATAGGCTGATAAAATGGCAATCACAAGAGGTAAAATAGGAAAGGTTTCATTTTTACACAAGCTTGAAATCAGGAAACTCTGCTTGAAGTTGGTTTCATTTTTACACAAGCTTGAAACAAAGGTAAACTATGCTTGAAAAATTTAAGCATGCCCCTAGCATGGTGACTCAATTCGAGGTACATGCCCCCCAAGCTTTAGTCCATATGAAAGGTAGATGGAGTGAAGGTTCAAATTATGAGAACAAGAGAAAGACTCGACTGGGATTTTACGACATCTAAACAAAGACTTGAATTGAACAGGAACATGTTTCATTGTTTTAACGAGGTTGACACATTAAAAGAACTATCCTCAAGACACCTTGTTTCATGGTTTAAGGAGCTTAACACAAGACAAGGAACTCTGCTCCGAAAACCATGTTTCATTTTTTAAGGAGCTTGACACAGGAAAGGAACCATGCTCCAACTGACTTGTTTCATTTTTTAAGGAGCTTGACACAAGAAAACGAACTGTGCTCCAACGAGCTCAAAGGAGGAGGCTCGAGAGGGAGATGATCATGTATGTTCTCAACGATCCCCGGTTTAATGGAGATGTCGATCGGGATGGTTTGAGTGATATTACTTAGGTTTCCCTCTGAAAGAACCTTGTGCGTCAAAATGGGCATTTGGAGAGGAGGAGTAGGAACCTGAGATGCATAACGCTCTAGACAATCTGACATTTCCCCCAGGTAGGGCATAAAGGAGGAACGATGATGTCCATCGCTCCAAGGCAGCTTCTCAAGAGACATTGTTTCAACAATGGCTTCATCAGAAGGAAAGGTCTCCTTGAGAGGATCAGGCGAATCGGCCTGACCAAGCCAGGGGGATTGAGAGTAGACATCTAAAGCCATGCTCAAAGGAGCATGTTGAGGAGTGGGAGGATTAGATACAACAACAAATTCATAGTAGCTAATCTCTATTGGAGTCAAGGGCATTGACTCTCCAAACTCAAGAACCTGCTCAGGCGTAGGGATGAGCCAGGGGTCATCAGACCTAGAGATCATGTTAACTTGAGTGGTGTGTGGTGGTGGTGTGGGAAAAATACCCATGAGGATGGGGTCCTTGAAGAGACCGGGTCCTACACTGTTCGGGGGATTTGGGATCTGATCCACGTATGGAACGTTGTTCTCGAAGGTAGAGGTGAAGAAGGAAAACTGATCCACCGTAACGATTTTTCCCTCATGAGGGAACTTAAGAAGTTGAAAAATGGTGGATGGCATGAGTCCAGCTGCGGCCGAGAATTATATTGTAGTTAAGCTTGGCGTCAACCACTTCTACTTCTACATTGACTATCTTCCCCTGTAAAATGATTGCTAAAAACTCGAGAACACCCAGGGGTTTTGATTCCCGACCATCGAATGCCTCTAGGGCATTGGGAGATGATGAAAGGGCTAGAGAGCCAATGGCCTTCCAGCAAGCGGACGACATGACACAGGTCGAGGCACCTTCATCCACAAAGGCCCTATGGATGTTAAGACCGTTGATCCCGACTTGAATAATAAGAGCAATCTGATGTGGAAGTCGGGGGGTGAAATTCTCTAAGTCGAAGGTGAGAAGACTTGAATCGGCAGGATCAGTGCCACTGATTGCAGACAACAAAGCCTTCCGTTGCGAAGGAAAACTTTGAAGAACTTCTAGTGCAGACATAGCAGAAGTTGCCTGTGCCAAATCCTCAACAATACTATAGTTTTGAGCAGCACGGGCATTCGAATTGTAAGAAGATCTTCGTAAAACACCTTTAGAAGGTGGCTTCACAATAGGTTCAGGGGTAGGCTTCTCAATTTCCAATGAACCGGAGACAGGTGGGGGAGGTGGTCCATCCGCAACTGCCTTCCCAGGTGCCTGCCGCGATTTGTTGTAATCCTTTGAACGTGTGGCAATAGAGATAGGTGCAGCACCATTCATCATAAAAACTTGGGACCCAAATGGTGCAGATGGCGAAGGTTGTTCAACCATCTGGGTTTGCTGAGACGGGAATGGTTCTTTAAGAACTGTCGGAGTCCCTTTAGAGCCTTTGAGAAGTTTACTAACTTCAGATCGTCGTGGACAATCCTTGGTATAATGGTCTCCTTCACAAATGAGGCAGGGGTACTTCTGTTTACGTTGAGAACCATCCTCAGTACGAGGTTTGGATTCTGGCTTTGGGGCGTCGGATTTGGATTTACCTTTGCCCTTATTTTTCCCCTTGGAGGCTTTCTCCGTAGGATTGGCCTGAACGGCGTTAACCTCTATAGTTTTTCCAGAATCAGTAGGGGCAGGAGGAGCAGAATTATTAGATGAGTTGGACTTCTACTTCCCATTCGAGGATTTCTTCAAATTCTAAGACACGGAACCAATAACACCATCCACCACTGGGGTAGATGGAGCTTTAGAGGTTCCAGACTGTGGAGCATCAGGAAAGATATCATACAGCGTGCCGGATTGTGAATATACCAGATCCAGATATTGGGCACGCGCTATGGCTTGTTCTTCAGTCACACACACTCCCATAGCAATATCTTGGGCAATTTTGTTAACAAAGGAGGTGGTGAACCAATGAGTTAGTATCTGATCAGGTATATGAAACTTGATCAGCCTACGACGACGTCGCCACTCATGAATATGATCAGAAATTTGGGTGGCTTTTTCCTGCTTCAAAGAAGTCAAGAGGTGCATCCCGGCTTCGTAGCGAACTGGTAACTGAAAATGAGTCAGAAAAGCCATGGCTAACGTATTGAAATCTTGAAAGATGCCACGGGGTAATTCGATATACCACTTAGCTGCAGCGCCAGTCAAAGTGCGTTGGAAGAGGTGAAGACGAACTGAATCATCCACCCAAGAGTTGGATGAACACCAAAGATGGTAGGTCATCACATGAGCTTGGTGGTCCTCCCCAGCTTTACCCTCAAACTTGGGGCAATCGCCGGGTACCTTGGTAGGAACCGGAGGCCAATAAGGATTATGCAATATTGGATCATTCGTTAATTTTGAAACATCCGGTAACTCCAAGGTAGCCAGGAACGACAATGGTGGATTAGACGGCATACCTAGCCCTGGGTAAGGACCAGTACCTGTAATCCACGCTGGTTGGGAATATCCTTTCCCCCATGGGTTCTGTCCAATAGGATTCTGACTGTAGGGGGTGTAGGTGTTATAACCAGCTTGATTCAGCTACTGGTAACCAGTATACGGGGGTTGATAACCAGAGTATGGACCCTGATTAGGAGTCAGCCCTATGTAAGAAGAATTTGGATTCGGCTGCTGAGTATAGGTATAACCGGGTTGTTGAGGACGATAGTTAGACCCTTGGGGCTGGCTATAATTTGGTCGATATTGACCATGAGAATAGTAGCCGCCCTGAGGTTGAGTGGGCTACTAGTAGGTGGGACCCTGCTGAGCCTGATAATTAGGGTGCAACGGTTAATTTGGATGCGGCATCGAATAATTCGGCTGTTGTGCAGGGTTAATAGGATGGACAGGTTGGCCTGGTTGAGCAGGCTGACCTGGGTGAGGGGGCTACCCTGGGTTAAAAGGTTGACCCGGATGAACAGGTTGAGCCGGTTGCGCAGGTTGACCTGGCTGTTGAGAAGCACTAGGTTGTACCGGATGAACCGGTTGGCCTGGAGGCGGAACACCGGGTTGTGCCGGATAGACTGGTTGGCTTGGTGGAGGAATGGAGCCAAGTGGTGGCTGGTAACCGGGTTGACTTGCAGCAGGACCATAAGATGGTCCTAGCTGGTGTGAAACATTTGGATTAACAAGATACTGAGGTTGCATGGGTTGAGAAGGCTGGATTTTCCCCCCAGGACCATATACTAGCCCCGGTTGGTACCCCGGCTAAGGCTGCATAGGTTGACTGGAAGGGTTGTAATACTGTCCTTACAGACCGTATGACGACCCTTTTTGGCCCGTAGGATAGCCTTGCACGGGCTGCCCCTGTGGGTCATAAGGATAGCCAGGTTGGCCTAAAGGTTGGCCTTGGAAAGGTTGCCCTTGTGGGTTATAAGCCTGGTTATAAGGTAAACCTTGAGCATGGAGGTGAGCCTCAGGAGAGGGTAGACGTAAAATGTCCTCGTGCTCATCATACTGACATGGAAAAGAATACATGGGTGTATCATCCTGTGCATAGAGCAAAAAATAAGAGCGGTTGGGATCTTGGGAGGATGGTCCAACCTCGGGGTTCGGTTGTTGTAGGGACAACCGATACTCCTCCGGAGAGATGTTCTCTGGCATAGCAGTCGCTATATAAACATCTTCAGGAGGCGGCATAGCCCTCGTGGAGCGTTCCGTGACAGCGGGTGCAAATGCGGCCACAAAAAGTGGGCCGAGTGGGTACAGAAGTGATGGGTGTCTGAGGAGACATCACCAATGAAGGAGCAACCGGCCTCGTAGAAGGAGTTGACACTCCCATAAAGGTTGCGGCGGAAATGATCTGACCCAAGGATCTATACCCTGGTGGTAATGAGGGACCGGATGATGACATAATAGCTGGTTCAAAGTTGTCTCCTGGAAATAATCTTCATGGGAAGAGCTGATAGTCTTCACCAGACGTTGGGATTTCCTCACTGGAATCACTCATGTTTGAGCCTGCTGCTAGATCTTGTAATAGACGGCGAGGACTAGGAGGAAAAACCGCAGCTATAAAAGGCGAACCCGATGTAAGAGAAAGGAACTCTGCCCCTACTCTTAATTCAGACCAAGGGTCAGAAAAGGGCCAATTGAACTCGACTGGCCCCCCAAAGGGTTGCTCAGAAACAATGGGCTACTGAAGTTCAGTAGAGGATTGAGAAACCTCTGATGAATCGTCCGTATAAGGACTACCAGTAGACGAAACCGATGGTTCCGCCACTGTGGTAGTAACGGCAAGATAAAAATATCAAACACACACATGGGCTAAAAAAGAGTCAAGACACACAATCAAATGGACAACAAGTAGAATCTAACAGGGCGTGTGATCGTGGGTGATTAATTTTTGACCACATTGAAAAATAAGAAACTTCATCGTTTCATGTTTTAAGAGTCGAGAAACGGTTGAAAAGGTGACTCTATCTCTTTCAGATTTGACACAAGCGTGAAAGGACAAGCGCTTGGTGATCCTTTCAAATTTAGGGAGTCAGATAGGATCAAAATGACTACTCAAGAATACTAGGCAAAGGGTGTACCAAATAACCGTGAACTGCAATATACACCTTGGTTTCAAAATGAAAGAGAAATCAACCAAGGACTTTCCGTACGTGCAGGCAATCTCCCCGAATGCTGTGTCCAGTGTATCATGGGTATAGGGCAGCAGACTCGGCTTCCTATGGAGAAAGGATCGAAACCTAGTGGGGTCTCCCTTTATATACGCGACGGTACGGGGAGCACAAGTTCGTACTAGCGCTATCTAAAGCCAAGAGGCGAACGACAACTACTAGGTTTAAAGACACCGGAACACGTCTCTAGCCTAGACCTTTAAATGTGTTTTGTTAGATTTCAATGCTGACTTAGTGTAAATTGAGTAAATTTTAAATTTTATCTTCAATTACGTTTCAGTTTTCAGGCCCTAGCGAATTTAATGTCTCAAAATCTCTTAAATGCAATCTATATGCCACAGTATATCATTTCATTCGATGAAAGCTACTTATGAGAGAGTTGAGAGTTTTTCACACAACAACGAAATGAACATAAAACAACCAATGATGTCTCTAATGCAGCTAATGAAAACTAAAAAGCTTTTCGTTCAAAGTTACTAATCACTACTAACACCGAAAAGATCTAATTCTCATTAACTAATGAAAAGCAAAAGAGATTTTTTTTTGTATTTTCAATATTTCAGAGCAAAGTGCGCTAAAAAATGAAAATTAATTCAAAGGCAATTCGAGAAACGATGACAAGAGAGCAAAACCAAGCAAATTCCACTCAATGGAAATCACAATCAGACCTCAAATCGACCAAAAGTCCCTCAAAGTGAAAGAATCCCAAAGACTCAAAATGAGCCATGTAATCTAGGCCCAAGACGAGACGAAGCGAAATTCAAATAAAGAAGGAAACAATCACTCAAACAACGCAATGAGACAATAGAAAACCACAAAATAAATGGAAAGAAGCAATCAGAAGGTTGAATGAACCAAAAGAGACCAAAAACTCCTAAGGAAGGCTCGACACACAACAACACCTAGATGACCTAGGGCTAAAATGCAAAATTGATGGAAATGGGCAAACAGCTAAAGGATGAAGGTAACAGCTAGTCAATCCAGGCTCCAAAACACCCAAACAGTGGAAAAATCAAGACCAAACACATAGATCAGGCTCATGAAGCTTAGAACTGAGCAAACCCTAGTAGCTCACAGGATTGGCGCGACTGTGAGGCTGAAAATAGCGCCAAAGACGAATTGGCGTGGGTAATACACAAGCAACATGCGCCAATGGGTGCGACTGTCAAGATGAAAAGCTCGCCAGTCGAGTTTCCCAGTCAAAAATAAAAAAGAAGCAATCCAACAAGCAGACCAGTGAATGATCAATCTATCAAAGACCCAAATTCACAAAAAGAACCAGCCCAGAAGAGCTGATCAAGCAAGGAGGATCAAGAATCAACCAAAAAGGCAAGACAATTCTCCAAGTGTTCAGTTTACAAACTAAACCGGAGATTGACTGAAGCATCTTTGATCTACTTCGCAATTGCAGAGCAAAAGCGTTTCGAAGGCTATCTGGCCAACTTTAGGCTCCGTCTATAGCTTATAAAATGAACGACAACAAGCCAACGAATCCCCAGTGGAGTCGCCAATTTGTTGTGGAGGTAAATCCCCTCTGTGGACAAAGGCGATCCCTACTAGGCTAGACCGGGTCTAGCAACAATCAATCATGTTATAGTGCAAGTTCCTAATTGCAAATAAACCAACTAGCGATGAAGGCTTACTTGGAATCCAACGCAGTCGTTGTAGAAGAGGTGGCGCTCCCGTTCCTTAGCTCTAGCAGATCACAATCCCCACGATCTCCATGATGGGACACCTGCACATGCGAGAAACAAACAAATGCAAGCGTAAAATCCAGTAGATGCAACTATATGTCAGTCAGAAAGGACATAACTCATCATTATAAAAAACGAAAAGAGTGGAACCATAACCAATAGTCGTTCATTAATAATCAATCAAAGGAAAATTACAACCATAGTTCTAACGCTGAATTCTCCTTTGGGGGGTCGCCAGCAGAACATGTCTCGAAAAGCCTATCAAGGATGGGACAAACTTCTCTCTTCGGATCTTGACGATAGTCTCCTTGCTTGAAATTGGCCTTAAGGGAATTATGGAGGCTCTTGCAGCATAAGGCTCTTGGAAATTTGGGAACTTGAAGACTAGCTTGCAATGGAGATGAGCAAGCTTTTATAGATGGAGGAAGAGGAGTTGGGATCCCTATAATCATGGGATTGGCCCTATCATCAAGGAAGCTTCCATGAGAGGTGGAAAACCACTTCCTCTATTTGAAAATCCGTAGCCAAACCTCCCAACTCAAGATAGATATCAGTTCCTGGATCAGTTAGGACGAAAATTCCACCATTTATTTTTAAAAAACATTCCTTAAATTGGCTGGCGTGAGTGTGACTCTGGGACAGAGCGCCAACTGGTGCGGCCTTTCCCCATTGGTGCGAGTACTGAACTGCCTGCTCGCGCCAATGCTAAAAGGGCCATTTTTAGGGTTTTTCACAAGGAGATGTCTTCAGGGAAATGAAAGCTCTTTTTCAGAGGGATGTCATGAAAGTGGTTTCAAGCCATGTCACTGCTCACAGGTCACAAAATGAGCCCTCCAATGTCTGGGACGGGAATTGCAGGGACGGTGACAAATTACTGTGTAATAGCTGCGTCCATGCTGTGTCTACACTATTGATGCAATATTAAAATCATTTATGTATTAGAATAAGTTTAGTTATTTTTAATCTGGCATAGGAATGCTTCAATTGATGATATATATATATATATATATATATATATATATATATATATATATATATATATATATATATATATATATATATATATATATGTTTTGCATTGAATGTTTTTACAGGGTTCTGACTGGGGTGTCCACAAGCTAATCCTTGAAATGATAAAGCACATCACTCTTCGAATGCTCTCAGAATTCACACTTTAGGGGGAAATTTGTTACACTAAAATTTTTCACCATGACTTTTTAGTACTCCCTTAGAAGTCTACAAAATCAAAGTTCATAAATTCAAGCCTTGAAATTAAGAGAAAAATTCATAAAAGTCTTAAAAACACTTGTACTGCACTTTGTCTTAACATTGCCTGCGGTGCCGCACTTTTTTTCTCTAAATAATGCAAAGCTAAATGTAATTTTTATTCATTAAAGGTGCAGACCTATGTAAAAGGTAAAACAAAGGCGGAAAGTAACATTGAGAAGCCCAACAGTCAAATCTGGAAGCTTCTAGAAGTAGTTATTCGGTCGAAGGTTCTCTCTATCATGTATGTTCATTCCTCCATTATGGGAGCCTACCCCTTGATTTATGGAGCCCAATCCCTTCAAAAGAGCATTCTATCCCTTCTTAGGGGGAACCATAACCTCCTCTCTTTTCCTATAAATTGAAGCCATAGTGCAGCTTCAAAGGTTAGATAGAGTTGGGAGTTAGTGAGTTAGACTTGGAGAATGTTTTAGGATAAATGTTGTAGAGACTCATACTCTCATAGCCAATCATTATATGGGAATGATTACACACCCATGTGATTTTAGCTGAGAGAGTGCAAGGTTTGTTAGAGTAAAGGAAACACTTGTTCCGG
This sequence comes from Pinus albicaulis, assembly GCA_034641835.2. Taxonomy (NCBI): domain Eukaryota; kingdom Viridiplantae; phylum Streptophyta; class Pinopsida; order Pinales; family Pinaceae; genus Pinus; species Pinus albicaulis. Next base: position 7,524,137 of record CM076578.1, read on the forward strand.
ACCCCAAGAAGGCTTGTATGACATCAAGGCGGACGCGGTTGTAAGGCTCTTATTTATTTAAGTTAATACGAATGAATATTGCTTTCTTAATGGGTTATTTAATTAATTTTCTCATTTCTTGAATTCCTTGATCATCTTGATAGATGTTTGATTCATGAATTGATTTATTATACAGATGCTTTTGATCTTTCCTTGTGTTTGTGATTGCAGATCCTTGACGGCAAGTTTCTTCAAGCCACTGGAAAGAAGATCAACACTGGACTACAAGTAGGTTTCTAAAACCCTATTATAATTAATTCCATGTCAAAAAATATCTAGAGAAAATAGTTTTTATTTGTCCGTTTGTTGCTAGTTGTCCATAGGACACTTGGGAGGTTTGTCTTGTCCGCAAGAACGACTTATCCGTCCAATAGTCTGCCAAAGAGGTCTGTTTTTGTCATACCCTTTGTTCTTGCTTAAATAATTTTTTTGAAGGTCTTTATAGCTATAATAAAATATTTTTAGGAGTTCCCTCTTCTATGAATGCATTTATTTGTAAATATTGAATGTTTTCTTATCCTTGAAAGTGAAATCTTTGGATGAAATAGAGCATTCCTCAACTCCTAGATTTCATTTGAAAAGTTTGTCTCAAAATTGTTTTTTCTTGAAGTGTGGTTTCTAGAATTTATGGTTAGCCCTATCTATGGAATGCTTCTTCATGTTTTAAATAATGTTTTAAGTCCCTTTGTTGAAGAGTACATATAATTAAGGATTCTTAATTTCCCTTAGTTCTACTTTTCATTCTAAACCTTTGATTTCCATTTCATTTCACCTGAAAGACTTTGTAGATCCACTGGCCAAGTTAGATTTTCCCTTTGATATCCCTGATTCATCTACAAACTTGTTACAACTTCTGCTTGACTCCATTTCCCAATGACTTAGATATTTCCCTTTCCTATCTATGCTGCCTAGATCATCATGTCCCACTAAACAATCAAACAAACTCATGCTTAATAACTAGCCTAAAATCAACCTTTTATAAGAAAACAAGTCATATCTTTGAAAACAATTGAGAGATCCCTCTCTAAAACTAGGAATGCTAGGTCCTAGAGCTCTAAAGATTGGTTCTGATGTTGCCTTATCATTTAGTATGCCAATCTGCTAAATCACAGGACCCCAACGTAATGGAGATCACGGTGGGACTTCTGAGTACATAAATGCATGAATACCTCTTAAAACTCTTTATACCCTCATTAAATAAAAGAATATCCAGTGAATCTGCCATCTCATCGCCACTCCAAGATAATGGAGATTACGGTGGGACCCTTTTTAGTAAACGTCCCTAAACAAGAAAATCAGTATTCATTCAAGTGAGCTATAGTTTTCTTCAAGCACTACCAGCATAATAGTAATCATGATAGGACCTGTCTGAATCAGTGAAAATATAAGTAACCTTAGGATTCTAAGAAACCCTTATCAAACCTTGAAGAAATCAGCTGATAAGCCATAGAGTAGACTCTATTTGTTTTGCCACCTTAGCTAAGTGTTGAATCAGGTATAGGACACTCTTACAACCATAGAACTACAAAAAACTCAGAAAACCCAAAAAAAAATTCAGATTGGTTTTCAAATAACCATTGGTGGTGGACCATAAAAATTTTTACCTTCAGAAAAGCTAAAAATTTCCACTTGGCGACACCACTAGCCCCAGTAGGCCTATTAATCCTCTAGATATCTATATTTTCTTAGAACTGTGTTAACCAGCCCTGAGAAAGTTTAGAAACCTAGTCCCCTATTATAGAAATCACTGTGAGAGGAAAAATCTTAAAAAATAGTCCTAAAAACCTCAGCCTCTCTAAATTTTGGAAACTAAAATCTAGCTTCACATAGGGTCAATACTAGATCCTAACCCTCCTACCATAGTTTACAATCAAGACAGGATTTTGTGGCAAACTTCTAGATCTGGAAAACCAACTACTGATAAGACCATCCCAAGAACAAGATTTGTCCTTGAAAATCTCACAGTCTTGGAAGATCCTCACTTTTACTTACCTCACACAAAGAACCTTTTTAGAAATAACTCTCAAAGTGATTTAAACCAAGCTGAATTTGAAACTACAGATTTGTAACAGAGCTTTAGAAGAGAAGCTTCACCTTCTACTCCACCCGATTCTCAGCTTCTTCATCATTTCAGCTCCTTCCATAACAAGTTTTCTCATCATCAATTTGTTGGTCCAAGTGTTTCTTCCACTCCTGTACACACAAACACTGTTCAAAGCACTCCAACTCAGCCCACTTTCCCTCTTGTAAATCCCCCATTATTTCCTACCATGGCAGCATGGTATGCTCCATTAGTGTTACCACAACCTCTGGTTCCCTTACCCAATGATTACCAATCCAAAATTTCCCATTTCACTGGAAATGAACCTACTACTGCCCAATAGCATGTAGATAAAATGAATGATTCTTTTGATTACATGGAAATAGAAGAAGAGACCATTAAGATGAGAATAATTTCCCAAAGTTTAGGAGGAGAAGCCAAGAAATGCTTTAAAAACTTAGCTCCTCATAGCATAAATGATATCCCTTCTTTATATCAAACAGTCACAAACAAATGGGAAGTTTAAAAGAACCCTCTCCAAATAATTTCAGATTACAATAGCCTCAAGAGAAATACTGGGGAAAGTGTCCAAGATTATTGGTGTCCAAGATTATTGGATTAGATTCTATAGTGTGTATAATGCATTTCCCGCAAACATGAAACCTCCACTATGCCTAGCCTTATCTAAATTTCCAGAAGGCTTTGATCCAGAAATGGCCTATCAACTAAGAGAAAGAGACCCCTTGACCTTAGAATATATGCAAAGGAGATCCTTAAGTGTAGAAGCAAATCTGATTGATAAATGAGCTAGGTTAAAAGCAGAGAAAAGAGTTACATACAGGGATGACACAATGGCATCAACTTCATCATCTGATACTAAAATTGATAACTTAGTGAATCTAATGGAGAGAATGCTTGAAAAGATAAATCTAAATGATAGAGTGCCTCCTAGAGAGAATCAAACCAATCCTCAAAACAAAAATAGGAATCCAAATATCAGAAGAGATCCTAGTCAAGATAGGCAAAGAGATAATGACCAACAAATTAGGCCTCCCTTCCAACAAAATTATGTAGATCAGGAAGAGGAAGGGGAATCTGAAAGGTTGGAAGAAAATCATGTAAACCTGATAGGATCTGACAGTGAGACATATGTTTTTCTCACTGAAGAGGAAAAAGGATTCTTCTCCTCAGAAAAAACTAAAAACAACCATGAGGACTCTGAAGATTATAGATTGGGGTTTGAAAATGCAATCATGGAGGTACACAAACAATATAATCTTAGGATAAAAGGGAACCCAACGATTTCTAATGACAAAAACACTAGTACCACTATTAGGAAAACTTTAGAAAATCAGTTTAAAAAGACAGCTAGTAACACCAACACCGTGGCCAAGAAAACTGATATAAATAAAGACAAAAACATACAACAAAGTGTTGAAAAAAGCTGCCCTATTAATTCTGCTAGTGGCCCTAAAAAATCTATCCCAAATAACAGTCCAAATAAAGTTCAGCAAATTAGAATTGCTGAAAGAGTTTTAAATGAAAAAACAGATGTAAATATGTCAAGAACAATAGTTCCTTTCAGCCTTGAAAGGGAAATTGCCAAGATAAAAATCACCATACCCTTAGCTGAACTAGTAACTCAGGATGTATATAAAAATCAAGTTTTGAAAGCTTTGAATATAGACAGTGACACTGATACTTCAAACTTGACAGATGATAAACCGGAATTATTGTTTGGTCCTGACGTTGAAGGAAAATACCAAGAAGGGGCTTTCCCTCCCTTCTATGCTAGTTGAATATACATAACAAAATCTTGCACAATGCCATGCTAGACTTAGGTGCTTCACATAATCTTATGCCCAAAGTAGTAATGGAAAGCCTAATCTTGGAAATTACTAAACCATATAAATACCTGTATTCCTTTGAATCAAGCAGGGTCAAATGCTTGGGCCTAATCAAATATTTATGTGTCAATTTGGCACAGATTCCTGCTAAAGGTCTAGTTATGGACATAGTACTAGCTGACATTCCCCCTAAGTATGGCATGTTGTTATCTAGATCATGGGGAGCCAAACTTCAGGGGAGCTTTCAAATGGACATTTCCTATGCCACCATCCCAGTGTTTAACCAAACCAGAAGACTATACAGGGAGTCTCATATGAAATACATGGTGAGTAACATAGATAGGCCAAAAAATACTCCTATTTATTCTATTCATTCATATTTAGATTCCTTTATATTATAATGAAGATGAAATCAGCCAACAAGAAAAGGAAAACAAGAAAGAATTCAATCGACCAGAACAGTCAAATCTGTCCTCAACTCAAGTACATAATAGTTCAAACTTTAGCAGCCTTGAACAACAGAAAGAAAATGAAAATAATATTGAAATACCTTGGAAAGTAGATTTTGATGGCTCTTGTAGCAAATTAAGTTCAGGGGCTGGTGTATGGATACAAAACATAAACAAAGGATTTTCATTAAACTAGATTTTCCATGCACAAATAACATTGCTGAATATGAAGCCCTCTTTATTGGCCTACACTTAATCAAAGATTTAGGAGCTAAAATAATATCATTCCAATGAGATTCTAAGCTAATCATTAGAAAAATTAAAGGGGAGTATTCATCCAAGAACCCAAAACTCAGAGAATATAGAAATGCTGACCTTGATCTCCTAAATTTTTTTGAAGAATATGAACTCATTTTCATCCCAAGAGCTCAAAATCATCTAGCAAATGAACTTGCCTTTGCTGCTAGTAATTTCCAAATACCACAAATAAATGAACAATTCAAAATAAAGGTAAAAAACAGGCTTGCAATACATGACAATGAATATTATCAGCAAGTGTTTGAAGGAGACAAACACACAAATGATTTTCTGTAATTAAAAAATGACTTTGCCATATCAACATCTACTTCAAGCCATGAAGAAAATTGTTTAAATGAAGAACAAATCCCTGAAATAAAGTTGTTCTTTTTTGCTGATATAAACCATTTTGAACATCCTTTTAGAGTAGAAATAATTGACAATATAGATCAAAAAGACCTCGAAGTTTTACAATGTAAAAATGATACAATTCCAAGAGGTCTTGCACCATTAGAATAGTTGTTTGACTTCAATGATGTAGCCAAAGAACCAAGAATGGAGCCTATAGAAACAAACATAGAAGAACATAACATAGGCATCCTAGCAGAACCCAAAATGATCAAGCTATCCAGCACTCTCCCAGATCATATCAAACAACAATACATAGAACTTTTCAAAGAATTTAGAGATGTGTTTGCATGGGGTTACAAGGATCTGAAATCATATGACACCAACATCATTCAACACAAAATCCCTCTTAAAGAAAATCAGAAACCTTTCAAACAAAAACTCAGAAGGATAAACCCTGTTTTATTGCCTTCAGTTGAGAAATAAATTAGAAAAATGTATGATGTTGGGATCATAGTCCCCCTTAGATATTCAGAATGGGTTTCCAACTTGGTATTTGTTAGGAAAAAGATAGGGGAAATTAGGCTCTGCATTGACTTCAGGAATCTAAATAGAGCATCCCTAAAGGACAACTACCCCTTGCCTAAAAAGGATCACATACTTCAAAGGGTGGTTGGGTCTAAAAGGATATCATTGTTGGATGGGTTCTCAGGTTACAATCAGGTGTTATTACTCCCAAGTGATCAACATAAAACTACTTTTACTACACCTTTGGGTACATTCATATATTTCAAAATGCCATTTGGTTTGATGAATATAGGGGCCACCTTCCAAAGGGCCATGGATATATCCTTCTCAGAAGACATAAGCTATTTCATAATCATTTACCTTGATGATATACTGTTTTCTCTAAAACTGATGGAGAACACTTGATTCATTTAAGAAATGTTTTTCAGAAATGTAGGAAATATGGCTTATCTTTGAATCCCAAAAAGACAGTCTTTGGTCTCCAAGAGGGAAAACTTATTGGTCACATAATCTCTAAAGAGGGAATAAAAGTATACCCTAAGAGGATTGATGGCATACTAAAAATCAACCATCCTAGAAACCTCAAAGAATTGCAATCTTTCATTGGGAAGATAAATTTTTTAAGGAGGTTCATCCCCAACCTTGTTGAGCTATTAAGGAATATCAAAAACATGCTTAAGAAAGATATAGGTGTTAAATGGACAATACAAGCTAAACAATCATTTGAACTGGTAAAACAAGCTTTAACTCAAACACTAGTTCTTATTAGTCTTGATTTCACCAAAGACTTCTACATCTTTTCTTTTTCATCTGAACATACAATAGCTGAAGTATTGTTACAAAAGAATATAATGGGGCAAGAACAACCAATATCCTTTTTTAGTAGGGCCTTAAGAGATGCTCCACTCAAATATAACATCATGGAGAAATAAGCCTTAGCCTTGGTAAAAGCATTGAAAGACTTTAGAGTTTATATTCTACATTCTCATATCATTGCTTCTGTCCCACACATAATTGTCAAGGATATTCTAAGTCAAGACCCTGATGAAAAAAGGGGAAAATGGATTGCTGTTATTTTAGAATATGACTTAGAAATCAAGCCCACAAAACTAATCAAAGGGCAGGGATTAGAAAAACTCATGGCTGAGTCAAACTTCCAAGCACTAGATATGAATATGGTTGATATTTTGGAAGAAACAGAAGAATTCACAACTCCATTTATTGAAGAAAATTTTGTGAATTCACCTTGGTATGCTGATATCATATATGTGTTACTTTATCTGAATACCCCTCCCTCTCTGTCTAAAACTAAAGCTATATTTTTGAAACAGAAGGCTTTAAATTATTGCATATTATATGGGGTTTTATATTGGAAAAATGTTGTTGGAATATTGCTTAAATGTTTGCTTGAGATTGATGCAGAAAAAATCATGCATGAGCTGCATGAGGGAGAATGTGGAGGACATATGTACTGGAAGACTACAGCAAATAAAATCCTCAGATATGGTTACTATTGGCCTACCCTTTTCCCAGATACTAAGAAGCTTGTCATGTCTTGCCATAAGTGTCAAATTTTTGATGGCAAGAGAAAACTCCTACCTTTACCCTTACATCCCATTAGTGTTGAGGCTCCTTTTCAACGATGGGGCTTGGACTTCATGGGGGAAATTCACCCATCTTCTTCAGCTCAACATAAGTGGATCCTCACTGCCATTGATTATTTTACCAAGTGGATAGAAGCCATATCTTCTAGGAATGCTACTGACTCTGTCATTATCAAGTTCCTTGAGACCAACATACTATCTAGATTTGGTTGTCCTAGAAAAATTATTACAGACAATGCTGCTGCCTTCAAATATAAAAGAATGGTTGACTTATGCTATAAATATCATATCACATTGGGTCATTCTACTACCTACTATCCCCAAGGAAATGGATTAGCTGAATGCTCCAACAAAAGCCTTGTCAATATTATTAAAAAATTGTTGGAGCAAAATCAGAAATCATGGCATAGCAAGCTTATTCATGCTTTATGGGCTGATAGATTAACCACTAAGAAGTCAATAAATATGTCCCCTTATCAGCTTTTGTATGGCATGGATGCAATCTTCCCAACCTCTCTAGGAGTTCCAGTCATGAAACTCCTCCAAGAAGTACAAACTGAAGAAAATGATATACAGAGAAGGATAAATCAGACCATTCATTTATAGCAGTCCAGAGAGGAAGTGTACAAAAGAACACAAATAGTCCAAGAAGGTATCAAGAAGTTATTTGACAAAAGGACTAAAGCAAATGATTTCCAAATTGGAAATATAGTTCTAAAATGGGATTCTAGGAGAGAGGGAAAAGGAAAACATGGAAAATTTGAGAATCTGTGGAAAGGGCCCTACATCATTCATTCTATCAGGGGTCATAATGCATTTTTTCTACAAGAACTGAATGGAGAAGATTTATTTGGAGGTCATGTCAATGGCAGGATACTTAGGCACTACTTCTGTCAAGAATCCTAAATTCAAAAGTTTTCATTCATTGTACATAACATAGTTGAAAAGAGATTATAGGAAAATACAAAAAACAATAAAAGAAAAGAAAAGAAAAAGAGGGTAGATTCAAAAGAGTTACAACCCCATAACCAAAAATTTGCTGAAAGTGTGCAAGTCCAAGTGCCACTGTTGATTAAAAAATGATATATTGTTCAGTCATCTAGCCTAATCATGGCTGAGCAAACTTTAAATTTATGTTGATAAGTTAGTAGAAGCACTGATTGATAAGATTATTTCATACTTGACTTATCAGTAGAATAGATTAGGATAGAAGAAGAAATGGTTCAAAAAAACTAAAAATATGAACCAAGAAAGGAAAAGGAAAATAGCTCGCAAAAAGATCAAAATTAGAGCTAAAAAGAGAAGAAGGATATTCATAATTTTCAGATATTAAGCCTTCACGATTTTGTACAAAATAATGATTATGTGCAGCTTGTACATAATGCCATAGCCTCCATAGCAAATCAAACTGTCTAATCCTGATTTGACTGTTTAAATTTCCTGTCTTAGAAATAGAGAATAAAATCTGTGAAACAACCTAATCTTGACAGATATATAGTTAGGTAGAGAAATAAAGAGTTCAACAGTTTAATCTGGGCTCTTGGAAGAAATAAGGATAGGATTAGATAGTTTATTTCTATTTTCAAAATAAAATGTCAAAGAGTTTGCTAGTTCAAATGTACTCAAAGAGGAAGAAAAAATGTTAGGACAAATAGGATTGGGTAGGTAGAAAGACTACGTGAAAATAATATACATTGCAGATTGTCAAAAGGTTGTCTTTTTCAGAAAAAGATCAGCAAGTAAAAAGAAGAAATCAACCCAATGGATAAGGCACTGGTCTGCTGAAACTCAAAGATTTATAAACTGAGGCTCTGGACACCTTGAAAAGATAGCTGCCCTCCCCAAGTGGAGCCACTGTTAATCATCAATAATTTTGATCCTATATAAAGATGACTAAGTTGACAATCCCAGATTTCTAGAAACAATATTTGAAGAAACATTGTGAGTTCTAGAAATCTCACTAACTTCATTATTCTAAACCTATTTTGTTTCACTATAAACTTCATTCAAAATCTCCCCAAGTCAACCTGTTGCTTCAAAAAGAAACTAATTTCATGCTATTTTCACCATTTTCACCTCCATCCCATTCCCCCCATTTTTCCATTTTTTACTCCTATTCTAAACAGTCCTTCTCCCTCTAGAAAAACCCATCTTCCCTTCATTAATTATTCATTTCATCTAAAAACCCTTTAAACCATTAAAAAATTCATTTATTTGGTTTAAATTTGTTTTTCCTTTGCCTTATCAAAACATTTAAAAAGGCTGAAAACACCCTGTTTTGGCCTAATCTGCCCCTTTTTGAAAAATTAGGCCTTAAGCCTTTTTTTGGCTTAGCCTTAGCCCCTTTTTCATCATATAGCCTGGTCCTGTGACCAGGTGCTAAGCCCCATCGGCTATCGCATATCACAGCCTCCCGATTTCTCTTTACCCCGCCGATGTCGCACCCCCGATAGACATTCCGTCGATGGAATCCTAACCGTCGTTCTGCTTCCATCTGACGGTTCACGCTCCATCAGCCATTGCAATATTCCATTCTGCCTTCCCTTCTCTTTGCAATGTGCATCATGCCGATATAATCCTAGTCGTTGATCCTTTTGGGATCCAACGGTCGTCACCATTCCTCCACTCCACCCACGGGCACTTCTCGGTCCACAAGTCAACCCTTTGGTGCCCCCGCAGTTGACCAGCTTGACTACGGGAGATCTTAGATCTACGGCTGAGATTTACTGTGGAGGCACTGTTACACTAAAAATTTTCACCTTGAAGTTTTGTTGTCTGTATGAGCTCAATATCACTCATACATTTCTCCCTTGCAATTCTAAACACATCAGTTCCTAATATCAAGACTTGAAAATAAGAGAAAAGCTCATAAAAGTCCTTAAAACACTTGTACCGCACTTTCTCTTAGCTTTACCTGTGGTACCGCACCTTTTGTAAAGGAAAACTGCGATACGTACCGTACTTTTTCTTCATTAAAAGTGCGGAGCCCTGTAAAAGGTAAAAAAGGTGCAAGTAAAATCTAGAAGCTCAATTTGAGTCATTTTTGGAAGCTTCTAGAAACATTCCTGCAGTGGAAAGTCCACTCTTTTCAGGTTCATGCATCTGATCCATTAAGGAGCTAACCCCTTGATGTAAGGAGCTAATCCCTTTGAAGGAGGATTCTATCCTTTCTTGTTTGGAGTTGTAACCTCCTCTCTTTCACTATAAAAAGAGGCATAGGGTAGCCTCAAATGGAGTTCAAGCTTTAGTATTATTTGAGGTGAAGTGCTGTTGGAACTTTGACCTTTTTAGCTGAGATTTTATGTGGGAAAGATTACATACCTGTATGTATCTCGGTTGGAAGAGTGCAAGGCTTGTCAGAGGAAACGAGATTCCTGCTTCAGACCCCAAGAAGACATGTACAACATCAAGGCAGACACGGTTGTAAGGTTTTTCTTACTATTCAAAGTTAATACAAATAACTCTGTTTTTCTCAATAAGCTGTCAATTGATTGGTTTATTTTATGGATTCCTTGATCACCATAATAGATATGATTTATGAATATACGCTATGCAGGTGCTATTTGATTTTTTTTTGTTTTTGATTGCAGATCTTCGAAGGCAACTCTTTCGGGCGATTGAAGGACGCCTACCCAGATCTGTATTTTTCTGTCAAAAAGCCTTGTTTATGAGTTTCTTTCAATAATTTTTCATCTCATCAATCTCCGTTAAGTTAATTGGGTGTTTTGAGTCTCTTTTTTGAGGAATTCTTAATTTTATTTCCTTTCGTCATTACTTGGAGATTTGTCTTAGTCTCTTAACAATTTTGCATCGGGGGGCTAAATTGTGTCTGAGTGTTAATCGCCTTTGAGTGTTTTTATTTTTTGATCTTTGGAATTCTCACCCGATTTTCTTTACTTACACTTGATTGGTTCTTAGATTACATTAGAATCATCTTGTGTTTGAAAATTCTCTTGCATAGATCACATTTACATAATTAGAATTCTCATTTTCAGAATATGAATGAAAAATGTGCATAGATTACATTTGCATAGTTTTCATGTGAATTGTGCGTAGATTACAACTGCATAGTTTACATTCTAAAAAATCAATTGTAGATTTGGTTTGCTTTCTTTAATTTGAATTTACATGTTCTTATGCTTGTTTTAAAAACACAAAAATAAAAAATTGTTTTGGAGTTGATTAGCATTATTTTTTCTTGATGAAATTAGTGCATTAGAGGATTTGTTATATTTTCTCTTATTGATTAATTTTTTGCATTGTTGGAAGTGAATGGAAACTCTCTCCCTACTTTAGTTAGGATTCATCGAATTGAAAATATTACATTATCATATTCGATTGCATTTAGTTTTGGGTCGGGTCATAACACCATTGGTTTCGTATGCATTTACCCTTTAAGTAATAACAGCCTAAATAACACAACGCTTAATTAAAATTCATCTAGTGATTTTTACATTTTTAGGGCTCTTTCCACCAACATAGCTCAGGATTAGTGCTTTGGAATAGGTTGTAGTTAACTTTCCAAAGAAACTAAAACAAACAAGTAGTCAATCTTGTGGTAGGAACATTCCAATTGTTGCATGTATGCTCTGGGAAGCTCCTCCTAAAGGAGTCAAGAACGAGATCATATCCGAACCAGTGAGGTAATCAATCCTTCCTCATTGGGAACGATAGAATATATACACGTATTAACAATGGTAAACCTCAAATTGACCATTGTCGAGGAGCTTGGGGTCACTTGTCGATAAACCTTGGATTATGTCAAGGATCCTTCAAGGTGATTGAGCTTTGTTACTCTACCCTTGCGTATGTGTCGGATCGTAGACTGTTCCCCCAGGTATATTTGTTTCTGTTGGTAAACTTAGTGGCCATAAAATTTAGGATTCTTTCCCAAGGTGATGGTGGAGGGAAGATCCCACTGTACCTGGAGCAGACGTCGGCTAGACTTACTTGGACTCTCCGGAGGGTTATCTTCACTCAAGATGGTATAGTGGAGAATCTTGCACTGGTCTATTTCATGAAGCAGGTTGTCAAGGTAACTGTTCCAACCGTCATTTCTGCATTAAAATTCTACGATTTTGGATTTCATCACCAACTAGTGTTTTTAGTGCAGGAATCTATTGTTTGTGTGTGGTTTGACTCCTAGATTTGATAGCAAGTGTTAATTTGTTTGTTTTTACTTTTAGAAACCATAGGTGTGAATTGTGAATTTTAATTGTTAGGGGTGAATTGTGAATTGTTAATTTTATTTTAAATTGTTAATAAAATTCACTGAAGTTGAATATAATGGCAATTGTTCTAGAATTTACCAACCAAGGAACCCCTCTTAACAAGAATCCTAGTACTTTTCCTTTCTTTGGAAATGTTGGTCCTCCTTATATGGCTACATTGTCATTACCTGGATTTACAATAGGTTTACCGATATGATTATTTTCAACTTCGTTGGCCACGAATACTCCAATTGTTCCACCTCAAACGGATGCTTGACCTCAACAGAGTTCACCATCTCAACATCACCAGCCTTCTGTTGACCCTTTACCTTCTTCCTCCAATATGTCTTCCTCCCTTTCTTCTGGTGACTAAGAAGAAGAAGAAAGGGAAGAAGAAGAAGAAGAAGAAGAAGCAAGATAAGAAAGAATTCAACCAACCAACCATGGCTGTAAATGTTAGTAGTGTTGAAGAAACCTCCAACATGCATTGTAAACCCAAATACCCTTGCAGGCTTTGTAAGGGTGACCACTTCCTTATCAATTTTCCTGGTATTCCAAAGGTCTTGTAAGTATGGTCAGAAAAATCCCATCAACTTACTGTTGATCCATCAACCAGTGAATTGTCAGGTTCCTGGGAAAAAGGGTAAAGTTAGGTTTCCTTGTAGGTTATACAAAGGGAGTCATCAAACTCACATTTGCCCTCACATGGATGAAGCCTCAAAATTTTTGGAAAACCTTACTGTTCCACAGCAAGAACTTCCAAGTGGTTACTGTTAAATTTCTCCCAACATACCATCAACTGACGGAGTGATTGATCTAATTCCAAGTATAGTCAATCCCATTCTTCCATTGGAGAGTGAAACTCGTATCACTCAGGTTGATGATCCATTAGTTGATCAAGTGGTCGATTCGATTTCACATTCGGTCGATCCCATTCTCCCTGTAGAGAGTGAACTTCATACTGCTCAAGTTATTCATGTTACATCAGATTCTTCTACACCAGGGGGCATTTCACCTGTTTCTACAGAACCCCCTCCAAGTATTGAGGTATTTTCCTTTGATTGGAATAGACTGACAGAACCTTGTCTTCCTTCCTCCATTCCTTTCCAAATCATTATGAAGGCTGGTGGTATGAACATACGCCGCACACATGTAGATGAAGGTGCTTCTGTTAGCATTTTATCCTCAATGGCTTGGAAAGCTTTGGGTTCCCCTCAGCTTGTGCCTGTTACGCAGAATCTGAAAGCTTTTAACAGAACCATTAGTGAACCTTTAAGGATATTTCCTAAGTTTTCTATTACTTTAGAAGGTAAAACTATCTGTATTGATCTTATGGTAGTTCAAGGCCCATTGGATTTCAATTTACTCCTTGGGCAAGACTATGTCTATGCAATGAAATCTGTCGTATCGACACTCTTTCGCGTGATGTCTTTCCCTCACAATGGAAACATTGTGATTATTGACCAACTTTAATTCCTTAGTCTTGATTTGACTACCAATAAACTGACACCCCTAAAATTTCCTTCTACTAAAGTGGTATCTACCCCGCCACAGGTTAATTATGTGGCAACCAGTCCCATGTTTTCAGTTACAGATGCAAGCGAGCCTCTCATTGTTTGCTCGTCTTCCTTTGACTTAGATTTGGTAATTGACATGGAAAAGTCTATGGGATTATTTGAATGCGATGTTCTTATCCCTTTTGAATCCCTTGACATGTGTTCCTTCCAGAGAATTGTTCTTCCATCTGATGAATACCTTTTGGAAGCCATGATCAAGGATTGTCCCTTGACATGTCTTTCTTCCAGTTGGAAGGCATGACAAGTTACGAGAGAAAAGTTCCTTTTACTGTGTCAACCTCATTAAAAAATGAATCAGTGGGTAGTGAAAAGAGTTCCTTTTACTTTGTCAACCTCGTTAAAAAATGAATCAGTGAGCCATGAGGATATTTTCTTTTACTGTGTCAACCTCATTAAAAAATGAAACATGTAGGTGAGGATAGTTCCTTTTACTGTGTAAACCTCATTAAAAAATGAATCAGTTAGTCGAGAGCATAGTTCCTTTTCTTGTGTCAAGCTCGTTAAAAAAATGAAACAAGCTTCCAAGAGGAAAGTTCTTTTCCTGTCTCAACCTCATTAAAAAATGAAACAGATTCTTACGAGGATAGTTTCTTTTACTGTGTCAACCTAGTTAAAAAATGAAAAATGTAGGTGAGGATAGTTCCTGTTACTGTGTCAACCTCGTTAAAAAATGAAACATGTAGGTGAGGATAGTTCCTGTTACTGTGTCAACCTCGTTAAAAAATGAAACACGTTGCCATGAGCATAGTTCTTTTCCTGTGTCAAGCTCGTTAAAAAATGAAACAAATCCTCCCCTAATTGAGTCGAGTCCTTGACTATATCTCATAAATGTTAAGTCATATATTTAGGTTATTTATTTCATTTTTTGCATATTTTTCTTATAGTTTTAGGTCAGGTCTTCCATATGATCTCGTAAATGAACCTTCATTCCATCCAGCTATTAATTACTAGTAGTCTATTTAGTTGAATGAAATGAAGCTGGGGGGGCATGCGCTCTAGCAGTTACGCTTGGGGGCCATTAAAAACTTATCTCAAGCATGATTTTTCCTTTGTTTCAAGCTTGCGTAAAAATGAAACAAACCAATCTCAAGCACAATTTTCTCTATTTCAAGCTTGTGTAAAAATGAAACACAACACTTTTTAGCATAGTTTTTCCTATGTTTCAAGCTTGTGTAAAAATGAAACAAACCCTTTTAAGCATAGTTTTTCCTATGTTTCACGCTTGTGTAAAAATGAAACAAACCCTTTTTCAAGCATAATTTTTCCTATGTTTCAAACTTGTATAAAAATTAAACCTATCTTGAGTCGATTTCGGTTATTATTTTCAAGACTCGTTAACCTCATGAAAATCCCGAGATTATTTTGCTATCTTTCATTCTCGTAAAACCCATGAAAATGCCGAGTTCTTTCCATCTTTTCCTTCTCGTAAATTAAATTGAAAGTCGGCCATATGAGTACATTTTTATCACTTTTTTGAACTCGTTAAAATTTACAAAAAAAGTGAAACTACTGAGTACAATTTTTATCACTTTTTTGAACTCATTAAAACTTACGAAAAAGCGAAAATGCTGAGTACACTTTTATCACTTTTTCGAGCTCTTGAAAATTACGAAAAAGTGAAACCTTGGAGTCCTCTTTTAAAGACCTTTTCAGACTATCTAAAAATGCAAATATTTCCGACTACTTGACTATTCGAACTCGTTAAAGGAAATGAACTGTCGTCCCTTCAGTATAAGTTTACCCCTTTTCTGGACTGAAATGGACTATTTATGAAAAATGTATATGTTGACTAATCATGTTCAACAGAGTTCTCTCTTGCATTATTTTATCCTTTTTCAGGCCTTAGAAACTAAATTTATGAAAAAGTACACCCCTGGAGTTTTCTTAAGTTTTTTCTTCTGACTCCCTAAAAATGAAAAACACCGAGTTTCTCATATACTAGACTTGTTAAAATTTAACAGTAAAGGACCTGTCAATTTCAAACAAGAACGGACCACTCCTTCTTAGGGTTCAATTTTAAACTAAGTTGGACTCATCCGAAGGATGAGCTTATAAACAAGCAAATGTTATCCTCCTCAAGCTTGTCAAAAAATAAAGAGGTACTTGCCAGAAATGGTGGGGGAAAAGAGAGAAAATAGATTCATTTGTTACAATTTGATTTGTAAAAGCATTAAACCACTCTTGAACATGACACCTTTTGTCACACTTCTACCTGGGTTGGAAAATCCTTTGCCTATCAGTTAATCAAACCAGTTGAAGGTCTTCAGCCAGTTTCTGGGTATTAGCTTAGGGCAACTGTCACCAAACCATCTGTAGTGTCATTATGTGTTCAAGAAGACAGTAAAAAAAACCATTCATCTGCAAAAATTTGTCTCCATTTGCGTTGACCATCCTTGAGTCAGTCCTTCATTTCTTCAAAACTTAATCTATGGTTTCGTGTCATGAACTTGCTTACGACGGATCACTTTCTATCGACGACAACTCATCATCTAGGAAGTTGATCTAGAATCCGTCAATACCTTGAAATCCGCATGCCTTAATGGCAGGTTGCTCGCCTTCGATGACAGGTTATGTTAGGGTCCCTTGATTTGGATGATTGGCAAGCCAAATGACAGTGTAACATCAAACCAAGCTTTGGAGCCCAAGGACCTAGCCTTCTTGGACTCAGAGAGGGCTCTCTCTATATGTGTAAGGGATGTTTGTGTGTTTGCTTATTGTGTTCTGATTTTAGGCTAGTTATGAAGTATGTTTTTGGTTTTTTAAGTCGTGAGGGATGAAACTGATCAAAGATATAAAATAGATAACAAGATGTTAGATTAACTGGGCTATGAGGTCAAAAGGCCAAGAAAGCTATTAGATGATGATACAAGGCTGTTGAAGGGCCGATTTGATTCAAGGTATAAAGGATCTTTGGGAAAAATGGAGTAAATGGACATCAAGTTTGTGAAAGACGAAGGATTTCAAACATAACTAGTTTGATAGCAAACATAAACATGGTAGGTAAAACCATTAATCATGAAAAATATAACTATAAGCTAATTAATACATAGAAATAAACATTCCAGCCATGCATAGAAGTATAAGACCCTCTAACTTTGGGAAATGGCTTTCAGACTTTGGGGAAAACACTTAAGGAAGACAAACAACTCAAAACACTATGCCGGAATGCCTAAACACAGTACTTCAAGTTATTGGGCACTTTGAACAACAAGATTTGCATAGTTTTAGGCAAAGGGCTAGATCGAAACTAGGCCTCCTTGGTTCAAACAAAATGATAATCTAGTCAATCAAAGAGAAATTTCATGAATGGAACTATAGCTAGCCATAGGTAAGCAGGGTGTATCGTAAGTCCTTCTTAGCATGTATAAAACCATGAATGAAACAAGCAACAAAATCCTAAATATTTAAAGAGCAGTCAAGAATTCTTTAATGTTACTTAAGAAGAAGAAAACAAAGAAGCTATGAAGAAACAGGAAATTTGAGGTGCCTCCATGGGCATGTCTCAAATTTTTTCTCTACTGATCTATAGCAAGCAAGAAACATGTATTCATGAATGAAAACTAGAAGACAACAACAAAGCAAGAGACACTATACCATTCTACCAAGTCATGGAATCCATCAACAATCCTTCATCATTCATCCAAGAAAATCCAAGAGGCAATCCAAAAGCATAACACAAGTATTTTCTTCCAAAGCTTATATGACCATATATTGCTTCTCTTCTCAATTTCAGTCTTCTTTTACAATGCAAGCCTTTTGAATATATAGGCTCAAGTGAGGAAAACCTCATGGTTAAACTTGCTCTCCCATTGGCCTAATCAAAATATCTAATATTGTCCTTGAGGCTTTGCAAAGCCCAAGGCACAAAATATCTCATAAAATATCTAGAAAATGCTAAAAAAGGAAAAATAATTGACTTTGTATCATTTTCCATGTGCAAAAATAGCTAAATGCACATTTGGAAAAAGCAGATTTTAGAGGTCCAAAAATTACAAAAATATTCAAAATTTATATCAGCAAAAGGTCCCCTGACTTTCCGGAAACATTTGGCAGCCTTCCCAATGTCCAAATGAGGCTCATGATAGCTCGTTGGAAAGCTACGAGTGTCTAGTTTCCGGAAAAACTAAAACTTTCCCAATCTGATGCCTGGAAGTCCTCCAAAACTAGACCTGTGTGTAAAAAACCATAATTTAAACCTTGCTGATAGACGGGGCAGAATGTTGAAAAAGTGAGCGTTTTTCGCCATTTTGGGGAAGAAAATGATCTTCAAATGTTCTAAAAATCGCTGAGTATGTGCCCCTAAAATTATTGCATCCAATGATACCATTCTCATCCCATGACGATCTCCCAAACTGAAATGGTGAAGCCCCTGAGTTTTGGCCAAAAACCCAAAAATGTCAAAAAACAAGATTGTGCCAAAATTTGCTCAATTTTGGTGATCAAGTCCCTCAAGACATTTTAGAAACATTTCTAGAAGCTCGGACCAAATTCTAAGCCTAGAGGTGTCTTTCTCCCTTTTTCTCACCGGGCGCTCTCTTTGGGCAGTTTTGAGCCTTTCTTGGTTTTCTTCTTTGTTGTTTGGCATTCTAGCTTTGGTGAAGAAGTCATGGCCCCTTTTCCTGTCCTTGTTCATCACTGTTATGCTGCTCTTGATGCTCTATCTCACTTTCACTGTCAATCACTGTTTGATCAAGGTAGAAATGGTGTGTGAAATGCCCTCCTTGGGTAGAAGATCCCTTCTCCTTCCAAACCCTGCCTTTCCTTTGTATGCCAATAAACAGTTTCAGGAATAAGCACACAGTCCACAAAGTCAAAAGGTTTTTTGAGTTTAGGATAAGGTCACCCAGATCTCTGTGTATTTTGGTGTGAGAACATACAGCTTTGTAGCAGACAAACACAAGACAAGACTCCTCCCAATCAAAAACAACCTTCTTATGTTTGCTATTTCTTACACAATTTTGCAAAAAACACCTTTGAATTGAAATGGAAACTCCTCTCACTTGTTTCATGGATAACAAGGTAGCATTGATTTTGCTCTTCACCTCATAGAGACCTTTGACAGTGACAAAGTAATATATGCATGATTTACCATTGTTGAAATTAGGATCACTGTTTTATTTATCAAATAATGAGTTTCTGCATTTTAAACAGTGCCTCCACCTATTGTTTTGAGGGCATTTTATTGGGCTTTAAGCGTCAATAAGAACATACCCCTTTTACTATGCTTACTATTGAAAAATATATAGCCACTGTAATTTCAAGTTTTTAAACATAAAAAACAACTCTCCTTTCCACTACTTCTTCACTGTATATGCTGACAGGGGTTATGGCTTTTTCTCGGTCTTTGAGGGCAGCTCTAGGTTCTTTGGAACCAATGAATCACTCCTACTACTCTCCCACTGTGATAGATTGTGTCAAATGACTTTTAACAAACCATTTTTAAATTCCTACCGAGACCTTCATCCTTTCACTAACATTCAGTCTTTTGAAAACACACAGCATTTACCACCTTTTAGAACTGTGAAAACATCAAGGAAGTAATTTGAATACCTCAATACCTTGATGGCATCTTTGGCTGGGAGTTTGAGCGGCTTTGAAAGAAATGTAGAGGTGTTTTGATGGCTTACACCCTGCGCGGCAAGTTTAGGATGGAGAGCGCCGTGCAAAATACCGTCGGGTCACTTTGTCGGGCCAACGTGACCCACGGCTACAGGAGCGCCGTGCGCCGCTACAGGAGCATTGCGCGCCTTTGTTTCCCTTTGTAATTTCTGTGTACAGGAGCGTCGTGCGGTTGCACAGGAGCGCCGCACGGTTTAAACACCTTTAAAACTCTGAAAGCCAGTTCAAAATCTCTTTCTCTGGCCTTTTGAATCTTCAAAGGGATGTTTTTCTTGGGCTTGGGTGTTTACACGATGAATTTGCAACGGTCTCTTGTCTTTTGAAATGCAACAAATCGAAAAACCCCTTCATTTTGACTTGTGATGGTCTTTCGAAATTTTTTCTCTTTGAAACAATGCTTAGGCTCATTTTTTGAAACCTAAATGATCTTAACTTTTGCTGAGGGGGGCCCATCTTTAGAATCTCATTGATAAGGTCTGTGCATGCTGTCTTGACAGTTGTAAATAGCTATAAACTTATTCCAAAGATTCAACTCTGTTTTTTATGTTTGCATATTTGAAGAAGTGATTACTGCCACTGCTGATCTTTTGGCAACATTTAACATAGAAAATCCATTCCAAACACATCAAAGAGTAGTGAAACCTTCTTTGTCATTTCCAAGGAGATGACCTGTCTTTTTCAAATTGGTTGATAGCTTTCTACTTCCAGGTGTTTCATAAGCTCCTCCTCTGACTGTAGGTGCAATAATTTAGCTGCATTTATTCATGCTCACCTTTCTCTGTTCATTTTAAAAGGAACTCTTTCAAACCTCTTGGAATGCAACAATGAGGTGTTTTTTTGACCTCTTTATAAGGAAGATGTCTTCATTTGTAACAATGGCTAGCATTACTGGCCTAAAATGTTGTTCCTGAATTTTGAAACTCATGCCATAGTCCCTTTTATATTTTCATGAGCTGGTATGTTCAGTTGTACTGCCATTTTGGGAGGGTTAAACTCAAAATACCTTCCGTCCACCATGATGAGTCATTTTACTTCGGAAAACCTAAACTGCTATATCACTGTAACCAAATTTGGTCCTTACATTTAGTGAAAAGCTTGAAGACAGATTTTGTTTATTTGCCCTCTGCTTATAAATGAAGGAGGCGCTCTTAACCCTCTGCTTATGAAATGAAGGAGGTTTTTCAATCTTCCAACCCTCTGCTTATAAATGAAGGAGGTTTTTTAGTCTTCCAATCCTCTGCCTATAGATGAAGGAGGTTCTTAGCCATGGCATATCATCAGCCCCTTAACAGTGTTGCTTTTTCTTCTGCTTTCCTTTCAGGCTGTGAATGAGGTCGCAAGAGTTTGATGAATAACTCTTTGCCCTGTAGATGCATCTCAGGCTCAGGATCACATTGAGAAGTAGCTTTCTTCTTATGTGGATTCAATAATTGTCTTCTAAGATGCTGATATGTTTTTATCCTTGAAAGATCCATAAAACACTGTAAAACACCTAAAATCAGCTTGAGAATATGGTCTGTGTATCGCTGAGACTTAAGGGTGTATAAGTGGCGCGACTTAGGGCTGTGACTGATTTCATTAGCAGAGTGGAAGGTCTATTATGACTGGTCTATAGCAGATGAAGGCTTTTTGGCTATTGGACAGTTCGCCAAAGGAGAAATGTCTTAAAGCGCCACTTCCTAACTTAGGGGGGGCTGTTTGAATAGATTTGGATTATCGCTTTTAGAGCTGATGGGAGAACTAGTATGGCTAAGGCTAGGTAGGATTAGATAATGAGGTTTCATCTTGACATGGGCGGACTAAAAGGTAAGAAGGCAAAAAAAATTTCATGTGGGTTTTCTAGATGACAAATTGACATATGGAGATCAGCTTCTAGAAAAACCAGCTAGGAATTTTAGTCATCAACAACAGGTGAAAAATATTGATGACTAACAGTGGCTCCATTTGGGGAGGGCAGCTCCTTTTCAGGAGGTGTCCAGAATTCATATCTTTGGCTTATGAAGACCAGTGCCTTATCCATTGGGGAAAATTTTCACTCTTCTTTGATGCTACTTCTGAAAAGAGATAGCATGATTAGCATCAATGATATTTCTACCTACCCCACTACCTTTCCTAACATTTTTTCTTCTCTTAGGTGCATTTGAACTAGCAGCCTTTTGACAATGCATATTTTTCTTTTTGCAAAATGAACCTATCTAACTCTACTCTTATATCTGCCGGGAGTTCATATTAAACTGATGAACTCCTTCATTACTCTACCTACGCTGGATCAACCGTCAATATTAAGCTGTTTGACAGGATTTTGTTCTCTAATCTAAAACATGAAATTTAAAAGATGAATCAAATCAGGATTAGGCAGTCTCATTTGTCATGTATTTGCAGCATGAAAGAAAAGCATCCCACATATATTATTCTGCAAAAGGGAAATCTAGATAAAACAGGGCTAAGGTGTATAGTGTGTTTTCCATCCCTTGTTTCTCTCTTTGGTTCTGTTTTGGATGTGTGGAACCAATATCTTTTCCTAATCTACTCTTTGTGATAAGTCAATCTTACACAATGTTGACCATCTTTTTCACTCACTAACTTATCGGCAAATAAATTTAAACATGTTCAGCTATGATTAGGCTAGATAGCTGAACAAGACATTGAAGTACTAGTAACGGCATTTAGACTTGCTCGCTTTCCGAAGGACTATTTTTTGGAACATGGGGCTTTACCATTGCTTTTTAGAAACTGCCCTCTTTTCTACTTTTTACTGTTTTTGTATTTTCTGCTTTTTCACTTTTTCTTCAAAAAATATAAAACTGGAAAGATGCTCGTAAGGCTGAGATTTAACTATCTACCTATCCTAGCCTAAACTATACTCATCATACACATTTGGTGAACTCTTCTTTCCAATGTAACCAGTCAAGTAGACGATTACATGGGTGATTCTGGTTTAGTTCTTTCATGATGCAGAAATAATGAAAATGCCACTCCCATTTGGTTTGTTTCTGGACAGTAGTGCTTAAGTTTTTTCTCATTCTTGGAAGCAACTTGTTCATGATATAACCCACTACTCTTTCAGAATTCTAAAGGAAAACAACAAATGGATCTTGGAATATTACCTGATCTAGAGGATTTGAGATATGGGCTTCATTCAGGACTACTATTTCTTCCATTTGGCTATATCTAGGACTCTCCTGGAAAAACAACTCTTCCTCTTGCTCATGATCACTTGAACTGTCAGTCATCATATATTGCAGTGTAGTTTTCTTTCCAAGCTGATGTGTTTTGATAGGGCGGGCTAAAAACTGTGTGAAGGTCATTAGGATGATGGGCAGGGATACACCTTGACAGTAAATTATCTTGACAGGATAGTGTGACAACTCCCATGTGTTTATCAACCTTTATTTCTTCATTTGCAATTTGTAACTCAATGGAACTTGGTGGCTGCAAATTTGGAGTAAAGGAATATTCCATTTCTAAAATGATTTCCTCAACCATTTCATGAAAAGGTTTCTCATTTACAGCATGCTCGAGAATTTCATCATCCTCCTCAACCTCATCATCAAAGCTGAAAAAACGCTAATTTCCAATTATGTGAACGTTATTTCTGATGGAATGAAGTGAAATAGAGCAAAGAGTCCGAGACTCTTCACTTACTTTTGAACTCTCAAGGCTCTTCTCATCAGTGTCATAGATGACCTGTAATGGCTGCTCACTTTTCTCAAGTTTATGAAACTGAGCTTTCTCCTGAAAATAAAAAACCGAGTCTTCTGCAAAGTTAGCTTCTATTTTGAAATCATAATCATCAACATATTGATCAAACATTGGAGAATCATTAACATAAGTAATGTCACCAGCCATGTATATTGGACTATCATATTGCTTTTCTTCAACTTGATTTACAAATCTATTTTCTGATTTATGATATGCAGGATTAACAGGAGAAAGATCAGAGAAATTTTGGTTATATGAAGTTTCAGAGGCTGTCTGTATGTTTATAATTTGATCTATTTCCTCTTTAGTTAAAGGAGAAGGTATTTTCTGTTTTCTTTGAAGTGGGCAACAATTTCTTTCCATTTTTTGTGGAAGTTGATCTTGTGGCTGAATGTCTTCTTGCATTTTGCAGGGAAGGGCAGATAGACTGTTATTGGTTTCAACCTTTTCAAAGAGCTCTTGTGGATCCTCTCTTATTTCTTGATGGATTTCATCTAGGATCAACTCTTCTTGGTCATCTTGATGGTTAGCTTGGGTAAGAAAATTATGGACCTCCTCTAAAAATCCCTCAGGATGCCAATTTCCTAAGTTTTCTTCAATGCTTACAAGGTGTTGTATGAGGTTTTCAAAGTGATCACAACAATTTTCAGCCAATGATAGAGATGGACAATGTCCTATATAGCGTTTACAAAATACTTTGTGGAAATCCTTCAAAGAAAACAAGGTGCGAGGCTCTAGGTTTTCATACCATTCTCTCGCCTTTTCTTGTAATGTACCCATGAACATTTTCATGAGGCAGTCCTCATGCCATTCAACCTTTAACTTCCATACATGTATATGAAATTTGATGAGGTGTAAAAATGGGTCGTCAATATTTTCATTTCGAAAGAGAGGTAGTTTTACGAACCAATTTACATCTGTAGGCATTTTGTGTGGGAAACCAGGGATATGTTCTCTGCTCATCGGAGCATATCTCCTTTGTGTCCTTAGATGGAGGAATTGAACCATGCTGTCCTCCATCAGCATGATTGGGATTAATTAATGCATTCCTAGGAGACTTTATAAGGACTAATGGGGAAAAAGGCCTACTGGATGCTAGTGGAGTCACCAGGTGGAACTTGATTGTTTTGAAAAGATGTAGCTATGATCCACCACCAGTAACTAAGGAAAAATCCAAACTGGGAATTGTTTTGGGGTTTTTCTGAGTTTTATGTGCAGTCTATGGTTTAAAGTATTCTAAATTTGTTTCGACACTTTTCTAGGGTGGTAAGAACAAAAAGAGTTTACTCAAAATGATTTTATGGACTGCTTGCTTGTTTAAGTACCTAAAGGAACAAAAAGTTTACAAGAGTTTGCTAGACTGTCATGTAATCAGTGTCCTACCATCTCTCGCTATGCTAGTGAGCGACGGGATAGGTTGATCAGATAGTAACCTAGAGTTTGGTAAAATAGTAAGGCCTACTGGAGGCTAGTGGAGTCGCCAAGTGGAACTTGGTTGTTTTGAGATGTATGGGTATGGTCCACCACCAATATTGACAAAAACCAATCTAAAGGAGTGTTTTGGGGTTTTTTGAGTTTTTATGTGCCTACGAGGTTTGGAAGAGTTTCCTATGACTGACTCATCATTTCGCTAAGATGGTGAAGGAGCTATTTTCTACTCTTCAAACAACACTTTAAGTTTTCTAAGTTTGAATGAGACTTCGAGAGTTACTAAGGAGTACTTAGATTGTCACTAACTCAGAGTCCCACCGTGATCGTCATTATGTTAGTGAGCGGTGGGATAAGTCAATCAGATAGTATTCTCAAAAAGTCTCTTAATGTCTAGGGAATCTAAGTTTTTTATTACTCAGAGTCCCACTGTGATCGCCATTATGTTAGGGTCCCGTGATTTGGCTGATTGGCAAGCCAAATGACAGTGTAACATCAAACCAAGATTTGGAGCCCAAGGACCTAGCCTTCCTGGACTTAGAGAGGGCTCTCTCTATATGTGTAAGGGATGTCTGTGTGTTTTCTTATTGTGTTCTGATTTTAGGCTACTTATGAAGTATGTTTTTGGTTTTTTAAGTCGTGAGGGATGAAACTGATCAAAGATATAAAATAGATAACAAGATGTTAGATTAACTGGGCTATGGGGTCAAAAGGTCAAGAAAGCTATTAGATGACGATACAAGGCTGTTGAAGGGCTGATTTGATTCAAGGTAGAAAGGATCTTTGGGAAAAATGGAGTAAATGGGCATCAAGTTTGTGAAAGACGAAGGATTTCAAGCATAACTAGTTTGATAGCAGACATAAACATGGTAGGGCAAACCATTAATCATGAAAAATGTAACTATAAGCTAATTAATACATAGAAATAAACATTCAAGCCATGTATAGAAGTATAAGACCCTCTAACTTTGGGAAATGGCTTTCAGACTTTGGGGAAAACACCTAAGGAAGACAAACAACTCAAAACACTATGCTAAAACGCCTAAACACAGTACTTCAAGTTATTGGGCACTTTGAACAACAAGATTTGCATAGTTTTAGGAAAAGGGCTAGATCGAAACTAGGCCTCCTTGGTTCAAACAAAATGATAATCTAATCAGTCAAAGAGAAATTTCATGGATGGAACTATAGCTAGCCATAGGTAAGCAGGGCGTACCGTAAGTCCTTATTAGCATGTATAAAACCATGAATGAAACAAGCAACAAAATCCTAAATATTTAAAGAACAGTCAATAATTCTTTAATGTTACTTAGGAAGAAGAAAACAAAGAAGCTATGAAGAAACAGGAAATTTGAGGTGCCTCCATGGGAATGTCTCAAATTTTTTCTCTACTAATCTATAGCAAGCAAAAAACATGTATTCATGAATGAAAACTAGAAGACAACAACAAAGCAAGAGACACTATACCATTCTACCAAGTCATGGAATCCATCAACAATCCTTCATCATTCATCCAAGAACATCCAAGAGGCAATCCAAAAGCATAACACAAGTATTTTCTTCCAAAGCTTATATGACCATATATTGCTTCTCTTCTCAATTTCAGCCTTCTTTTACAATGCAAGCCTTTGGAATATATAGGCTCAAGTGAGGAAAACCTCATGGTTCAACTTGCTCTCCCATTGGCCTAATCAAAATATATAATATTGTCCTTGAGGCTTTGCAAAGCCCAAGGCACAAAATATCTCATAAAATATCTAGAAAATGCTAAAAAAGGAAAAATAATTGACTTTTCATCATTTTCCATGTGCAAAAATA
Source organism: Pinus albicaulis (assembly GCA_034641835.2). Classification (NCBI taxonomy): domain Eukaryota; kingdom Viridiplantae; phylum Streptophyta; class Pinopsida; order Pinales; family Pinaceae; genus Pinus; species Pinus albicaulis. Next base: position 7,550,644 of record CM076578.1, read on the forward strand.
GCTAAACTCACATTTGGAAAAAGCGGATTTTAGAGGTTCAAAAATTACAAAAATATTCAAAATTTATATCAGCAAAAGGTCCCCTGACTTGCCGGAAACATTTGGCAGCCTTCCTGATGTCAAAATGAGGCTCATGATAGCTCGTTGGAAATCTCTAAGTGTCTAATTTCCATATCAATTGAAACTTTCCCAATCTGATGCATGGAAGTCCTCCAAAACTGGACCTGTGTGTAAAAAACCAGAATTTAAACCTTGCTGATAGACGGGGCAGAATGTTGAAAAAGTGAGTGTTTTTCGCCATTTTGGGGAAGAAAATGATCTTTGAATATTCTAAAAATTTCTGAGTATGTGCCCTTGAAATTATGGCGTCCAATGATACCATTCTCATCCGATGACGATCTCCCAAACTGAAATGGCGAAGCCCCTGAGTTTTGGCCAAAAACCCAAAAATGTCAAAAAACAAGATTGTGCCAAAATTTGCTCAATTTTGGTGATCAAGTCCCTCAAGGCCTTTTAGAAAAATTTCTATAATATCGGGCCAAAATTCTAAGCCTAGAGGTGTCTTTCTCCCTTTTTCTCACTAGGCGCCCTCTTTGGGCAGTTTTGAGCCTTTCTTGGTTTTCTTCTTTGTTGTTTGGAATTCTAGCTTTGGTGAAGAAGTCATGGCCCCTTTTCCTGTCCTTGTTCATCACTGTTATGCTGCTCTTGATGCTCTGTATCACTTTCACTATCAATCACTGTTTGATCAAGGTAGAAATGGTTCTCAAAGTGTTGTGTGAAATGCCCTCCTTGGGTAGAAGATCCCAGCTCCTTCCAAACCCTGCCTTTCCTTTGTATGCCAATAAACAGTTTCGGGAATAAGCACATAGTCCACAAACTCAAAAGGTTTTCTGAGTTTAGGATAAGGTCACCTAGATCTCTGTGTATTTTGGTGTGAGAACATACAACTTTGTAGCAGACAAACATAAGACAAGACTCGTCCCAATCAAAAACAACCTCCTTGTGTTTGCTATTTCTTACAAAAATTTTCCAAAAACACCTTTGAATTGAAATGGAAAATCCTCTCACTTGTTTCATGGATAACAAGGTAGCATTGATTTTGCTCTTCACCTTATAGAGACCTTTGACAGTGACAAAGTAATATATGCATGATTTACCGTTGTTGAAATTAGGATCACTGTTTTATTTATCAAATACTGAGTTTCTGCATTTTAAACAGTGCCTCCACCTATTGTTTTGAGGGAATTTTATTGGGCTTTAAGCATCAATAATAACATACCCCTTTTACTACGCTTACTATTGAAAAATATATAGCCACTGTAATTTCAAGTTTTTAAACATAAAAACAACTCTCCTTTCCATTGCTTCTTCACTGTATATGCTGACAGGGGTTATGGCTTTTTCTCGGTCTTTTGGGGCAGCTCTAGGTTCTTTGGAACCAGTGAATCACTCCTACTACTCTCCCACTATGATAGATTGTGTCAAATTACTTTTAACAAACCATTTTGAAATTCCTACCGAGACCTTCATCCTTTCACTAACATTCAGTCTTTTGAAAACACATAGCATTTACCACTTTTTAGAACTGTGAAAACATAAAGGAAGTACTTTGAACACCTCAATACCTTGATGGCAACTTTGGCTGGGAGTTTGAGCAGCTTTGAAAGCAATGTAGAGGTGTTTTGATGGCTTACACCTCGAGCGGCGCGTTTAGGATGGAGAGCGCCGCGCAAAAAGACCGTCGGGTCACTTTGTCGGGCCGAAGTGACCCACAGCTACAGGACCGCCGCATGCCACTACAGGAGCGTCGCGCGCCTTTTTTTCGCTTTGTAATTTCTACGCATAGGAGCGCCGCGCGGTTGCACAGGAGTGCCGCGCGGTTCAAACACCTTTAAAACTCTGAAAACTGGTTCAAAATCTCTTTCTCTAGCCTTGTGAATCTTCAAAGGGATGTTTTGCTCAGGCTTGTGTGTTTACACGATGAATTTGCAACGGTCTCTTGTATTTTGAAATGCAACAAATCTAAAAACCCCTTGATTTTGACTTGTGATGGTCTTTCGAAAGTTTTGCTCTTTGAAATAATGCTTAGGCTCACTTTTTGAAACCTAAATGATCTTAACTTTTGCTGAGGGGGGCCCATCTTTAGAATCTCATTGATAAGGTCTGTGGATGTTGTCTTGATAGTTGTAAATAGCTATAAACTTATTCCAAAGATTCAACTCTGTTTTTTATGTTTGCATATTTGAAGAAGTGACTACTGCCACTGCTGATCTTTTGGCAGCATTTAACATAGAAAATCGATTCCAAACACATCAAAGAGCAGTGAAACCTTCTTTTTCATTTGCAAGGAGATGACCTGTCTTTTTCAACTTGGTTGATAGCTTTCTACTTCCAGGTGTTTCATAAGCTCCTCCTCTGACTGTAGGTGCCATAATTTAGCTGCATTTATTCATGCTCACCTTTCTCTGTTCATTTTAAAAGGAACTCTTTCAGACCTCTTGGAATGCAACAGTGAGGTGTTTTTTTGAACTCTTTATAAGGAAGATGTCTTCATTTGTAACAGTGGCTAGCATTACTGGCCTAAAATGTTGTTACTGAATTTTAAAACTCATGCCATAGTCCCTTTTATATTTTCATGAGCTGGTATGTTCAGTTGTACTGCCCTTTTGGGAGGGTTAAACTAAAAATACCTTCTATCCACCATGATGAGTCATTTTACTTCGGAAAACCTAAGCTGCTATATCACTGTAACCAAAGTTGGTCCTTACATTTAGTGAAAAGCTTGAAGACAGATTTTGTCTATTTTCCCTCTGCTTATAAATGAAGGAGGTGCTCTTAACCCTCTGCTTATGAAATGAAGGAGGTTTTTTAGTCTTCCAACCCTCTGCTTATAGATGAAGGAGGTTTTTCAATATTCCAACCCTCTGCTTGTAGATGAAGGAGGTTCTTAGCCATGGCATATCATCAGCCCCTTGACAATGTTGCTTTTTCTTCTACTGTCCTTTCAGGCTGTGAATGAGGTCGCAAGAGTTTGATGAATAACTCTTTGCCCTGTAGATGCATCTCGGGCTCAAGATCACATTGAGAAGTAGCTTTCTTCTTATGTGGAGTCAATAATTGTATTCTAAGATGCTGATATGTTTTTATCCTTGAAACATCCATAAAACACTGTAAAACACCTAAAATCAGCTTGAGAATATGGTCTGTGTATCGCTGAGACTTAAGGGTGTATAAGTGGCGCGACTTAGGGCTGTGACTGACTTCATTAGCAGAGTGGGAGGTCTGTTATGACTGGTCTATAGCAGATGAAGGCTTTTTGGCTATTGGACAGTTCGCCAAAGGAGAAATGTCTTAAAGCGCCACTTCCTAACTTAGGTGGGACTATTTGAATAGATTTGGATTATTGCTTTTAGAGCTTATGGGAAAACTAGTATGGCTGAGGCTAGGTAGGATTAGATAATGAGGTTTCATCTTGACATGGGCGGACAGAAAGTTAAGAAGGAAAAAAAATTTTCATGTGGGTTTTCTAGATGACAAATTGACATATGAAGATCAGCTTCTAGAAAACTCAGCTAGGAATTTTAGTCATCAACAACAGGTGAAAAATATTGATGACTAACAGGTTACATCATTGACCTTCGATCGAACAATTCCGTGAAATGTTCGACTTCATATCACTTATTCACATCTCATGGATTGTACTGAGTACTTTGAGAGCCATTGTCATTATTGGTGGTTTCTCTCACACTTGTTAACAGGTCACATCATTGACTGGTAATCAAGTGGGTTCTACCATGTTCGACTTCAACACATTTAATCACATGGATATAATCGTATTAGTTCGAGAAGAAGAAATCAAGACCCTGGATCTAGTTTCCACCATCCAGGCTACAAGGAGTTTTATTATTCATTATGCAGTAGACTATTCATTATAGATGGTTGCGTCCATGTTGTGTCTACAATATTGATGTAATATTAAAGTAATTTCTATATCAGAACAAGTTTAGTTAGTTTTTGATCTGAGTATGGGAATGCCTACCTCAGAGATGATATATATACATAAATACATTTTGCATTGAATGTTTTTACAGGTTCCAACTGGGGTGTCCATAGGCCGATCCTTGAAGTGATAAAGTACTTCACTCTTCATACATTACAGACTCACTCTTCATCTATTACAGACTTCACACTTTAGGGGGAAATCTGTTACACTAAAAATTGTCACCTTGAAGTTTTGTTGTCCATATGAGCTCCTTATGACTCATACATTTCTCCCTTGCAAGTCTAAATAGATCAACTCCTAATATCAAGGCTTGAAAATAAGAGAAACGCTCATAAAAGTCCTTAAAACACTTGTACCACACTTTCTCTTAGCTTTACCTGCGGTACCGCACCTTTTTTAAAGGAAAACTACGGTACGTAGCACACTTTTTCTTCATTAAAAGTGCGGAGCCGTGTAAAAGGTAAAAAAGGCGCAAGTAAAATCTAGAAGCTCAGTTTGAGTCATTCTTGGAAGCTTCTAGAAACATTCCTGGAGTGGAAAGTCCGCTCTTTTCAGGTTCATGCATCCCATCCATTAAGGAGCTAACCCCTCGATGTAAGGAGCTAATCCCTTTGAAGGAGGATTGTATCCCTTCTTGTTTGGAGTTGTAACCTCCTCTCTTTCACTATAAAAAGAGGCATAGGGTAGTCTCAAAGGGAGTTCAAGCTTTAGTATTATTTGAGGTGAAGCATTGTTGGAACTTAAACCCTTTTAGCTTAGATTTTATGTGGGAAAGATTACATACCTGTATGTATCTCAGTTGGAAGAGTGCAAGGCTTGTCGGAGTAAAGGAGATTCCTGCTTCAGACCCCAAGAAGACCTGTACAACATCAAGGAGGACATGGTTGTAAGGTTTTTCTTACTATTCAAAGTTAATACAAATAAGTTTGTTTTTCTCAATAAGCTGTCAATTGATTAGTTTATTTTATGGATTCCTTGATCACCATAATAGATATGATTTATGAATATATGCTATGTAGGTGCTATTTTATGTTTTCTTGTTTGCGATTACAGATCTTCGAAGGCAACTCTTTCGGGCGACTACTACAAACAAGCATTGGATCAAAGGTAAGATTGTAAAACCTTTATAGCATTTAATTATGAATCGTGATATATCTAGAGAAAGATAGATTTATTTTTCTGTTTGTTGCTAGCTGTCTGTAGGACACTTGGGAGGTCTGTCTTATCCACAGGAATGACTTATCCGTCCAACAAGCATAGGCCAAGAAACTGGCCCATACCCCCCGGTCCCCCGACAATAGATCTCGATCGTTGATCTCGATTAATCCAATGACCAGCGCTTCATCGCTATTCATATTTCCCCTCGCCCATATGTTATATATTATGCATCCCACAATGAATCCCCACCGTTGATCCTCTTGATCCAACGGTGAGCACTCAATCGCATTTTCTGTCCGCCCTCGAGCCTTCCACTACACGACAAAATAGGCTTACGTCAGCCCAGCCCCACCTTCTCCTCCTACCGTTCTACTCTCATCCCTCCGTATTCACTCTCAACCATAGATCTACAACTCCCAGATCTAATCGCCCAAATCTTGTTTCGTGTCCTCTTTGTTCCCCCTCCCCCTCCGTGCACCTTGAGCTCGAAATAGGTGATTTTGAAAAAGCCACGTGTCGAGCATTGACGCATGTCGTGTTAGATTTGCGGAAAACCTCTTACCACTCTCCCTCCACGCGAATACCACCTCTGGTATTCTCCAAAACTGTCGTTCCTGTTTGTGCACAATTTATCACATTTTAACACTGTTTTCGCAGCTTTTGTCCATAGAACCTCCTCCTGCATACATTTTCGCTTCTGCACAGCTCCTCTGCCCCCGCAAAAACCCTCTGAAAGTAGTTTTATCCTAAGTTGTAGGTTTTATTTAATGGTTGTTGACTGTGAAGGTTCAATGGCAGTTCTAAGGCATCTGAGCCTTCCCACAGTCCATAAAGAGATAGGGCCAAAGGTGACGACCTTCTAAGGCCCAAATAACGAAGAAAAGAGACATTCAGGGGTTAAATTCCAGGTTTCAGTCGATAAATCATGATATCGACCAAATAAAAAAACCCTCCAGTGTAGAAAGCCACATGTACACCAACAAATGAAATAAACAGTGAATATTAGTGAAGAGTATCAAAGATTTAAAGATAAAGGATTAAAATTCAAAGCCTGAAGATCCAAGGACTTGATCCTACAGATTAATGGTTAAAACATAGTTTAAAGACAGATAATTAAAGCTAAATCGGCCAGTGCAGTGAATAAAGACATCATAATGGATTATGCAGGCCTAAATAATCATTAGGCCTAAAACACAGTTATTGATAAGATCAAGGAAAAATTAGGCTAAAGGGCAGCCTCGAGCACATCAACAGAGAACAATTATTCCCTTGAAATATCTAACTACCACCTGTAGCCTACTTTCTACCTACAAAGACTAATCAAACAATAATTACATAGAAGATATTTTAAATATGTTAGGAAGTTATTGTGAAAGATAGAGATAGGCTACAAAGTCAAAATTTTCACCTATCTTTCCTTAGAAATTAAAGACAAAGTTATTGAAATAGAGAAGTAGTTGCACTTATTTCTGCCTTATGCCTTACATGGTTTTCAAGGCTAGAAATGCATTTACTCTATAATTAATAACATTTTGAACCCTAGAATCAATTCTAGCTCCTCATTTGCAGCATAAATACTGCATTGAAACTCATTGTATCATGGGCATTTGATGACTCTTTGAAGTAATACAAAGTTCTGCTGAAGTTGAAAGAAATTTGATGCTCTGGAATGTGTGGTTTTGACCTATTTGTTAATGGAGAAAGCTCTGTCACTAGATCCCCGAGTTTTGATGTTGGTGAAGTATTCTAATCTGTTAATGTTTTTCCTATTTTTCATTCTGTTTCATCATTTCTTACTACAGTAAAGTAAAACGTTTAGGCTAAGAAACTTCTCCTAGAAGCACCTTAGACCTATTTAATCTCCACTGTTTTATGTTCTCCTTTGTTGAGGCATTCTAGAGAATTCTTTATTGCTCTCTTGAACCCTTGTGCTTGTTTATTTCAGAAATAGTTCAAATAGTTGGTCTCAAGAATGATTTATGGTTTTCCCTGCTTACTTGCTACCACTTGAAAACTACTTCTGAAGTCTCCCTTTAAAGTACCATTGTTTACAGTCTGCCAAAGAGGTCTGTTTTGATAATACCCTTTTTTATTGCTTAAATAATTGTTTTGAAGGTCTTTATAGCTGTAATCAAAGATGTTTAGGAGTTCCCTCTTCTATGAATGCAGTTATTTGTAGATCTTGAATGTTTTCTTATCCTTGAAAGTGAAATATTTGTATGAAATAGAGTGTTCCTCGACTCCTAGATTTCATTTGAAAAGTTTGTCTCGAAATTGTTATTTGCTGAAGTGTGGTTTCTAGAATTTATGGTTATCCCTGTCTATGGAATGCCTCTTCATGTTTTAAATAATGTTTTAAGTCCCTTTGTTGAAGAGTACATATAATTAAGGATTATTAATTGCCCTTAGTTCTACTTTTCATTCTAGACCTTTGATGTCCACTTCATTTCACCTGAAAGACTTTGTAGATCCATTGGCCTAGTTAGATTTTCCCTTTCATATCCCTGATTCATCTATAAACTTGTTACAAATTCCACTTGACTCCATTTCCCAATGACTTAGAGATTTCCCTTTCCTATCTATGCTGCCTAGATCACCATGTCCCACCAAACAATCAAACAAACTCATGCTTAATGACTAGCCTAAAATCAACCTTTTACAAGCAAACAAGTCATATCTTTGCAAACAATTGAGAGATCCCCCTCTGAGACTAGGAAGGCTAGGTCCTAGAGCTCTAAAGATTGGTTCTGATGTTGCCTTGTCATTTAGTATGCCAATTTGCTAAATCACAAGACCCCAACACCATTGATAGGTCCACCTGGTAGATCTGATCCATCTAACTCCTTCTAAAAGAATGTATTGTTACCTCTGTAACCATAAATGAAATAGGGACATTTCCATAGGAAATCAAATTTACCATGTTTACCTTTATCTCTCTCCTGGAATCCCACTTAATAACTTTGTCACCTATGTAAAAATCATCTTCCTTTGTATTTTTGTGAAATATCTTTTTAATCTTGTCTTGGAAAACTTGTGACTTGACATAGACTTCTTCCCTGGTTTGTTGCAAGTGTATGGTCTGATTTATTCTTCTCTAGATATCATTGGTTTCTACCTACAATTCTTAGATAATTTTCATCACTGGCACTCCAAAAGAGGATGGAAAAACAACATCCATCCCATATACAAGTTGATTAGGGGATGTACCAATGGAATTCTTTGTTGTTAGTTTGTCTACCCATAAGGCATTAACTAACCTTTTGTTCCAGGTCTTTTTATTGTCTTCCAGTAGTTTCTTGATGATATTAATAAGGCTTTTATTTGAGGATTCAACAAGAACATTACCTTAAAAGTAATAAGTAGTGGAATGGCCAAGGCTAATGTGGTATTTGTTATAGAATTCAATCATTTTATTAGACTTGAAAGAAGCTGCATTATCAGTAATGAGCTTTTGGGGGCATCCAAATCTAGACCGTATATTGTCTTCTAGGAATGAGATTATCACAGAATGAGTGGCTTTCCTAGAAGGAATCGCTTCTATCCACTTGGTCAAATAGTCTGTGGCTGTCAAAATCCATTTGCGCTAGGTTGAGAGTGGTGGGTGAATTTCACCAATGAATTCTAAACCCCATTGTTGAAAAGGAATTTCTATGGAGATGGGTTTAAGGGGTAAAGGTAGAAGCTTTTTCTTCCTTTCAAAGATCTAGAATTTGTGACAAGAGGTCACATATTTTTTTACATCTGCAAAGAGAGTGGGCCAGTAAGAACCAGTCCTCAATATTTTATCTGTAGTTTATTTCTAGTAAATATGTCCTCCACAATAACCTGCATGAAACTCTTCCATAACTTTATCATCTTCATATTTAAGTAAACAATTCAATAAAATTCCACCATGATCTTTCCAAAATAGAGCATTATCTATGATACAAAATTTCATTTCCTTTAATTTTAAAAATCTATATTTAGTTCTTGACAATACAGGAGTAGCTTGTAAGTTTAGTAATGCAAATATGATATCTGCATACCATGGTGAATCTGAGAAATATTCACTGGTATGTGGAGTCGCCATCTCTTCCTGATCATCTAATTGGGAAATAAAAATTTATATCTAAGGCCTGACATTTTGATTCATCCATGAGTTTTTCTAAATCTTGGCCTTTAATAAGTTTGGTGGGCTTAATTTCCATGTCATATTCCAAAATTGTGGAAATCCACTTCCCTCTCTTTCCATCAGGCCCATTCTAAGTCAGAATTTCCTTTACTACTGAATTTGGGGCATATGCAATAATGTGTGAATATAATATGTACACTCTAAATTCTTCGATAGCTTTCACTAAATCCAGTGCTTGTTTTTCCGTTACTTTATACTTTAGTGTGGCATCTCTTAGAGATTTGCTGAAAAAAGACATGGGTTTTTCATAGCCCTCAGCATTCTTCTGTAGTAAGACTGCAACAATAGTATGTTCTAAAGCAAAAGCAAAAATAATAAAATATTTTTTGAAATCAGGACTTATTAGGACTGGTGTTCTTGTAAGGTCTTTTTTGATTGATTCAAAGGATTTTTTGGCCTCAACTGTCCATTTAAGTGTCGATTTTTTCTTTAACATGTTATTTAGTTCTCTAATTAGTTTTGCTAAATTTGAAATGAATCTTCTGAGGAAATTGATTTTACCTATGAATGATTGTAACTCCTTCATATTTCTAGGATGACTTACGTTCATAATTGCCTCTATTCTAGCGGGTATATCATAATTCCCTCTTTTTATATTATGTGTCCTAAGATTTTACCTTCTTCAATTCCAAAGAGAGTCTTTTTGGGATTCAAATAAATACCAAATTTTTTGCATTTAATAAACACTTATCTCAGATGATCTATATGTTCATTATCATTTTTTGAAACTACAGTTATATCATCTAGATAAATCACAAAAAAATCATGAATTTATTTGGCAAAAGCTATGTCCATAGCTCTCTGGAATGTAGCTCATGCATTCATTAATCCAAAATGCATTTTCAAATACATGAAATTACCCCATGTAGTACTAAATGTTGTCTTTGGTTGGTATTATTTTTGAACTAAGATCTGGTTATATCTAGAGAATCCATCAAGCAATGAAATCCTGGATGATCCTACCAGCCTGTGTAAAATATGGTCCATTTTAGGGAGAGGATAGTTGTATTTTAGGGAAACTTTTTTTTAAATTTCAGAAATAAAAAAAAAATTCTTATTTCCCTTGTTTTCTTCTTAGTGGTAACTAAGTTTGAAACCCAATCAGAATATTTGATAGGTGCAATGATCTGTGCTTCATACATTCTCTTTACCTCTTTTTCAATTAAAGGCATAAGAACTGGATTGATTCTTCTAAGCTTCTATTTAAAAGGTTTTTGATCTTATTTGATAGGTATTTTGTGTTGTATTATGCTAGTGTCATAAGATTTAAGGTCTTCATAACTCCATGCAAATACATCCTTAAATTCCTTAAAAAATGCTATGTATTTCCGTTTTTCTTCTTGAGGTAATGCATTAGAAAGTTTGATAAGCTACACTTGAAATATCAAGGAGTTACAAGCATTCATAGTTAAAATAAATTTCCTCAGAAGATTCATTTCAAATTTAGCAAAATTAATTAGAGAATTGAATAACATGTTACAGAAAGACTCGACACTTAAATGGAGAGAAGAGGCCAAACAATCCTTTGAATCAATCAAACAAGCACTTATAAGAACACCAGTCCTAATAAGTCCTAATTTCAAAAAATATTTTATTATTTTTTCTTTTGCTTCAGAACATACTATTGCTACAGTCTTACTGCAGAAGAATGACCAGGGCTATGAACAACCCATTTCTTTTTTCATCAAATCAAAAAGAGATGCCACACTGAAGTATAACATAATGGAAAAACAAGCACTAGATTTAGTGAAAGCTATCAAAGACTTTAGAGTGTACATATTATATTCACACACCATTGAATATGTCCCAAATTCAGCAGTAAAGGACATTCTGACTCAAAATTGGCCTGATGGAAAGAGAGGCAAGTGGATTGCGACCATTTTGGAATATGACATGGAAATTAAGCCCACCAAACTTATTAAAGGCCAAGGTTTAGCCAATCTCATGGCTGAATCAAACTGTCCGGCCTTTGATATAAATTTTATTTCCCAATTAGATGATCAGAAAGAGATGGTGAATCCACATATCAGTGAAGCTTTCTTAGATTCACCAAGGTATGCAGATATCATATTTGTATTACTAAACTTACAAGCTCCTCCTAGATTTTCAAGAACTAAAGATAGATTTTTAAAGTTAAAGGGAATGAAATTTTGTATCATAGATAATGCTCTATTTTGGAAAGATCATGGTGGAATTTTATTGAATTGTTTACTTAAAATTGAAGCTGATAAAGTTATGGAAGAGTTTTATGTAGGTGATTGCGGTGGGAATCTTTACTAGAAATAAACTGCAAATAAAATATTGAGGGCTGGTTTTTACTCGCCCGCTCTCTTTGCAGATGTAAAAAAATATGTGACCTCTTGTCACAAATGCCAGATCTTTGAAGGGAAGAAAAAGCTTCTACCTTTACCCCTTAAACCCATCTCCACAGAAATCCTTTTTCAGTAATGGGGTTTAGACTTCATTGGTGAAATTCACCCACCCTCCTTAGCCCAGCACAAATGGATTTTGACAGCCACAGACTATTTTACGAAGTGGATAGAAGCCATTCCTTCTAGGCAAGCCTTTGATTATGGCATCATCTCATTTCTAGAGAACAATATATTGTCTGATGTGGATGCCCCCAAAAGCACATTACTGATAATGTAGCTACTTTCAATTCTAAGAAAATGATTGAATTCTGTAACAAATACCACATTTTCCTTTGTTGGGGAAGGATTCTTGCTGCTATGTGCATGGAGATTCTCTATCTTGTTGTGTGCATACCCTGCTGTTGTGTGTGTAGGTTGGGTTTTGGGGTATTGTAAGTAGATATGAAGGATTTATGAATGCGGAAGTATCGTTGAATATCTGAATCTATTGGAGTTACTGTGATATGAATATGTGATGTTGGTTAATTAATATATTCTATTGTGTTATTGATTTAAGCTGCAAACATACTTGCGTTACTTGTTTATGCTGCGATCTAGATCTATTCTGTTTCACTTCATGCAAGAATATCTGGAATAGATGTTGTTGAGGTATAAAAGGTGTCTTTTTAATGCCTATTTATCCTACATTAATTATCAATCCGGGAACAACTTTTTGTTTCAAGAGTGTACTCAGTCTGAGGCAGAAATTTATCCAAGAGTAGTGCTCTTCAATATGTAGTACAATTTTCTAAATGCAAGAGTAAATGGATGCTTGAAAAAGAAGTCTAGCTACAACAACATAAACTCAAATGCTCTGAAATCCAACTATTTTCTTAGCAAACATCAATCGAGGATACAGTAGCAATAAGTCATTCCTCTAGAAATTGATGCAATAGAAATCAAACTGGAACAAGACAATCTATCTGGGAACGAGGAAGCAATAACCAATGTTCTCTACAGTTGACAATCCTGCTTTAAAGAAATTAAAAGGAAATAGAAATTGAACTAAAGCTGCTATTGAAAGTAAACTAGGAAAAATATTTAAAAGAAAACTCTTTGCAATTAATCAACATAAATGAACAACAAAGTAAATGGAAAGAAAACTGTAATTAAAGGAATTAAACAACGAATCCTATTTAATAAATCTGAACAACAACTCTAATTAAAGGAATCGAATAACCAATCCTATTAAACAACAATCTCTAATGAATATCAATCAAACAGAACAAAAAGTGGAATGAAACCATAATGGAAATAGAACAGTGAATCTCTATTAAGGTATTAACAAGATAAATTATACAGTGCTGAGATTCTTGTTAAATAATAAAAGAAAAACGATGCGATTTGTTAATATAACACAATGATATGAAAGAAATTAAACAGCAAACCGATTAACTTAAAAATTGTAATAAAGGCAAATATGAACTATCTCACAACAATAATAAAAAGGTAGAGATACAAACAGCGGATCGATCCACCAGGGCCGGGCCCTCAACCACCGATGAAACGTCGTTGAGCTACTACAGAACTAAGAAGTTAAATGGAAACACATTCTTGTATTAATCATGCATAACAATTTTTACATATATTCGATCTCTGTTTAATCAATGAGAGTCGATGGGGAATTGTATAATTACAACAAGAAATCTCTCCATCTCTCATCCATCCATCCTCCCCCAATACATAATACATGCTCTCCTTTTATAATCATAAAGAGGAGAAATTAAATAGTAAATATGATCTCTGATAACAATATTGGATTGTTCCTAACCAATTGATCAACAAGAAAATAGATTTCCATCCATCTTTCAACAACAGCAAGTCGAATTTGGATTTGCAGCTGACATAATTTGGAGGATGGCCGCAATAGCAAATATGAGAAAATTATGCTCAAATAACCCTGTGTTTCTCTCAATACAGGGCGAATTTGGGAAAACCATTATTTTATGAAGTTAATTTGGTCTATTCTGGAAAAAACCCATGTTCCGGATTTTCCAAATTCTTCTCCATTTGCCCAAAATCTCAACCACAAAACTATCACTTCTTATTCCAGCGAATTTTTGAGTTGGAATATTTGATGATGATTTGGAGATCAAATATGCAATATAGGAAATATATTGGAGGCTAAAATGGTGAGTGTTGTTACAAAATATATTAATAAACCATCATAGATAAAATTATGCATAATAATCATCCATTTATTAAAAATAAAGGAGAAGAAATAATATTCATCCATAAGAGCATAACTCATTATAAAATGGATTTATATAATAAATTATAATAAATGACATGATAAATAAGAGTAAAAATGAATGAAATAAGTGTTAAAAAGTGGTCGTATTCACGGTCCAATAGATGTGTTATCATTATATCAGTTCATGATATATTATTGTGAATATCATTGTTGTTGCACACGTGGATGCGAAGGGAATCTATAGATATAGGCTCTGTGATACAAGATCTGGTCAATATAAGGTTGAACGTAGCTTTTCTTGACTTACCTACCCTCTCCCAGGGTGCGGAAACCTGGTTCCAGCACCCACCCATACTACTTCGGGTGAGACTTTGGCCTGTGCAAGTAGGTCACTGCCGAAAGGGCTAGTAGTATAGGGGTTTGTTGGCAAACCTTGAACCTCTAAACCTGGGTCACGACCCCCTGAGCCAACAAATGGTTTCGTTGTTGGGACCGGGAGAATTTTTTGAGAGGGATCGGGTAATGCCAAGGCCGTATTGAAAGCCTGAAAGAAAGGAAATTGATGAATTATTTGAACAACAAGTTTAGGAATTTGCCATAAAAGAAAACCGCATTGAGAGGTTGACCACCGAAGAGTGGAAGAATAAGTACATTTTCACGGAGACCTATGAGATATTATTTGTAATGATTGCGATCGAGCTCTAGGAGTGGCTCACAAGGTTGGTAGAATTTTAGGTGTTGGAAGGACGAGCGGGTCACGGAGTGGACCCTCGAACTAATCTAGCAGTTAGAAAAGGCTGATAACACCATCACTCGCACGGTGGACCATTGGGTTGACAGTGTGTTAGGAGGATTTGTGACAGAATTTGCCATCGATCAGTTTGTCTCCTACTCTGAAGCAGAGCGAAGATTCTTCAAGGGGTTCCGAGGTAACTTTATGAAGAACTTACCATTGTTGATCAAGATATTATTGTGCGAAAAGAGTATTCTGTGTAGCCATACCGAGTGAATGACATATGATTTGGAGGGAGCACAACGCGAAGTGGAAAATACTACAGAACCAACCTAGAAGGAGATGGATTTGTTTACAGTCTAGTAAGAGAAACAGCTACGCATAGCCCTCCAACCACACCGCTTTCAAACCAACCTAGGGGAAAGAATTCACCTACACCTCCACCACCACCGAATGACGACATGGCTGCACACATGAAGTTTTCGACCTTTAAGGGTGTGGGAGATGAAGACATGGATGAGTTCTAGTTTGTCGTGGGATTGTTATGGACTGCGCATAATGTAGCTATTGATGTGATGAAAAGGGCACAACTATCTGTTGCCTTCGAAGGAATAGCTTTCGACTGGTACATGGGATACATCAGTTAAAACATAAATGCAACCATTGAAGATATTAAGAATGCCCTGAAATAGCAGTTCAAGAAACCTAAGTCCTACTCTCAAATCATGGTTGATCTAAAAGATTTCAAGCAAGGGCCATCTGAATCTGTGTGGGAGGTTGATCAGTGACTAAATAAGGTGATCAGAGAAGGGGGATTCCAATATGATGATAGACAACACACAAAATGGTTCATTACTATGTTTCTACCTCACCTGCACGTACCTATGGGGCACCAAACTTTAGAATTGCAAGAGAAAGCCTTGGAGGGTGCCATGAAGTTAGAAGTTGTGCCTCAAGACGAGACTCAGCTGGGCCTTCCAATAGATCCAGGGATAGCTAGAAGTGATGCACATAGAGATCCAGAATATGCAGAAGGAATGAGGGGCAGAGTCTATCCCTGAGAGATGGTGCATACGATGTCAGGTGAATGGTCATACCAAGGATAACTGCCCTCTGTTAGCAGACTATATGTAGGCCGGGGGACTTAGCCCATTTCGCCCTAGGGAAGTCACGACACCCAGTGGGACAGTGCTATTATGCGATGATTGTCGCATTGCGGGGCTGCACAATACCAACCACTATCCCTGCCCTGCTACGTATGTTCCAGAGATAAAGGAGAAATGGTGCAGGTTCTACAGATCAGTGGGACATGATGAACAAAACTGCCGGACATATGATTTGATGATTAATCAAGGAAACTTATATAGAGTACAATCAAACCCTGTGTCACCAAGAACCCACGCAGGCATAGGTGGCTCCCCATCAAGGGGCAAGGGAGGGGGGTGAGGTGGAAGTGCAGGTCAGGGACAAGGTCAGCTAATCTGTGATAACTGTGGAGAAGCAGGACACTTTTCAAGGGACTATCTGAACCCTACAAGGTAGTCCTGCTGATATTGCAGACAACTAGAGAATTCAATCAAAGCTTGTCCAATATTGATAGAAAAAATGCAGGAAAATTAACTGACACCTACGCAGAATGTTCAGAGAGTTAAGGTTGAGCTGCAAGACAAATATCCAAGTGTGAATGTTGTGACAAAGTGGGATGGCCACTAGGGGACCTGAGGAGGAGGTTGCGATGGAACCTCTGATCCGATAAGAAGTTATCAAACAAGAAGGTTTGGAACTAAAAAAGGGAAAAGAAACATTTTTCGTAGCTCGCAAGGACTTTGCTGAGGCAGAGGCAGCTACTGCTTAGGCACCTGCGAACCTCAAGGAATATGAGGAGGTCAAGCCCTTTTTTCAGGCATGTATGAAGTTGTTGTGCAACCCAAAGGTTGTGGAGAATCTTCAGGCATTAATAGATAGTTGTGTAGCATAGCCCAATCTACCCCCAGAGGTCAAGGATGTGCACAAACTATATAGGTATAAGAAACGCACCGGGAGAGAAATGCGATTGACTGCACAGATTGGTGACTATGAAATGGATCAGGTTATTTTGGACCTATGGTCAGATGCGAACATGTTACCTAAATAGACTTGGCAACGAATGGGAGAGCCTAAGTTGGAATGGTCCACCATTCAGCTGTGCATGGCCAATAAGTAGAGAATCATCCCACTAGGAAGGTTGCCTAAAATTATGGTGGATATCATAGGAGTAAAAAGGTGTTTGTGCTAACTCTTCCAAAGATTTATGTATCTTATTGCTGCATAATATTCAGATAATCATTGCATGTGGTTTTCCTTTTTCTTTACACCTGCAACTAGTTGATCTTTCTCGCATGTCATTGCATTGTGTCATAAGCCTCATCTGTTGCATCGCGTTGTATGATTTCTTCCTCGCATCATTTGCACTGGTTGTTGACATAGCTTTGAGAGTTTCCATACATTGCATACCACTACATGAGCCCTCATTGAACCCAAAGCCTTGAAACCCTTGGTGCCCCGACTAGCCTCCGTACTCCTCCTTGTACATGTTGAAGCTAGATGGATTGCTTTCACCGTTTTGCATGCATCGAAACCCTGATGATCCTTCTTACTTATTTTTCCCTGATTGTTGAAACCCTAACTCCATTTTCTGTGTAAGATTGTGGTGGTTACCTCAAGAGACAACTTCTCTCATAACAAGTCATCAAAGTCACGTTCTCAACATAATGGCTACGATTTTAAATTCATTAGCCAAGGAGATACGAGCCGGTTGCTTGTGGGGAACCCTAACGAGTTTTAATTTCCTATATCCGTAACCTAAGTCTTGTGCCCACCTTAGTCTTGAATATCTTAATTATTTTTTTTCATAGTGTGCCTATGGGTGGGAAATGGGGTGTGAACGCTTGGCATGAGGGCAAACCCAAATCAGAATATCTTTCAGTTTCTGTCAAACAAGAAAGAACCTCTCTTGCCCGTAAAATAATTCGAGATCACTCATCCTCCCATGAAAAAAATAAGTTCCACAAGCAAATAAAATAAGTGCTACAAGCACATGAAACAAATAAGGGTGAAGGATTGAGAAAGGCGTCCTACGCAGAGAGGTAATTTAACGACTCCATCGGGGTACTAATGTAATATTCCTAAATTAGCTTACAACTAATAGGAATATTAAAATTTTGTTTTGTCACATAGATAAGTGAATAAATCAGTGGGGAGACCCATAAAACTCTTTACTGTGAATAAAAACACTTCTCATGTGAAAGTGGACCATATTTTTAAGCTTAATTGATGCACCCTTGGTGTGAAAGGGGCTGGATCACTTTGACTGGGTCAACTTTGACCAAATCTACAACGTTTTCATGGAGGAGTGGCCAACAATGAGGCACAACGTAGTCTTAGTTGGAGGTGCCTTGTGTGAAAGGGGTATTATCATTGGATGTGGTTTAGGGTTTGCAAGCTCTTGTTTTATAAAAGGAAGGGGATGGCAACATTAGAAGGTTGTTGATGTTTATCATATTTTCTGAATATATTGTCTGTTTAGACATATATAATTCTCTTACTATTTAGCTGAGAATAATGTTGTTTAGAATTGGGTGTCCCTAATCGGGAATCCCATCTCTTCCCATTGAGGAGCTCTTGGGAGAATTTTTATTGCATTGTCCACTATCTGGCTTGAGTCCAAGCTACTTATTTCAACTACAATGCAGATCTAGTTGAGGGTTTGACTGTTTTTGCAAGCTGAAGCAAGTGGAGATTGGATCTGTCAGATCTAGTCCCTTTCAGTGCATCTTTTCAGTGGAGGAGGGTTCTACTTCATTGGGAGGACTGTATTGAAGAATTTGAGCATCATTTTCATATATTGGTTGTAGGCCAACTGTATATTGATCCCTACAGCACAGTATACATCCATATCTTCATTATTTCTGCAGGTGGATTTACAGGGTATTTCAACTCACCAATTGGAGAGTGATTTTCTAGGTGTTGGGGATCTGCCCTTCACTTTGTAGATATTTTGGAGGAGAACATTTTATTGTTTATATCAGATCAGTTCCACTTTCTAGATATAAATATTTCTATAGATCTACAGGCCTAAATCTCAGATCTACATCTTATACTTGGTATTTTGCTGAAAACCCCAAGGGGGATTGATACAGGAGCCTGTATAGTGCATGGATCTGGTATAGATCTAAATTTTTTTCCAAATAATTTCTCTAGATCTGAAGTGTAACCTACGGCTGTTACAAAGTCCATAATATAATGTTGTAATGCTTTCCAGTCTTAATATATGGTTGCAACACCTTATTTTGAGGGATTTTTTCATTGGAGAATTGTATTTTATCGTTATATATCTTATGGTCCATTTATTTCACATGTTTTGATGTTGTAATAAAAAATGAAAGGCCTCCATATTAGCCTCTTGCTTTGTCTATGATGAACTGTGTTACTTTTATATCATTATGCATTCTATTGTTGCATACCCCATTTGGGAATATTACAGTGGTATCGGAGCATCATCTTGGCTCAGCCTATGCTTTCTAAGAAGCCAATATGTCTTTTTAAGGAAATAAAAGATAGAAGAAGAAGATTGATTACACAGAAGACAAAGAAAAAAAGGGTAAGACCCCTTTATCTGGAAGAATGAAAGGAGAGGAGCTCTCAAAAACTCTTTTCCAATCTATGCATGAGCTGAAAAGAGAAATCGGGGGAATGAGGAGGGAAAGACAGTGTTGGGGCCCTTGTTTTTGATTGTTTTTGAAATCTTGGTTAGAACATTTTGAATTTTGACCTTTTTGAGTTGCGGCATGAAGACACATGGAAATCGCGACCGCGCCGCAACTACCAGGAGTTGCGGAGCTACCAAGGTGGCGCGGAAGCATGAGATAGCTGAAGATAGAACACGCATAAGTACAGATGAAGAAAACACACAGCAGAAGATAGAAAGTGGAACACGTAGATAACAGGAGAGAAGATGGGAGAAAATGAAGGAAAGACACAGAGGACCTGATAGTCGCGAGAGCAGGTGAATAAATAACAGTCACCCGGCTGGAAGAAGCAGAAGCTGAAGAGGTTGCGAGGCTCATGACAGGAAAAGACGCACAGAGCGACTGTGGAAGAATCATGCATGACCTTCCTAGGGTTCCTCATCTTCTCTATTCTACCTTTCTGTTTCGAAATCCATCTGTATCAGATTTGTAAGCTATCATTGAGAATGCCATGTAATCATGTGTTTGGCCAAGAGATTAATACAATGGAAGGTTGCTGTCTCAATAAGATGTTTACGTGCCTGTAATGTGTTTATGCTGGTTTAAAATTTTATTTGCAAATGTCTGAATGCTTATTAAGTGATCTTGCGTATATAACTCTGTATATGTAATCGATGCACTGTCCTTCATGAGTTGCGAATTTGTTCCTTGCCATTGATCTCATTCCCTTCTGCATGTGGTTGCGGCACGCCTCGGGTGAGACTCACTGCTCTCCGGAGCAGGGTGAAAATGCCGGCGTGTTCCTAGACTACATTGGACCCCTTTGTTGGCCACAGCTCTTGAACCTGGGTCTTGTCCGCGAGACCTTACTTCTCGCCAAAAAATGGTTCCATTGCCAGGACCTGCATGTTCTGAGGGCACCTAGATCATGGTATCGAGGATTTTTGAAGGAGAGATATGGCGATGGTGGGATGATCATCTTGACTAGTTCATTGCTCAGCAAGCAGAGCTGACCAAGAAAAAGGAGGCGGCGATCAAGGAGCTTGTTCTTTTCTCTGACTCAGCCAGTGATACGTACGAAATTTTCTGGGGAAGGTTCCCTACGGACCTTTACAATTGGTTGCGGAGGTTACGAGCGACGGTGCCCCAAGAAGGCTTGCGGAAGATAAACCGCAGGTGGGCGCACGAAGATCTGGTGGCACTGCACCGGGTGGACACTGAACTGACCCGCACGGTGGATTTTTGGGTAAGGACCACGTTGGAAGGATACACTGTGGAGTTTGCTGCTGAGTGCTACCAATCCTTCTCGAAAGCCGAGGTTGTTTTCCACTCAGGGCTAAGAGGGAAGCTGCTGAAGGAGATTCCGCTGTGGATCAAAGCTCTGATGGTGGACGAAGGGTTGATTGAGTTTCACAAAACGAGGATGGAAGCGTAAACCACCCGTGCTGGGGGAAGGGTTGAGGGGACCGATGCTGTGTAGAATGTGAAAGTGGGGAGCGGGGAATGGATGTTGAGGCCGCATGCAAGTTGCGGGAGCGACGTGCTTGGCGTGCACAGATCGTAGATAGGTGGCGAAGAAGGGTAATGTGAGATTTGAAGAGAAGGGATATCGAGAGGAAAAATTAGAAGGAGGCGCCTCAGAGGATAGGAACTATGGGTTTGGATACCCGGGAAGAAGACGGGATAGTGGTGGAAGTGCAGTGGGTGCATGGGAGCCCAGCGACGCGAGAAAGAGAAATAATGACTAGCGAAGATAATGGAAAGATGTAGCCCGAAGAGAGTTCCGATGACGAATGGCACGGCGTGATGCAGCGGATGTTTCAAGATCAGACGGCACCCACCCCTCCAGGCAGCCCTACTTCCCACCTTCTGCATGGCCAGGATCCCGACCTTCCCCTGGTACTGTATCAACCTTTAAGTAATATTTTTATTCAGTTACAAGCATTGAGTCAGTCATACAATAGTTCATCAGCGTCAGTAACGTCCGGTAATAGTAGTGTCCCTAGCAGTATTGTATTCCCTAGTGGAACCGTTGCATAACCAGGGCCCGGAGGATTTATCTTGGTCAATACTCCGCAAGTACACATGGCGGGCTCTTTCCCCCGGTATCCAAAGTTCTCTGGCCGGGGCAATGATGATGTAGAGCAAAACTAGTATTTGTGCGAAGCCATCTGGAGGGCTCGCCAGACGCCCGATGCAGGGAAGTTAATAGAATTCCAAACCACGCTCAGAGAGAGGGCTCTGCGATGGTTTATCAAGTGGTCTGAGGCTCATCCTAACCCCTTAATTGCGGACGTGAAGTGGGATTTTGTCCGCGAATTCAAGCTTCCCCAGACAGACCAGCAGGGCCTGTCAGAGCTGTGGGAAATTAAACAGAAGGAAGGTGAGACCGCATGGGAATTGATGCGGTGATTCAAGGACGCGATCGGGAAACTCAGCTACCCGATCGATCCAAACCACCAGAGGGACTGGTTCATCAAGGCTCTGCTTCCCTTGACACAAACCCCCCTCACTCAGTAGAAGATTGACAATCTGCAGGACGCTTTGGAGCAAGCCATGAAGATTGAAGCCATGGCGGGCTACCCCGAGGAATATCGCGGAGCGCCGGCCCTGCAAGACCCTTCTTTGATAGGGTTGCAACACCAGATCGCTAGCTTGAATGAGAAGCTCAAGGAGCTTGACCCGGTGAGACCAGCGTGGTCGAATGTTTGGTGCACTCATTGTCTGGTCGAGGGCCATGTCGCAACCGAGTGTCCCCGGTTGCGCGGTATAGGGGCAGGACCCTCGGTTGCGGCGATCCAGGGGGGTCCACCACCTGGTGGAGGCGCGGCGATGAATCCGCAGGGGGTATACCAGCCGCAACAACCTTACACGGGGTTCCCACCTCAAGCGGGTTCCTCCACCACAGAGTACTGCGAGATTTGCCGGACGCTAGGGCATCCTCCTCGGATGTGCCCGATATTACAGAAGTACTCCACGGTCCCGAATAATGTGTACTACGAATTTTGTGTGTCCACGACTCACAACATTGAGCAGTGTAGGGTGCTCGACGCACTTGCGGATCGATTGGATCGTCCCTCCTACAGGGTGAACGAGGCTCTAAGGGGAAGAGGCGGAGGCATGCGGGGAGGCCGCACAGGCGGACGCGGTCCGGTGAAATGTTACAATTGTGACCAGGAGGGTCACGTGGCTCGAGAATGTCCCCTCTCGCGACGACCTTGGTGTTCCCAGTGCCGGGTAAATGCCCACGCCACAGAGGACTGTCCGGAGCTCATCAAAAAGTGGGAAGAACGGGCGAGGCAGAGGGGAGCGAATCTGATAAACTCAGAGCCGCGAGGGACCGCAACCCCAAACATGCAGAACGTCGCGATCGTGATGAGGGGTGGAAAGAAGACGGGAGAGGATGCCCACGGGAAGGAGCCAGCATGAGTGGTTCGGCCGGCATCCCCGAAGAAGTTGATTAGGCCTGAAGTCCAGAAGAAGTATTTCCAGGAGGCAGTTGAGGCGTTCGCCCAACTGCGCGACGAGGGAGGTTTTGAGGAGCCACTGCTGCCGGAATCTGGGGCGCAGAACGTCGCAGGTACTTTGGTCGAGGATTGGCTCCGACTATTCCTCAGGATTGTTAACAACGCTGCGCTGCGGCAGCAGCTCAAGCATGCTTTGGAAGGAGCACTGCAGGGGTGCACAGGACATAGAGACCCAGCGAATGCTGGCCCTCAATACGTGCAGCGCGTGAAGCGGAACAAGTAACGAACAGGCAAAGAATTCTGGCTTAACACGCAGGTCGCAGAATTCCAAATCAGCGACACCATGTTGGACTTGGGGTCCGACGTCAACATTCTGCCACGGAAGACATTGGAGGCTCTTGGAAGGCCACGGCTAGCCTACTCGCCAATCCAACTCAGGATGGCGAACCAATACTGTATTCTGCCAATCGGCCGGCTCGAGGGTGTCGAGGTCGACGTTGTGGGGGTGAAGACATACACCGATTTTGAGGTTATTGATATCATGGGCGACAAGGATCCCTATCCCGCCTTACTCGGCATTGATTGGGCTTTTGAGAATTACGCCATCATCGACCTTAAAAAGGAGCTGATGATCTTTGAGGATGGGGAGGTATGGGTCACCCAGCCCCTCGACCCGTATCAGGGCCCGCGATATATGGAAACGGTGGACAATCGGGAGGATGCTCAGATGATGGACCACCTTTATCAGATGACCACAGGAAAGCGGGACGACTATATTAACCCGACCGCGACTGGCTCTGTCAGTTGGCGGAGTGTGCAGAGCTCGGAGCTCGGATCCGAACTCGCTTGGGAAGACTGGCAGCAAGGGGGGTATGAGACCACCACGCGGAGATGTGCCTCCATTTCCCAAGTCCGATGGGTAGGGACTGAGATCCGCGGATATCCCACCTTGTCGAACATGCGGGCAGTCAATACTTTTATTACCAAGGTGGAAGACATGGTCCCAGCTGAAAGCCGGATGCCACTTTTGGATGTGGCCTTGCAGTCAACGTCGGCACGGTGGTGGAAAAATCATCGCAACACTCTGTTGCGATGGGAGTGCGTGGCGGATGCTCTGCGGGCACGCTTCAAAGAGGATGAAGGACCCTGCAGTACGCTTAAGTATCATGGAACTTCCGACCCGCGACACCATTTGCGGGCCTGCGAGGAATAGTGGCGTAGCACCCGGTACCCTGAGGAGCTGTGGGTCCACCGGTTTGTCCACTCCCTGGGTACAATTCCCCAGGCCTGGTACCTAGAGGAAGAGCGGAAACGGGGAACCCGCTCTTGGCAAGCAGTTACAGACAAGTTCGTTCGGTGCTTCTTGTTTGAAGGGGAGACGGCGCAGGAGTCTCAGGTCCTATAGGCAATCAAGGAGGTCTTTTTTTTCCGCCATCCCGAGCCTAACAAGGGCCCGGTGGTGTCACGACCTGAGGTCAGGCGTGAGTTGGTTTGCCACTGGATTGACGACGATCTGGATGACGATAGTCTGGAGGACCTCAGGCATCTCTATTTTGACGAAAGGGAGGGCGAGCGAAGCATCAGTGAAGAGTCGACGACGGAAGGAGTCCATTTACAGCCACTAAAGACAAAGAAGCTGAACATTGGAACAGACGAGAAACCCAAGTTCACAACGGTGGGAGATTACTGGGACGAGGAAACAACAAAATAAATTTTTAGCCTCCTCCAGGAATACGAAGATTTCTTCCCATCTTCGGTTGCGGACCTGAAGGGGATCAAGGGGGACCTGGGCGAAATGCGCATCGCGTTGAAATCGGGGGCCAGGCCGGTGAAGCACCGACCCTACCGGTTGAACCCGCGTATCAAAGAAAAGGTCAAGATGGAGATCGACAAGATGCTGGCTGCAGGTCTTATCTTCCCAGTAGAAGAAGCAGAATGGGTGAGTCCCATTGTCATCCAGAACAAGAAGGACAAAGCGGAGATCCGTGTCTGTGTAGACTACCGGAGCCTGAACAATGCCTGCATCCACGATCCGTTTCCCACTCCCTTCAGCGATGAAGTTCTAGACCATGTTGCGGGAAACGAAGCTTATTCCTTCACTGATGGGTTTTCGGGTTACCATCAGGTGCGCATCGCCGAGGAAGACAAAGCAAAGACGACATTCACCACTGAGTGGGGATCATTCGCATACCACGTTATGCCGTTTGGTGTGAAGAACGCACCGGCTGTGTTTTCCCGGATTGTCATTGCTGCTTTCCGGGAGTACATTCACAAGTTCCTGGAGGTCTACATGGACGACTGGACCGTCTACAGCCTGTTGAAGAAACACGCTTCCCTGTTGCGCATTATGTTTGACCGGTGTCATCAGCTGCAGATTTCCTTGAACTTGAAAAAATGTATTTTTGCAGTTCCATTCGGCACACTCTTAGGCCACGTGGTGTGCAAGCAAGGGGTCTGCATTGATCCTGCCAAGGTCACGGTCATCGTTCACATGGAAGCCCCCGAGACCGTGAAGCAGTTGCGGGCACTGCTCGGGCACACAGGATATTACAGGCGGTTTATTCGCAACTACGCAAAGATTACGACCCCTCTGGAGAAGCTGTTGCGGAAGTCAGAAGTGTTCTAGTGGACAGCGGAGTGTAGGAAGGCACTTGACACCTTGAAGGAGAAGTTGGCGACGACACCCATACTTGTTCATCCCAACTGGGATAAGCAGTTCCATGTGCATATTGATGCGTCCGGTATTGCACTCGGGGCTGTATTGGCGCAACCCGGGGAGACGACAGTTGACCACCCCGTCTACTTCGCCAGCCGTCGGTTATCGAATATGGAGAAGAATTACACCACGACCAAGTGGGAGGCGTTGGCGATGGTGTACTCCCTCCAGAAGTTCCGCCACTATCTTCTGGGCGGCAAATTCACATTCTTCACGGACCATTCTGCATTGAAGTATCTAGTGAATAAGCCTGTGTTGGAAGGAAGGATCTGTCGCTGGCTACTACTTTTCCAGGAATTCATGTTTGAGGTGATTGTCAAGCCTGGTAGGTTGAATGTTGGTCCCGATCATTTATCCAGGTTGGAGACGGGAGAGAATGAAGGCTCGTTGGACGATCAGCTGCCGGATGCCGACCTCTTCCGAGTCGAAGCAGTACCAGATTACCTGGCTGACATTGCCACTTATCTGACCACGGGACAATGCCCCCAGGATTACACCCCGCTCCAGAAACGCCACCTGGTTGTCCGGGCGGCCGACTACCAATTGATCGCGGGGCAGCTATACAAACTGGGCCTTGATGAGGTGTTGCGCAGATGCGTTCTTGACCACGAACGGGAAGCGGTGATGTGGGAATGTCACAGTGGTGTTGCGGGAGGGCATGTGGGTGCGAAACCCACCGCAAGGAAGGTGCTCCAAGCTGGCCTGTGGTGGCCGACGGTACATGCTGACTGTAAGGCCTATGTGAAGCACTGCGATGTTTGCCAGCGGACGGGAAGGCCTTCGCACCGGGACGAGCTTCTGCTACACCCAGTGCATGTGTTGCGGCCATTTGAAAAGTGGGCTGTTGATTTCGTAGGTCCCATCGCACCAGTCGCTCGACACTCCAAGGCCCGGTACATCATTACCGCCACGGATTACCTCACCCGGTGGGCTGAGGCAGCAGCGGTACGCGACTGCTCGGCAGAGACCGCTGCCCGGTTCATCTTTGAACACATCATCAGCCGCTTTGGCTGCCCACGGAGCTTGACCAGCGATCAGGGTACGCATTTCATTAATGCCACGGTCAAGTCACTACTGGACACATTTATGATTCAACATCATAAAAGCAGCCCATACCACCCGCAGGCCAATGGTACTGTGGAAGCATTCAACAAGATTCTTGAAAAAGGCTTGACTAAAATTTGCAATGCTCAGCGCGACGATTGGGACGAGCGTCTCCCAGCGGCATTGTGGGCCTACCGGACCACGGTGAAACGTTTGACCAACCAGACACCATTCCAGTTGGTGTATGGCCGGGAAGCTGTGATTCCCGCCGAGTTCACTGTACCCAGTCTTTTGATCGCAACGTCTCTTCAATTCTCAGAAGAGGAGTCACTTCGGGAACGCCTCCAGGAGCTACAGGAGCTGGATGAGGCCCGATTCTTGGCGGAATTCCACCAGAAGGTTCAGAAGGCCAGGCAGAAAGCGTGGCATGACCGCCACATCAAAACCAAAGCCTTCCAAGTTGGCGGCAAAGTTCTCTTATATGATAGCCGGTTCCAGAAGTTTCCAGGCAAGCTCCAGATGCACTGGTTGGGACCCTACTTTGTCATCGAGATCCGCGACTCAGGAGCCGTTCGGTTGGCACAGCTGGACGGTACAGTTCTCCCTGGGTGGGTGAATGGTGCACGCCTGAAACCCTACCAGGAGTAGGTCCCTTTCACTTCTCATCAATAACTCTCGCAACCGAGAGAGCCCGTAGAGTAGCTTAGTCGAATAACTCTCCCGCAACCGGGATGAGCGTAGGGAGTCTTTTCCCTTCATAGGCAGTCTTTCAAATAACCAGTCAATCGCGGTTCCTCACCGCAACTGACTGTGGTCGGGGCGGACCAGTCCAGCATGTCACAGCGCCAGTCCAGCGTGTCGTCCTTGTAGGATCCATCCCCATGCCAGTGTCAGTCCAGGTCATTTCCTTCAGTCCTTTTTTCAGTCCGTAGGATCGCTCAGATTTGCATCATAAATTACCATAAGTAGACAGTAATCATACCATAATCATTTTCCATCACCCGCAGTCCCCTCAGCCGTCGCGTCCGCCCATCTCCCCATGACGCCGTCAACAACTGTCAGATTACACACAGGCATGCGATTGATCGCACGATTATCGTAGGCAAGAAGGATAGCAAGAATTAATTGTCGTTATGGAGTCTCATCAACTCCGCTCATGCCAGGAGATGACATAACTTGCATGGAGACCAATAGCTCGAGAATGACAGACCAGTTCAATTTGGCAATTGCAGCGACTCCAGAATAGTTGAAGCCTCAAAGCGCACCGTACCCAGAAGGAAGCTCCCGAAGAATTCTCCAGGTTTACCAGCGCCGCGCCAAGATGTCGAAGGCTCCCTTATCCGTTCCCGAACCAGTGCTGGACAGCCGAATCCACCGAACAGAGTCGCTGGTCGGCAAGTATGACAGTGCGGCGTTGATGGACGCCAACCTGTCCGACCCAGCTGAATTCCCCCACCTCCATTGGCAGACCTACATGGAGCATCACTACACACCAGGTAGCAGCTCCAACAGCCGAATGCGCCAAGAATACAGGGGCCTCCAGCAATCGTCCTTGATGAATTTGAGGACTCTTCCTATTTTTGGAACTACAGGACCAGCCCTGCAATGCACTCGGTTCCTCCTCAGTCGAATACAGAACGGGTCCCTGTGGCTCAATGAGGAAATCCCAATTCACGCCGAAGACATCCATCGGCTTACAGGGCTGTCTCAAAATGGTGCAGATGTCTCCGCTGCCGGCCAGACATCTTCTAAGCGCGCCCAAAAGTCGGGTGACATAGACCTGTACACCAAGTATGGCACCCACCAGGGGGGCAAAGGTGCCAAAATTGATTTGATTAATAAGCCAGAAATTCGGTTCGCTTGCTACCTCATTGCTAGCAAGACGATGCGGCACTATACTAAGGGAGAGTGCACCTTGGATACAATCTCCATTGCGGAGCACTGTATCCAGGGCGTCAGGCTGAATTGGTGTTCTTTCGTGCTAAAAGAACTCTTCGCGGCCTGCGAAGAGAACTATAAGCGCACCACCAGTTTCATTTACGATTATTTGATTGTAGCTTTCGCCATGTGGAAATGGAACATTCCTCCTGTCCGAATGCCGGCAGAGACTACCGCGAGCCAGCCTCTCGTGATGAAGTTCACCCCATGGCAGGTGTCATCTAACCCCAACACCAAACAGGTGAACGCGGAAGCGTTTCGGGCGTGGTACGGGTTAATGAGAGATGTGGTGGCTAACCAGCAACGGGTGCCCAGGCACCTGTTGGATGAGTATAGTGCGCAGGTATGGTTCGGGGTAAGCCACAGGCACACTTACCTCCGCCCAACTTGCATGTTGGAAGCCACCTTCCACATGGCACCCCTCAGATTCCAGTTGAATGATGATACCTTTCACCGCGAGGTCTCTGCGTGGCCGAGGGTCACAAAGCACATCCGCGACGGGATCCCCCGATATAACTTTGAGTGGATGATGCCGGTGCAGCGGCCTGCCGAGACAGGCGTAGCAGGGTCCTCACAGGTTGCCGCGGGACCTCCGCAGGATGCAGTTGAGACCGCACAGGAACTGCCCGAATCACTGGTCCCCGTTGTACAACACCTCAATGCCCAGGTACGACGTCTTAACGTGGTAACCCAAGTTGTTTCAAGTGGTGCCCCTTTGTTTCCCTCATTTTCTGAATTCCAGCTCGGTCAGTCTCTTGCTCCCTCCCATACCGCCCCTCTCACTTCCCCCATCCCCACCAACTTATTCACCTCTACGAGCCCTATCATCACCCCGATGGATGAAACGGGCCCAGGACCTGATCCATCAGACCCCCCTCTACCCAAGAGGGCCCGCACTGCTGTCACAGATCCAGTGGTGGACCTTACTGACGATGATCCACCATCCACTCCACTCACAGAGATGTTGATTCCGGAGGAACCCCTAATCGATCCATCAGAGTTCCTCAACATTCGCCTCCCCCATACCTCTTTCACCCCATCCACTGCTCCCTCCACCGGCCATCCACCTGCCACCTCCTCCAATAAATCCAACTCATCGGTCACTGTATCAGATCCTCTCATCCAGGAACTTTTCGGAGGAGACCATGGGGTGGAAGTCACCTCCAGTACTGAAGCCGTAGTACTGCCGGTTGACCCCGTGGCCACGCCCCAAGATCCTGTCTCTACTATATCTACCCTGCTGGCTGATATTGGGGCTGATTCGGCTGACCCTCCCCCAGACCATACCACTCAGCAAGACCGGTCGGAGTCCGATATGGGCACCTCAGTGCAGCAGCAGACACCGGTCCTTCCTCCTGAGACCTCCAACCGAGCAGCGGCCAGTGGCCAACCTTTGCAAGAACGGATGCTGGAGCAGGGCGCTCCCGGCACGGCCAATGTAGAAACATGGGGTACAGGGCAGCTGTACCTACTCATTCAGCGGGCGGCCCTCAAGGTCGAACAGATTCATTCAGAGCTACAGCAGCGGTGCACTGAGCAGCACCACCAGATCACAGCGCTTACTAAACAGCGCGATCAGCTGACCAGGGAGAAGACCTACCTACAGGAGCAGGTCACCATTACTGCTCAGGCGTTCTCCGACCTATGGCCCGCTGCAAGGGCTCATCATGCCCCACTCCTTGACAATATAGCGGAGGAAAGTGTAGCAGTCCAGGCTTACCACCTTTGGACTGCTTTCACTGATCTATGCAGGGAGAATCAGGAACTCCAAGCGGTGTTAGCCGCACGACCTACCCTTCTCGATCCACAGATTGTCTACTCAGACCAGGTGACTGCCAAGCAGACTCAGGCAATTAGTATGCGGGCGACTCTTCATTCCACTATGGGCAAGGCTTACGCCCTTCTCCGAAGTTTGCAGGAGTGCTCACTCGCACCCACTGTCAAAACGCAGTCTATCTCTGCCCAGCTGCAATAGATTTCCTGAGAAATTTAGGAGACCGCGGACCCAACACGGTTAGATCAGCTCTATGCCCAGGCGGACGAGCTTGAAATTCAAATGCAACAGACTGAGGCCGACTCGGCAGCGGCCAAACAGGTCATTCGGGAAATCCATCCACCCATTCGAGCCAGTGTCGAATCCATACAACAGCTGGATGCCAAAGCCGAGACCCAGCTTGCTACGATGTTCGGGGCTGTCCCGACGACTATAGAGGAGGCTTCCGCCACCAGGATCTCTGAAGAAGCAGACTTGCTCATGCAGGCATGGTAGCAAGCGATGTCAGATTTCACCTGGCTTAAAGATACAGCGCTCCGCAGGGTCCCGGAGTTGGGGCCCTTGTTTGAATAACCAGAAAGGGCGCGGGACGAAGGCACAGCAGAACAAAACATGAGAGCCAGTGGGGCAATGGAAGTGGAGACTGTTATTTGTGATTGACTCGGGGACGAGTCAAGGAATTGTGGTCAGGGCCTGTTGGGGCCCTTGTTTTTTATTGTTTTTGAAATCTTGGTTAGAACATTTTGAATTTTGACCTTTTTGAGTTGCGGCATGAAGACACATGGCAATCGCGACCGCGCCGCAACTACCAGGAGTTGCGGAGCTACCAAGGTGGCGCAGAAGCATGAGATAGTTGAAGATAGAACACGCATAAGTAAAGATGAAGAAAACACACATCAGAAGACAGAAAGTGGAACACGCAGATAACAAGAGAGAAGCTGGGAGAAAATGAAGGAAAGACATAGAGGAACTGATAGTCGCGAGAGCGGGTGAATAAATAACAGTCACCCGGCTGGAAGAAGCAGAAGCTGAAGAGGTTGCGAGGCTCATGACAGGAAAAGACGCACATAGCGACTGCAGAAGAATCATGCATGACCTTCCTAGGGTTCCTCATCTTCTCTATTCTACCTTTCTGTTCCGAAATCCATCTGTATTAGATTTTTAAGCTGTCATTGAGAATGCCATGTAATCATGTGTTTGGCCATGAGATTAATACAAAGGAAGGTTGTTGTCTCAATAAGATGTTTATGTGCCTGTAATGTGTTTATGCTGGTTTAAAATTTTATTTTCAAATGTCTGAATGCTTATTAACTGATCTTGCGTATATAACTCTGTATATGTAATCGATGCACTGTCCTTCATGAGTTGCGAATTTGTTCCTTGCCATTGATCTCATCCCCTTCTGCATGTGGTTGCGGCATGCCTCGGGTGAGACGCACTGCTCTCCGAAGCAGGGTGAAAATGCCGGCGTGTTCCTAGACTACATCGGACCCCTTTGTTGGCCACAACTCCTGAACCTGGGTCTTGTCCACGAGACCTGACTTCTCGCCAACAGACAGGCAGATACCTCAAGAAGAATTGCACTTGAAGAAAGCCCCAGTGCTTCATATTATGTGTGTGAGAATTTAGCCACACAATCAGATCTACAATGTTATACTATGCCCATATTTACTGCAAGAGAAATGGAGAAAGAATATGCACCAAAGGAGGAGACTTTGAGTGATTATCTTCAGAAGTATGAATCTCAATCTTGGAGATTCTGTTAGCCACCAATAAAATTTGTCATATCAAATGGTGGCTAAATAATTTTTGGAGCCTTCAAAAAACACGTTTTATTGCTAAAAGTGTTATCTCTTGAAGACTCATGAAGACATCTTGCCCTTTGTTTAAATATTCACTGCTATTTCCCTTTCGAACTTAGAAATTCTTCTATTTTCATAGAGAAAAGACTGCTGCAAAATCTCATTTTTCCCCTCCTCCACTCAAAACTAACCTTCATTTTATTCCCTTCTTTCCTCATAAAATTCCTCCATTTTTCATTTATTCCCCTTTCCCTTTCATGAAAATCCATTTTATAAGGTTTAAAACTCACTTTTGAACCTTACTGAAACCCCCAAATCCAACAAAAACCTTGAAAAAAATCATAAAAATACACATTTTTGGATATAGGATTAAGCCCCTTTGGGCTAAGTCCTAAACCACTTCCCCACATGTGCACATGCCCTAGACCCAGGCACTAGACCCATAAGGTGCTTATCGCATCGGGAATAATTGGAGAGCGCAATTATGTTTGTTTCGTAAGACTTCCAATGCGATTAGCCCTCTTATACATAAGCCCCTAGCCTTTACTTTCCATATAGACCAGAAGCCCCACAATTGGGTGCTAAGCAATGCAAAAAACCATTCCCGATTGCTATTTTCCTTTGTAAAAAATAAAGCCTATTTTTCCTATGTTTTACATTAAACCCGCCAGTGCAATGTTATTAAATGGTAAAGACCGTTGATCGTTTCCCGATCGACGATCCGCACCATCTTGCATCGGAGGATTTCAAATGGGTAGATTGAAAATCCCATCTCCTACATTCCGATTTGATTGGCCCTTTGTGTGTTTTAACCCCGGTTCCTTATCATTCTCATATATCCTATGGCCCCACAACCGAGCGCCAAGAATTTTATAATAAACCTCCCCCAGCGCATTTTCCTTTGTATTTCGTTAAAAAATTCATTTTTTGTAAATATAAAGGGGCCCACAGTTCGCTGATAAAAGCTGTTCTCGAGCGTTGATCTTGAACCAGATCAACGGTCTTCACAGTCTCGCATCGCAGAAAATCATTGGGCACGTTTTATATTGTATTTACCCACTCCCGATTGGCGGCCTCCCAATGAAATATTAGTTGTTGATCTCTTCCCCTCTTCCCAGATCCAATGGTTTCCATTGCTCCCGCTCAAAGCCCTCTCCCCGCTGAAGAACTCTTCCGATTCATCCTCCACCATCGATCTAATCTGCAAATCGACGGCCCAAAGCCAATTGCAGTGGCGCCATTTAGTTTTTCCCCCCGCCGATCGCAAAGCCCCGATTGCATGTGGGCTGTCCACGTGTTAACATCCGAAGGTATAGATCTTCCCTCCCGACCTTGGTTAAAAAACATGCAACGCCGCTTTATTATGTTTTATAAGTAGATCTCAGCAGTTTATCTCTGCAGATCAACGACCCATATTAACCCCTTTCTCCACCTCGTTCATTTTTTCGTTTGACCCCAGTCTCAATCTTGACCGTTGATACTTTGCATCTGACGACTTAGATAAATCCCGATGGGCCTGACCCCTGTGGGTCCTGCCTCCTTCCAAACTTGATCTTAGCCATCCAATATTTTATCCAACAGCTCAGAACAAAACCACCTCGCCTGCTATGACCCGCGCATCATATCAATATCGCGCTCGCTCCCCACCATTCGATCTGAGGCCCCATATCTAACAGTTGACGTTCCATTTCGCGTAACTTTGAGCACGAACTTTAATCCCCAAAAATTACAGGATGTAAGCGGTTTTTGAATGCCATGTGTCGAGCAGGAACGCATATCACGTTCAAAAAGTAAAAACCACCTACCCGCCCTTTTTAACACACGATACTGCTGGTTTTCCCTCCCGAAACAACTTTCTCCATTTCCATTATGTTTTTTCACATACGCTCCATGCCGTTGATCTCTGTAGATCAACGGCTCAGATCTAATCTCCCATTACACTATCGCCCTCCACCATACCCCAAGGGCTTTCAACGAGAAATCTCCGCCATTGATCTTGGGCTCTAATGAGATCCAACGCCTCACAATCATCTGCAAAACCCCAAATTTCTTTTCAAATACATTTCCTCTACCAAAGGGATTTTCACCCTATTCCTTTGTATTTCTTCGCATTTTTGTTTAATGTAATTATAATGTGACTCCTTCGCCTTATATCATTACAATTTCTCCCGACTTTTGATCTCTGCAAGATCAATGGCCCTAACTTAAAATCTCCACCATTTGCTCCCGTCGCTCTTCGTCTGACCCCGCGAGCGAATCTCCACCATTGGATGCTATCATCCAACGACTATGCTCCAAGACGAAAGCCTCCAAAGCAGTCTTACCCTGATACGCAGGATTTTATAACATTTTGTGTTTTGTGCAGGTTTTTAAAAGGTTTTTTCAAATAATTTTGAAAAAGAAAACAAAGCCGAGGATGACGATCCTCCAGGATTTTGTTTATCAAAAATATTGCCCCACAGGGTTGCAAAACCACGTTTTTATGGTGTCTCATGAACGCTGGCAGCTCCATAAGAAGCCCCTGTCACACTTGCACATCAACAAGTCACAGTGAAACATAATTAAAACAAAGAGTATCAGTGTCGAAGACCTAACCAGAGCAAAACTGAAGATTGAAGATTTTTTTCACAATTTTGGTGGATTACGGCTAAGATCAAAAATAAAAAGCCTAATCCATCCAATTAAACATAGAATTAAAGTAGACTAACAATGTTTAAAGAAAATCAAAAACATTTATCAGAGAGAGGATGCCTCCGCTGCCACATCAGAGGCTAATTGATTCCTCTCAGCTACCAGATTGCCACCTGTAGCGTCAAAGCATTCAACAAAAGGCCGAGTTATGATTAGAGCAGAAGATATTTGCCCAATACATTCCAACAGTTAAATCGGCCAAAGGATTTATTGCAAAAATATCAGCAGAGTTATTACACAATGACATAGAGCCTCAAGGTCAACAAAATCATCCCACCGAGCTTAATTCTTAATGTAAAATAATTAATACAGAGAAAATATCTGTAAACTTCTCCATTGAGCCCCTCAAAGGCCGAGAAGCATTAATCTATATTAATTGAACCTTGAAGATCTTTTATCCTATCCCACCTCCTCATTTCTTCTATAAATACTTCTGTAGAAGATGAGAAAATGTTTGTTGTAGAACCTTGAAATATACTTGTGCTCAAAAATTCTACTTGTAAATAGTGTTCAAACGCTCTTGAAGCTCTATTTGTGATCGAATAGTTAGGCTGAGAAGTGAAGATGATTGCTGAACTGAAACATTGGACCTGAAAACTATAACTGGTTTGACATCAATAACAAGTTGTTTCTTAGGATCCTGGTCTATATCACTGGTGAAGTGCACCTTTCTGTGTAATTGTTTTCCTTTTGTGTATGCCATATTTTCCATTTATTCTCTAATAAAGAACAACAATCATAGAGTTAGGACTTACTGTTTCCAGTACCCTTCTCTGACTGATAAGCTTTATCTCAATGTTTTCCTCCAAATTATTTATTTAAGAATGATTCAATACATTTGAGAAGTTAGGAATGCTGGCATTCCCTCGTCCTACTGTTTACATTAAACATTGTTCTTTAATGTGATTTTCATTATTAGATATTAAAGATAGACTAGAAAAGTGATGGTGTGCCGTGTTTTCTAGCTTCTTTCTCTAAAGGTAGATTTTGAAAGTTTCCCTAAGTGTTTGCTGAAAGCAGACTAGGTTTAAAAATACCTTATCTGATCTTAAGTTTCATTTTGTTTCTCTTATGTGTTTTTCATCCTTTCTAAAGGTAATTATATGGATTACTGGATTGTTTGTCTCTTGAGTTATCTTTAATATGAGCTTGTCCAAAGAGGTTTACGGTGAGCCCTGCTCTTTGGTTGGTTTTAGACAGTTACCTGAAAAGGCTTTTCTTGTTTGGATAGACTATAAATCCTAGTTGAAATTATTATCTGTTTCCACGCCTCCAACACTTTTATTGTTTCCATTCCATCATTTTATCTCAAAAGATATTGTGATATATATGACTTTCCCCTTGGATCACTCTTGAATTGTTGCACAATTAAAGCCCTATTATGACTCCATAGCCCAATGGACTAAAAACCAGCGTTATATCTATGTTTTTAGCCAAAGCTTGTTTTGATCACTTGCAAATTCACACCTTTGAAAATTTTTCCTCTAGGACTTTCCACTCAACTAATAATCATGCTCAACCATCCAAAACAAACAAAAACCCTTGGTCTTCATAACTAGCCTAATATCATTACCCCAAATCCTTAAAAGATAAATCAATCTTTCACTTTATTGGAGAGATCCCTCTCCGGATTTAGGAGGCGTAGATCCTAGAATCTCAAAGTGGTTGAAATAGTGTTGTCTCTGTAGTTTGACTTTGCCAATCTTGCAAATTACAGGGAGCTAACATTTCTGGTGACTCCGCATGGGACTTCCGAGTTAATAAAAAATCTAAATAAATCTAAGGACCCTAGGAAAACACTTGTCTCAAGAACAATTGGTATATTAACTAGTTGAGCCACCGACAACTAACATTTCTGGCAACTCCACTGGGGAAATTTTGAGTTAAATGATAGTTTAAGTAGACCTTTGGACTCAAGAAAATCCTGAATTCGAGAACATTGTGCAGTGAGTAAAAGAATCCCTTTCAAGCACTACCAAACAAATGGTAATCCTGGTAAAACCTGTGTGAATCAGTGACAAACTAGGCAAACCCTAGGATTCTCATAAAACTTTATCAAACCTTGAAAGATCAGCTAGCTTAGCCATGAGAGTAGGTTTTATTTGTCTCATAACCGTAGCTAAGTTTTGAAACAGATTTAGGACACTCTTAGAACCCATAAGGACTGAAAAATAACTCAGAAAACCAAAAAAATATTTCAGATTGGTATTGAATAAACATGGTGATGGACCATAAAACCTTTTACCTCCAAAAGAGCTAAAAACTTCCACTTGGCGACTCCACAATCCTAAACAGACCTTAAGACTCCACTGGGAAGAACGATTATCATTATAACATAATTTAAACTCAGTTAGAGGACTGTAGGATTAAAATTTGTGCAAAACAGATTAGTTAGCCTCTTAAAGACTGTCATATTTGGTTGAACTTTTCTTGTTAGTTGGGTCTGGAAAATATAACATAGTGGCTCCTAGAAAGATCCATACTAGAGCCTACCCTGACCCAAACCCACATGAGATAGTTTATGACCCAGAAAGTATCCTTAGGAAGTCTCCTAAGATAAAATTTTCAACTGATTTCAAATCACCCTTGAGAGCTAATTCGGTTCCTGAAAATCTTGCAGCGCTACAACAATCACAAGTAGACTTGAGAAATCCATTTAGAACTAGGTCACTTGATGATTTAGATCATCTAGATTCAGAGTCTTCACTTTCATCCCCAGAACAAAGTGAACATCTAAGCAGTAGAGAAACAACACCACCTGATTTACATTTCCTTTACAATTTAGGTGTTTCTCATCCAAGATCAGCTCAGCAATCTATTCCTAGTACATCCACATTTATTCATCCTACATCCACTGTTTAAACCTCTCCATTCCAACCCACTTTCCCTCTTGTTAGTCCACCTCTTGTAAATCCACCTCCACCACATATCATGGCAACATGGTATGCTCCCTTGGTCCTTCCTGTACCCTTGGTCAATCTTCCACAAAACTATCAGTCCAAAATACCATTATATGATGCTAGTAATGCTACTACTACACCAAAACATGTGGATAAGATAAATGACTACTATGAAAGAAATGAAATTGATGATGAATCTGTCAAGCTAAGAATATTTGCTCAGAGTTTAGGGGCAGAAGTAAGAAAATGGTTTAAAGGCTTAACCCCCCATAGTATTAATGATCTCCAAGCCTTCCATTAGACATTATTAAAAAAATGGGAAGTCAAAAATAATCCTCTTCAAATCCTTTCTAATTACAAAAATCTCCACAGAAACACTGGGGAAAGTGTACAAGCTTACTGCATTAGATTTAATAGTGTGTATAATGCACTTCCCCCAGATCTGAAACCTCCACAAGGCTCAGTGTTAAACAAGTTTCCTTAAGGGTTTGACCTTGAAATGGCCTATCAGCTGAGAGAGAGAGACCCTTTAACTCTTGAAGATATGCAAAAATGGGCTCTTGCTGTGGAAGTCAACCTAATGGAGAAAAGAGAAAGAATGAAAAACGAGAAGAGAGTGTCCTTTAGAGAGGAATCCACACCTTCTACTTCCAGCTCAAATATGGAAAGAATGATGGAGGAGATGATGAAGAAAATGAGCATACTTGAGAGAGCTCAAGCAAGTCAAAACCAAACATCTCCTCAAAATAGAAACCAGAACCAAAATCAGAATTTTAGGAGGAACCAGCCTCAAAATAAACCAAGGGAGGATGATCAACAGATCACTCCTCCTTTTCATCAAAACTACGTAAGCGAGGTTGAAGAAATAGATGAGCCAATAGAGGAAGATGATATCAACATGTTGGGAGTAGATAATGATGACTTTGAGGTTCATTATGATAGAAAACAAGGTCTATACACACCTTATGATGAGAAAAGAGATGAGGATGAAAGTTATTATCAAGAAATGGAGAATGTCATCATAGAGTCTCAAAAAGAGTATGACCTTTGAAGTAAAACCAATCAAGAAACTCCAAAAACCAAAACCTTTGAAAAATATTCACAAAACAGCACTGTAAGTAAACCCAAAATTGTAAAACAGAAAGACAAAACAGTGGCTGGAAATTCTGATAAAGGTAAAGAGAAAGGCACTCAAAACAATGCAGAACAGAGTGCAGACCTTATTAGTGTTAGCACCTCAGCTAATACCCCTGTTAAAACATTTTTTTCATATGTAAATAAAACAAATTAGCAAACATATTTTGCTGATAGAGTGGCAGTTAATAAGGCTGAGACAAGCACTTCGAAGAATCAGATCCCTTTCAATTTGGAGCAGGAAATTTCAAGAATTAAAATCTCTCTTCCCCTTACTGAGTTAGCTACCTAGAATGTATATGGATCTCAAATTTTAAATGCTTTTAACATAGAAGAGAATAATGACACAGTCAATCTTAACGATGACCAAACAGAGCTTATTTTTGGTCCTAAGATTGAAGGTAGATATCAAGAGGGACCTGTTCCTCCTTTTTATGTAAGTTTAAACGTTCATGACAAGATTTTGCATAACGCTATGCATGATTCAAGGGCCTCTCACAATTTAATGCCCAAAGCTGTAATGGAGAGCCTGGGTCTAGAAATCACTAGACCTTATAAAGACCTTTACTCCTTTGACTCAAGTAGAGTAAAATGTTTAGGTTTAATTAAAGACCTTTGTGTTAACTTAGCACAGATTCTAGCCAGATGTTTAGTCATGGATATTTTTGTGGCTGATGTGCCCCCAAATTATGGTATGCTATTACCTAGGTCTTGGGGAGCTAAGTTACAAGGGACTATGCAGATGGACATGACATATGCGGCCATCCCTGTTTTCAATCAAACAAGAAGACTTTACAGGGAGTCACATATGCAGTACATGGTTACTGGCCAAGACAGACCACAAAACTCTCCTTTTTATTCTGTAAATATAGGCCTCGATTCTTTTATCCTGTTTAACGATGAAACTTTCAGTGAAAAAATCACTTTAACTGAGTTGATGTCCAATAGAGAGGAGGAGGTAGACATTACATAAGTGTCTAAACAGTTTTCTGAACCTGAAAACTACAGCAAACCAAACTCATGTCTTGAGCTAAAAGTCATGTGTCCTTTGCTTTTAAACCTTGACAGTCAAGAAAGTATTCCTCAAAGCGGTGAAAATCTTGAGGAATTAAAACGAATTCAACATAGTACTGATTTTCCACAACAATCCGAAAGAACGATAGGTTAAAAGGACAATGACCAAGATGAACATGAAACTAGTCCTCTGTGGAGTATGAACTTTGAAGGGTCATGGACTAGGATCAATGCTAGTGTAGGTGTCTAGATTCGTAACACTGAAAACAAACACACAAAAAACATTTCCTATAGATTAAACTTCCAGTGTTTGAATAAGATAGCGGAATATGAATCCCTTCTTTTAGGCTTACATTTGTTGAAAAAATTAGGAGCCAAAAGAATTAAATTGCATGGGGATTCAAAGTTAATCATTAGGCAAGTCAACGGGGAATACAGTGCTAATCACCCTAGACTTAGAGCCTATCGAAACAATGTCGTGGATTTGTTGAAAACTTTTGAGGAGTCCAAATTATTTTTGTCCCAAGAAGAAAGAATAACATGGCCCACAACTTAGCTTTTGCTTCTAGAACATGCTTAACACCATATGAAACTAAAGAATGCACAACTCAGATTAAATTTAGACCAGCTGTCCCTAATATCGAAAAGTATTGGAAAGTGTTTGATGGAGACAAACAAATAGAAGACTTCATGCAATTCAGAAATGAATTTGAACTACACAGTTCAGATTCAGATTATGAAACAGATTGCCCTAGTGAAGAAATTTTTCTTGATGAAGAAGAAAAGTCTCCTGAGCTTGCTAATGTAAATCTTTTGTCTAGCAAGCTTGATAACACAGCAGAAATGGTTGTAGAGTTAGAAACAGACGATTTAGAAACCATGCAGTCTAAAGATCAGAGTTTGCCAAAGGGTCTGGCCCCTTTAGAAGAGTTATTTGATTTCAACGATGTGGCCAAAAAGCCAAAACTGGAGCCTATAGAGACTGAGGTTGAATAGTGTAATATAGGCAGTGAAAAGAAAACAATGATGATCAAACTGTGTAAGACTTTACCAGCTCACATTAAACTCAAATACATAGAGCTGTTTAAATAATTTTCTGATGTTTTTGCATGGAGTTATGAGGATCTGAAATCCTACGACACTGAAATAATACAGCACAAAATAACTCTCAAGGAAAACCAAAAACCATTCAAACAAAAGATGTGCATAATAAACCCTGTTCAGTTACCTTTGGTTTAGAAGGAAATCAAGAAAATGTACGAAGCTGGTATTATTGTCCCTATTAGATATTCTGAGTGGGTATCTAATCTAGTGTCAGTTAGGAAGAAAACAGGAGAGATTAGGATTTGTATAGACTTTAGAGACTTAAACAAAGCTTCATTAAAATAAAACTATGTTGTGTAACCAGCTCCAAAAAGAGAAGAAAAGAGATATGAACGCCTTAGAAATAAGCCACTTCGAGGGGGCAACCTCCAATACATTACATAAATGAACAATTCTTGGATGATTCAATTTACAAAACCTCCTTTCTATATATAGGAGTCCATGGGGCCATAATGTAATCCTAGTGGGCCACAATGTAATCCCAGCCGACCTAACAATAATAATTTAAGGGCACAATAATAACAAAATGGGGGTTACAAGGGTACAATAATAACAATAAGGGGGTTACACTAACAACAATAAGGGACTATACTAGTAATATAGGGACCTAACATGCCCCTCTCCTTCAAAAAAGCGTTGTCCTCAACGCTTGAGTAGCTCTAGGTGCTTCTGTATAAAATTCTCATCCTCCCATGTAGAATCTTCAGTGGGTAAGTTCTTCCACTTGATGAGATACTCTGAAATTGATCGATTCCGTAATTTTCGAGTTCTTGTTTCCATGACCGCTTCAGGTTCCAATATCATTTTTCCTCCCTCATCAAGTTCTGGAAATATTGTTTGAACTGGAAGATTTTCACCTATAACCTTCTTTAAGCATGAAACATGGAAAACTGGATGTACTCGCGAAGAAGCAGGAAGCTCCAATTTGTATGCCATAGTGCCAATCTTTTGCAACACCTTGTAAGGACCATAGTACTTTGGCGATAATTTATTATCCTTCTTTGCTTGCTTGAGGGACATTTGTTTGTATGGTTGTAGCCGTAAAAATACCCGATCTCCTACATCAAAACTTCTCTCGCTACGATGTTGATCTGCCTGTTGTTTCATTCGATTTTGTGCCAAATTCAGGTTATCCTTTAAGAGTTGGAGAACTTCTTGCTGATGCTCGATGTGATCTTCCAGTGCTTGAACCTTCGAATTTTCCCTTAAAGATGATGT
The DNA here is from genome assembly GCA_034641835.2 of Pinus albicaulis. Lineage (NCBI taxonomy): Eukaryota > Viridiplantae > Streptophyta > Pinopsida > Pinales > Pinaceae > Pinus > Pinus albicaulis. Next base: position 7,592,843 of record CM076578.1, read on the forward strand.
GATGGATGGTGGATGATATCCATAAAGTGCCATAAATGGGGTCATTTTTGCTGCGGTATGGAAGGAAGTGTTATACCACCATTCAGCGAGAGGTAACCACTTGACCCATTGTGTTTGTTTATCAGATACAAAACAACGAAGATATCCTTCCAAACATTTATTTACTATCTCTGTTTGACCATCAGATTGAGGATGATAAGATGAGCTATGAGCTAATTGGGTACCCAAACAAGAAAATAACTCCGTCCAAAAATTTCCCATAAAAATGGGATCTCTGTCGCTCACAATAACCCTTGGGCTTCCATGTAGCTTTTGAATTCTGTCCACAAATGTAGTAGCAACTGTACTTGCTTTAAATGGATGAGATAATGCACAAAAGTGTGCATACTTAGTAAGTCTATCAACTACCACCATGATGACACTCTTTCCTTCGGACTTAGGTAAACCTGTGATAAAATCCATTGAAATCTCCTCCCAACGTTGACTTGGAATGGATAAAGGTTGTAGAAGTCCCAAGGTCTTAATTTCTTCCACTTTATTCTGCTGGCAAACCAAACATTCCGCCACAAACTTTTGAATATCGGATTTAAGGCCATCCCAAAAAAATTCTTTCTTCACCCTGTGGTAAGTTTTTAAAAATCCTGAGTGTCCTCCTAAAGGAGAAGTGTGCAATTCCAGAAGAATATTTTGTTTTAGTTGGGAATCCTTACAAAGATATAAGCGATCTTTGTACCATAAGGAATCATTTTTCCAACTAAATGTATCGGATGTACTAGGATCTTGCTGCAACTTTTGAATGAGTGTCCATACATCTTTTTCCTTCTTCCATTCATCTCTTGCTTCGGTTATCCAATCTGGTTGGATAATAGAAATGGCACAAAGCAATGCTTCCACCTCTTCATTCTTTCTTGAGAGTGCATCTGCAACAACATTAATCTTTCCCTTTTTGTAGATTATTTCAAAGTCATAACCCAACATCTTTGTGACCCATTTTGCTGCTCTTCTGAAGATAGTCTTTGTTCCAAAAAGTGTTTAAGACTATCATGATCAGTTTTTACCTTGAAGTGTCTTCCCATTAGGTAAGTTCGCCATTTCTTTAGTGCATCTAGTATTGCTAACATTTCCTTCTCATAAATAGGTTTCTGTAAATACTTTCCTTTGATTGGACGACTTTCAAAAGCAATGGGTCTTCCTTCCTGCATTAAAACTGCACCAATTCCATTTCCTGAGGCATCACATTCCACAATAAAAGGTTTTTGTGAAGTCTGGCATAGCTAAGACCGGTGCTAGGCACATTGCCTCTTTAAGATGTTCAAAGGCCTTAGTTGCTTCAGGAGTCCATGAAAATGCATCTTTCTTCAATAATGTTGTTAGAGATGCTGCTATTCTCCCATAATTCTTAACAAACTTGCGATAATAGCCTGTTAACCCGAGAAATCCTCGCAACTGCTTTATTGTCTTGGGGACTTTCCATTCCTTAATGGCTTTAATTTTGTTAGGGTCTACTTTAACACCCTCGTGAGATATAACATGACCCAAATATTCCACCTCTTGTACTCCATAGAAACATTTGAATATTTTTGCATATAATTGTTTCTCCTGCAATAGTTTGAGCACCCTCTCAACATGTTGAACATGATCCTTCCAAGACCTATTGTAGATTAGTATATCATCAAAAAATACTAGCACAAATTTTCTAAGGGTTTGAAAATGGAATTCATCAACCCTTGAAATGTAGAAGGTGCATTGGTAAGGCCAAATGCATGACCAAAAATTCATAATGACCCTCATGAGTTCGAAATGTTGTTTTTGGAATATCTTCAGTCTTCATTCTAATTTGATGATATCCTGAACGAAGATCCAACTTGGTAAAAGAAATTGCTCCATGTAATTCATCCAATAATTCATCAATCACAGGAATGGGAAATTTATCTTTAATGGTGAGCTTATTGAGCTCCCTATAATCCGGACACATTCGCCATGATCCATCCTTCTTGTGTACCAATACTATAAGAGCAGAGAAAGAACTTTGACTAGGTTGAATTATACCCGCCTCTAACATTTCTGCAATCATACGTTCAATTTCGCTCTTTTGGACATAAGGATATCTATAAGGCTGATGTTTGGAGGAACACTTCCTGGAATTAAATGAATAGCATGATCATGATCACGAATAGGTGGGAGTGTTTCAAACACCTTGGAATGATTGTCCAAGACTTGTTGAAGATCTGCAGAAATAGATGATTTTGATGTCGGAACTTCTAGTGAGCATAATTGTGCAATTACGCCTCGTTGTTCTTTCTTTAGAAGCTTTGTCATGACATTAGAGCTTATTATCCTTCCCGACTTCCCTTCAATACCCTGTAATTCGAGTAATTCGACTTCCTTTCCTTCTGAAAAAAATTTCAAGAAAAGTTCTTGAAAATTAAAAGCTACCGTCCCCAAAGATTGTAACCATTGTACTCCTAGTACAACATCGACACCTCCCATAGGAATGGAAAGCATTGGACTAGTCAATACATATTCCCCCATGGTTAGCTTAATATTATGGCATTTTCCAGAGCAATTTATAGTTCCTCCATTTGCAACCATCATTTGACATTCTGGTGCTGGGTATAGGAAACAATTTAATTCCTTGGCTACCTTACAATGAATAAAATTATGGGTGCTACCTGAATCAATCAACACTATTACCTTTTTCTTCTTTATTTGTCCTTCTATCTTGAGAGTTTGAGGAGTGGTAATTCCTGCCAGTGCATTACACGATATGGTCGGATTCATTTCTTCCTCTTCTAGGGCTGGTTCCTGGTGTATATCCTCTTCTTGTTCATTTCTTCTTCCTCTTCACAATCTATGTAAAATAATTTCTTCTCAGCACACTTATGACCTTTAGTGTATTTGCTATCACAACTGTAGCAAAGCCCTTTTGCTCTTTTTTCTACCAATTGTTGTGGTGTCAACCTTGTAGGTTGTGGAAATCTAGGCGTAGCAACACTTCCTTCTTTATAGAATTGAGTGGTAGGCTTCCTTGTCGCCATAATTTTACATTCGACTTTTCTTGCCAACCTGAATGCCTTCTCCAATGAATCAGGTTCCAAAACACGAACTTCATGTTGGATGTTATCCTTTAGAGTACCTAAGAAGAGATCAATCCTGTGTTCCTCTGGAATATTAGTTACCCTTATATTCAATTTTTGGAAGTCCTCAATGTGCTGCCCCACTAAACCCTTTTGTTTGAAATTTATCAATTGGCTAAAGAAGGTGTTGCTCTTTGTATCCTCATAATGTGCTATCATTTCCTCCGTAAAAATTGACCAAGTGACAATTTTTTTACGGGAGCAAAGCCATCGATACCATACAAATGTATTTTGTTCTAAATGTAAAGTTGCAATGCATACCCCCGGATGCGGGTGCAAGTGGAGATGGGGGGATTGACGGGACGCATGGCGCAAGGACGGGAGGCCACCTGCCTACCCTCTTGAATCCTTAGCGCCCACCTGATCTCATTTATTACCCACGCTTGATCTTAATGGTTCGGATATGGAGTCGATTCACTTCAATGCACCAGGTTCTCGAGGCAGCCTCGAATGCTGCAATTGCGTTATACATTCGACCTCCAGGCTTGGTCATTCAATGCACAGGCTGGAAGGTTGCAGTCTTGGTTTGTTATTTATCATGGAGCCTTCCGCCCCTTCTCCATTGTTATCGATTTGCAATCCTGCTCTGGACAAAGCAATTGTCCGCACCTTCACCGGGTTGCGCTGTCGCAACACTTGCTGCTTGGTGCTTGCAGATAATTCCCACATATCTATTGCAGGTTCCTGTGTTTCTGCCACTGAAGTTCTTGGCTCTCCTCCTGAGCGGAATTCCACCAGTTCTCACTTGCACACCAGCTCCTATTCTGTCGCAATCATGCCCAGAGTCAGACAGAGGATGCGGAGCCGTAGGGGCTCCTCGCGGGCAGCCAGAAGGCACTCGCCTTCCCTCACCTCCTCTCCGTCTAATTCCTCTGCGACATCGGGTAGCTTGCCCCGTTTCCTTCATGGGCGTCTGCTTCGTTCAGGACGTCGTCTGGATTCGCCCTCTGGCGATGCTCTACCAGCTCAGTCTCATACTGCACTCTTTTCCTTTGACTGTGCTCTCGACAAACCCCGGGTCACCGTCGCCATCTCGGTCGTCTTCTTGGAGGAACCAACGCCTGAGCCTCCGCCTGATGCGCATGCTCCGGACGACAACGCTAATAAGGACGAGAAGCAACATAATACGAGGGGTTCGCCCTCTGAGAACAAGATTTCTTTGCAGGTCGATGCTGGGGTCGTTCTGGGCCATGTCGATGCGCCTCCGCCGGTTGTCCACTCCTCCGCCGCTTGCTCCCACGCACATGGTAATCTGGAAGATTTCAGCTGCAAAATTGAAGAAATTGAGCCGAATGAGTAACTATGTCCTCCCCTCCTGTCTTTTTGTCAATTCTCTGCCCTCTCTGAGGGATTGCTTGGTCGACTTGTTAGTTCTTTTTGCATTTTTCCAATCTCAGACACTACAGTGGTCCAGTTCAGTCAGAGTCAAGGTCCAGCAGCAGATATGCAATGTAATTATGTCCAGTGTCCAGTCAAAAACATATCAGTTCGATCCCCTGCGTGGGATTTTTTCAGATTATGGCTCCCATGGCTGGTTTCCCTCTCGTTGGGCAGCCCAATATCAGTCTATGTCAGTTAAAATGCCTCCCGGTAGGCTTTGTTTTGGCTTCGGCCAGGTGTACATTATTTTCCTTTAATTAATAGATTACTCTAACTTAGAAAAAAAAAAAAAAGTTGCAATGCATACCTTTTGTGTGTTTTGCACATTATGGAGATCAAAATATTGCTCCATTTGTAGTATCCATGTTACAGGATCCTTTCCATCAAACTTCCTTATATCCATTTTTGGAATATGGTGGTTCTTCCCGCCAACATTAGAGTTTATGAAATCACGATTAATATTTATTTTTTTCTCATCATGAGGTTCTTCTAATATATTTTCTCCATTAGGAATCATTTCTGGTTTTAAACTTGTCATCAAGCCTTCCATGTATGCTTTTAGATCATTCTTCATGTCATCCATCTTAGCTTCCATGCCGACTTCCATGCCATCCATCTTAGCTTCCTAACCATTCACCTTAGCTTCCACGCCTTTCTTCAAAACTTCCATTTCATTTTTTATTGTTCTTTGCGAGAGCGAAATTTGTTGCATTTGCTCTTGTAATTTTGATATGTTATGTTGCCATTCTTCATCTTCATGAGTCATAGTAGAGCCTTCTAAAGGCTTAATGGGTGTTGAATTATTTTTAGGGGCCATTTCAGACTCCAATATTGATATCTATTCTACAATAGGCCCTTGCAATCACTTCAACTTGATTCTTCAAACAAGACTTATGCAATTCGGAAGAAAAAAAATACACACCTTTTACTAGCTTTGAGGAGCTCGATATTGAAATTGTATTATCTCTGTGATTGCAGATCTTAAATATCTGAAATTTAGCACTGAAGTAGCCCTCTAAATTCTCTTTTGAATGCCACAGGTCTGACCTAATTTTGATTCTCCAAGACAAAGATGTGTCCAATCTTCCACAATGACCTAATTATGGACTGGTTCAGTAGAGAGAACTTGTACGACTTGCCGCATGTCACTGTTTTGTCCTTTGTCTCTGAAATTGATATCGAAGAAACTAAAGTCTGTGTACTTGCAGCCACTTTTTACGGCACTCCAATCGGATGCCCAGAGAGAGAGTTATTGAAATTTTCCCACAATCACCTCTTTGAAATGAAATTCAGGAGCCTGAAAACGCACTACCTTCCACAGATCATATCTCCAAGAATATTTCGAACCAAGCTCTGAAATTGTTTGACGAAATTCCTGAGGATTTCAGCTTCGCACCATATGAATTTTAGATTCTGAACCTTCGTATAAAATTTTTTATAGCACAAATTCCACGATGACTTGTTTAGGAGCCTGAAAAAAGACCTAACTTCCACAGATCATATCTCCGAAAATATTGCGAACCAAGCTCTGAAATTTTTCGAAACCCTTCCTCAAGATTTCAGCTTCGCACCCTACAAATTTCAACTTCTGAAGCTTCGTAGAAAAAACGTTATAGCGAAAATGCCACGATGACCTGTTTGGAGCAGCGAAACCCTAGAATCCCAAACCTCTGATACCAAATGTTGTGTAACCAGCTCCAAAAAGAGAAGAAAAGAGATATGAACACCTTATAAATAAGCCACTTCTAGGGGGCAACCTCCAATACATTACATAAATGAACAATTCTTGGATGATTCAATTTACAAAACCTCCTTTCTATATATAGGAGTCCATGGGGCCATAATGTAATCCTAGTGGGCCACAATGTAATCCTAGCCGACCTAACAATAATAATTTAAGGGCACAATAATAACAAAATGGGGGTTACAAGGGTACAATAATAACAATAAAGGGGTTACACTAACAACAATAAGGTACTATACTAGTAATATAGGGACCTAACAAACTACCCTTTACCTAAGATGGACCATATTTTACAAAGGGTAGTTCATTCAAAAGGAATTTCTTTGCTTGATGGCTATTCTGGATACAATCAGATTTTAGTGCATCTGGATGATCAATTAAAGACAGCGTTTACTACACCTTGGGGCACTTTCATTATGTGAAAATTCCCTTTGGTCTAATGAATGCTCGTGCAACTTTTCAGAGAGCCATGGACATAGAATTCTCTGAAGAATTGGGCTACTTCATCATTATATACCTAGATGATGTTACTGTTTTTTCAAAGACAGATGAAGAGCATTTAGCACATTTGAGAACAGTTTTCGAGAGATGCGGAAAGTTTGGGATATCTTTAAACCCAAAGAAAACACTATTCAATCTCCAGGAAGGTAAAATTCTTGGGCACATTATTTTAGAAGAGGGTATTAAGATAGACCCAAAGAGGATTGAGGCCATATTGCAAATCTCTCATCCTCGAAACATCAAGGAATTACAATCTTCCATTGGAAAGATTAATTTCTTAAGAAGGTTCATACCCAACTTGGATGAGCTCCTTAGGAACATTACAAACATGTTGAAAAAGGAGCAAGGGGATAAATGGACCTTGGAAGCAAAGAATTCCTTTGAGCTGGTGAAACAAGCATTAACTAGAACATTGGTTCTAATCAGTCCTGATTTTTCAAAAGATTTTTATATTTTTTCATTTGCATCAGAACATGCAATAGCTGTTGTCCTTTTACAGAAAAATCCATAAGGACAAGAGCAGCCTATTGCATTCTTTAGCAAGGCTTTGAGGGATTCCCCTCTGAAGTACAACATTATGGAAAATCAATCCTTTTCTTTGCTTAAGGCTTTAAAAGACTTCAGGGTATACATCTTGCACTCGCACATCATTGCCTTTGTCCCGAATTCAGCCGTGAAAGACATTCTAACACAAGACCCAGATGGTAAGAGAGGTAAGTGGATAGTTGTTATTCTTGAATATGAGTTAGAGATCAAGCCCACTAAACTCATAAAAGGCCAAGGTCTAGCTAAATTAATGGCTGAATCCAATTTTGAAGTTCTTGATATTAATATGATAAGTGCTTTAGATGAACAAGAGGAAATCTCAACTCCCATTGTTGAAGACCATTTTATGAATTCCTTTTGGTATGCTGATATTATTTATGTTTTGCTTAATTTGAATACATCTCTTGGTTTGACAAAAACAAAGGCAAGGTTTTTGAAGTTAAAAGCTGTAAACTATTGCATTATAGATAAAAAAATTTATTGGAAAAATGCAAGTGGAATATTTCTTAAATGTTTGCTTGAGTATGATGCAAAGAAGGTTAGGCATGAGTTCCATGAAGGAGAATGTGGAGGCCACCTCTACTGGAAGAGAACAGCCAACAAAATCCTAAGGGCTGGTTACTATTGGCCCACTCTCTTTCTTGATGTGCACAAGATGATCATTGCCTGTCATAAATGCAAACTTTTTGAAGGCAAAAGGAAGCTGCTACCCTTACCTCTACATCCAATCACTGTTGAAGCCCCTTTTCAAAAGTGGGGACTTGACTTCATAGGAGAAATTCATCCACCATCATCTGCACAACATAGATGAATTCTCACTACCACAGACTACTTCACCAAATGGATAGAAGCCATCCCTTCTAGGCAAGCCAATGACTCAGTCATAATAAAATTCATGGAGACTAATATCCTCTCTAGATTTGGCTATCGTAGAAAGATCATCAATGATAATGCAGCAACATTTGGATCAAAGAAGATGGTTCGGTTCTATCACAAGTATCAGATAATATTGAGTCACTCTACTGCTTATTACCCTCAAGGTAATGGGTTATCATAATCCTCAAACAAGAGTTTGGTGAACATAATCAAGAAGCTATTGGAGGACAACAAGAAGTCTTGGCACACAGAGCTAGTTCATGCACTTTGGGCTGACAGATTGACATTGAAGAAATCTATTGGCAGGTCACCATACTAGCTTGTGTATGGTACAAATGCATTTTTTCCTACCAGCCTTGGTGTACCAGTTATGAAGTTGATTCAAGAGGTGCACTCTGAAGATAATGATATGATCAGAAGGATAAATCATACTATACACCTTCAGCAAACCAGAGAGGAGGTTTATAACAAAGAATTACTGAAGTAGAACAGCATCAAAAAGCTTTTTGACAAAAGAACAAAGGCTAGCAATTTCAATGTTGGGGAAAAAGTTTTAAAGTGGGACTCAAGGAGAGAAGACAAGGGAAAGCATGGGAAATTTGACAACTTATGGCTTGGCCCTTATCTCATTCATTCTGCTACTGGTAATAATGCTTATTTTTTGCAGGATTTGAATGGAGTTGAACTGTTTGGGGATCCTGTCAATGGCAGGATGCTTAAGCATTACTTCTCTTAATCCTATCATGTTCTGAAAGCCTTTTTATCTTTTTTCTCATTATAAATATTTCACCCATCATTTCATTCAAAGTTAGAAATATCAAAAATACAAAAAAAATAGAAGAAAGAAAAGAGGGCAGTTTGTAAAAACAATAAAGGTATATCCCCATACCAAAAAAGAGAAACAAATTTGAAGGTGTGCAAGATTAAATGCCACTCCTGAAAAAACACACTCCTAGTTATCCATACAACCTAATCATGGCTAATTAGTTTTTAATTGACTGCTGATAGGTTAGTAAATTCGATTTTCCAAATAGCTTAATCTTGGCTTATCAGTTAGGAAGATTAGGATAGAAATTAAAGGTTCTAATCAGCTCAAAATATGAACCAGAAAACAAGGAAAAAAACAGCTCGAATAAACTAAAAAATAGAGCTGAAGAAAAGATGAAGGAAGTGCTTAGAACTTTCATATCTTAAGCCTTCCATTTTGATTTAATTTTCTGCAAAATAATATCTATGTGAAGCTTGTTGTTTATGCCATAGATTAGCAACAAGTTAGACTGTTCAATCCTGACTTGTATGCTTTTAAATTTATGTTTAGAAATTAGTGAATAAAAATCTGTTAGACTATTTAATCCTAACATATTAGTAGATTAGGTAGAGAAGCATATGAACTCAACTATTTAATCTGAGTTCATGGAGAAATAAGGAGTATAATTAGATTATATTTTTTTCTTTCCAAAGAATAAAATGTTGTAAAGGAGTTTGCCAATCCAAGTGCACTCTAAAGAAGAAAAAATGCTAGATCAGTAGGATTGGGTAGGTAGCATTTTTTAGAGCAAAAGAAGATCATCCAAATGAAGAAAAGGCAGCCCAATGGCTAAGACACTGATCAGCCTCCCAGATAATGCAAGTCTGAAGTTCTTGATGCCTTCAAGAAGGCACCATCCCAGAGTGGAGTCACTGTTAGCCACCAATAAAAATTTTCATATCAAATGGTGGCTAAATCGTTTTTGGAGCCTTCAAGAAACAAGTTTTATTTCTACAAGTGTTATCTCTTGAAGACTCATGAAGACATCTTGCCCTTTGTTTAAATCTTCACTGATGTTTCCCTTTCGAACTTAGAAATTTTGCTATTTTCATAGAGAAAAGACTGCTGCAAAATCTCATTTTTCCCCTCCTCCACTCAAAACTAACCTTAATTTTATTCCCTTCTTTCCTCATAAAATTCCTCCATTTTTCATTTATTCCCCTTTCCCTTTCATGAAAATCCATTTTATAAGGTTTAAAACTCACTTTTGAACCTTACTGAAACCCCCAAATCCATCAAAAACCTTGAAAAAAATCATAAAAAATACACATTTTGTATATAGGCATAAGCCCCTTTGGGCTAAGTCCTAAACCACTTCCCCACATGTGCCCATGCCCTAGAACCAAGCACTAGACCTATCAGTCGCTTATCGCATCGGGAATAATTGGAGAGCACAAGTCTATTTGTTTCGTAAGACTTCCGATGCGATTAGCCCTCTTATACATAAGCCCCAAGCCTTTGCTTTCCATATAGACCAGTGGCCCCGCAATTGGGTGCTAAGCAATGCAAAAAACCATTCTCGATTGCTATTTTCCTTTATAAAAAATAAAACCCCTTTTTCCTATGTTTTACATTAAACCCGCCAGTGCAATGTTATTAAATGGTAAAGACCGTTGATCTTTTCCTGCTCAACGATCCGCGCCATCTCGCATCGGAGGATTTCAAATGGGTAGATTGAAAAGCCCATCTCCTACATTCCGATGCGATTGGCCCTTTGTGTGTTTTAACCCTGGTTCCTTATCATTCTCATATATCCTAAGGCCCCGCAACCGGGCACCATGCCTTTTATAATAAACCTCCCCCAACGCATTTTGCTTTGTATTTCGTTAAAAAATTCATTTTTTGTAAATATAAAGGGCCCCGTCGTTCGTTGATCAAAGCCATTCTTGACCGTTGATCTTGAACCAAATCAATGGCCTGCGCAATCTCACATCGTAGAAAATCATTGGGCGCATTTTATATTGTATTTTCCCACTCTTGATTGGCGGCCTCTTGATGAAATATTAGTTGTTGATCTCTTCCCCTCTTCCCAGATCCAACAGTTGCCATTGATCCCACTCAAAGCCCTCTCCCCACTGAAGAACTCCTCTGATTCATCCTCCACCATCGATCTGATCTGCAGATCGATGGCCCAAAGCCAATCACATCAGCGCCATTCAGTTTTGCCCCCCGCCGATCGCAAAGCCCCGATTGCATCTGGGCCGTCCAGGTGTCAACATCCGACAGTCCAGATATTCCCTCCTGACCTTGGTTAAAAAAAATGTAGCCCCGCTTTATTATGTTTTTTAAGCATATATCAGCCGTTGATCTCAATAGATCAATGGCCCATATTAACCCCTTTCTCTGCCTCGTTCATTTTTTCGTTTGACCACAGTCTCAATCTTGACCGTTGATCCTTTGCATTTGACGGCCCAGATAAATCCCGACGGGTCCGATCCCTGTGGGTCCTGCCTCCTTCCCGACTTAATCTTAGCCATCTAATCTTTGATCCAATGGCTCATAACAAAACCACCTCTCCTGCTATGACCCGCGCATCATATCAATATCACGCTTGCTCCCCACCGTTCGATCTGAGGCCCCAGATCTAATGACTGACGTTCCATTTCATGTAACTTTGAGCACGACCTTTAATCCCCAAAAATTACGCGATGTAATTAGTTTTCGAATGCCACGTGTCAAGCAGGAACGCATATCGCATTCAAAAAGTAAAAACCGCCTACCCGCCATTTTTTCCGCGTGATACTGCTGGTTTTCCCTCCCAAAACCTCTTTCCCATTTGCGTTATGTTTTATCGCATACACTCCCCGTTGTTGATCTCTATAGATCAATGGCTCAGATCTAATCTCTCATTACACTATCTCCCTCCACCATACCCCAGGGCTTTCAATGAGAAATCTTCGTCGTTGATCTTGGGCTCCAATGAGATCCGACGGCTCACGATCATCTGCGAAACCCCAAATTTCTTTTCAAATACATTTCCTCCACCAAAGGGATTTTCACCCTATTCCTTTGTATTTCTTCACATTTTTTTTTATTGTAATTATAATGTGAATCCTTCGCGTTATATTATTACAATTGCTCCCGACTTAAAATCTCCACCATTTGCTCCCATCGCTCTTCGTCTGACCCCGCGAGCGAATATCCACTGTTGGATGTTGTCATCCAACGACTATGCTCCAAGCTGAAAACCTCCAAAGCAGTCTTACCCTAATGCGCAGGATTTTATAACATTTTGTGTTTTGTGCAGGTTTTTAAAAGGTTTTTTTCAAATAATTTTAAAAAAGAAAACAAAGCCGACGATGATGATCCTCCAAGCTTTTGTTTATCAAAAATATTTCTCCACAGGGTGGAAAAACCACGTTTTTCCGATGTCTCATGAACGCTGGCAGCTCGATAAAAATCCCCTGTTGCACCTGCACATCAACAAGTCATAGTGAAACATAATTAAAATAAAGAGTATCAGTGTCAAAGACCTAACCACAGCAGAACTGAAGATTGAAGATTGTTTTCACAATTTTGGTGGATTACGGCTAAGATTGAAAATCAAAAGCCTAATCCACCCAATTAAACACAGAATTAAAGAATATTAACAATGTTTAAAGAAAATAAAAAACATTTATCAGAGAGAGAATGCCTCCATTGCCACATTAGAGGCTAATTGATTCCTCTCAGCTACTAGATTGCCGCCTATAGCCTCAAATCATTCAACAAAGGGCCGAGTTATGATTAGAGTAGAAGATATTTGCCCAATACAGTCCAACAGTTAAATCTGCCAAATGATTTATTGCAAAAATATCAGCAGAGTTATTACACGATGACACAGAGCCTCAAAGTCAACAAAATCATCCCACCGAGCTTAATTCTTAATGTAAAACAATTAATGTAGAGCAAATATCTGTAAACTTCTCCATTGAGCCTTTCGAAGGCCAAGAAGCATTAATCTGTATTAATTGAGCCTTGAAGATATTTTATCCCATCCCACCTCCTCATTTCTTCTATAAATACTTCTGTAGAAGATGAGAAAATATTGGTTGCAGAACTTTGAAATATACTTGTGCTCGAAACTTCTACTTGTAAATAGTGTTCAAAGGCTCTTGAAACACTGTTTGTGATCGAATAGTTAAGCTAAGAAGTGAATATGATTGTTGAAATGAAACATTGGACCTGAAGACTATAACTGGTTTGACATCAATAACAAGCTGTTTCTTGGGATCCTGGTCTATATCACTGGTGAAGTGCACCTTTCTGTGTAATTGTTTTCTTTTTGTGTATGCCATATTGTCCATTTATTCTCTGATAAATAACAACAAGAATAGATTTAGGACTTATTGTTTAGAGTACTGTTCTCTGACTGATAAGCTTTATCTCAATGTTTTCCTCCAAATTGTTTATTTAAGAATGATTCAATAGAGTTGAGAAGTTAGGAATGCTGGCATTCCCTCGTCCTAATGTTTACATTAAACATTGTTCTTGAATGTGATTTTCATTATTTTCTTATTAAAGATAGACTAGAAAAGCGACGGCGTGCCCTGTTTTCTAGCTTCTTTCTCGAAAGGTAGATTCTAAAAGTTTCCCTAAGTGTTTGCTAAAAGCAGACTAGGTTTAAAAGTACCTTATCTGATCTTAAGTTGCATTTTGTTTCTCTTATTTGTTTTTCATCCTTTCTGAATGTAATTATGTGGATTACTGGATTGTTTGTCTCTTGAGTTATCTTTAATACGAGCTTGTCCAAAGAGGTTTATAATGAGCCTTGCCCTTTGGTTGGTTTTAAAGAGTTACCTTAAAAGGATTTTCTTTTTTGGACAGACTATAAATCCTAGTTGAAATTATTATCTGTTTCCACCCCTCCAACATTTTAATTGTTTCCATTCCATCATTTTATCTCAAAAGATCTTGTGATATAGATGAATTTCCCCAAGTTGGATCACTCTTGAATTTTTGCACAATCAAAGCCCTATTATGACTCCATATCCCAATGGACTAAAAACCAGCATTATATCTATCTTTTTAGCCAAATATTGTTCTGATCACTTGCAACTTCACACCTTTGAAAATTTTTCCTCTAGGACTTTCCACTCAACTAATAATCATGCTCAACCATCCAAAAAAACAAAAACCCTCGATCTTCATAACTAGCCTAATATCATTACCCCAAAGCCTTAAAAGATAAATCAATATTTGCACTTTATTGGAGAGATCCCTCTTCGGATTCAGGAGGGCTAGATCCTAGAATCCCAAAGTCGTTGAAATAGTGTTGTCTCTACAGTTTGACTTTGCCAATCTTGCAAATTACAGGGAGCTAACAGATTCAAGGAGCACTTGAACTTCCAAGAGTTTTGCGAACTCAAGGAGGAAAGAAGAACAAGCAAGCACAATAGAAGAAGAAGAGGTAGATTCTTTTTTCCAAATTTTGATGGATCCTCCACATGCATAGCCAAAGATTGGATAGATCAGCTATGCTCATATTTGGATCTACATCAAGTTTCAGAAAAGGAAGCCCTTAAAGTAGCAGTGTTGCATCTTCAAGGTAAGGCCTATGCCTGATGGTTGTTTGAATCCTTTTCATTATAAAATGAAAATATATCTACCTATGCAAGATTCACTAAGAGATTAGTGAAGAGATATCATGTAAAACAAAATGAAACATCCATGAAAAATCTAGCAAAGCATGAACATTCAAAACCCTTGCTTGAGTTGGAAATATCTATTACACCAACTCCACTTTAGATTTCTATTGAAGGGGATAAAAATGTGTGTGATACCTTGCCAAGGGAAAGATCCCCATTGCATGAAGAGATTTTTTCTCAAAATGAAGTCATGGATATTCCTCTTTCAAGGGAAGACCAAGATCTAAGGTCTCTCATTGATGATGAGGTATTCTCAAATATTTATGAGGAGAAAGAGCATGAAGGTAGTAATAGCGCTGTCACTTTAGAAGAAGGACCATCACCACATAAGGATGGGCATGAAGTTATTGTTTGAAGAGGAGAAGCTTTTGCATCTTTTGCAAGGGTTTCCAAGGAGCATCTTGTGACAGTATTATTGGGAAGTAGCACCTTGATTCAAGGAGGAGAAAGGATGGATCAGAATCCAAGGAGGAGGAGCATGCACCCTTGTTTATTTCAAGGGGTTTATATTTAGAACAAGGAGACTGATTTATGTAGCAAAGAGAGGGATAAATCAGTCTACTCATTTATATAGTCTAATTCAGATTTTGATGTCTCTTTACATGGAGGCATTCCACCAGGGAAACCCCCTAATTGGAAGACGAATAAAGTGTTATCTCGACTTATTGCAGCAATGACATATTTGGATAAGGAAGGAGCCTTGAGAGGAGCTACCACAGCACGGGGGATCTTTGATGGGTTGCAAGGAGAGATGAGAAAATTTCTGAAATGGACTTTTCTATCTTCCACTCAGCTATTTGCGCTGAAAAAGAAGGAATCAGAAATATATGATGACATGAGCATGGTGTAAAAAGACCACTCCATAGTCTTGGGGAAGCAAATGATACTTCCACACATGAGAAATATTTCTGAATGACAAGAGGTTATTAACACTCTTGTATGGATGGGCCAAACTATGTAAGTTTTGGAAGAAAGAGACCTTTCAAAAGGAGGTTGACTTCCATGAACTTCAATCTTGTCTTGAGCAAGATCAACTACAAGAGAGGCAACAAAGATGGAGCTACAACACTCTGACATGTGAATTTGGCATTGAGCATGTTAAAGAAGAGAATGATGATGTGACAACTACTTCATTTCAGAATTCTACAGCGCTGTCATTGTTGGGAAGCCGAGATCCATATTGGGAGTCCCAACTCTTGGTAGAATATTCCAAGAACCTCTTCACATATAAGTTTATTGATGGGAAAATGGAATATAGGAGGTATAGGGTGGTTGATGGAGTCATTTAATTTCATGATCATATCTATTTGACTAGAGACTCAAAGCTCAAAGACAAACTACTATATGCATCCTATGATATCTTGATTTCTAATCCCACTAGTTTCATTAGAACCTACAATACTTTTTTGGAGGGATTCATGTGGGAAGACTTCAGAGAGGAGATGCACAATAATATGAGGAAGTGCATAGATTATTTTGAGGGTGAAAGGGGACATAGCTCTAGGGAAGGGTTATCATTACCACTTCCTTATTCTTTGGGTGTGAGAGGGAGTTCATCCATGAGCCACCTCACTAATTTAAAACAAGTGTATGGTAAAGATTTCATTTTTTAACATCATGATATATTTACTATGTACTTGCATCTTCTTACCACACGTGTAGGGCATTGCTCTAAGAAGGGGCACTCTTCCTTATTTTCTTTATGAACTACTTGGAGCCATGAGCAATGATGATGTTGATCACTCCCTAGGAGATTTTGGGGAGATGATGTATTCTTTTTGGTGTGCCACATTGACACTAAACATCATACACCACTTCAAGTATATGAGGAGAAATCTTGGAAAAGAATATGCTTTTGTATCTCATGATTCGTTTGATTATTACTTGTATTATTTTACCATGTATATGCAGGCCATAGATCCTAAGAGGAGTGTTATTCCATACAAACTTCATGGCCAACTTTGGGCCACAAATTTTTTTGAATATGGCCACTCCCTTGAAGGACAAAGGGAGATTTTGTTTCATGATGGATGCATTCCTAAGGCACCAAATATACCTCACACTTTCAGCCGTGGTGAGATGACTTGGACAGTAAGTACGTGGTGGGGAAACCACTTACCATATCACTATATGATGCAGTCAGGAGATCTACTGCGCTGGTTCCACTTGTGGGACTATGATCCACCTCCATCATTACATTTGATTATTTATGTATTACTAGTTTTGATCCCACATTATGATGATGCTCTTATCTTTGTTGGGGACATGATGGGAGGGATGACACATTGGTTGGATGTGTCCATTGAGAATGAAACTTCCCATATTTATTCATGCTTCAAGAGGAGGAGGGGACATTATATGGCTGCTACACTATATATTTTGTTTCCTTATGCAAGGGGCCATATGTTTGACTTATGTCTTTGGGAGAAGCCTCTCACATGGGAGAATTTGTGGCAAGACATGTGTTGCTTGAATCATATTTATCTAACACGTATGATCCTTTACTATTTTCAAGTTTTGGAGAAGCTTATGGCAGCAAGAAGGTGGTTGGGTGGCCACTTATTGTATTATGTTTTGAGGCAGCGAGAAGAAGAACATCGCTGGTCTCAATGGAGGGACTATTGTCACCATCCAATATATCATATGACACTTAGTCCATGTTTCTTTTGGAGCACATATGGTGATGATACTGTATTCACTATTATGCATGGAGGATTGGGAAAGGAGACTCCCTAGAACCAATGAGGGGAATCATGAGGTTTCAAGTATCTTTTGGCTTCATGAGGACTATAATGTTGCAGCCCAGGATCAACAGCTCCAAATTTATCATAAATGGAGGGAGAGGTAGTGTAATTTGAACAATATTACCTCTCACTTTCAGCCATGCAACCCCTACACATTGCATAAGGAGGGGATTGGTGACTATTTATGTGAGCTACAAAAGATGGCTCACTTTTTTTGAATGATAGCATGGAGATTGGAGTTTCTCATTGGGGTTGAAGCACCCAACATTTATCATCCCATATGCCTTAAGGAGACCAATGGATAGCATATAACTCTTTCCATGTATCTCCCACTTCTTCATGATGAAAGCTATTTGGTTTATTCACGAAAGGAAAACTTGTATTCTTGGGAGGAGACATATCCATTGGAGATTTTGCGATGCCTTTGTAGTTGCTTGAGGACAAGCAACATTTTAGAGGGGAGGAATATAATATTGCTAAATTAGCTTACAACTAATAGGAATATTAAAATTGTGTTTTTTCACACAGATAGGTAAATAAGTGGGTGGGGAGACCCATAAAACTCTTTATTGTGAATAAAACCACTTCTCATGTGAAAGTGGACCATATTTTTCAGCTTAATTGAAGCATCCTTGGTGTGAAAGGGGATGGATCACTTTAAATGGGTCAACTTTGACCAAATCTATAGCGCTGTCATGGAGGAGTGGTCATCAATGAGGCACAACGCAGTCTTAGTTGGAGGTGCCTTGTGTGAAAGGGGTATTATCATTGGATGTGGTTTAGGGTTTGCAAGCTCTTGTATTATAAAAGGAATGGGATGTCAACATTAGAAGGTTTTTGATATTTATCATATTTTCTGAATATATTATCTGTTTAGACATATATCATTCTCTTGTTGTTTAGCTGAGAATAATGTTGTTTAGCATTGGGTGTTCCTGATCGGGAATCCCACCTCTTCCCATTGAGGAGCTCTTGGGAGAGTTTGTATTGAATTTTCCACTATCTAGGTTGAGGCAAAGCTACTTATTTCAACTACAATGCAGATCCTGTTGAGGTTTTGACTATTTTTGCAACTTCCAGCAAGTGGAGATTGGATCTGTCAGATCTAGTCCCTTTCAGTGCATCTTTTCAGTGGATGAGGGTTCTACTTCATTGGGAGGACTGTATTGAAGACTTTGAGCATAATTTTCATATATTGGCTATAGGCCAACTAGATATTGATCCCTACAGCACAGTATACATCCATATCTGTGTTATTTCTGCAGGTGGATTTGCAGGGTGTTTCAGCTCACCAACTGGAGAGTGATTTTCTAAGTGTTGGGGATCTACCCTTCACTTTGGAGATCTTTTGGAGGAGATAATTTTATTGTTTATATCAGATCAGATCCAATTTTCAGATTTGAATATTTCCATAGATATGTAGTCTTAAATCTCAAATCTACATATTTTACTTAGCATTTTGCTGAAAACCCCAAGGGGGATTGATAAAGGAGATTGTATAGTGCATGGATCCGGTATAGATCTAACTTTTTGTCCACATACTTGCTCTAGATCTGAAGTTTAATCTACAATTTTTGCAGAGTCCATAATATAATGTTGTAAGGCTTTTCAATCTTAATCTATGGTTGCAACGCCTCATTTTGAGGGATTTCTTCATTGGAGACTTGTATTTTCTTGTTATACATCTTATGGGCCATTTATTTCACATGTTTTGTTGCTGTAATAACAAATGAAAGGTCTCCATATTGGCCTCCTACTTTTTCTATGATGAATTGCATTATTTTTATATCATTTTGCATTCTATTGTTGCATTCCCCATTTGGGAATATTACAATTGACCAGGCCCACTGGAAATGGAGCAACGTTGTGATTTCTTGAAGTGACTCCACCGGGGTATTGTCCAGACCTGCTGGCAGTGGAGGAACAGCAGAAAAGTATTTTAAAATTCTGAATATAGTAAGCCCGATGCCTTGATCTCTACATCATCATCAAACTACTGGCATTCGTGAACTTCTGCTTTGACGTTTTATGATTATCATGACCTGGCTAAGGCACAAGGATTGGGCATATCTGTAAAGGTATAACTAATACAAAGGGTACCTGCAGAACTTGTTCAATATTCCCTTGCATCACTATTCAGACTCAGATTATTGTTGGGACTTTAAGTTTTCAACTCAGCCTTCAATCAGTAATATCCCTTTGACCTATTTCAGCCCAACCCTGTCACCACAACCTCCTAGAACATGGTCCCGGTTATTTCAAGAAGGCCTTCTATGTGAATGAATCATTACCTTATGGGATCATGAAGTGTCAGGGTCTACTGCGGTTGATGGTTGTATGACAATATAAGTTTAAGCTGGTTTCCAAACTTAGAAATGCTCAAAAAATTGACTTAAGTTTCAATATCTTAGTTTGGATGTTTCAATGTTGTTGCTCCTAAAATGAGATATTTTTCTAGTCATTTATTTTTTCTCATTATTTCCGAGAGCTGGCTCATTCTCATACTATTCCTTTCAGGAAATTGGTCAACGACGCTATCAGTATACATTGAACAACATATCTGCTTCATTAAAGAGTCCATTGGTGACACCATTAAAATACTCTACAAGATAAGGTTCCAATTGTCCATGTGAGCTACACAAACTCTTCGAAGGGGTTTTGAACATGGCATGATGATACACTCTCCAACACATAGTCATTCCTTAACATATGGCATAGTTGGCATTCAATACGAGTAGAGGATTAATTCCTTCGATTTTGGACTATATTAGCACATTCAAAAGCATCAGAATTCGCATGGTAACCATTGTAAAGGGGCAGTGCACTTCAAATAAGTGTGTAAGGATGTAAATGATGAAGAAGGATTCTAATGTTTGTGTGTTATGAAATAAAATTCATGAGCTAGCATGGGCCTAAAGCGAGGCTCCATAAAATGTGCACTTTATTGACCACTGGCAAACAACCATATCTCGTGGAGTTCTGAAAAAATGTTGCATGGCATGGGCACATATGTATCAGGCAATTTTGGTTAAATGGATTTGTACGCTAGACAATATCAAGCTCTCCCCCACGTAAACCTAGGGATCTCTTAAAGGGTTAATAAAAAACACATCATCAACATCTTAGTATAGCGTTACTCTGGGCCATGTAAATAAGAGAGAGCGCAGCCTAATGAAGACCATTTGCGGCCAGCCCAAGGGGAGGAATGCGACTAGTCGCAAAGGTGCATGTGCTGAAGGAGTGACGTGGAATGCGACTTGTGGAGGTTGCGACTTGACGACCTCGTTGAGTCGCATTGGTTGGACTGCATCCACGCAACTGCATTCACGTGACTACAGCCAAGTAACGAGACTAGAGCGGAGATACATGCAACCTATAGGTTATCACTATGTTTGGAAATACCGTAAGGTTCAACCTTCGAACAAAACATTGACTTCTTGTGGGAACCATACCTGAAATCACTTGTGGCATAGGCGTGCATGCAAGGGCCGCATTTGACGTGTGTGCATCAGTAGAAGTCCCTGGGTTCCAAAGAACCTAAGGGAAAACGACACATTAGCCTCGAACACGAATTCACGGCGGGAATCCATGAAATCACAATGCTGAGGAAGAAGTGCTGCGTATGTTTTTAGTACCAACTCATGTCTCAAGGCTCTCTGAACATATTGTTCATCTCATTTTGTTTGTTTATCCTGACGAAGTTGAAACAAAACTACAGCAAAAATTCTCATGGCTCTTAGATTTAGCATTGATGGTCTGAGGTTACTCTGAGCAGTCGCACTTCTCTCATGCAGTCTTTGCTGAGGTTGCGTAGTCACTCGTATTGCCATGAGCACGGTTGCCAAAAGAGGCACACATGGTCATATAGAGTCACTTCATTTTGCCCAGTTGCAACCTACACCATCGGTAAAGGGATGTGACCCAACCTCAGCATGACTACGCGACCTCTCCCAAGTCACAAGGTCTCAAAACATTGCACCGAAGGGAGCCTACAACTTGTGCGACTAGCTAACTGTATGACATCCACCCAAGTCACAAGGTCGCAAAACATTGCGCCCAAAGGAATCCATAACTTATGTGACTACTCGACTATGTGACCTCCACCAGAGATTGGAACCTCACGCAAATACAACACCCATGTCGTTCAAATGGTCAGTCACACTCTCAGGCATTCAAACCGCATAGGGTGGGCACGCACTTAGGTTACATGAGGTGGTAGGTGCCTTAAGAAAAGAAATGGAACATTATGTGTTACACACAAAAGAGAATGATCATTAGAGGCTAAGTTGTATGAGGATTAAGGGCATTGGTCCTTATGCTTGCTTGACCACATACTTTCGAGGTGCCATGAGAAAAAGAATAAGACCCACCTTCGCACTCATTTGAGCAAACACCATGGATGCACCAAGAAGTTGTGCGCATGTACACATAGTGGCTTTGTCAAGGATGTAATGGCACACCACGTTTCAGCCATGAAAATAATATACAAGGCGGTGACCAAGGAAGAAACACGTAGATAGAAGTGCGCTCAGTGAAAATAAGCTTAGATTATGAAAATGTTCATATGATAATGATAAAACGTGATGAAGGAAGTTATATAATATGACCTTGATGTTGTAAGAAGGAATGAAGCCATGATATGTTCTCTGATGTTATAGAAGAAGCAAGTGTTTGATATCCCCATGTTAAGAGGGAGCATGGTTAGAAGAAAATAATACATCCCCTAGTTAAGAGGGATGGCATATTATGATAACCTTGATACCTTGAACAAGAAATTAAAGAATGAATGAAAGTACTACAATGTATTAAGGATGTATTAGTGTTGTTGAAGAAAGTTTCCAACTAATTGCATATAGATAGCTTGATATACGTGGCATCAATTTGATTAAGGACCCCAAATTTTTGTGTTTACTTGTATATTTGAAAGTTTATTATTCATTGGGGTTATGCTTTTATAGGTAAATCTCTCCATAATAAGGTTGAACACTTTGGAAGCATGCTTGGGCAAATGGATAGATCTAGATTAATAGGGAGAGTTGAAGCATATAATGGTGGATACTTGAGAGGACATATTGCTAGCCTGTGTGTTGATCTATAGATCCCAAAGAGGGAGGGTGACATTGGTCATGGATCATTGACCTTAGATATACACCTAGATCCTTGGGTTGATGGTTATCTAGTAAGCTTGCTGGTACCTAGAGTGGCTGAAATCTTGAGTCTATTATCAATACGTAGCTTTACTAGGCTTAGGAGAGAAACCTAGAGATAGTCATAAAAACACTTTTAAAGTTGGTATCTAGCCCTTCCATATTTAGAGAAGGATCTATCTGTCTGATTTATATTTCTGTTTCATATTTTAGGCTAGGTATTCAAGTTTGAGATGGGTCTCTCAAAATTTTGGTTGAAAAATGTAGGGAAAGGCCACTAGGCATGGAGTCATAAATGTTTTCATAATAAAACACAAAAATTACAAAGAAACTGTAAAACGACAAGATACGAAAGCTTTTGGATCTTATAAAATATGCGCAGGTGAAAGGATGAATATGATTTAAGATCAATTAAATATAAAGCATACTGAGAATAATTCTATACTTAATATAAAAAAAAAAACATTAATATTGTTTGCAAGCCATAATAGAGTACAGTTAAGTAAATTCAACCATTATTCTTCTTGAAACAATAAAGAGAGAAAACATATGCAAAACTGAGAGAATAAAAAATTGCACACAAGAAGGAACATCACCAATTTCTTGACACTAGAATCCTGAAACAAAACTCTCTGTATTATCTGTAATTTGATCGCTTCAGTAGAGTGCACAACTTTATATCAAAATGAAGACCCTTTCTTCATACAAGTTCCAACCCTTTCTAAGTATCTTTACATAGTATTTATAGAATTTTTCCATCTCATTTCCCGACTTCAGAATAAAATAGATTAAAAATTAATATTATGTTGAAAACAAATAAATTTCAGACATAGAAGAAGAAGATAAGAATAGGTAGTTAAAATCTGTTGTGCTGTTGAAATTTTGGAGGAAATGTCTGCTGACTGTAGCTACTTTGCTGCAAATGATATTTTCCTGTTGCAAAAATTATATTCCTTCAATTGTGCTCATTCGTTCAATTCTGGTAATTTTTCCCACCTTTCTTCACGTGGAATAGAAAAACTTACCATATTTATAAACCTTGCATCTACTTTAGTGTAGGTGTCAAACTTTGGCTTATTCAAAAAAATGTGATCGATCTCATGTTGGATATTGAGATCTAATTTCAGGCCTTCTAAAAATTATTCTCCACTAACATCTACCTTTTCCTTTATGAATATTAACAAATCCATAGCTATGTCACACAACTGTTACTCGTAATTCTTTAGTGGAATCAATTTTTTATTAGAGTTCTTAAAATTTGGTAACCCTTTTTCCAGTAATAGAGAAAATTTCTTGCTGAACCTTCTGACCTATAACTCAAGTTCTTTACACTTATTCTCGAATTGTATCATCAAATTATTTTTAGTTAAGACTCTTTTGATATCCATCACTATTGTTGTTATGTCCTCAATGTTCATCTCTTCTAGTTCATCTCTGGTTTTAGAATTCAACAAATTTATCATTTTGAGTGCTTATTCTGGTTCATGTTCAAGGTCTATTTAAGTATTTTGAATTTCTTCTTTTCCTCTATTCACTAATTCATCCTATTCAAAGGTGATCTGAATTGATGGCCGCAAGTTTGTCACTTTAGCACATCTGTTTTTCCAAGTGTTGCTTTTGGACTCTGTTAGCGTTTGGGTGATGAAAGACTTGTATTAATACTATTGTATTTGATGAATCAACTTATAATTCTCTTGTATTTCTGCAAAATAAGAAATCTGTATTTTAAGCTTATTTTCCTCCATTCATGTCAATGCTACTCGCAATATTTAGTTTTCTGCATTTGCTAATGATAGCTCTTCTAAAGCTTTGGCAATATTTTCTGTAGACTCTAAAGATGTTGCTTTCATTGATGTACCTTCTATCGATGTACCCGATGTACATATACCTACTGCTTCCCACTGTTCTTTTTATTTTAACAATGTTTCCATGTCATGTTCCATTTTTTGTATTTGCATATTTTGTTCAACTGCTAGTGTAAACAATTTCTCCTTTTCCATGTCTAAGCTAGAAAATTATTTAGCGTAGTGGTGTTTTGTGTCGATGGTAACTTTAGATGCTTTCTTAGTGCTTGAATATCCACATTCTTGGCTTTAATAAGTTCTTCTTCTTCACTGATATTAGTAGGACCATTCCCTAGTTGTATTACCAAATATTCTAGGGATTTGATTATGGTTTCTTGAGCTAATGAAGACATCTTCTCAATCTTTAATTGAGAGTGAATATTATTCAAAGATGAATATAATTTTGAAGTAGTCATTAATCAGCTAGTAATTGTAGAAAATGTGATTTCCCCTATTTTTTATGAAAATTGATTTGATCAATTGCATATATCTTCTTAGTGTCAATTGAGAAAATAGAAGCCTTGTAGTCTTCAACGTTCTTAGGGGCTAGTACTAGAGGTTCCATAAAATCCATTTCAAATTGTCCATTATTTGAATAAAAAATAGAGCATTAGGGGAGTTTTGAGGTCTAAAATGGGCCTCCCAAGGAAATTATAAAATAATAGTGGAAATAATAAAATAATATTTGATTACATCATCAAAGTTTAGAGGGAAAAAGGAAGAAACTACTTTTTCAAGTCGTATTTTCAACTTATCTCCCAAATTGTTTACTCAAATTTTGAGTAGGAGTACTAGTTGGATGCAATATTTAATTCCTCATCCAAGGAATACCAATGTTGCATACTTTCGATGGAACCTGCTACACGAAAAAAGATAAATACATGAAAAACGTGATTGTAGGGTCCATCGAAAGTATGCAACATGGGTACTCCTTGGATGAGGAATTAATGTTTTCATTCAATGAGTACTCCCGCTCGAAATTGGAGTAAAACGTTTGGGAGATAAGTTGAAAAGGTATTTTTATTATTTTATTATTTTTTAATATTTTTACCCTTTTACTTAAAAAATAGTGAACCATCCCCCATGATTGACATTATCACCTTGAATCCTATTGGTTCCTATAAAGTTTATTTTGGTTGTACATTTTTCTTAGGAGGGCCATTTTAGACCTCAAAATTCCCCTAATCTGAGTAGTGTATGCTGTGTTGTGGTTTTTTATTTAAAAAATTATGAATAAGTTGAACCTTTTAGAGCTTCATTCTTCAAATTGATTTCTATTTACCTTAAAAATATGCTCCGCTGAGCTGAAATTTGAGAAGTATAGGATACCAGAGATTGATTTGTTTGTTGTGTTAGAATTCTATAATTTACTAGATAATGTGAGAACTAATCACATAGGCCAAACTCAAACCAACTTCGAAAACTGGGATCTAGCCATGTTGATTTCAGAGAGGGCTCTCTCTTTAAGATTTAACTTTGTTTAGATAAGTTTTGAGGCTAGTTATGATTATACTTGGGTTTTGACTTTTGTTTTGGATTTTGAAAAATTAATTGTATTCAATTTATATTAGTCTATTGGGAAATGGATTCAAAATATAACTTGATAGTTGCATCCAATTTTCACAGAGTAAACAGGAGGAAAGATAGGAGTATTTAATGGATCTTTAAAATTTATAAATGGATTATGACATAAATAAGAAAATATTCAACAAAACTAAAGAGAAATTAAGAATTCTTTAGTTTGGCCTTCAGTGGAAAACATTATGATTTTAAATGCACTAGATAAGGTACTCAACAATAAATCCTATCCATCACGCTTTCTGCTTTACAATTAGAATTAAAATGATTACAATTAAAGATGGCAATGAAACATAATAACAGAAGAAACACATCACCAGTGTTTAAGCCACAACAATCCTGTGAATGGTCTGATTATTATTGATGCTCCAGTGCTTTGAAAAAATCTTACAGTACTCCAAAAGAAAAAACAAATCCCGATCTCAATCAATTGACACTTGACACTTCCAAAACTGGAGTATTTATACACAAGTTTACAATAATAGAATAATCAATTCCTGAATGGCAAGGAAAACTACATTTTCGGAAAATGAACAGAAAGGAAATAAAAACGATCTAAAAGGAGTGCATCTGCATTGTTGGTCTTGTTCTGCTGGAAGACTGTTGCTGAGTCACTACCTTTTTAGTACTGTGCTGGAAAAATCTGTTGTATGAATGCCCTTTTCCTGTCTTGACCCGTAGTTTTTATTTGCTACCTGAGTCCTTTCTACCATGTTTAACCCTTTTTGAAACAAAAAAGCGTAAAAAAACATATACCCAGACTTGAAATCCTATAGGCTTTAGTTTTGAACTTTATCGCATCCATAGAAATATCACACATCACATGTTTTATAGTTTATGATATGAGAAATGGAATCAGAAATGCGATGCGAAGTGCGAAGGTGACGTGGCATGGAAGGTGGGACGGACACCTATTGCAAGTCGTAAATATTAAGGTCTTTATACGAGCGGTGCAGGTAAACGCTAAAACTTGCGAAGTGCGAAGTACATGGAGAGGGAGGTGATGTGACAGCGAAGGTGGACCGACACCTATCACAAATCACAAATCTTAAGGTTTTTCTATGAGTGCATGTGGGGAATGCTAAAACTTGCGAAGTGCGATATTCGATTGGGACCCACCCACATCACTCATTGCAATATTTATATTTTACTGCATATCGTAGAGTTTAGAGTTTGGGGAAATGCGATAAGTGCTAAAACCCGTGAAGTGCGATTTGCACTAATAGAGGATGATGTTGTAGGATGGATATGGAGCCGAGTGCATTGGCGGAGTTATAAAGTGGTGAATGGTAGCAAAGGAACAACATATAGCAGTGATCAGAGTATTATGGTGGGGCCAACTGCATCGCAAATCGCAATCAAGATTGAATAGGGTTTGGGAATATGGTTAAACTTCAAATTTTGTGAAATGCTATGAGTGAAAAGTTAAGATATGTGGGATGTGATACATATCACACATCGACGATCACAAGTTTTAATGGTTGGTGAAATGGAATAAGTTATTTGTTGTCGATATGTGACATAACTATACATTATACATTTGCGACATAACTATACAATTCCTATAATCAGCGGTCTATTCAAATTTAAAAAATATTGTTCATTGAAATATGTATACATAGGAAGTTTTCAAGTTCCGTTCTCTATAAAAATTAGGAAATCGATTTTCTTCTGAGGATAGTTTGATTTCCTTATTTTTATTTTATTCATATATTCGAGTATTTTATTTTCTGTGTATTCTGGGGAACTTGGCATATACGAAATTCTTTAATGGAATTTCATATACTTTGTCAATATGAGAAATCAATATTCAGAATTTCGTTTTATGTAATACTCCTTACATATTAAGCATTGTTATTAGGATTTACACAAGTTATTAAAATATCCTTCCATATACTCAGGTTTGATATTCTTTAATTATATTTATATTTAACAATACTTCATAAATTTCAGAATGTAATCACATAAAATTTAGATACTTTGTTCTAAACTTTATCTTTAAGTTTTCTCAAACTAACATGGGTAAATCTTACCCAAATTGTCATCCTTTCTCGAATTTTGTTCAAAATTTATTCACTTTTGTATACCTCTTTTCCGAGGTTTGAAATGGATTTTACTCGGACTTATACTTTGATGTACTTATTTATCTTTTTAGCTTGATTTATTATTACAGTAGAAAGTCACAATTTGAAGAGTAATTTATGAGTATTCTTTCTCGCCTCATATACTCTTTAATCTTACAAATTAATTCCTAAATTTATTTTTTGACCTCATCCATAAAATTATAATTTCAATTTCAATGTTTATTTCGAGTTTGATAAGATATATTCTACAATGTTTGATATCCACCGATGTTATTAATCGTAGCATCGGATAGAAAATAATTCCAACTTTCAGCGCTCCCACTCATTGGATGGAAAGTACACCAAGCTCTGTTGCTCCTGGGAGCTTTGGAGCAGGTACAAAATACTCCAAAATGGGTGGAAACCTTCATTGGAGTGTTGGAGATTTTTGTAAGCTTACGTTTGCAATTTTTTTCGTTTCCTTAGTGGGGTTTTGGTGGAAACATGGATCAGGAGCCTATGGGATATCTAATCCATCGAGTAGCATCTATACACTCCTCCATGGATCAAGCTCCCACACGCTCCTAATCCACGCCTACCCAAAAAGCCCAGGAAAATATTGGCGGGAGTTCTCAGTTCGATGACTCGATTTGGCGGCAAACCCATTCACTTATATATATATTTGTCCTTTTTCATCTCTGAAATCATCAATCTTCTTTTTCGACGTTGTTGTGTTGGATGAAAGCGTTGAAAGATCGCAATTATTCAACAGTTCTACTAAGATCCGAGGACTAAGCGTTGTAGCATGCAATTTTTCAACTGTTCACGGTGCAACGTGTTCACTGTTCATCCTTGTGCCCCTTCACTATTCACTGGTTCAGGCATATTTAAATATTTTTAATATTGTGCCATGTGGGGTTCGATGAAGCTCCTTCCATCGAAGCGATTTATCATTAAATTTAAGGATTATCTATGGGATATGGTTTTTGGGATTCAAGGGCTTATATTTGTTATTTTGTAGTATTTTTCACTCATTATAGGAATATTATTTGAAGCTGTCTGTAAATAAAATTCATACATTTTAGAAGCCCTAATTTGATACCTTTATGTGGAGATAAGACGTGGAGATTGAGTCTATATAAATATTTGAAATTCGACCATTGAATATGGTGCAAAGGTCATAGGGTTTTAACTTCTACCTATGTTTTTCATTGGGCTTGTACATTTTATTTTGCATGTATAAATAGTTAAGAAACTGATCCATGGCATAAGGCAGTGTGAGATTATCTTTTCTATGATACAAACTCTCTGAAATTTTTGAGTTTGAAGAATTCTTTCAAGGGTATACGATGGATATTTTTTTCAATGTATGAAATATTTGGAAACTAGGATGAGGTCATTGCAGATGGATTTAACTATTTAAGGCATTTACAGCAGGTTTTTTATCCTTTTCATGCGTATATTTTCGCTAATCTATTGAGCCCCTGTTAATCACCTACGACCTTATTATAAATGAGTTCTTATTAAAATAACTCCTTGACCTCACATATATCATATAATGACTTTAAAATTTGTGGATAGTCCGTCTTCTTTTATCTACGGCTTGTTCAGTGCAATTTGTAGCCCTAAATTTAGAAATATGATTTTACTAAATTGATGATTATTTTTATTTATTAGTTTCTTTAAGTTTAATTTAGCCAACCGTTCTGATTTCACATTTTATAAAAAGATTAAGGATCGAACATTGTAATGTTCCCAATTAGCCATTGCTACTTGGAACATTATAATTTCTCCATATTTTAAATAAGCAGGAGGAAACACTTTAAAATTTATCCCAGTGTGAAAAGGGATTGAGGTAGGAGGATAAAATAAAGCCTCTTGAGTGTGAAAAAGAGAAAAATCAAGGAGCTAGCTATAGTTGACCAAATGAAGCAGCGGTGTCACAAGGGAGGGAAAGCCACTAGGGTAGCGCATTTTTGAAGAAGGAAACTTCTCAAGCAAGCTACATCACCAATGAGTGGGGCTCGGGATGGAGAAGTTCACTTAGGATAAAAAGGAAGGGATAGCAGCAAGATAATTCATTCATTCATACTTCTTGTTTCAGTCTTATGACTGATTGCAAGCTTCAGATGTTTAGCCGGAGTTGCAACATTGTTAAGTGAAAGAATTCTCATGCGAGAATTCTAGTTTCATCATTGTTGTAGTTGATTGGGAGATCTAAGGAGGAGGTCTTGAGTTCCATTCTCATCAACTATCTTGAGAAAAGACATCCTATAACCTTGACAGTGCAGTCACTTCCATTGAGTGCATTATTTCTATAGTAGCTAGGTTTGTATCTATCCATTTGTGCTTATTTCAGAAGAGGAGGAGGTGATTTCCACTCTAGGAGTTCTATTGAGGGAGGCATTGAGCCAATTATTGTATTGTGTGTCCCTTTTTGAGCATATAATATATTTCTCAATATAGAGTTGCTGGTTACAACGTTATTTTCTGCAGTGCTGTGTCTTGTGTTGCTATTTTGCCGAAAACCCTTGCCGGGGGTTCCTAATGTGTTTGTAAAAGAGTCAATCCTCCCCTTTCTGATCTTATAATGAATGAAAGCTCCAGATATATGTTATTCCATCTATTTCTTTAGTTTCCATAATAAAAATAATTCTTTTTCTGCCTCCGACATTTCTATTTTATGATGTACTGGGGTTGTGATGAATTTTTAGCATATTTGAGCTGGGGAGATCTGTTTAATGTAGCTAGAGTTATTTTTTTCTGATTTCATTCTATATTTAAGATAAATACAACATCTTTTATAGGATCCCAGACCTGGACTATGTTATTTTTACACTGGTTTTCTTATACAGCGTCCTCATTGGAGATATTGTTGAAATTCGTAAAAAGGAATATTACAGTGGTATCAGAGCTCTACTCTTGGCTCAGCGTGTGGGGGGAAGATTTATCTTTAGCATGGATAAGGAAGACATCTCAAAGCTCATAATTCAAACCCTTTATAACATTGCAAGGGATCTCAAGGAGATGAGGCAGGAAGAAGACTCTTTAGGGTTTTTCCATAAGGCAAGAACTAACTCTACAAACAGAATGGGACATTCAAGTACATCACAACGCTCCACCATGCCTTCATTTTTAACTAAAGGAGATAAGGAGGGTTCTCTAGGGGAATATTTTAAAGAATATGAGCTCCAATATCAAAGTTTCAAGGGGCACCTTAGCTTTCAGGACTTTTGTTCGATCAAGGATGGAAGGAGAAATCATCCCCATAAAAGGGAGGATAGCTTGATGCAAGGATCATCCCTACAATGTAGTATGGTAGGGTTCTTCTTGCCCACATTTGATGGGACACCTAAGTGCACAACAAAATCATGGGTAGAGAAGCTGGACACATACTTCCAGCTCCACAAGGTTTCTGAGATAGAAGCTATCAAGATAGTTGCGTTGCACCTGGAAGGGGGAGCTCAAGATTGGTGGTTTCATGGATTGACCACACTTGGGCACCATCATATCACTTCATACTCATCATTCACCAAGAAGCTAGTGGAGAGGTTTGATCCAAGGGATCGAGAAGCCCACTTTGCCAAGATAACCAAGCTCAAGAAAGAGGGAGATCTTGAGGATTATATTGCTGAGTATCTACAGCTTTCAGTGATGGTATCCAACCTCACTATGAGCAGGAAGGTATGCATGTTTTTGAATGGGATGGCTGAACCATTACAAGGGTTGGTCAAGTCTACCAGACCAACTATAGTCCTTGAAGCTATGGAGAAAGCTAGAGATCTACAACACATCTTGCCCAGGGCAAGAACCATTTTACAGCGGAAGACCCACTCAAGGCCAAGGGAGACAATCCCTATTCAGGAATTGGAGGAGAAATGTGTTATAGGGGAAGCACATCCTATCAAGACCTTCTCCAAGAAGGATGCCAGTGTTGTACAACCCATAGAAGAATTTGCTCCAAAAGGAGGAGTTGTTGTAGCGTTAAGGGGGGTCCCAAAGTATCTAACCTTGACAGTGAGAGGCACCATCAAGGGGAAAAGATTTTCTCTATTAATAGATAGTGGAGCCACTCGTAATTTTATTGATGCACAACTGGTACACAAGAGAGGAATTCCCATGGAGGAGTTTGAGGGATTTTCAGTTTTGGTCCTAGGAGCCATGACTTTGCAATGTACCAAGTATGTTCCAGCACTGACCATTACTATGGGTACCTATACCTTAACAAACCACTTCTTTGTGGTAGATATTCCAGACACCAATGTCATATTGGGAGTCCAGTGGTTAGTCACTCTTGGGAGGGTTACCACTAACTGGAGGACTTTGGAGATGGAATGGACTAGAGGGGAGGATGGCCAGCAAAAAAAGATCAAAAGTATGAACACATATCCCCCTCATGTTGTCTCAGCACATAGGATGGAGGCAGATTTACGTAGAGGAAATGTTTCATGGTTAGTGGAGTTGCATAGATCCGAGGTGAAGGGAAAGGACTCACCGATGCATCTAGATGTTCAATCTATTTTGGACTGGTATTCTACAGTATTTTTGGATATCCCACCAGGGAGACCTCCTGACCAAGGGTTTTCACACACAATTGAGTTGTAACAAGGGGTCCAAGCAGTGATCACCACTCCTTATAGACATCCCAAGGCCTATAGGGATGAGATTGAAAGAGCTATCTAAGAGCTACTAGCACTAGGGCACATCTGGCCTAGTACTAGTCCTATTGCTTCCTCGGTGGTTTTGGTAAAGATGAAAGATGGCACATTGAGGATGTGCATTGATTATAGGGCCTTGAACAAGAAGAATTTAAAGAATAGGTACCCTATACCCAGGATCGATGAACTCATGGATGAGCTGAGGGGATCCAAATATTTCTCCAAGATTGATATGAGGCCTGGGTACCATCAAATCAAGGTGAGGGAGGAAGATATCCCCAAAACAACATTCAGGTGTCACTATGGACATTTTGAGTTTTTGGTAATGCCCTTTGGATTGACTAATGCTCCACAAAATTTCCAATCCTGTATGAAACATATCTTCCGGGGTCATTTGAGAAATTTTGTATTGGTCTTCTTTGATGATAGTCTGATCTATAGCTGTACTTGGGAGGAGCACTTGCAGCATATTGGGACAGTCTTACATATCCTCAAGGAGCATCAATTCTATGCCAAGCTCTCCAAATGTGAATTTGGCCTCACAAAGATGTTGTATTTGGGGCATATCATAGGAGTGGATGGAGTGAGGATACATGAGGAGAAGATTCAGGCTATTAGAGATTGGCCTGAACCTAGGAATGTTATAGAGCTTAGAGGGTTTGTGAGCATATGCACTTATTAGCGGAAGTTTGTGAAAGGATTTTCACAATTAGAAGCACCACTTATAGACTTGATAAAGAAGCGGGCTTTCCATTGGACACCTACAGCGCAGAGAGCTTTTGAAAAGCTCAAAGAGGTAATGAGTAGTTGTCCTGTTTTGGTTTTACTTGACTTCTCTCAACCTTTTGTGCTAGAATGTGATGCATTAGGTGAAGGTATTGGGGCAGTCTTGTTGCAAGGAGGGCATCCTATAGCCTTTGAGAGTATGAAGTTTCTCCCTCATGAGAGACTCTACCCCATCTATGATAAAGAAATGCTGGCTATCATGCATGCATTAGCCAAATTCCGACAATATTTTGTGGGGAATAAGTTCAAGGTGAAGACTGATCACAACAGCCTTAGATTCTTTCTTGAACAAAGGTAGCTTCAGGAAAGACAATAGAAGTGGGTAAGAAAAATCCAGGCTTATGAATTTGACATAGAATATGTCAGAGGGAAGAGCAATATAGTAGTTGTTGCACTTTCCAGGAGACCTACAGCGTTGTCCTTGAGGGGCATGGACGTAGATTGGAAGGCTGAACTCTTACTTGAGTACTCTAAAGATGACTTTGCATGTGGGATACTTGGTGGGGTGGTATCGGATGAGGGATTTAGAGTAATGGATGAGGTTATCTATTACAAAGATCGGATCTACTTGGATAATAATTCTAAACTCAAGGAGAAGATCTTATTAGCATCACATGATTCACCACTTCTCGGGCATCAAGGTTTCACAAAAACTTACAGATCTATCAGGGAGAGATTCTCATGGAAGGGTCTCAAGGAGGATGTTCTCCGGCATGTCAAGGAATGCACCACTTTCCAACAGAATAAGGGAGAGCACACTTATCCTGCTAGGTTGCTGTAGCCACTACCTATTCCAAATGGGAAGTGGGAAAGTATCTCTATGGACTTCATCACCGGCTTACCGACAGTGCAGGGTAAGGACTGTATCTTTGTTGTTGTTGATAGAATAGCAAAGTACTCTCATTTCTTTTCCATTTCTGTCCATTATACTGCTTCACAGGTAGGTGAGCTCTTCTTCAGAGATATATTCAAACTCCATGGTCTCCCTAGGACCATAGTGAGTGATCGGGACAGCCACTTCATGGGTGGCTTTTGGTAGGAACTTTTCCGATTAGTGGAGATTGATTTGACCCCCATCACCAGCTATCACCCCCAAACTGATGGGAAGACTAAGATAGTGAACAAGTGGCTAGAAGGCTACTTGAGGAAATATGTGGCAAGGCAGCAGAAAGCTTGTTTGTGGTAGCTACACTTGGGGGAGTATTGTTACAACACTACTCACCATATCTCTATTGGCATGAATCCATTCCGAGCCTTGTATGGATATGAGGCACTTTCATTTGCTGATGTTATTTTTGGGGCAAGTAAAGCTCCAGGGGCAAGGGATTGGATTCAAGAGAACCAGGACATACTCAGGGCACTCAAAGATAACATTGCTACTGCTCAGAACCAGCAGAAGATGTATGCAAACCGTGGTTGGATAGAGAGATAGTTTGAGGTGGGGGATCTTGTCTACCCATGCCTTCAGCCTTACAAACAGTCCACACTCAAGGTGAAGGGAGCTGAAAAGCTCAAACCACTTTTCTATGGGCCATACAAGGTGAACAGATGTATTGGTAAGGTAGCTTATGAGCTTGAGCTTCCTAAGGGGAGCAAGATCCACAATATCTTCCATGTATCTTGCCTCAAGAAGGCCATTGGGAGGAATGTAGTTGCCAACATGGAACTTCCTCCTATTGATGATGAGGGTCATTTGATCTTGCAGCCAGAAGCAATCTTAGACACAAGGGAGAAGTAGTTGAGAAACAAAGTCATCAAAGAATATTTGATTCGATGGAGGAATCTACCAGATGAGGATGCCACTTGGGAGGGAGAAAATATCTTGCAGCATCCTTATTTACTGTTGCTTGTGGGCAAGAAAATTTTGAGCGGGGAGGACTGTAATGTTCCCAACTAGCCATTGCTACTTGGAACATTATAATTTCTCCATTTTTGAAATGAGACCTAGGAAACACAATAAAATTTATCCCAGTGTGAAAAGGGATTGAGGTAGGAGGATAAAATAAAGCCTCTTGAGTGTGAAAAGGAGAAAAAGCAAGGAGGTAGCTATAGTTGACCAAGTCAACCAGTGCCATCACAAGGGAGGGAAAGCCACTAGGACAACGTAGTTCTGAAGGAGGAAACTTCTCGAGGAAGCTACATCACCAATGAGTGGGGCCCGGGATGGAGAAGCTCACTTAGGATAAAAACGAAGGGATAGCAGCGAGAGGATTCATTCATTCATACTTCTTGTTTTAGGCTTATGACTGATTGCAAGCTTCACCTGTTTAGCCGGAGTTTCAACACTGTTTAGTGCAAGAATTCTCATGCGAGAATTCTAGTTTCATCATTGTTGTAGTTGATTGGGAGATCTAAGGAGGAGGTCTTGAGTTCCATTCTCATCAACTATCTTGAGAAAAACCATCCTCTGACCTTGACATTGCAATCACTTCTAGTGAGTCTGTTATTTCTACAGTAGCTGCAGTAGCTGGGGTTGTATCTATCCATTTGTGCTTATTTCAGAAGAGGAGGAGGTGATTTCAACTCCAGGAGTTCTATTGAGGGAGGACTTGAGCCAATTCTTGTATTGTGTGTCCCTTTTTGAGCATATCAAATATTTCTCAATATAGAGTTGTTGGGTATAGCGTTATTTTCTGCAGTGCTGTATCTTGTGTTGTTATTTTGCTGGAAACCCTTGCCGGGGGTTCTAATGTGTTTGTAAAAGAGGTCAATCCTCTCCTTTTTTATCTTATAATGAATGAAAGCTCTAGATATATGTTATTCCATCTATTTTTGTAGTTTCCATAATAAAAATAACGATGTTGTTGCCTCCGACATTTCTATTTTATGATGTACTGGGGTTGTGATGCTTTTTAGCATATTTGAGCTGGGGAGATCTATTTAATGTAGCTAGAGTTATTTTTTTCTGATGCCATTCTATATGTAAGCTACATACAACATATTTTAGAGGATCCCAGCCTTGGACTACATTATTCTTGCACTGGTTTTCTTATACAGTGTCCTCATTGGAGATATTACTGAAATTCCTAAAAAGGAATATTACAATCATTGTCACATTTATGATTTCCTAGAGAAAAATTTTAATTTTGAAAACTTAAATAAAGGAGAAACTAAGAATTTCGCTGCACATCTAAAAGAGAATTACTGAATTTTATAATTTATTTGAGGTTATCACTTTCAAAAAAGATTTTTTTTTCAACTTACAGCGTCTACAATTGTGCGAGCTCAAGGTGTAAAACATGGATTTTGTATCTGATGTTTCACCATTTATATTTTATGGATGTGAATGAAACCAATTGAACCATGAATGGCTTCCAGTTCCTTCCTTTCAAATATTTTATAATTTTTTAACTGTGTTCAGGTTTATAAATTATTTTGGCTCCACCAGAATAAATATTAATTTAACAATTTATTAAACTATTACAAATCCCACATTCTCTCTCGTGAATATCATTTTCCTTCCATTATTAAAAAAAAAGATTTTTTTTTTAACTTTTAACTTTTAATATTATTATTTATTAAAAAAAGTTTTCATTTACATAGATTTTACCCTTTCTTTCTTTGCTTTAGTTTTTTAAGTTTTTATAATTAAATTCACCAATACATATTTTCCCACTAATAATTTGGGAGACAAAAATTTAAAATTCACTATCAGCCTCAAGAATAAAGAAGTCATCTAAGAATTTGAACTTTTATTAAGTATTGCTGATAAAACTTTGTTTTTAATTTTTTTTATTGTTATGTCGGGACTCCATACGATTGATGGGGAAGTATTAAAATGTAATGTGCTCCACTCATGGCGTGCCACAATGCCACTGAGTCCTTTGAAGTTGTTTTAAAAATGAATGCATCATTTTAATTTGGATTTCATATAAATAATAAATTATTAAATTATAATTTTGAAGCCTTACCTGCTGCATATTATTTTCAAGTTTTACTGTGTTGAGTTTAAGTTTTAACTTTTAACTCATCACAAATTTTAGGAAGGTTTAAAAATTTACATATAATTTTTTTAATAATAATTTCTTTCAATTTTACTAATCATTGACTTGTTTATTAGTTTAAATTTCCTAACTTTAAACTTTATGATAATATGCAAATTTATGTACATTGTAAAATGATAAATGATAAATCTATTTTTTTGTTCCACTTATAATGTTCCTTTGTATTTTTTATGTTATTTTCAGCATTAATAACATGAATAGAGAGTTGGGAAATGAATTTGGTAACAACAACAACATGATGAGACCCCCACTACCTCCAAAATTTGAACAACAGAATGCAAATGAAACAATAGGTACCCACCAGTAATCAAGCAACATTTCCAAGAAGCCCGTAATGAAGTTCATGAAAAAATAACACAAAACGAGGCAAAAAAAATCGGGGCTGTGAGGAATGGCAATGCAATTTGTGTGACCATGTTTCTAAGGGTAGCTATATAAGAGAATGGAAACATATTTTCAGGATAAATGGGTTAGGAGAGAAGGTTTTCACATGCAACCTTGAACCAAGAATGGTTATGAGTAAGCTTCAAATGAAAGAAAATGGAAATAATGAATGCAATAGTACCATTGAATCTCCTAATAAGAAGAGAGGTAGAAATGAATATTCATGCCAATGTATGAATGGATAAAGTCACATTCAAATTGAGAATAATAAAGGGAGTTATACCTCTAAGAATACTAATATATGTGAATCCATTCAAAATATGTACAATTTATTCCATAGGGATGAAGAAGATAACACCATAGCATATTTTTTATGGCAAATGGAATTTCATTTAATGCCACTCATTCAACATACTATAAAGAAATGGTGAGAAAAAACATATCTGCAGGGATAGGATATACACCCATAGGGTACAACAAAATGAGGACTTCATTATTAGATAGAGTGCTAACAAGAATGCATGGAATTATGGAAGATCTCAAATGATATTGGGTTCATTCAACTTGCTCAATTGTCATGGATGGTTGGACATAAATTAAACAAAGACCTTTGTTGAATGTTATTTTCACATTACCATAAGGGCCTTATTTTTTAAAAGCAATTGATTGTAGTGGAAAAAATAAGGATGCTACTTTCATGTTTGAAATGTTGAAGTATGAAATTGATGAGGTTGGTCCTTCAAATGTGGTACATGTCATTATATATGCAGCACTTGTTTGTAGAGCAGTGGGATTGATGATCCAAAGTCGATATAGGCATATCTTTTGGAATACATGTTGTGTAAATTTCCTTAACAATATCTTAAAATAAATTGCTAAAATATAGTGGATTGAAAAAGTCATTTCAGATGCAAGGGAGGAAAAAATTTTCATCTACGACCACCATGCGTCCTTGGCATTTTACAGGATGTATTCAAAGAAGAATTTTTGAAAACTTGCTGAAGCCAGATATGCCACATACTTTATTATGCTTGGGCGCATGGTTAAGGTCCATGCATCTTTAAAAAACACTATTGTTTCTTCATAATGGAATGCATGGATTTAGTCTAAGTCACCTCAAGCGATGAAGATAAGAGAAATTCTTCTTAATGAATATTGGTGGGCTGATTGTAGATATGTTGTCTCTTTCAAGACCCTAATTGTGGATTTGATCAGGTATGTTGATTCAGGTTGTCCTTCCCTTGGATAAATATATAAATGTATTGATACCGAGGTGGGAAAGGTAAAGCACATCATTCAGCAAAGAAAACCTTATTTTGAGTTTTTCCATGAAATCCACAAGCTGATAGAGAAACGATGGCTTATACTCAATACCTCCTTTCACATGGCTGCATATACCCTTAATCAAAATTGGTATATGGAAAGACCAAATAGAATTATTCATATTGATGATAAAGAGGTAAAACAAGGGTTTCATAATGCTATAACTAAGATGTATACTTGTGATGAAGTAAGTATGATACGTGAGCAATTTATTGATTTTTGTACATTAAGCCCTACTTCATTCAACCAAGATTAAAAGAAATACATCAAGCATTATGCTTAGAAGAAACCCCTTGGATGGTGTAGAATGTATGGTGGTCAGGTTCTAGAGCCTTGAGATCTTGCTTCACATTTTCTATCTGAGGTTTCTAGTTCCTTAGTTGCTGAAAGGAATTGGTCAACTTATAGTTTCATACACTATTTTAAGAGGAATAGACTTACCTTTAAGAGATAAGAGAAACTTGTTTATGTGCATAGTATTCTTCAAATTTTTTCAAGGAAGAAACTTGAATATTTAGAAGGACCTGCTGCACGATGGAATGTAAATGCTGAAGATGCTACTCAAATTGATGATGATGATGACAATCCTTTACAAAATGGAGGATTGGTTGGCATACCTTTAGATGACATTTCTGCATATGATGATGATGATGATGACATTGGTCTAGTACCGAGTGAGGCTCAAGCTTATATGAATCTCCTTGATGCTGAAGATCATACTATTTGATAATAAGCTTTGTATTTGTGTTGTTATATTTGGCTATTTGACATTTTGAATTATGTACTACTATAGGATTTTGCCTTTTAAGTTTATATGTTTTTTTGTAGTATGAAAATCAATATGATTTGGGTGAATTTTAGTTTTGGTTTTAACTTTATATGGTTGTCTCTTGAGTCTTGAATAATGAATCATTTAAAATTTCAATTTGGTATGGACATTAAGACATTTAATCTTTACACTATTTAAAAAAAATCATATATATTAATTTTTTTTTTTAATATATTATATTATTGCCGCTCCCAACTTAACGTTTCTTGTAAATTTGGCCAAAGCTTCTAGCCATACTAGATACTCATTCCCACGTACCCAAAGTACCCACATACGAGAATCTCGTGCATCATTGATGAAGACACTACAACATCCACTCCACTCAACATGTATTATTTTTATTGTTTAATATATTATTAGGGCTGTGACCTTAATGTAATTGTATAAACTAACAGTACAATTCGAAACTTAATATTTGGAACAATTTCATATTCAATTCCTTTCAAGGATTTAAAACTGACAGTTATGTATATATATATATTTTGCATAATACAGATTTTATGTTTATCTCCTTTACGTTGGCACATGTATGACTTAGATTTGAATTGTTATTGGTTTAATATACTTTTCTACTGGACAAAATATATGAAAAAACTATGTTTTACATGCATATTTGAATTTTATATCATCATAGTTAATTCTATAAATATTTGCCTTACTGTATTATCAAGGTTATTTATTATACATAAAATGTTAGTTTTTGAGTTTATTTCCATGCTTCTATTTTGAAATAAATAGAAGATTTAGACCTTGGTAGGGATATTAAGTTAAATATATTAATTTATAGTTGATACTATGTCAAATACATATGGCCATTAATTTATGAAAAGAGAATGTACAATACACATAAATTCATTGCTTTACTTTACATATCAATTCACAAAAGTCCCCTTCTAATAACATATAACACAACCTATCTTTCTTAGTTCTAATTTTTAGTTATCCTCATATTTAAAATTTAGATTTATTATACACTCATAACAGTAGATCTGAATTTGAATTTGGAATAAACAGATAATTTCACAGAATTTACATACCATTGTATAAGGACTATTTTTCCCCCGAACCAAGAGCTTGTTCCACAGCTCTCCCTCGAGCAGAGACCAATTCTTCCATTTTGTAGACAGCCCCTTTGTCACACTAGGAATATATTATTTGTGTTTTTTTCCCCTAAGCTTATTTCCATAGCGACGTCACGCTATTTTGGGATGCTCTTCCCCTTATCCTAGGCTTTGCTTTTGTTTTTTCCACAAAATCTTCCTTTAAAACTAGCTTTTCCTCAACCTAGTTTTATTCTGACCCCTTATCAGTAAATTTCAACTTTAATGAGGCTTTTATTATATGTTTTTCTCCCATCTAATAATTTTTCTTTATTTTATTTTTCTTCAAGTATTTCTAGAGAATTTTAGGAAAGTCTTAGAATTCTAGTCCAATCTCATGGATTAGAGTTCCTGGTCTCAATTTACTCTGTCTTTATACACTAATATAATTTCCATATTTATTTATTAATTTCCAAAAGTAATATTTCCATACATAAATTTTCCTTAGGTCCACCCGACCTTTAGGTTTATTCATAATTTATAAAAGTTGAAATAGGATATTACATATTGCTAGTATTACCGAGAAAGGGTTTTTATGTGGAAAATGAATTAATTGAGCCTGATTATCCCGATCCCCCAATCAAAGAAAAATCCACATAGTTTGATTGATGAAAAATATTAATGTGTGATGACTACCTGACCTTTTGACTAACCGACCAACTGACCACCAACATCCTTAGCCAATGTAACTACATTGTGGTTTTTTACCAGAGTCGTATGAGTGATAAGGAGTTATCCTATGAGGTTAACAAAAGCCTGTGTACATTATTTCAGTGAGGAACCTAACAAATGGCTATTAAATCATCCATAGTATTGATTGGTGAAAATTGGAATAGTGGAGATCCAACCACCATTTAATTTAATTTAATGGGATTTCAAAAAGAAAAAAGAAAAAATTGCACAAGAAACCTATGACCATGGTAGGAGTTTGAATGAGATTAGAA
This sequence comes from Pinus albicaulis, assembly GCA_034641835.2. NCBI lineage: Eukaryota > Viridiplantae > Streptophyta > Pinopsida > Pinales > Pinaceae > Pinus > Pinus albicaulis. Next base: position 7,634,866 of record CM076578.1, read on the forward strand.
GGACATCCCATTTTTGGATGAAAGGATGATCCATTTTCATAATAAGAAATTATTAAAATTGTGCCAATAACATCAATTTTGTCAACATTGTTTGTGTCACAGTGGTATCATTATAGATTAAATGTTTCATTTAAATATTCTAGATCTTATCTGAATACTAAATTTAAAAATAATATATCCTTAATCCCATAATTATAATGATTACTTCTTAGATGTCAAGGACTAATGTCAACGAGTGATATCTTGACTCGGTAGATGGCATTCAGGTAACTAAGTTTTTTTTTTGTGTTGAAAGACAACAAAGGAACATGGAGAGTAATGGAGAAATTATGAAGGTAATAATTTATGATTTTTCGCCCATGAGATTTTAAATTTAATATATTTGTTTAAAAAGTTTTAATTATATATTTATATTTAAAAGGTTATGACTAAAAATGGGTTCATTGATTGAGAATAGAGGCATTTATAAGATAGCATATGAACCAAAGAAATGATGATTAAAGGATTTAACATTGAGAGTAAAATAAATTATTTAATGGAAACTGCACCAAAGTATAAAAGTTGCATGGTCATCATCAATTGGCATGTCTATAGAGTGATCATTTTGAAGAAAAATGACACTGTAATATCCCTATTTTTTAGCTTTTATAAATAGTGAATAAACTGAAAGGTGAGGTGGACCTAAGGAGAAACTATGTATGGACATATTATTTCTGGAAATTAATAAATGAATTTGAATTTTTATTATTGTAGAAAGACAATAGTAAATTGAAACTAGGAATTCTCATGCATGGGGATGGACTAAAATCCTAATACTTTCCCAAAATTCTCCACAAATCCTTGGAGAAAATAAAATAAAAATAAAATTATTAGATAGGAGAAAAAGGTCTAATAAAAGCCTCAATAAAGTGGAAAGTTACTAAGAAGGGGTAAGAATAGAACTAGACTGAGGAAAAGTTAAGTTTAAAATACGTTTTTTGTGGAAAAAAAAGAAGAAAAGGCTAGGCTAAGGGAAACAATGTCCCAAAAGCGTGGGATGTTGTTATGGAAACAAGCTAAGGGAAAGAAAGCATAAATAAGCTATTGCTAGTTTGAAAAAGGGTTTTCTTACACTAAGGAAGAATTGGTCTCTGCTCGAGGGAGATCCATGGAATAAGCTCAAGGTTGGGAGGAAAACAGTATTTATACAGTGGTATCTACATTCTATGGATTTTTTTTTATAGCCCATTGTTATTAGTTTATAATAAATCTGAAATCTAACTTAGAAAATTTAGTTGTTGTATAAATTTTGAATGGAATTTATGTAAAATAAACTCATAGATTTTATGTGTATTGTGCAATGTCCTTTTCAGAAATTTAAGTGCCATAAGTGTTTGAAATAGTCTTGACTGTAAATAAATATAGTTAAGTCACATTTTTTGTTAGATATATTATGTAGAATTAGGGGACAAAAAAAATAGAATCTCTAAACCCTTTCCTAGGGTCTAAATGTGTTGTTTAAGTCCAAGTTAAAAGATGGCATTAAACTAAAAAGTTACAGTATATGTACAATAAATACTGGTATATTATAGTGAGATGCATATCAGAATTAGTTCTATGCTCATATCCTTCATTAAATTTCTTACCAAAATTATCTCTATCCTAATAACATATAATTAGATACACCCCTGAATCCTCCTATGTTGATATAAATTTCAGATTGAAGGTATCTATATATATGTGTGTGTGTGTGTGTGTGTGTGTGTGTGTGTGTGTGTGTTGTAATATGGAAATCATCATAAACTAAAAAACATACAGAATTCAGCCATACATGTGATAACATAATATAGATAAGAATAGAGATCCGTATTATCTAACTTCCATACACATATAAGTCCACTCAAAATCCTCTAGTGGAATTGAGGATGAAACAATGAAAAAATAATTATAATTGAATTATATGGTATGGTGTTAAAACTACATGAGATTCATCATCCTAATAATATTTACAATTAATGACAATAAAATATGTAGATTGGAACAGGTGGTGGAAGGGTCTCCATTGTTCTGATGATCGACCTAAAAGAGTATGATATTGAATGTGAGACACTATGACTAATGATCGCAAGGAAAAAAATAATTGTAGAAGAGATCAATTTAAACCTGAAACAAGCAATGCGGTGAAAGTTAGAATTTCAATTGCAAAAATTGAATAACAAATTAAGGAGTATGTCCTGTGAGAGGGGATACCTTTAATTATCTCTTTAATTTTGAAGATTTATTCCTTGCACATACAGTAAAGAGGACTGTAAGAAAAGATAGAAAAATCAACAGTATGAACGAATTAGTATATAATTTTGGAGCGGAATATATAAAAAACCTGGAAGAAGGAGAGGCACAAGTTTACATAATTGACGAACGAATTTTGAATATAGTACATTCAACTAAGGAAAAAAAAATCATTACGTTCAGACAATTTAAAGAGAATTAATGGGATAAGATATATAATTACTTAGAGGAGGAGAATAACTATACTTAAAATCAGAAGAGACACTTCAAACCTGTGTCTGAATAAACTTATAAATGTTATGAATATTTTTCAAGTTTGAATAGTATTCTGAAAATGAATTGTTATGAATAATACCACTAGAATAGTGGTATAAAAATTATGTTTAACAATCATAAAAAATTTCAAATAAATACAATTTTCTAGAAATTATGTGACATAGTAAATTATTCTCCAAAAGGAATTAATTGCAATATGAAAATTCATTGGATTCTGGGAAAGGAAAATCCCAATTTTGGCTAGATGGGTATGGCTAACCAATTGTACACAAATTCATTTGAGAGAGAGAATGAATTACAATTTTATAAATTACAAATTTATAACTTGAATTATAGAGAAATTATAATATGAAAATTCAGAAGTTCATTATAGTAGATTAAATAAATTCACTGTGTTATTATAATTGAAAATTTGGTAAGCACAGTATATTTATATAATAATGGTACAACACCTTTTATGTTCATCTAATACAATGAGATAAAGGATGGTTAACAATTAATAAATTGCGAGAAATTAAAATCTACACATTTTATAAACTAAATAAGCGAAAATTTGTAAGTTCGACCATATGCCGAAATGATCTCGCACATAGAAACAATGAAATATTATTTAATTGAAAATTCCTGACATCCAAATTGGGCATGTGGGAACAATTAATAAATTCTGGAGTGTAATTATATTGTTATTTTAATGTGTAAAAGAATTAAAATGAAGAATATTGAAAGCTCATTACCAAAGAGAAATATATATCAGTTCTTTGAGTTGGAAATGTAGAGAAGAAGAGCATACAATAAGCACAAAAATGTATATTTTTGGCAGGAAATAAATTATCCATACTCCTAAAGGCTTTAAAATGAAATAATTACATATTAATAGATAAAAATTTCAAAGCGACGAGTTGAAATTATAACCAGGGTTTGAACAATGCATATCGAGAATGCTAAATTGGTATGTAATGCAAATATGGAGAAACTTTGCGTTATATGAAAGCTAATATAGGGTATTCCTCAAGATGTATTATGGAGTTTCTAAAGGTGATAGAATCTCACATATAATGCAAAAACAAGGGTTCCGAAAGTTGAAGTGGGGCTTTGACCAATTTTGGGAAGTATGTAATGAAAACGAACTAGAAACAAAACCCAGAAAATCATCATAGTCATTAATAAAAATGAACTACAACATTTGTTGATGGAGCCGAACCACTGGTATTTAATAACATTTGACAAAAAAAAATTAAGAGAAGGAAACAGTGATAGCCCTTACCTCGTTAAACCTCCAGGCCATAGTTCCTTACGTGGATGAAATAAAAAAATAATCTACCAGGAATTAAAAGTTGGAGATCATGTATATATAAGGATTAAACCTTGCAAAATTACATTGCATGCTGGCCGTTATGCTAAGTTAGTAGCTCGATACTGTGAACCCTTTGAAGTTATTGAGAGAGTGGGGCCAATAGCTTACAAATTGGCTCTACCTAGTCATATTAAAGTTCATAATGGTTTTCATGTTTCATTGTTGAAGAAATATGTACATGACCCTACTCATGTGATTGACTGGACTGTGATACAGGTGGAAACATAAGGGGACTTTCTTCCAGAACCACTTTGTATATTGGAGCAAGAAGAAATCATGCTCCGGAATAGAACAGTTGCTTAGATGAAAGTGTAGTGGAAGCACTTTGCACCTGAGGAAGCTACTTGGTAGCGAGAAGATGTTATGAAATAAAAATATCCATCACTTTTTAATGAATAAATAGAAATATTTGCAACACCTAGGATGGTGTTTTTGTTTTACACGGGGACTATGTAATATCTCTATTTTTGAGCTTTTCTAAATAGTGAATAAACCTAAAGGTTAGGTCGACCTAATGAAAAAATATGTATGGACATATTGTTTTTGGAAATTAATAAATGAATATGAATTTTTATTATTCTATAAAGACAAGAGTAAACTGAGACCAAGAATTTTGATCAATGGGGTGGACTAGAATCCTAAGACTTTCCCAAAATTCTGCAGAAATCATTGGAGAAAAATGAAATAAAAATAAAATTATTAGATGGGAGAAAAATATCTAATAAAAGTCTCAGTAAAGTGGAAGCTTACTTAGAAGGGGTAAGAATAAAACTAGACTGAGGAAAAGCTAGTTTTAAAAGAAGCTTTTGTGGAAAAAACAAAAACAAATCCTAGGCTAAGGGAAACATCATCCCAAAATAGCGGGACATTGTTATGAAAACAAGTTGAGAGAAATAAATCTTAAATAAGCTATTCCTAGTGTGACAAATGGGTTGTATACACTAAGGAAGAATTGGTCTATGCTCGGGGGAGTGATTTTGAATAAGCTCAAGGTTGGGACAAAAATAATATTTATGCAGTGGTTTTAACATTCTGTGAAAAAATTCTGTTATAGCCCACTATTATTTATTTATGATAAATTTGAAATTGAACTCAAAATATTTAGTTGTTGTATAAATTTTGAATGGAATTTATGTAAATTAAACTCATAGATTTTATGTGTATTGTATAGTGTCCTCTTTACAAATGTAAGTTCCAAATGTATTTGAAAGAGTCTTAACTATAACTAAATATAGTTAAATTACCTCTTGTTACTTGGAGCTGGTAGAATTAGGGGATAAACGAACATAATATCTAAACCCTTTCCCAGGGTCTAAATATATTTTTTAAGTCCAAGTTAAAAGATGGAATTAAATTAAAAAGTTACAATATATGTACAATAAATACTGATATATTACAATGAGATTCATAGCATAATTAACTCTTTTCTCATATCCTTCATCAAATTTCTTATCCAAATTAACTCTATGCTGATAACATGTAATTGGATAGATATCTTAATTCTTCTATGCTTATATAAATTTTAGATTGAAGATAAAACATATATATATATATATATATATATATATATATATATATATATATATATATATATATATATATATATATATATATATATATATATATATATATATATATATGTTGTAACATGGAAATCATCATAAACTAAAAAACATACAGAATTCAGCCATACATGTGATAACATAATATAGATGAGAATAGAGATCTGTATTATCTAACTTCCATACACATATAAGTCCACTCAAAATCCTCTAGTGGAATTGAGGATGAAATAGTGAAAAAATAATTATAATTGAATTATACAGTATGATGTTAAAACTACATCACAGTCATCATCCTAATAATATGTACAATTAATGAAAATAAAATATGTAGAGTGGAACATATGGTGGAAGTGGACCTCCATTTTTCTGATGATCAACCTGAAAGAGTATGATATTGAATGTCAGACACTATGACTAATGATCACAAAGAAAAAAATAATTGTAGAAGAGATCAATTTAAACCTGAAACAAGCAATGTGGTGAACGTTAGAATTTCAATTGCGAAAATTGAATAACAAATTAGGAGTATGTACACTGAGAGGGGATACCTGTAATTATCTCTTTAATTTCGAAGATTTCCTCCTTGCACCTATAGTGAAGAGGACTGTAAGTAAACCTCGAAAAATCAACATAATAAATGAATGATTATATAATTTTGGAGCTGAATGTATAACAAAATGGCAAGAAGGAGAGGTACAGGTTTGCAGAATTGATGAACTAATTTCCAATATAGTACATTCATCCGAGAAAAGAAAAAAAACACAAATTTTCACTTTCATACAATTTAAATAGAAAGAATGGGATAAGATATATAGTTACTTACACGAGGAGAATAACTATACTTAAAAGCAGAAGAGAGACTTTAAAATTGTGTATGAATAAAATGAAGAATGTTATGTATATTTTATAAGTTTGAATAGTATTCTTCAAATGAATTGTTATGAAAAATACCACTAGAGTAACGGTATAAAAATTATTTCTAAAAATCAGAACAAATTGCAAATAAATAAAATTTTCTAGAAATTAAGTGACATAGTAAATTATTCTCCAAAAGGAATTTTATTTTTTTTCTAAGTAATTCTAAATTCTATTACTGAAACATATGGTACATACAGTATAGTTCCTGTAGAGGCGTCAAGAGTTCAGCAAAATAGAAAAAATGGGCTGCCCACAAGGGGAAACCAGCCTGAAAAAAGTATGAGAGCTGCCTCGAATGAGGAAACCAACTTTGAACAAAAACATATGACTGTAACAGTAATTTGACATGCCAAATGACCAGGACTCCTGAAAACACTAACGAGACAAAAAATCTGAACAAAATGACTAAATTGTAGTTGCCTGCCTTAGATACCATGGTCGCCAGAGGGAGGCTCTTCTTCGATTTTGCACTAGTAGCCTTCATCATCGTTGTCCATAGCGAGATCATTGCGAGCTGCCATTTATTTTGGAATTGCTGCTTCGCCCGCCTCGCCACGCTCCGTTTGCTTGTCTTTGACCTGTTGTGGGCAAGAGCTGCTAGCACCTGCTTTCGGGGTGTTGCAAGAGCTGCCACCGCCAGCTTTCTGAGACGTTTCCTCATTGCCTGTTTGAGTGTCCTGATCGAATCCAGAGGCGCTTTTCTGGTTGGAAAGGTGCGTAGGAGGCAGGGGGTCAGAGCCAGTTTGTGGGATTTCCTTAAATGAAACAGAGACGGTCGCTACCACTAGAGGCTGGGAGGTCTGACATTGAAAATGAAACAGAGCCGTGGAGGGGTTAACAAGAAGAGCTGAGTCCACAATGCGAAGGCAGGGTGAAGGCAGAGGGATGTGGTCGCCACGCGAAGGGGAGGGTAGATTCCTATCAGGCACACGCCCATGCCTACGCCTACTATTTGTGCTAGGAGTGCGGCCATGAGAGCTATCAGAGGCAAAGGTAGAAGAGTTGATGGAGGGAGAGCGACGACGAGTGGAAGGCCTGGCTCGGGTGCTGCCTCTGTGGCACCTGAGTCTGTGCCTGAGTCTAGGCATAGTCCCACCAGAAATGTGCGAACGGGGAGAATAATTCTGAGAGGAAAAAGAGACTGAGACGAGAAGCCAAGAAGCGAAGAACAAAAAGGACTGTGATAATGGTGAAAATTGGGGAGGAAATCCAAACAACAATACAGATGAAAGCGCTTTCCCAACGCAGTGCGAGAGCTGGGAAGCTTCGCTTCCGGAGGGCAGCCAGAGCGGACCGAAGGAGTGTGATTCTTCATATAAACGAGTGAATTGATCTGCAACAGAGACAATAACTTAAGCATCAGGGTGATGAATGAACTCCTGGAGCCGAAGGATGGCATATTGAAGCACTCACGGCCTCGTCTTCCCCACTAGCGTAAATGCCATTGAAGTTGACGGCCTGTGGTATAATTGCAGTCGGGGCACCATAAATTTGGATTGCAGGCGGCCATGTGGCCTCACCACACGCCGAACCGCCCATTGATATCCATCACGTCACAGGGATACACCCGCATCCAGGGATTCTCCAAAAGGAATTAATTGTGATATGAAAATTAATTGGATTATGGAAAACAAAAATTCCAATTTTGGCTAGATAGATATGGCTAACCAATTGTACAAGAATTAATTTGAGAGAGAGAATGAATTACAATTTTATAAATTACAAATTTATAACTTCACTTATACGGAAATTATAATCTGGAAATTTAGAATTTCATTATAACATAGCAAATAAATTCACTGTGTTATTATAATTGGAAAATTGGTAAGCACGGTATATTTATATAGGAATGGTACAACACCTTCTATGTTCCTCCAATACAACGAGGGAAAGGATGGTTAACAACTAATAAATTGTGAGGAATTAAAATCTACGCAGTTTATAAACTAAATAAGATAAAATTTGTAAGTTTAACCATATGATGGAATGATCTCACAGAAAGAAACAATGAAAGAATATTTAATTCACAAATCCTGACATCCAAATTGGGGATGTGGGAAGAATTAATAAATTCTGGAATGTAAGTATATTTTTATTTTAGTGCATAAAAGAATTAAAATGAAGAATATTGAAAGTTCATTACCACACAGAAATACATACCAGTTATCTGCATTGGAAACATAGAGAAAAAGAGCATACAATAATCATAAAAACATATATTTCCAGCAAGCGATAAATTATCTATACTCCTAGAGGATTTAAAACAAAATCATTATATATTAATAGACAAAAAATTTAGAGCGACGAGTTGAAATTATTACCAGCGTTCGAACAATGCATATAAAAAAAGCTAAATTGGTATGTAATGAGAATATGGAGAAACTCTGGGTTATACGAGAGGTAATACATGGTATTCATCAAGACGTATTACTAAGTTGCTAATGGTGATAGAATCTCACTTAAAACTCAAAAACAAGGGTTCCAAAAGTTGAAGTGGGGCTATAACCAATTTTGGGAAGTATGTAACGAATATGAAATAGAAACGAAAACCCAAAAAATCATCATAGTAATTAATAGAAACTAACTACTACTTTCATTGACGGAGCTAAACCATTGGTATTTAATAACATTCGAAAAAAAAAATTAACAGAAGGAAATAGTGATATCCCTTACCTCATTAAACCTCCAGGCCATATTTCTTTACATGACTGAAAGAAGAAAATAATTCACAGGGAATTCAAATTTGGGGTTCATGTATATTTAAGGATTAAACCTCGCAAAAGTACATTTCTTTCTGGTAGTTATGCTAAGTTAGCACCTTGATACTACAGACCCTTTGAAGTTTTGGAGAGAGTGGGGCCAGTAGCTTACGAATTGGCTCTACCTAGTCATATCAAAGTTCATAATGTTTTTCATGTTTCATTGTTGAATAAATATGTACATGACCCAACTCATGTGATTGACTAGACTATGATATAGGTAAACAAAAGGGGATTTTCTTCTAGAACCACTTCGTATATTGTAGCGGGAAGAAATCATGCTCTGGAATAGAACAATAGCTTGAGTGAAAGTGAAATGGAAGCATTTTTCACCTGAGGAAGCTACTTGGCAGAAAGAATATGCAATGAAAGAAAAATACCCATCACTTTTTAATGAAGAAACAAAAATATTTGGAACACCGAGGATGGTGTTTTTTTTAAGAGGGGGGCTATGTAATATCCTTATTTTCAGCTTTTATAAACAGTGAATAAACCTAAAGGTTAGGTGGACCTAAGGAAAAATTATATATGGAAATATTATTTTTTGAAATTAATAAATGAATGTGAATTTTTATTATTGTATAAATACAAGAGTGAATTGAAACCGAGAATTCCGATTCATGGGGATGGACTAGAATCCTAGAATTTCTCAAAATTCTACAGAGATCCTTGGAGAAAAATAAAAATAAAATAAAACTATTGGATGGGAGAAAAATATCTACTAAAAGCCTCAGTAAAGTGGAAAGTTACTGAGAAGGAGTAAGGATAAAACGAGATTGAGGAAAAGCTAGTTTTAAAATAAGCTTTTGTTGAAAAAATAAAATCAAAGCCTAGGCTAAGGGAAACAACATCCCAAAATAGTGTGACATCGTTATGGAAACAAGATGAGGGAAAGAAAGCTTAGATAAGCTATTCCTAGTGTCATAAAGGGTTTGTGTACACTAAGGAATAATTGGTCTCTGCTCGGGGGAGAGCTATGGAATAAGCTCAAGGTTGGGAGGAAAAAAATATTTATACAGTGGTACGCACATTCTGTGGAAAACTTCTCTTATAGCCTACTATTATTAGTTTATAATAAATATAAAATGGAACTCAAAACATTTAGTTGTTGTATAAATTTTTCATGGAATTTATGTAAATTAAAGTCATAGATTTTATGTGTATTCTATAGTTTCATCTTCAGAAATTTAAGTGCCATATGTATTTGAAAGAGTCTTAACTGTAAATAAGTGTAGTTAAGTCACCTCTATTGTTACATAGACTTGGTAGAACTAGGGGACAAACAAACAAAATCTCTAAACTCTTTCCTAGGGTCTAAATCTGTTGTTTAAGTCCAAGTTAAAAGATAGATTTAAACTAAAGAGTTACAGTATATGTACAATAAATATTGATATATTATAGTGAGATGCATATCAGAATTAACTCTATGCTCATATCCATCATTAAATTTGTTTTCAAAATTAACTTTATGCTGATAACATATAATTAGATACATATATGAGTTCTGTTATGCTTATAAATTTCAGTTTGAAGGTAAAACGGAAATATATATATGTTGTAAGATGGAAATTATCATAAACTAAAAAACATACAAAATTCAGCCATACACGTGATAGCTTAATATAGATAAGAATATAGATCTAGATTATCTAACTTCCATACACATATAAGCCCACTCAAAATATTCTAGTGGAATTGAGGATGAAACAATCAAAAAATAATTATAATTGAATTATTGAGTATGATGTTAAAACTACATCAAAGTCATCATCCTAATAATATGTACAATTAATGACAATGAAATATGTAGAGTTGGACAGATGGTTGAAGGGTCTCCATTATTCTGATGACTAACCTGAAAGATTATGATATTGAATATGAGACACTATCAGTAATGATCAAAAGGAAGAAAATAATTGTAGAAGATATCAATTTGAACCTGAAACAAGCAATGCGGTGAAAGTTATAATTTCAATTGCGAAAATTGAATAACAAATTAGGAGTATGTACAGTGAGAGAGGGTACACGTAATTATCTCTTTAATTTCAAAGATTTCCTCTTGGCACCTAGAGTAAAGAGGATTGTAAGTAAAGCTAGCAAAATCAACACAATAAATGAATTATTATATAATTTTGGAGTCGAATGTATAAAAAATAGAGAAGAAGGAGAGATACATGTTAGCAAAATTGATGAACTAATTTTGAATATAGTACATTCAGATTAGAAAAGCAAAAAAAAAATTGTTACTTTCAGACAATTTAAATAGAAATAATGGGATAAGATATATAATTACTTACACAAGGAGAATAACTATACTTAAAAGAAGAAGAGAGACTTCAAACTTGTGTTTGAATAAACTGAAGAATGTTATGTATATTTGACAAGTTTGAATAGTTTTCTGCAAATGAATTGTTATAAATAGCACTAGAATAGAGGTATAAAAATTACATCGAACAATCATAACAAATTTCAAATAAATACAATTTGGGGAATTAAGTGACATAATAAATTATCCTCCAAAATGAATTAATTGTGATATGAAAATTAATTGGATTATGGAAAAATAAAATCCAAACTTTGGCTTGATGGATATGGCTAACCAATTGTACACAAATTCATTTGAGAGAGAGAATGAATTAAAATTTTATAAATTACGAATTTATGACTTGAATTATAAAGAAATTATAATCTGGAAATTCAGAAGTTCATCATAATAGACTAAATAAATTCAATGTGTTATTATAATTGAAAAATTGGTAAGCATAGTATATTTATATAAGAATGGTAAAACACCTTCTATGTTCCTCCAATACAATGAGGGAAAGGATGGTTAACAATTAATAAATTGCCAGAAATTAAAATCTGCCCATTTTATAAACTAAATAAGAGAAAATTGGTAAATTTAACCATATGCTAGAATGATCTCACACAAAGAAACAACGAAAGATTATTTAATTTACAAATCCTGACATCCAAATTGGGGATGTGGGAACAATTAATAAATTTAGGAATGTAAGTATACTGTTATTTTAGTGCGTAAAAGAATTAAAATGAAGGACATTGAAAGTTCATTATGCCAGAGAAATATATATCAGTTCTCTCCGTTGGAAGCGTAGAGAAGAAGAGCATACAATAAGCAGAAAAACATATATTGTCGGCAAGAGATAAATTAGCCATACTCCTAAAGGATTTAAAACGAAGTCATTATATATTAATAAAAAAAAAATTCAGAGCGACGAGTTGAAATTATAACCAAGGTTCGAACAATGTTTATCGAGAATGCTAAATTCCTATGTAATACAAATAAGGAGAATCTCTGGGTTATAGGAGAGGTAATACATGGTATTCCTCAAGGTGTATTACCGAGTTTCTAATGGTGATAGGATCTCACATTAAATGAAAAAAAGGGGTTCCAAAAGTTGAAGTGGGGCTCTGACCAATTTGGGGAAGTGTGTAATGAAAACGAAATAGAAAAGAAAACCCAGAAAATCATTATAATCATTAATAGAATGAGCTACAATGTTCGTTGACAGAGCTGAACCATTGGTATTTAATAACATTTGAAAAAAAAATTTAAGAGAAGGAAATGGTAATAACTATTACCTTGTTAAACTTCTGGGTCGTAGTTCTTTACGTGGCTGAAAGAAGAACCAGCATGGGGTTTAAATACAAAATGGAGGCTTGTAAAGACAATTAAATTAACCAAGTTTAGTGAAAAGGAATTAACAATTCAAACATTATAAAAGAGTCGTGACGAAATACTATAAACCATTTCAAATTTGGAAATGATAAAAAAAAGGCTTCAGGTGATGTATTACCTGGAGAAAAATGGGTAAACCTTTGTTCCAAAAATTTGAATCATTTCAAGCTAAGACGAGGCTTGACTGAAATTTGCACCTCCAGTTATGAAATTGGAATTGCCCCATTTGTTAAGGAGGTAAACGTAGGAATGACATCTGATTTGAGTTAGAGTTCTCACAAAAATGCATGAATTTACAACAACTTTGTGCACTGGTTGCATCAGAGGAAATTCAGCAGATGCCCAACCAAGTGAAATGTGAGAGTAGTCTCAAACCTTAGGGTTTGAGGGACAAAATCCCCATCATCCAAATTGCAATGGATCTCCTACATACAAGTGTCAAGGAGGAGTAATTTGGATCACATGGAGCCATGTGACGGATTGTACCAAACTTAAATTCTTGGACAAAGATAAGGTAAGGTATAAATTAACAGTTAATGCGAAATGGAAAAAATTTTGTTGGTGGAATACCATAGTAATAGAATTAAATTCTCCACCAATAAATTATATTTAAATGCATGCAACCCTCAATTCTCATTAAATAAATGAAATAGTATGATAAGATGGTAATGAAATAAAACTATACGTTTGGTTTATGAAGGTTTAAATTTTATGTATCATATATTAAAGGGTAAAAGAGGACTAGTAGAGTATTGAATGAATCGTACTGTTGAACATCATTGAGTTCATAGGTGTAATAAATGGTAAGCTATATTTTAATAATTAGTATAAGGAAATCTATATAATAATTAGTATAAGGAAATCTATATACAGTGACATGTAATGGTACCATTTTATTATGGGTATATAAATGAATATTAAAGTAAATTTAATGGTAATGTTGAATGGAAAAAGGGCAAAAGACCTGGTGAGGACATGTATATTGATATAAGGGATATAGTGTAATTAAGGGTAAGATAAAATTAATTCTAAAGATTTAGTATATAAATTAAGTTAAATAAAAATAAAATATACAGAGAAATTAATTCCTAAGAGTTGAAAATTAAAAACAGAGACAAACACTATGATGAGTGTCATTACGAGTTATGTTGAATTAGGAAAACAACATGGCCAAAAATAACATCAAAAAAAAAAATTGGTTAGTCGGAGTTGTTACAGACACCTTTGCTATACTTGTATTTATCACTATAGGACTTGAAAGATGTATGCAACATAACTTCGTAACCTCGTGGTAAAATATATGGATTTAGGAAAAAATTTCAACATTTACCAATGTGTAACTTTCTAAATTACTTTCTATATTCCCTCATTGACCATTAGAATAACCATCATAATTAACTAGAGAAATATTTAGTAAACGAATATTGAGTTACACAACCATTAACTTCCATTTTTGGCGCATATTAGCTTAAATTTCTTGCTATAAATATGCATCAATTCCATGATTCCTTTAACCAAATTAGTAAATCACAGACTTGATAATATAATCATAACATCATGAAGTAAATTAACCTAACGAAAATGACACAATCAACAATCACATCATTAGACACAGATATACCCCGGAAACCTCGTAGGGTGAAAACCAACAAAAGTTTAATTTTATTTTTAAACGATCATGAAGATGTTCACCCTCACTCAATGGTTATAAGGGAGTCCATCCCTTTACCATTTTGATAAAATATTACATAAAAAATCAACTTAAATGCAACATAACAAGTTAGAAGCTATTACAGTCATCATGATATCATTTACCCACAAATCCTCAATCTCTTTCTTTGTGGTCAAACTCTTTCCATCATGGGTCATCCTGCAGTTGGAACTTTAAAATCTGCATGGACTAACAAATATTTATCTACCAAAATATTAAACATGAACAATTCTTTGCTCAAGTCATTATCTTTCCCGCCATTATTTTTAGTAGCACACTTGATATCATGATTAGATAAAAGTTTAATACACCAATAATCAATCTTTATTTGTCACACTTCAGCAACTATTTGTATGCATGTATAAAACATAAATAAGTTGTCATGAATTTCCTTATTTAACATCATTTCACATGTATTAGTTACAAATAAATCACTCTCAAGTGTCATCTTTCCAACAAAGCTAACAAAATATTTCATGCACTTTCATAATATTTCAAAGGAAAACTAACATACTAGATAATATTATTGGGCATGCAAATGCATGACAATATTTCAAGATAACTATCTCAACAAACAATTTCCTTTCTGCATACTCTTATGTTCTATTTTCCAAAAGTATTAATGCAAGAGATTCTATACTTATGCATGTTCTTTTTGAAAAACATATTTTCCACACAAGAGCTATTTACAATGGCTATTATGTATAAAAATATCAACTTTATTTCAAACAAAGTTAACATACTAGTTATAATTTCGTTCATGCAACTTCTTTTCCTATGCAACAGAAAATAAAACAGCTTGTTCATTTTCCAAGGGATTAAATTCATAGTATTTATTCTTTCATGCAAATATATATTTTCATCTTACCAAAAGATGAAGCCTAATAACTATACATAATCTTCTCCCAAAATATAACTAAGACCATAGTTAATCCCTTTAGGTGTGCAAATGCATATTATTTTTCAAAAAATAAGGCTAACATAATCAATATTATATGATTGCACCTTCATTTTCTCTACAAATATAATACCAAAGCTATACTTTTCCATGCATTCAAGTGTATATGTTTCTCTAAAGAATCTTAAAATAATAATGCATCTCATTACTAGTTTTCCTCTCCAACAACGTAATTCAATAATGCATAAATGGATATGTTTTTCTCTTTTATTCTTTTTGAAGAGTTATAAAACAATAAATTATTCCTTCCATATATATATATATATATATATATATATATATATATATATATTCCAAGGAATATAACACACTAATTATTAGTTTTCCAGAGGATTTCTAGCTCACTAGCTATTATGCATGCAATACAAATATTTTGTTATCATTTCACACATCATACATATTTGTAATATTTCCTCAAGAAATAACCTTGTCAAATAGCAAAACCAATTTCCTTTTATGCAAAGGTTTTATGTGAACTCTTTCTCAAAAAAAATATTTATCTATTTTTGCATAAATGACGTTCCCCATGCTTGTAAAATCACATACTCAATTCTAGTAGATCAAATATAATAGACAATTCATGTGCACATAAGAACATAATCTCTTCAAAAGTCTAATATTTCTCTTTAAAAATGTAATGCTTAAGCATCATGAAAACATCCTTGATAATCTCTTAAATGAAATAAATTAATTCTTTTTCAAAAATTATCCCAACAAGTATTTTTTGTCCCTACAAAGTGATGCTAATCCATGCAACTCAATTTTTACATTCAACCACCTTTATAGAGGTTTGAAAACTAAATTTTTAAAAATGTAAATATAAGTAATTTAATTTGGAATGTTTGAATCCATTTATACATTTATATATTAAAAAAAATGATAACAAAATTACTATCTCAGTCAAAATTATGTTCAAAAATCAAAAATCATTTTATCTATCAATAATGGCTATATATAAAAAGTATTTATTAAAACATTACAAACCCAGAAAACTACATCTGATTTTAGGGTTCCTTAATTATCCTGTCATTATTGCATGCGGCAACAACAGCTGACAAAGTAGTAGAAAGTTTGTTAAATACTAAGCATGTCCAGCTACATATAACAAATATTTATTTAAATATTGAACACCCTAACAATATATAAATCTATATATCTAAATGCCAGGTCCATGGGCACATGCAGTGCACTTTGTTGCACTATGTGCAGCATTGTAGAGTATTTGGGTTGCATTTGTACCCACTAGAGCTTGGACACTGCGCACAGGTAGACACCTGCCAACACTTTTTTCCAGTTCCGGCACGTGTTTGTCCGATGAGAAAGATCACGATGGAAATCCATAAAATGGAGACCAAAACTAGCTTACTCATTTTCTTCGACATTTCTGCAATTTGAAAAGAAAATAAAACAAAAACAAATTATTTAGTGGCGAAGGGCCGATACTTGACTAGGTTTTAAGAAAGTATTATATAAAACCGTTTAGAAATCTAAAAATGAGTGGATGAAACACAAATTCATCACATAGTTTCAATGTAAATGCTTAACAACCGTAGAGCAAAAAATTCAACCTTAAAAAAATACTAGTGCCAAGTTGAACCCAGAAACTCTCGAAGGATTGATCAATGACAAGTCTGAGCAAAAATTATAACACAAGATCTGAAGTCAGAAAAAATTTTAAGATTCTATTAACAATAACAAAAAAATATTTAGGGAAAAAAAAATATTGTGATACCCTTTAAAAGTATTTGTATTGTTCACAATGTTTAAAAGTGTATAGAAGAACTCCCTTATATAGAAATTAGAAAATAAAAAATTTTATGTGAGCTTACAACTCTAGCTTATTGAGAAAGGAAGCTTTGGGAAACACCAACTGTAACACTAGATAGGGACATACAACAAAGATAAACAAATTAAAATAAAATAATTCAATAAATAAAAATGCATGAGGGCTTACTAGAAATACACTAGAAATATTCTAATCTTATAATCTTATATTAGAGTGGGGCAAATTTATGTGGATTAAATATTCTCATAATCATAACTTAGTCATAGGAATAATGAACAAGCTTAATAGTAATTTTCTCATTTTCATTTTCCTAAAAAAACATCAAAAAAGTAAAATAAATTATTTTAAGAAATATTACACTAAAATAGTGATCTATATTGCTTATATTTTTAATTTCATAAATTAAATGAATAATTATTTATTTAAAGTCAATAATTATTTATTTATCTGTATATTTAATTATTAAATGAATATTGCATAATTTATCTTTTAATCAAAATCTTTATTTTATAATTATACATAACAGGATGTTATATTTTAATATTTAAATTTTGTTATACATATATATAAAATTCTTATTTATACTAAACAACCTTAATTTATATAATTTTTTATATTTATAAGTTTATATAATTATAAACATTTATAATAAAAGTGTAATATTTCAATGAAATATAACAATTATGTATATATAATTTTCAAAAAAATTAACATGTCCATATTAATATCAAATTCACTAAATTCACTAAATATAAACACATGATGACTTAGTAGAAATATACGAAGCTGATGTTCTTTTATAGCAAAAACAAAAGAGACACACAAATTTATGTGGAGTACAAATTCTCATATCATTACATACTCATAGGTATAATGAGCAAGCTTAATTGTATTTTTTTATTTTCACTTTCCTAAAAAAAAAAAGTTAAAAGAGATAAATTCAATTATTTAAAGAAATATTGAACTAAAATAATGATCCATATTGCTTCTATTTTTATTTTCTAAGTCAATAATTATTTACCCATTTATACATTTAATTAATAAATAAATATTGCCAAATTTTTATTTTAATACAAATCTTTATTTTATGGCTATACATAAAAGGTGTTAGCATATTGTTGCATCTACCTAGGTAACATGTTTGGTGTTCCTGTTCATGTTTGGCCTCAATGTTAGATAACACATATTTAATAGTTATAATTTTCAAAATAAAATTTTATATTAATATGGACATGTAAAATGTTTCGAAAATTATATATATATATATAACAAATTTTAAAGATTATAATATTGTTTGTATTTATATTTATTTAATTTGTATATTTTATTAAAATATTCCACTTCTATTATAAGTGTTTATAGTTTTATATAGTTACAAATATATAAATTTATATAACTTAAATGTTTATAGTAATAACAAGTGGCCTTTTTCTCATGAGATGCATGTTTCCATCGGCTTGGTAGCATCGTCATGGATTATGCGATTGTCCTCACCATATTGCAAACTTTGAGCTATCTAACCGGTACGAGCCTAATCTTGACCACAAACCTTTGTTAGTATCCCTCAATCGTGTTATGCATACCAACCACATGCGAGAGACAGGTGAAAAAAAATAGACACATTTGCTTCGATAGAAGTAATGTCAGCCTTTTCTTAAGGGATTTAGGCTCCCCCACTTATAATAA
Source organism: Pinus albicaulis (assembly GCA_034641835.2). Taxonomy (NCBI): domain Eukaryota; kingdom Viridiplantae; phylum Streptophyta; class Pinopsida; order Pinales; family Pinaceae; genus Pinus; species Pinus albicaulis. Next base: position 7,653,847 of record CM076578.1, read on the forward strand.
CAACATTGATAAAATATATTACCATTTTACTACTACCCTTTCAAGTACAATTAGCAAGTTCTCTAATGATACTTTGTATAAGTAGAATAATAGAACTTACAATTCGTGGTATGAAAAAGACTGTAAAATTTCTAGGAAAGCGATGAGAGACATCACTAATGAAATAATTAAGTGTCATAATATAAGTATATAAAAAGCTCTCATCAATAGAAACAACAGATAATATATTAATAAGGGATAATAGAATCTTCTCCAACTTTCTAAAGTTGCACCAAGAAACTTTTGGCGAAATGTGCTTGTTCGTAAAACTAAAGATAATCATTCTATCCACTTAGAAAATTGGGATGACTATCGTAACAAGTTGTATGAATCTACAGAAACCATGGACACCATCTTAAACACTACTATTAAGGAAGATATATTCTCTCTTGATTATGTTGAGTGTGGGATTAATAATCTCGCTAATGGGAAAGCTAAAGATATTGAAGGATACCAAGGTTAGATCTTTAAAATTGGAAGATCTATCCTTGTTCCTCATCTCCACAAGCTTCTCAACTTTGCATTCAAGCATGTATTCCCTAAGATTTTTACGCAAAGCCTTATTTTTCATATCTTAAGAAATGGGGACAAAAATGTTCCCTCTAACAATAGGACCATTATTATTACCCACATCCTAGCCAAGCTTTATGGGCTCATTTTTGAAAAGAAGCTTAGCCTTTGGCTTGAGAGCTAGGGTAAAAGTGGTAAAGGGAAATATGGTTTTAGGAGAAATCACTCAACTATAGACCACCTTTTCACGCTCGAGATCATTGCAGAAGAATGTTGCAATAATGAAACCTACATGTTATGCTATTTTGTGGAATTTAGAAAATATTTTGACACTTTCCCTCGAAATAATCTCTTGGAGAGACTTGAAGCGATCATGGTTCCTCGTGAACTGAGGATTCTTGTGATCCTCCTCTACGAGATTGTCATTGCCAAGATTAATACCAATAAAGGGTGGTCTAGATATATTAAATGCAATATTAGGGTCAAGCAAGTGTGTTCCCTGTTGTGTACCCTTTTTGGTTATTACATTGATAATCTAGAGGAGTGTATGGAAATTGTGGGTTGCAAGGGCACTGAGCTCACTGGTTTAATAATTACTCTTCTGATATATGATGATGATATATTTATTCTTGAAAAATGTCGTGATGACCTAGATAAGTAGCTTAAGATTATTCATTTCTACTGCTCCAAGATGGGTATGACATTTAATACCTAAAACACTGATGTCATGATCATTAAATACATAGATATCAAACATGGTAGTTTCTTCTATGATAGCCATTGTTTGGAGCAAGTTTATTCTTATAAATATTTGGGTATTGACTTTCCTCATGAGCTCGACTCGAACTATAACATCGAGAAATGAATTATTGGAGGTTGGAAATCTTATTATGAGCTTGAAAATAATTGTAACTTAGGTGACATTTACATTTGGAGTAAAAAAATGTTCCTCTATGAGACTCTCGTGAGCCCTATTTTCTTATACGGATGTGAAGGTTGGGATTGCAGAATATATAGTGAATTGTGGAGGAAAATTGATATGATTCAAAAGAAATTCATAATATATAACCTCAAGGTCAATGGAAATACCCCCTATCATATCCTAAGCTCGCTTATCCCCCATTGAAACTAGGACTATGTTTACATATCTAATGTATAAGAATAATATTTGAAACATGGAATCTAAAAGGATTCCAGAAATTGCTTCTAAATTTAGTCAAAACCCCCACGAGTGCCTCAATTGCGTGTGGCAAAAGGATGCCTAATCTTGGCTCAACCTTTCTTGGATTAAGGAGGAGATCATCATGGGAATAAAGGATAGTATCAAAGATACTATTACCTCCAATTTCAAGGAAAATATGTGGGATATTATGGATATGGAGGGTAAATGGAAGCTAAGATACTATATGGAGGTGATCAACCCCACCCTTGATAACATAACTTATCTCTCTATGTTGACTAACATTAAGAGGAAAATGAACATCACTAGGATAAGAGCTAATTCTCATGAGCTTCAAAGTGAGACTCAGTAGTGGGCTACTCCCAAGACTCCATGGGACGATAAAATCCATCATATTTGTAAAACTATAAAGTTTGAACATGAAAAACACCTCCTTTTAGACTTCCCTCGTATTGCTCACACCCGCTCTCAATTCCGTATCATGAACCACACCTGAAATTTTATTTAATTATTAATCAAACCCAGCTATAACGATATCTTCTTTCCCTTCTCCTTGACGAGAGAAATGATATTTTAAAGAATGAGAGTTAGACTTTTTTTTTGTATTTTTTATGCTCAATAGACCACATTGAGCGTAGTGGACATTAATGATTATTGTCATATATATATATATGAAAGCACAATTCAAAGTATAAAAAATATTTTTATTTACATATTTTTATTTTGTATATCTAACTTTTATATTTCATTGAAATATTAAGCTGTTACTATAACTATTTATAAATATATAAATTTATATAACTTTAGTGTGTATATTATAAATAAGAATTATCTATCTATCTATCTATCTATCTATCTATCTATCTATCTATCTATCTATCTATCTATCTATCTATCTATCTATCTATCTATCTATCTATCTATCTATCTATCTATCTATCTATCTATCTATCTATCTATCTATTAAAAATTAAGTATTAAAATATTTTTTAAATATACACATGTTTCCTTCATATATTTGAGTTTTATTGAAATATTACACTTCTATTATAAGGAAACATGTATTTAACTTTTATATTGTATTGAGACACTACAATTATATTATAAATGTTTATAAATATATGAATTTAGATCATTTAAGTGTGTAGTATATAAATAATGAATTAACATATCAAAATTGTAAGGATAAACATAATTATATAGAAACGAAAAATATTATTAAAAGAAAATTAGTGTTCTACTATGTAAATCAACAATCCAAATTAACCCATATTGGTCATTTTGTTAGTGTAGGAAGCCTCCAATTTTTCTAAAAAGATAAAAGGTTTTAGCAATTTGGGTTTAATTGTTTATTATTATTATTATTATTACTATTACTATTATTTTTATTATTATTATGAACTTCTGTGAATTTCATGTTAATTCAACACAAGCTTTAAATGAAATTAAAAAATAAAAAATAAAAAATATTTGTCTTCCTCGTTCAACATTACATTATGAACTTCATCAAATGAAATTAGATGAATTTGGAATTTAATGATTTTTGTTCACCAAAAATGAGTGACATCCGTTACAAATATGAATTATTATTATTTAAATTTATTTGATGTGATATAAATATTATAACTATTTAACAGAAACTTTTCTTTGAAATTTTATTAATAAGTACATAATTATAACATAACAAATTAATTTGAAATGATTTATGATTTTTGGTATTTTTGAATTTTAATTATATTTTTATTTGAGCCAATGTTATATTTTATTATTATTATTAATAATATTAATATTATTATTATTAAATTATAATCTAATAATAATCATAATATAATAATAATAATAATATTAATATTAATATGATTAATATTATTATTATTTAAATTGATACTTATTTTTGTTAACATTACAATATTTTTCCTATATTGAGCTCACATTTAAATGTTTATAGCTATTTACAATTAAAATTATAAAAGACTCAAGAAAAAAAATTAAAAATGTTAAATATAATATGAAAAAATTAGAAAAAATATGAATATAAATAATTTAAAAGATTAAAAGATAATATAAATTGTGAAAGTATGATTTAATTTTGAGATTGATTTTGAAAATTTTCACTAGTAATATTATTAGGATGTTCAAGCCATGATTTAAAATAATAATGATTTTAACTTTATAAATATATTATTACTAGTAATATCAATTTGCATAATAAAAGTAACATTATCAATTAAATATGACCTAAAGATAAAAAGAAACTTTAGTTAGTTTTCATTAAATTAACAACTATATTAAACCTAATTTATTTTAGGTACAAACTTATTATCTAAACATACCAATCTTCATAGTAAGACTATTAATACCTATCTAAACAAATACTATAGTTATTAGTCCTAAGTAAAAGGATTGTAGAATTCATATTGATATGTTTCTTTCATAATATTTATTAAACATTTTGTTATAATTTATATTGACTTTCTATTGTATAAAATATATTTTCCATTTTTTTTAATCTTCATTTTTAATTTTTAGTTAGTCTAAAATCCTTAATGTGATTTAATAATCCTTTCTAGTTTTTTATTTTAAAATTATATTTCTCAAATTTTAAGACAATTCTTTTGAAATATAATTATACTAACTCATAGAACAACCACAAATTTGGTATATTAAACTTCTATATAAAATTCCTCTTAAAAAGTGATATCCATGGGTGATGGCGGTGGCTATCACGATGGCCACCACCTGATATCCAAACAATACATTTTTAGAAGGATTACTTCGTTCAAGAGTTACTAAAGATAACCTCACATCATCTTGCACTTAAATAGAGGGAGATTTAGTCTGAATCAAATTCCAAGAAAATATGATAAATATGTTATCTAACTAACGCATGCTAGGTGAAATTGGTAAATCCTTTATCTACTCAAGAAGTGTGATCGTTAGGACGAATACTAACCTAGTTAGGTATAATACCTCTTAGAGTGGTCAGGGAACCACTTTTCTTCTTTAGGATAGATGTAATACTTGTGAATAATAATTGATTTTTAGTCTTTATGTAAATCTCATAATTAGCTATATTTGAGCAATGCATTCGTTAATAAGTTGAAGATTTTATAGCTCCATGGTAACTCCAGATACATTTAGATTTGCACTTAATTTTCTTTAGTGAAGTATCTTCACTATCCAATCTAGTGCATGAGCATCTCAACTTCTAAGTTATTTTTGACAATCAAGAGCACATGAATAGAACTAGGGGTTTTGATATTTACCAAGGAAGTGGTTTCCATAATTTTGTAATTATTCTAGTTATTTAGTAAAATTCTACAGAAAGTGAGTCATAATCTAGAAATATGAATATATAGGATTAGTTGGTTAAGAATATACTTTGTTAGCAATTAAATATTGTAGGGAAAGATCCTAGCATGATCATAGTATAATGTTGGCATGATTTTAGGGTCAATTAGAAGGATTATAGGGTTTGAACAAATATGTATTGTTCCTTAGTTTATTAATCATTGTAAGCCTATGGGAAAAGAGAGGGGAGAAGGAGAGCTAGAGTGTAAGTGTAGACCGAGGAGACAAAGGTGAGGTTTTTGTTCACATATTGACTATTAATCCAAGTTTAATATATATCATAATTGGATAGGAAAATCATATTTACATGCTTTTGTAATATCTTTTTCATTTTTATGATGAATGGTTTAGTTAATGATTGCATAAAATAGAGATTACACATGATGTCTCTGATGGAATATGAATGTAAAGATTGGTATCAAACCATTAATTTCTAGTATAAAATAGATACATGAATCAATTATTCTCGTAAAGAGAGTCAAAACCTCTTAGAAATATCAGATTGAAGAATTGATTGTGAAAGGAAGAGTTGATGGCTTCGATGCATTAGAGAGTGAACCCGTTTACAAGAATATTGTTTTGCATATAATAACCTTGGTAATTTCGTGTATCCCTAAATATCTTAGGTTGTTTAATGACCAAGGTATGGTCAGATCCAAGAAATGGAATTTTTATTATGTATTTCGCCATGTGTTAATTTCCCTTAGAAGCTCGCCGGATGCGGCTGATTAAAAGCCATCAGGGAACGTGGCACTCAGTCCACTTCCCCATGGACCTCGCCGGTGCAGCCCATGTGGCTCCCGGTACTGCCATTAACTACTGTATTAATTCCTCACCCGGTGTGAATTCTTATTACCTTGGACGGCTCACTCGTCTCCTGGACATGGCGATTGTGTTTGGCATGGATAGTTTCCTCAGCGATTTGAATGGTAGAGTGGGCGGCCTCTGCTCTCCTCCGCCTCTGAATGTGAACTGTTCGCCTGCAAGCATTGAAGCATCCCTTAAAACCAATACAGGAAAGCGCTGCTGGATCGTGGCTTGTTTCGAACCGGCTCCAAATTGTCATTTCTCTCACAGTCCTTGGTGTAATCGGCGAGCTTGGTACTCTCCCTCCACTGCTCAGTCAGGTAATTCTGCTACCTCCTCTACTATTTTGCTTCGTGGTCACAGTAGCTTCGCTCCGGCTTCTTCTGTTCAGGTAGGTGGTGTCCAGAATTCTCTTTCTCCCTCTGCCTGCTTGGGAAATCTTGTTGAGCCAGGTTCTGATTTGAACATCATGCCCCGCCTTCGCGAGCGCATGAGAGCACGAAGGGGCTCCACTCGTGGTCGGCTTTCTCATCAATGTGTGTCTCCCTCTCCCATTTCTACGTCTGAGATCGCCTCTATCATTTCTCCCGATACCATCTCTGCCCCGCCTGCTCCCCATGTCCCTCCCGCCGGTGTTAGCTCTCTTCGGCCCTCCATTCGTCAAACTTCTCAATGCACTGAGCTGAGGTTTGACTGCACGTCTTGTGATGCCACTCTTACCACGTTTATTACTGTGACTTTGCGGGAAGAAGTCCCTAATTTCGCTCCACCTAGCTCCTTGACTATGCCAGCTCCTTCCTTCAGCAACAGCTCCCCTCGTGATAGCCCTGGCCTCACTGCTCCTCAGCACGGGCCCTCCATGGAGATAGAGCGCGCGGGTGGTGAAAATGTTCCAGGTGACAATCAGGAGAACAGCAGCGAGATGTTCACCTGCAAAATTGTGGAAGAAAACCCCTCTCCTACTCATGGATCATAGTTGCTTCAGCTTCCAGGTTTATTTCAGTTCTAGTAGAAACTATATGCATCTTAGCTATACTGCTTTGCTGTACAGGCAGTTTACTTATTTCAGCTACAGTTTCATTTTGTTTTTTGTAAATCTAAAGCCGGTTTCCCTCTCATGGGCGGCTCAGACATTATGGGTTAATGGACTGGTTTCCCATTCTGGGCAGTCCCGATTATGCTTGTCTTGCTTGACTATCAAGCACAACGTTCAGGCTTCCCTAGCTGACGCTGGTGCAGTTTTGTACTAGTACTCTTATACATAATAGAATTTAGACATACTTAGAAAAAAAAAAATTTCCCTTAGAAGCAAATGATTTCTTTGTATTAAAATCATAGTGATACCTTATGTAAGAATGGCGTTCTGAAAATATTATTTCTTGTATTACCGAGAAAGGGTTGTTATGTCGAAAATGAATAAATTCAACACCCCCATCCCCCACTCAAGGAAAGATCCACATAGCTCGATCGATGACAAATATTAATGTGTGATGACTAACCTAACCTTTTGACTAACTAATCAACCGACCACCAGCATCATTAGCCAATGTAACTAATTTTTTTTTTTGACCAGGGTCATACGAGCGATAAGGAGTTAGCCTAGGAGGCTAACAAATATCTGTGTATATTGTTTTACTAAGGAATGTGACAAATGGCTATTAAATAATCCATAGTATTGATTGGTGAGAGTTGTAATAGTAGAGAGCCAAACCACAATTGTATTTGACTTAACAAGATTTCAAAAGAAAATTTCACAAGAAACCTATTTTTGGACTGTATTAATCACTTTTAAATGACTAAGACGGTACAAATAAATTATTGACCAGGGACGTCTTTTATTTCAATGATAGTTGTACTGTCTGTGCCGATACACCATACAAGAAGCTGAAATAAACAAGGAGAAATAGTTTTTGAACCAATTGCTGAAACTAACACTCATGCATGATGTAATATCCCAAATTGGAAAATTCATTAATATAGACCATAAAAGCGTTATTTACAGAAAATTATGCTACAATAGTGAGAAATATCACTTATATCCCTTATTTCATGTATTATGGCCCTTACATTTAGAAGGGGATCATAAAAAAATCCCTTTTTCTAAGTTAAACAGATCTCCCAGTCTCAATATAGCTTAAAATCACCCAAATCCCATGACTTGCACCATACAAAATTTCTAAAGAAAGTGACAACTTGATTATATGGCCGTTTCTACTACAATATGATAGATAACCACATATCTAGAGTTTTATTAATCAAAGTACTGAGAAAATAGAGATCTAGCATCCTTAATACATTATTGAAATAACCCGGCAAGGGTTTCTTGAAAGCATGAGTACAAGAGAGTAGATCTACATAAATAACTCTGAAATAACGTAGTCTTACTATAGCTTTGTATACATATAGCCGAATGGTGCAAGAAGTAGATGAAAATTCCTTTTACTAGCTTTCCAGGAGAAGGATCGACCCTTTCCCTAAGAAACTAGCTCAAAGCCAATGATTTTAACCCTCTTACTGCAACATTGTGAGAAATGATGCAGTTCTTGAAAGGGATTGCACTATAAGAGATGGAAAATAGGTTGGCTAAGTGCCAAGATCTGAAATCAACTCCAAATTCTTCATCATTGATCTCCCAAAGGAGAGAAAGCTTCCTCCTCTGAAAAACAAGCTCTGGAAGTGGTGTTGTGAACCCTCCATTACAACACCCTGCAACACAATGTTATACTCTGCAGAAATAATGATGTAGTTGAAGGAGTTAGCTTGGCTTCAAGCCTAGGTGTGGAGAAATGAAGTGCAAGCTTCCTCAAGAGGCCTCTCAAGAAAGGATATGGGATTCTTGCTCGGGAACACCCGGTGCTAAGTAGCACAGTAATATCAACTAAACAACTGAATAATGCACAATAGCCATGCAGATCACAAAATCAATAATCCATAACATATCCTTGCTATGGTTTCCTTTCCCTCCTTTTATACAAATGGTAGCCCTCTTAGCTTGGGTCCCACTCATTAGGGTTTCCTCCACCAAGGAATCTTCCTCCCACTATCTCTGCGTTGTCTTCATAGATGATTTCCACCTTCCATTCTAGCGTTGTTGACTTGGTCAAACTTGACCTTGTCCATATGCAAATGCCACTTTTCACACATGAGTGTGTGAAATCAAACTCTTATGATGATCCCTTTTCACATTATGATGGATTTTATTCCTATTTCTGAAATGTATGGGCCTCCTTACCCATTTATTCAACTCCTAAGTGTTAAAATAAAAAATCAATATTCCAATTAGCTCCATGATAATTTTGGAATATCACAGTCCTCCCCACCCAAATGTTGCTTGTCCTCAAGAAACTACAAGGATAGAACTAAGAATTCTCCCCTCATCCTACTGTAGCATCCACATATGATAAACTCCTCCAAGGAATGAGATGTTGTCTCATCATTAAATCTCCATATTTCCTCTCCCAAGCATGCAGGCTAGCTAAATAGCTATCATCATGAATAAGTAGAGTACTCAAGGAGGTAATAAGGTCTTATCCAGAGGTCCCTTTGAGGCATGGGATCTGAAATTCATTGGGAATCATCATTTCCATGTGGATACTCCATCCCCAAGCTATCATCCATACAAAATGAGTTACCTCCCAACATGGCAACTCCTGACAATTATCCTCCCCCTTTGGCTCCTGCAATGTAGGTGGGCTAAATACCTAAACATGGTAGAAAAAATAGCTTACCCCATGTTCTCCTTCTCTCCACTTATGATAAGGGTAGATTATTTTCTGATCTTGGGCTGTAAGAATATTTCCCTCATGTGGCAATAAGAATACTGGATCACCAAAGATTTCCTCTCCAACATTATGAATCATGTTGGTCCAAACCATGAGAGATCACCACCATATGGAATCCACATGAGAGGAATACTTAAGGTTTCATATGGTTCTGGAAAGTACCAATAGTTTCCCAAGTTGTCACAACGCAGTTTTTCTAATTGTTGTTGCAAAGCCCAACATGGCAAGCCATCTCCCATACTCCAATTTAAGTATGGAGCATACAAAGTGTGGGAATTTTCATCCCCCATGGACACATATAACCAATTTGTCTCTCCTCCCAACATGCTCCCCACAAATATAAGAACAACAACAACATAGGGAACCATAATGAGAATCATACTAGCTGCCATATGTAGCAAGGGAGAAAGACAATGGTCCCTCAAATGCAACCAGTGCAGTTTGACTCTCAACTGCAATAGAAAATGACATAGTGTGTGGCTTCTCAACCACTTTCTTACTGCCCCAATCTCCTCACAATCTTGGAGAAAGTGTATGATGTATGGTGTAATGTGAGCATGTCTCGCATAAGGCATCATCTCTCCAATACCTTCTAGGGAGTGGCCATCATCAATGTTGCTTATGGTCTCAAATAGACCATGAATTCTAGAAGAAATAATGTTCCTTCTTGAAGCAATTTCCTAGAAATATATGGCTAAGGAATGCATATATTCAATATATAAATCATTATGCAACCAAACAGTACCCTTACCATATGCTTTTCCCATGCAAATGGAGTGGCTCATAGATGAATCCCCTCTCATTCTCAAAGAGAAAAGAGGTGGTTGTGTTAACTTTTCCAAAGATTTATGTATCTCCTCCATATCCACATGATCCCTGCATCTCCTCAAATGCTGATATATCTCCTCCTCAAAGCATTCCCAAATGTACCCCTCCATGATGGTGTGGTATGCTCTCATGGAAAAAGTGTGGTTGAAAAGGAAATCTTCATGAGCTGCTTGTAGTAACTTCTCCTTGGGCGTGGAAGCTCTGGATAAGAAGATCCTACCATGATAGCAGATGTCCCCATATCTGACTTAATATCCCTCCTCATGCAACTGGTCATCCAATATCATTCAAGTAAAAGGATCCTTAGAATAATCCACCAATAGCTGGGATTTACAATATGGATCTATCCTCCATAGTGACAGCGCTGATGATCTATCACAAAGAACATCTCTCATATGGCTGCCCTCCTCTTTGACATCTCCCATGCCAAAGATGCAAGTTGGAAGGTTGTTATCCTTCCCATGTTGCTTCTACCACAGCGCAAAACCTGGAATGAGAGTGGGTAATGATTATGTCAAGAGAATGCCTCTCCTTTCCTTGAGTCTCCCCAAGACACTCAGCGCTGTACCAAGATCTCCCAAGGCCTCCACTCCTTTAAAATCAATGAGTGATGCCTCAAAATGTGAAGCATCCCTCATCATCTGTTGATCTGGTGGTCTCCGCGGTGAAATGCCTCCATGCAGTGAGACATCAAGATCAAGAGTAGATTGCATATATGGATGGACAGATTTGTCCCTGCCATCATTGAGCAACCCAGCCTCCCTCTTATGTGCATCGATCCTATGAAATAGATAGGTGTGTTTTCTCCTCATCATATGATGTTGATCATTCTCCCTACCTCCTTCCATCTGCATGGTTTCACAATCTGTCAACAAAGGCACATGTCGATCATGGGTTTTGCCTTGATCTCCACATATGAGATCCTGGGGAATTACTGGCAATGATACAAGAATACCTCTTATTGGAGCATGTGCTCCCTCTACCTTTGCATGAGGTGCTTGATATGCTCTAGATGTGACAACGTTGTTGCCCCCAACCTTCTCTTCCATGCCATCTTGTTCAAGAATATGAGATAGAGGTCTTGCCTCTAGCAAGGTATGATGCAAGATGTCAGCATCCTCAATGGTTTTCTCAAGTGGAGTTGATTTTATAGGTTCCTCCAACATATGCATTTTATTTGTTTGTTTTGGTTTGTTTAGCTCCACCACATGTGTTTCAGAATGTTTCTTATCAAATCTTTCCATTAATTTCTTAGTGAACCTTGCATAAGAAGAAGTATTTGCATTTTTCAAAGAAAAAGACTCAAATATCCACCATGCATAGGCCTTACCTCCAAAATTTTGCGCTGCAAATTTGATGGCTTCATCTTCAGAAATTTGGTGCTGCTGCAAATTGGTGTCTAGCTCCTCCACCCAAGCCCTTGCCAAACATGTAGGTGAACCATCAAAAGTAGATAGGAAAAATCTACTCATATTATGCTGCTTGCTTCTCTCCACCTTGATCTTGTAAAACTCTAGAAAAGTGATATGATCTCTCAAATTCTTAGTTTGAGATTCATACTCTTGCAGAAAATCACTAAGATTTTACCTCCTAAGCATTTCTTCTTCTTCTATCTCCCTCATAGCAAATCTGGGCATATGACTGCGCTATGCATCATAGTGTGTGGCTACATGCTCACACTCGTCATATGAAAATATTTATTTTGCTTCTGATTCAAACTCTCTTGGAGATTCTCTACACATCTCCTTCCTCATCTTCTTAAGATCTCCATGAATTCTCTGTAAAGTTTGAGAAAGAAACGTTGAAAGTCTCTCCTCCTTTCTTCCTCCAAAGAATGGAGTCTTCTTTTTATATTTTATGTTCATATCTTAAAATTATTTTCTTCTTGATAGCATAATGGCTGAGATTCCACGGGCTTAGCCAAGATTATGCTCCAATACCACTGCAATATCCCAAATTGGAAAATTCAGTAATATAGACCATAAAAACGTTATTTCCAAAAAATTACGCTATAACAATGAGAAATAGCACTTAGATCCCTTAGTTCATGTATTATGGCCCTCACATTCAGAAGGGTATCATAAACAAATCCCTTTTTCTAAGCTAAACAGATCTCGTGGTCCCAATATGGCTTAAAAACACCCAAATCCCATGACTTGCACCATACAGAATTTCTGAAGCAAGTGACAGCGTGATTATAAGAGGTTTTATACTAGAATATGATATATAACCACATATATAGAGTTTTATTAATCAAATTACCAAGAAAATAGAGATCTAGCCTCCTTAATACATTATTGAGATAACTCGGCAAGGGTTTCATGAAAGAATGAGTACAAGAGAGTAGATCTGCATAACTAGCTCTAAAATAACACAGTATTAATATAGATTTTCATACATATAGATTAATGATATAAGAATTATATGAAAATTCCTTTTATTAGCTTTCTGGGAGAAGGATTGACCCTTTCCCTAAGAAACTAGCTCAAAGCCAAAGGTTTTAACCCTCTTACTGCAACACTATGAGAAATGACGCAGTTCCTGCAAGGGACTGCAATGTAAGAGATGGAAAATAGGTTGGCCAAGTTGCAAGATCTGAAATCAACTCCAAAGTCTTCCTCACTGATCTCCTAAAGGAGAGAAAGCTTCCTCCTCTCAAAAAACAAGCTCCAAAAGTGGTGTTGTGAACCCTCGATGCAACACCGTGCAACACAACATTATACCCTACAGAAATAACGTTGTACCTGAAGGAGGTAGCTTGGCCTCAAGCCTGGGTGTGGAGAAATGAAGTAAAATCTCCCTTAAGAGGCCTCACAAGAAAGGAGATGGGATTCCTGCTCAGGAACACCTGCGCTAAGCAGCACAAGAATCTCAACTAAACAACTAAAGAATGCACAATAGTCATGCAGACCAAAAAATCAATAATCCATAACATATCCTTGCTATGGCTGACTTTCCCTCCTTTTATACAGATGGTAGCCCTCTCACCTTGGGTCCCACTCATTAGGGTTTCCTCCACCAAGGAATATTCCTCCCACTCTCTCTGCGTTGTCTCCATAGATGATTTTCCACTTTCTATTCCAACGTTGTTGACTTGGTCAAACTTGACCTTGTCCATATGAAAATGCCCCTTTCCACACATGAGGGTGTGAAATCCAACTCTTATGATGATCCCTTCTCACATTATGAGGTATTTTATTCCTATTTTTGAAATGTATGGGCCTCCTTAGCCATTTATTCATCTCCTAAGTGTCAAAAGCAAAAATCAATATTCCAATTAGCTGCATGCTAATTTTGGAATATTACACATGAATAAAACGTATCTACAAGAATGTAATCAAACTTTTGATAAATCAATATCTAGCACGCCACACACTAACTACACCAGATGCTACCTATAATTGGATCTATGTAAAAAGATAATAAATACCTAGAATTGAAGCAGATCTACTTACAACTGACACAACAACAATGGCACTCTACGAATGTGCAAAAATAAATATAAGATATAATAGAGCTACCTTAGAATTTCAATTCCTGATAAAGAGGAGGGCCCTTCCTCTGTAGTAGGGTGCAAGAGGAAATGAGAACTAAATGAAAATTAGATCAATCAACACATGTAACAGCAACAACACAATATTATGTATTATTATCATCAAAATTTATAGAGTGAAAATGGCGATATTGTTCCATGCTAAAGTCCCGACCTTGAAGGTCTCAGTGTTTATATAATAATTACATATCCATAAAATGAGGAATAAATCAGTCATGAGAATCTCCTGATTCTCATGCTGATCAAAATAAGTCAAATATAGTTACAATCGATTCCCTCAATAAAAATCCTGAATGGGAAAGCATTGATTTCAACCAAAATTGCCTGAAGTTGTTATTCTAAATAAAAATACATGATAACTCCTACAGTTTTCGTTTGAATGCAACAATTGTAGCATAACAAATTTCAAAGACAAATCAACATCCTAAATTTAGCAATACGCAAAAAACAACGCAATTGTAGCAGTGGATCTGTGACAACATCGCGGTGTAACAACAAAAGATGTGACAACCAAGGTGTCGACTCTGTGTGTGGTAAAAATTCCATGTAACAACATGTTGTAACAACATGCTTCCAACTGGTTCTATGCGCATGTATGCTCGAGGTCCATTTTCCTGAAATAGTATATGAAATAATAGCAAAAAGGACAAAGAACTTCTCCTAATTTTCATATCAATTGGCGAAAAAAAAGAACAATACATCATAATAACTAACGAGAATGGAAATTTAATGAAACAAGGTAAATTTACATTGTTTCAAGATAAATGAAAGGAAAAAGGCAAGTATGGTCCCTAGGTTGGAGGTCAAAAAGGAAGAAATGATGGAAGAAAATGGAGGAAATGAGTATAAAAATGACACCCAACATATCCCCCCATCTAAAGTACATGCATGTCTTCCTGCAAAAATCTCAGCTCCTATGATTATAACTCTGATGTAGGTTGGTGAAGTCAACGGAATTAGCTGTGTCTTCGTCTGGAGACCTGTACCCCTGAGTAGAAAAAAATTGTCTTGGTCATGACTCTTCTTTGTGATTGCTCATTTTAGAGTGGTCCTGGTTTTCTTCCACTGGCAACCATATCAAACGAAATATAATTTTTAATCCAATTCATAAGGTGCCAAGGTATTTTACCACTGTTATAGGTCAAAATACCTCCTCATCAACTCAGAGGAGAAGACAAATATGGAAGGAATAAAAAGACCTAAATTAAACCTATTTCCGCCAAGGTAACGCCTCTCTATAATGATAGAGGAGTGTTATAACGCAGCTGATCAGTGAATGTGCCGCGTTAGTGGCTAGGGCAACGCTCTGTTTACACTAGAGGGCAGCGTTACCTGTGTTTTAAGTTTGAAACGGGAAAAACCCACGGAGAATTATTTGAATCTCCGGCTTTCCCTCACAAGAGAGTCAGTTCACAAAGGAAACTGCAAAGCACCAATTCATTATTGGTCACTGCCATAAAAGACTGAACTCCCAAGGAGGCCAAAGCATAGAGATTAAAGAAACATCTTAGTTTTTTCTATTCCAAACTAGTGGAAAGAGAAAGGCAACAATGGCTTTCTCCCTCTCCTATAAAAAGGAGCTGAGGGCTCTTAGTTGAAGGTCGAAGGATTGCTAACGTTATGAATACTTGTGAAGTAGAGAATAGTGTTATAGTGTGAAGGCCAAGAGTCAAAGAGGTTCCTAGAGAGCTTGTTGACTAAGACTTCACTACTTGAGAGATAGAGATATTGGAAGGCTGAGGAGGGCTTGGTACAACCGATGATTGTAATCCTCCTTCTTTAAAAATCAATAGAACTGTATCTGTTTTGTCCATTCGATGCTTAATATTGTCATTATCGATTGAATATTTACATAGTATGATATGAATGGCTCAGTTGGGCATAATTTAGAGGTTCATTATATATTGGCTTAGTTGATAGGATATATGTTATGTTATAAATTATGCGAGTACTTTGATTGATTGCAGGACTAATATTTGGAGCCGGTGAAGAAGGACTCTTGCTTCGCTGCCTAGTGCTCTCCAAGGGACTCTGAGATCGTCAAAGAGGTAATTTTCTATTGCATTCCATCAAGTTGCTTTAAGTTAATATGAACATGCATATGCCATCTTTGTGAACTTTACAGCTAATCTTACTGTCTGCCTCGGGCACCGGAAAGCCCTGAGAGGGATATACGATAACCAACAACCCAAGCATTTTACCCTATAGCAGAATTAGCAACTCTGCTGGGGAGTTTCCCCATAGTTTCTGGACTATTTCTTTCCTCCTTTCTTCTCTCCTCTATTCACAGATCCTTCTGACCAGTACTTATGCCCAGTAGACATTTCAAAAGCTCGCAGAGTTCAATCTTGTTTCTGTTTGACCATCTGAAGAATTTTTCCGTGGCTAACGCTACCCCTGTAGGTTTTCCAGTGCGTTATAACACTGACTCTACTTAAATACAGTGCGTTATTCTCTGGATTAACACTTTATTTACTCAGAGACAGTGTGTTACTCAGCCAAAAACATGCTATTCACTTCTGTGATTGTGTTTTAGCTGCAGAATTTTTTGGCTATCAGTATATTTCCTTGACTGAATCCCTGTGCTTGTTTACTAAGCTGGCATTTCTGTTTGTTTTCTCTTGTTTGAAAAGTTAGTGTCAAAATCATTTACTTTTTAGAGAAGAATATTTTTTTTTTTAGTTTTTCTGCATCTAGCTGAGTTAATTCTGAAATTTTCAGTTCATAGACTGTTAAGAAGAGGTAGATAGAAGTCTGAATCTTTAAAGTTGAACTGTGTTATTTGAATGTTAGTGCATGGATGTTGAAAAGAAACCTCTCCTTGTAGAAATACTCTTCATCGAATTGAATATTTAGAGCATGTTTTGCATGGTTTCTTGAGTTAGAGTCTCATTACATTTCATACATCCACTCCCCCTCCGCCAGACTAATAGTCAAGTACAATAAGAATCAAGCGATAATAAAATCAATCACATTACTCTTTTTTGAGCTCACACAAACAGTAGTTCAGGCTAGAATCTTGGGGTAGGAAAAGTGAGAAAATCACCCAAGATCTCAAAACTTGAAACTAGAGTCATTAATGAGCGAAATCCTAATGCACTCATATTATCAGGACCGTTCCTTTACCGGAGCTCAGTGCGAGACAGAACTTCGGTGCACAAGAAGGTACCTCGCCTTTGACTGCATCTGGTGGGTGTGTTATATATTGGGGTTCCCTTCAAGGATGTCGAAACTAGATTGGGGATCTAGGTATTCTACCCATATAGCACACTGTCCTTGACCGTGGACCCCCCTGATGATGTCTAAGATTTGAGGTATCTTTAGTGGCCATACTTTTTAGGGACTTGCACAAGGTGACTGGGACGAGCTGTCTTGGTACCTGAAATAGACGGACCCACTCTGTCTTCGGTCTTTAGGAGGGTACTCGTCTTCATGAGAGTGCTTACACCTATTGTCTAAGGTTCGGGCGAAGCTCTAGAGTGACCGTAACTGTACTTTCGACCAACCCTCTCTGTATACTATTGTGATACTGGATTTCATCACCAGCAAACGGTAGTACTCAGACAGGGCACCCTATTCTGGCTACTTGCTTATTGATTTTAGAGAGTCTCTTTTTCTTTTTTAGGTGTGTGGTTACTGTCATTGAGACTTTATAATACATCACAATTTATTAAAATTTGTTAAAATTAAACAGGTCACCATGGTGTCCCCCGACTCACACCGTCTATCTCGACGATAGCAAGCTCTGCCTCCTCTCACTGTTGAGGAAGAACTGAACCTTGGTGAACCCGTGCCTTCTACGGAAGAGCAGTCTCCTCTGACTAATCTTGATTTTCACATAGCCTCATATCATCCGGAATTTCTGGAGGACCCTTTTAGTGAAGGGGTTGTACCTCATTACAATCCTCCGCTCACTGATCCGTCAAGGCCTGTGATAATTCAGATTCCACCACACCAAGATATGTCTTCGGCCGCACAAACATCCATTTCACCACCAGCATCCACAGGGTCGATGCCAATGGCAACCATCCCAGGTTCGCCACCATCCTCTCCACCAGTGGTCAGTTCTATGCCATCACTAGGTAACCCCAGTAGTCAACATATACCTACTCCCAACCCTACGGTCATCACAACTGTCAATAGCTTACCAAATCCTTCGGCATCTACTTCTATCGTGACCATGTTGGGACCCACGGTAGCTCCTCCCACGAGTATGACTACTTCGGTGCCTTTTAGCAACCCTTTCGGTTGGAACCCTCTGGTGAGTTCAAACCCCTTGGCCACTATACCAGGTGGCAGTGTCACCAGCATGCAGGTAGCAGGGAACATTTCACTTCCCCTGCAATCCTTAGGACAAATGGGACAACCTCTTGTCAATAATTTTCCCTTAAGTGGTTCAAATTTAGGTGAAGGGTCTATGCCATTGCCAAACTATGCAAGTAGTAGCATGCCTCTAGGTAACTCTATTGCATCCATTTGGACTAACCAACCCCAACCTCCATCTGGAATGGGAGGGCACTTTTATACTGGGGGAAACCAACCGGTTGCCCCACAATACAATATGCCCTATGGATAGCAACAGTATGTCCCTAGTCCTCCACCTATAGGATTTTTTTATCAAAGTCCCACTTATCCTCCTAGTAACACGTTGATGGGTGGACCCTATGGTCTAAGTAGTTAGCCCAGACTGCCTTGGTTAGATTCAGGGAAAATCCACAATTGCCATTTTTGGCAGCTTTGGACATTCCCGATATCCATAAACTGACTAACGACCCCATCAATCACAACCCGCTTTGGCCTCCAGTACCACATAAGATTCCTTCTCACATCCCGAAGTTCGATGGGAAACAAGAGGACGACCTAGCCACACACATCACTACCTTTCATCTATGGTCTATATCCAATTCCATGGTGGATGATAGTGTCTGGCTTCGATTGTCTCCCCGAACCCTTACAGGAAATGCCGCCAAGTGGTACATTGAATTGCCACACGCTGCCATCAATACTTTTGGTGCTTTAGCGACGAAGTTCCTAAAGAACTTCCAATTACCAATTAGATTTGAAACCAGAACGGAATTGTTAACCTCACTGTGCCAAGACACCGCCACCCACATCTCCGATCATATTCATGAATGGAGACGTAGGAGGAGGCTAGTCAAAGCGCCAATCCCGGATCATCTCTTAGCCAATTGGTTTTGCAAGTCTCTTTTACCCCACATCTCTAAAGACATTGGTCTTTCTGGTGCGGTTACAGAAGATCAATGTATTTTTCATGCCTAGCATTTGGATTTAATCTATTCATAATCTGGCACGCTATACGATCTACTCCCCCATACCCCTGGTAACCCAAATCCTCCGGCCACTCAAAAAACTGGAGCACATGCCAACGGTCTCGTTGGCACAATCTCCGGTGTGGTCACAAAACAGTCTTAGGGGCAAGCCTCCCAATAATCTTCAGCTGCCACCGCCCCATACCAAATGACTACTCTTCCTGCAGTTGAGGTGAATTCTGTGCAAACCTAACAAAAACCAAGCGGGAAAAATAAGAAAAACAAGAAAAATACGTCTTCTTCGGAAGAGCAGTCGGATAATCAGAATAACCCTAATCAGAAAAACGCTGCCAAAAATGACAAAGGGAAGGATAAACCCATGAAATTTCCTTGCAAGATCTGTGCGGAGGACCACTTGACATACAAATGTCCTCGGCTACAGGAATGCACCAATTTTATTGCCAACAAGGATTCTGGGTGAACACCTGCCGCTCTTCATAATCCTTTCCCTAATCAGCAGTAGCAACATCAACACATGGTTGAAAATCCACCACAACCCCATCAACGGGGCAATGGTGGTTCTCATCCTTCCCGCGAAGGACCATCCGCCATTTATGGCATTGAGAGTGTTGAACTTCAAACTCGAGCCAAGCTTTATGTAAATCCTACCATAGATGCTCAAGAACCTGGTACTAGTTCAAATCAACCACCGCCCAACGATTTGTATATCGAACAGCGTACTGCTGAACCCGTGATTCATCCCCCCAAAGGGACACTTCGACGCACGACTCATAACACCTCTGCACGTGCAGCCCAAAACTACAACATTGTAGAATATTTGGTGCATGCACCGTTAGCTATGTCTGCTCTCGAAGTATTACAAACCTGTCCAGCACAAAGGAAAGCCTTGCTTTCGGCCATTGGTGGAATAGACCCCCAAGATTCCCCACTAGCTATCTTTGATATGGAAAAATCTAAACCTCGCCTCTCAAACCAACTCGAATTCCAAGTGCAGGTTGTGTTGAAAGGGAGACCAATCCATCGCACTGTCATAGATGAAGGTGCTTCGACCTGCATTATGTCACAAGCTTGCTGGCTCAATTTAGGTTCTCCTACCCTCACCCTACCATCGAATTCCCTCAAAGCTTTCGATGGCCATACGTTCCTCCCAAAAGGATACCTTGCTAGCTTTCCCATCACTCTGAGTGGGAAAATGGTAAACGTGGACATTGAAGTTGTAGAGCGCCATCTAGACTATAATCTATTGCTTGGTTGCAGTTGGTCTTATGCCATGACTGCCATTGTGTCTTCGGTTTTCTAACTCATCCTATTTCCATTGGATGGGAAAATAGTCACAGTGGATCAGCTATCCTTCTGCACCCCTGATTATGCCACGTTACTAAGTAGCACTGTACCCCTAATTGGAGGCTTCCCTGACTCTTACGTCAGTATTGGTACCAGTCTTCTGAAGGCATCTTCCCTACTGGGTTGTTTTCCTCTCCCACCGCCACTGATCCCAAACACGGTTGCAATGATATCCACCACTTTGGATGGCTCTATCGACCCATGGATCATTCTGGCACCTTCAAACATTTATTAATACAGAGATAAAATTCCACTCTCACCAGCTGAGTTGGCTTACCAAGCCATCCAAATCACATCTGAACCCTCCACTGCTATGGTTTCGACCAAAGGTACAAACCTCCCTCCCATCACAATTCTCTCTAAGGATCTCCTCAATGAATTCTGGCCTACAGATGAAGCTATTCAAGAGATCATGTCTTTAGAAGAATGATCTTGGGGAGAGTTTCACCATCGCGCTTCGATAATTGACTCGGACGTGATAAAAACTGAAATCCCATCCTTTGACCCACTTGAGATGGTTCCCTCCGCTTACAGGACTGTTGAAACTATCGATTCATAAGGGAACATGGGTAATATTTCTAAGACAATTCTCATTGATATCTCGGTCAAAACAGGTATCGTGGAAAATATTCAGATTGGAGAAGCTTGCAATCCTGAGGAAATTGTGCGCTTCACATCCATTTTCAAAGAATTCCACGATGTGTTTGCTTAGTCTCACAAGAAAATTCCCAACATAGATCCTTCTATTGACGAGAAAGAGATCAAGAAGCATCGATCGTTCTTTTTACATTATTTTTCTTGCTCGTTAATCCGAAAAACCTTGAGTTCCCTTCTTTGGACTCGTTAAACTTATACAAAGTTGATATCGAGCATTCTTTTATGGTCTTTTTCTTGCTCGTTAATCCGAAAAACCTAGAGTTTTCTTCTTCAGACTCGTTAAAAATATGAAGAAGCATAGAGAATTATTTTATGGTCTTTTCCTTGCTCATTAATCCAAAAAACCTAGAGTTTTCTTCTTCAGACTCGTTAAAACTATGAAGAAGCACTGAGATTTCTTTTTAGGAATCTTTTTCTCGCTCATAAAACTGAAAAAACCCCAAGTTGCCTTTGTCGGGCTTGTTAAACTACCACGACAGAAAGTAAGGAGCCATTCTTTTCTCTTTTTCAAAGCTCTTTAAACTGAAAAAGTAACCAAGTTTTCTCTGCGTGACTCGTTAAAATTTCATGGAGGGAACCGAGTTTTTCTTTGTTGGATTCATTAAAATTTCAAAAAGAGTATTGAGTTTACTCCGTATCCTCATACTCATAACAAAATGAGGTAGACGTCTATCGAACATAGATTTCTCACTTTTCCGGCTTCAATGGACTAACTCATGGAAAATGAATTGTTTCGGGGTTACTATTACCCCTTTGCCGTGCCCAGTTATCAAGACATAAAAAAGGTACCCCAATGGAGTTGTCTTTTATGATATTTTTCAGACTCTCTAAACATGAAAAATTCACCAAGTTTACTCATCTGGACTCGTTAAACCTAATCAGACGGGGCATGGAGTTGTCTTTTATGATATTTTTCAGACCCTCTAAACATGAAAAATTCACAGAGTTTACTCGTCTGGACTCGTTAAACCTAATCAGACAGGGCACAAAGTTGTCTTTTATGGTATTTTTCATACTCTCTAAATATGAAAAATTCACCGAGTTTACTCATCTGGACTCGTTAAACTTAATCAGACGGGGAAAAATTTGGAAAAAATGGATACTACCTCTGTTACATTTCAAAAAAGGTCGATTTGGCAGCAAAATTCTTGAACATGGCACTTCCCAGAAAACTCTTTCGCAGTTAGCCGAACCCTACCATCTATGAGTATTAGCCTTGATCTCCCAGTGTCCTTGCACCAGTAAAATCCTAACACACTCTTTGGTGTTCACCAAGCTTCAGCTGCCTAGTACCCTGCTAGAGTGCCTTCTATTGTTCAAGCAGATCTCGTTATCTACTGCTCTTGTTATCAACCAAACCGCTCATTATGCCAGAAATTATTTGTCGTTTGACATCCCCATTTCCTCTTCATTATCTCAAATCATAAAAAACATCAGTTGGTTTCCGTTTCGTGTTGACTGATGTAGGACACCTCAGTGCCTACCTTTCAACAAATCTCTTCCTATCGACTTCAGCATCTTATCTAGGAAGCTGATCCAGAAACCCATCAGTACCTGGATACTTACAGAAATCAGTGGCAGGTAGTCTTGTGTTTGATCAGGGGTCTTCATCATTGGCTCCTGATCGAATGATTCTACGAGTGTTAGACTTCAACTCATTTTATTCACACTCACTAGATTGTACTGTGCATCTTAGGGGCCATCATCATTATCGGTGGCCGCCTTCACATCTGTTAACAGTTTTCATTATCGACTGATAATCAGACGATTTCTCACAGGTTCGAAGACAACTCCTTCATTCACATGTTGAGGAATATGGAGTTTAAGTGAATCGGTGGTCAAGACCTTGGGGCAAAGGCTACATCATTAAAGTTGTGTTTCCTTTGCCAAGTTGCGATATTGTTTATGGAGACAGCTTCTTTAGCCTGATCCTGTTATGATAAACACTTCCACATTGTGCTTATCGGTGGACAGATTTTTCATATCTCTATTCTAGAGAAATCATGTTGTTTAAGCTACTGAGCTTGGGAATGCTCGACTCAAGGCAGACACTATATTTTCTGACATATGTTGTTGTTTCAGGTTTTCCTTAGTCTTCCAATCTCTTTATCTCTACACAAATTATAAAGTATTTCATCCATCGTCTTCGTCTCTGACCTCACACTTTAGGGGGCATCTGTTACAGGTCAAAATACCTCCTCATCAGCTCAGAGGAGAAGACAATTATGGAAGGAATACAAAGACCTAAATTAAACCTATTTCCACCAAGGCAACGCCTCTCTATAACAACACAAGAGCATTATAACGTAGTTGATCAGTGAATGTACCACGTTAGTGGCTAGGGCAACACTCTATTTACACTAGAGGGCAGCGTTACCCACGTTTTAAGTTTGAAATGGGAAAAACCCGCGGAGAATGATTTGAATCTTCGACTTTCCCTCACAAGAGAGTCAGTTCACAAAGGAAACTGCAAAGCACCAATTCATTATTGGTCACTGCCATAAAAGACTAAATTCCCAAGGAGGAAAAAGCATAGAGATTAAAGAAACATCTTATTTTTTTCTATTCCAAACTAGTGGAAAGAGAAAGGCAACAATGGCTTTCTCCCTCTCCTATAAAAAGGAGTTGAGGGCTCTTAGTTGAAGGTCAAGGGATTACTAACGTTCTAAATACTTGTGAAGTAGAGAATAGTGTTATAGTGTGAAGGCCAAGAGTCAAAAGGGTTCCTAGAGAGCTTGTTGACTAAGACTTCACTACTTGAGAGATAGAGAGATTGGAAGGCTGAGGAGGGCTTGGTACAACCGACGGTTGTAATCCTCCTTCTTTCAAAATCAATAGAACTGTATCTGTTTTGTCCATTCGATGCTTAATATTGTCATTATCGTTTGAATATTTACATAGTATGATATGAATGGCTCATATGGGCATAATTTAGAGGTTCATTATATATTGTCTTAATTGATAGGATATATGTTATGTTAGAAATTACACGAGTGCTTTGATTGATTGCAGGACTAAGATTTGG
Source organism: Pinus albicaulis (assembly GCA_034641835.2). Classification (NCBI taxonomy): domain Eukaryota; kingdom Viridiplantae; phylum Streptophyta; class Pinopsida; order Pinales; family Pinaceae; genus Pinus; species Pinus albicaulis. The sequence goes on from CM076578.1 coordinate 7,678,214, forward strand.
AGCCGGTGAAGAAGGACTCTTGCTTCGTTGCCTAGTGCTCTCCAAGGGACTCCAAGATCATCAAAGAGGTAATTTTCTATCACATTCCATCAAGTTGTTTTAAGTTAATATGAACATGTATATGCCATCTTTGTGAACTGTACAACTAATCTTATTGTCTGCCTCGGGCACCGGAAAGCCCTGAGAGGGATATACGATAACCAACAACCCAAGAATTTTACCCTATAGCAACAACCTGAGCATATTCTAGTATATGTGTGACAACAACCAGAAAATTTTGGAATACAAAAGGATCCCCTTCCTCAAACTCGACCCTACTTGTTTCGGTGCACTTGAGGCACCCTATCAACGCTTGGCTCTTCATATCTGCAAACTAATTGAGACAAAACTCCACAATTCTTCCTCTATAGGTAGTAGTTGGCTCCCTCAACCCTGGAGTACTCAAAAAAAATTTAAATTCACGCCTCAGTTCAGTAGCCCTTCCTGGTTCTTCTCTAATCCATAGCATTGTATTCTTTTCGTTAGTCTCCATTGATTTCGCGGACAGATTCCACTCGATTTGATTTCTCATGAATGAAATTAAGGTGTGTAATTGCAGGTCTCCCATATATGAGGATATAATTTCTACCATCTTCATGCTGACATGCTCACAAATAAATTATGCAAAAACAGCTCGCATAGCAAGAAATGTTCATCAAAATCACTGGTGCGAAAAACATGAAGAAAAGTGTGGGTAGAAGTACCCACATAAGTCATGCCTTCCATGATAACTTTTAGCTGAAATAAATAATATTGCTCCGAAAGAAAAATAGGGTAGGATGGGGAAGGTTGCCTTAACCCGAACAAGTTGAAGGGAATATCGTGAAGCTTTTGTTTATTAATCGTCAAATCTCAAACCTGCTATTTTAACAACAACATTTGTTCCTCATGTTCCTTTGCAGCTTCATTTCGTTTCCATTCCCCCCAGCTCCTCTTCAATTCTTTCTCTGCCCATTTTTCCTACAGGGAACTTATTTTCTTCTGATGTAAATCAAGTGAGATCACTCCCTCTTGAAGGGAGAGTGCCTCCTGCTTCCATTTTTGCAACTCAAGGATCAATAAAGTCTTCTCGGAACTCCATCCCTCATCAGGGCCCGATGTTCCACTACATGAAATATCAACTGTGGGTGTGACAACCTCTCTCGAGTGGGATTAATCCACCTCAACTGCTATTTCTTTTGGAAAAACAACGTCATAGGTGGGTTCTCAGAAGAAATATATTCGGGTGTTGATTCGTTGGTAGTATTCTTGGACTCCCAGCTGGTGGTGTCGTAGTTGAATAATACATATCGAGTCCGGAATCCTTTTTTGTTTCGATTTTTTTTTAGGGTACATTTGTTACAAAGATTGTTTCAATTTATAACATTTATTCATATTCCTTGAGCTAACAATCAAATGGCAGACTCATTAGCTAATCAAGCAATTGACTGGCATATTAATCATTCAATAGTTTAATTAAATCATCATACATTTTCACACATTTGTTTCATTGCATCATAAACCGTTGTATATATGTATATATCATCAGAATGTACAAAAAACTATACAAAAATTTGGACCCATATGTCCTACAAAATTAGGGTTTACACCCGATCATGTTCAATATAAAAAATATAGTTCAGTCATCCAATAAAATCTATGGTCCCTGCCCAACATCCGTGTTCCTATAGAACACAATCGCAGTAGCCACACGGCAGAATAACCACACCCAGTCTCATGGTACCCTGACTATCCATCTCTGGATAGCCTCTGGTAGGTCCTTTACTGCAGATATAGGCAATTCACGAGTTAAACTCTCCAAGCTTCTCTGAAGGACATGTACTGTTCTACCAGGGTCTTCAGCATCTGCTTCACCTCTGCGAAATTTGTGCCTTGGGTATCCTTCAGGATGGACTGGTCCCATATCTATATCATGGTCATCACATAATTTTTTAAGTCATTCGGAATCAAATCAAAAACATGTTTTTTTTTCATTTTTCACATATATTGAAAAAATAAGAAAAATCAACAAAATTGCAGTCTCACCGATTACACCCCGTGCTATGATAGGTGGAAGAAATAGATCTGGATCACTGCGAAAATCCATTCCAGCATAGGGATAATCATCCACTGCAATAATATGTTCTTCCCACCATTGGAAGAACTTGACGTCCCATGTAGTTCGGGGAACTTCACATCCCCCCAGTCTCTTCATCAGATCAGCCCACCGGGCTATTCTTAGATCTCTAGGGCTGGTGATGGATGATATCACTTTGGGTCGAAGCCCTGGAATCTTCTAAAAGAAGAATGTCATCAAAATGGTTCCATACCCGAAATGCTTTGTTTTAGCTTTCCGGATGGAGGACAATTGTTTTTTCATGTTTGTCAGTAGAGCTGTACACCAATCAAAGAGGTGAACCAAGCATTCCACATCTATAGTCATCTGTGTCCTCGATGCCTGGTGTAAGGAAGTAGATCCTGCCACCCTACCGATGTTGAAAAGGATAATTTTCATATGCAACTCTGATAAATCTTTGATTGCAAATTGAGTCCCTACTTTTTGAGATCCCTCTACACAATAGATGTGGGCATAATCATCTACTGTAAGCCCTCCCAAAGGCTTGCCATGCAAATCTACTGGGTCTCCTCTTTGAGAGAGTCCAATAATAAAGTAAATGTCTTCCACCTCTATGTGTATGGGTATTTGGTTAATCATGAAGCAATCTTCCTCTTGTTCCCAATGATTCACCAGCATTTCAAGCAATCGGACATTAATTTTCATATTTGGCATTTTGAAGAATTTGAGAAATCCACAGTTTCGAAGGATATTGAGCGAATTTTGATCCCCCATGACTTCTTGGTCAATGGCACTAATATCATGTTCCCTCCAAGAAATTCTCATCCTGAAAAAAATCATTTAACTTCTCATTAGGTTCATTTTTTTCAAAACACGGTCTGTGCATACGCGACTTCCCTTGTGGATAGTCGTGTATCATATCCGGGTTCATCCACACGAACCCGCGTATGCGCAGAAAGCTCAATTAAAATAAATATTTTCTACGGTGAAAAAACAAATTTTTTAACCTATTTATGGATGAAATTGATAGCAATGATGAATTTAAAGCTTACCTGACTAATCTGACGAAGTTTGATGGCTGATTGCTCCTGTTTTGAAGAAAAAAAAAATTTCTCCAGAGCTCTTTTCTCCAATTCAACAAAGTAACAATGAACCAAATATGAAGTAAAATGTGTATTTATGTCCAAAAATTGAATTTTTTTGCAAAAATTTCATTATGCTTATTTTTCAAATCTGGATTAAGTTGCATAACTGTAATATCCTGTTTTGGGGATATTTCTAAGACACGGAAAAATCCAACCAGAGATAGACTGTGAGGGCATTTACCGGATATTTCACCTCTGAAAACAGGACGAGATCCGGAGGCTACCTGGCCCTTTCCAGACTCTGTCTAAGAGTGAAAGATAAACACACCAAGTGGTATAGAACTAGAATGCTCAAAAACAATAATAGTGTAGCAGACATATAATATCATAGAAGGAGAATACGGCAACTACGACAAATCATCCAGAAAACATAGAGAGGAAATGCTGAGCCATTTTATTAATCTGAGAAATGTAATGAATTACAATAGGCTAATCTTGCTCAAGGCAAGTGAGAAAGCACTCTCAGAGAATACCAGAAATGGCTGCTCTATGAACTGCGTCCCAACTGCTGGAAAACTGCCATGTAGCTGCTTCTACTGGAATGGATTGAAAACTAGGGGCTGATCCCCTTGCCGGAATGAGCTGAAAATCAGAAAACCTCTTCTCCTCAACAACCCTGACAAAATCCAGAAACCATTCCAAGAATGGCCAACCCTGGAAATCACCAAAAAATGCCTCCCCAGTGAATTATGCTGTCCTCCAAGGCACTGCGCAGTGGCGAGATAGAAACAGCTGAAACACTGCCTCAAACTCTGCCAAAAACCTCCGATGGAGAAAGGCTGACCCTCTACTCAAAATCTCGGCTAAATCACCTGTAGAAACCCCAATCCGAAGCTCCTCCACAATGGACTGCATCCTATCTCCCAGTGACTGCGCAGTCTCTATAAGCTCCAGCTCCGCAACAAACTGACATAATAAAAAGACTCACAAAATGTTGAAAAACCAACCTTGCCCAAGCAGACACTCAAATTCCCCTGGGGCTAAGGGCGAGATCTCTAACCAGAGACACTCAATGCACTAAAAAATGCTGCAGACAGGCTAAACAGCCAGCGTGCTCAAGAAGACAAATGTCTCACTCAAAAATCATCAACTCAAGAGTGAATGAAATGAGGAGGCTTTTCCATCTTTTATAACGTTGGTTTCCACCCAAAACCCAACGTAGCCTCTCTCTCCTCCACATACTCATCCTTATCTGCACAGAAGCTTGCAGAAACTTCTAGAATGTACGTAGGCCCCCCTCCTCTACGTGGTGTTAGGCCCCCCTTGACTCTCCACTCAAGTCACAATGTTGTGCTACTAGGTGGATGTCTTATTTCACTTAAGTGAGTTAGACCCTCTTCACTCACTTTTTTATTTATTTACAAACTATAGACGGAAAAATAACAAAATTGAATATTCCAATTAGCTGTCACTAATTACGAATATTACAGTCTCCCCCGGCAAAATTTTTCTTGTCCTCAAGCAGCTGAAGTGATGGATGTTGCAAGATCTTCTCGCTCTCCCAAGTGGCATCCTCATCCAGCAAATTCTTCCACCTCACCAAGAATTTCTGGACCGTCCTGCTCTGTAACCGCCTCTTCTTGGTATCAATAATGGCCTCCGACTACAACACCAAGTGCCCCTCATAATCTGTAGGTGGTAGCTCCTCTGTCACTGTCACCTGCTGTCCCAGCGCCTTCCTCAGGCATGATACATGGAAAATTTTGTGGATCTTGCTGCCTTGGGGCAGCTCCAATTCATACGCAACCTGCCCAATCTTGCGTATCACCCTGTATGGCCCGTAAAAGTGAGGCTTGAGCTTTTTAGCTCCCTTATGCTTCAGCGATGACTATCGGTATGGCTGTAAGCGTAGGTAGACCAAGTCTCCTACCTCAAACTGTCGCTCCACCCGACCTATGTCGGGATATAGCTTCTATTGGTTGTGTGTTGTAGCCATATTTTCCTTGAGAGCTTGGAGGATGTCCTGACTCTCTTGGATCCATATCTTGGCTCTAGGAGCCTTACTCACACCGAAAATCACATCAGAAAATGATAAAGGATGGTACCCATACAAAGCATAAAATGGTGACATACCAATAGACATGTGATTTGTCGAGTTGTAGCAGTACTCCCCCAAATGCAACCATCTCAACCATGCTCATTGCTGCCCACTAACATAGTTACGCAAGTAGCCCTCCAGCCACTTGTTAACTATCTCCGTCTGTCGATCCGTCTGTGGGTGGTAACTGGTACTCGGTGTCAACTTCATCCCCACCAGTCGAAAAAGCTCCGGCCAAAATTTTCCCATGAAGCGGCTGTCCCTGTCACTGATGATGGTCTTAGGAAAACCATGCAGCCTGAAAAACTCTCTGAAGAATAGCTCGGCCACCTGTGCTGCTGTGTAGTGCATGGATATGGCGAAAAAGTGCACGTACTTTGTCAGTCGATCAACGACGACAAAGATACAATCCTTGCCCTGCACCATGGGAAACCCTATGATGAAGTCCATCAATATGCTCTCTCATTTCCCCTCCAGAATGGGAAGAGGCTGCAACAGTCCTGCGGGATGACTCATCTCCCCCTTGTTCCTCTGACAAACATCGCACTTCGTGATGTGCTGGAGTACGTCCTGTTAGCCAGCTATAAAATTTTTTATACCAAATGCTGGCTAAAACTCTTTGGAGCCTTCAAGGAAAAAATTTTATGACTAAAAAGTGTTGGCTCTTGAAGACTCTTGAAGGCCTCCTGCCTCTGTCCCAATCTTTACTACTGTGCCTTTTTCCCCTTCAGAAATCTTGCTGATTCCCAAGAAAAAATACTACTGCAAAACACCTTTTTCCTTTTCCCCTTTTGCCAAATCTAACCTCAGTTTTCATCCCTCCATTTCCCATTAAAATCCCTCATTTTCATATTTTTCCCTTTTCCCCTTCTTCAGAATCCCCTTGACAAGGTTGAAAACTCCTTCTTTGCCTTATCGGAACCCCTCTAACCCTTTGAAAATCATTCAAAAACCATAAAAATCACATTTTTTATGGTATGGAATTAACCCCCCTCGAGCTAAGTCTTAAGCCGCTTCCTCCATAAACCCCGGTCGTATTATCCTCCATACACCCAAAGGTCCCACATTCAGGCACCAAGCTGCTTCGTAAATAATATTTTAAACCTTGGTTTATATTAAAAATTCGTCGGTTTTATTATTTTATAAAATTTCCGCCGGTTCCAAATTTGATTCATTCCGCACCGTCAATCTGATCTACAGATCGACGGTGCGGAGTCCGTCTCCCCGGTGGTCCCCACATTCCACTCACCGGTCCAAAAACCGTGTGGTATTCATCACACTGCCTTTGGGCAGCGGTGGTTTTTTCCCAATCGACAACGATTCCATACGCTGGCCGACACGCATCCCGTGCACTATTTGAAAACTGCCCCCCCATCGCGCATTAACTTTCGGCAGCAAACCCGTTGCGATATCGCTGTACACCATCTAATCTAAGGCCACCCATCCGATGGCTATCGCTCTCCGAAGATGCCCGACAGTTAACCAGGCTACGACACGGCATTCAATTGTTCTCCGCCGTTGATCTGATCTGCAGATCGACGGCCCACATTCCATCGCCCTGATTCAATCACCCAGTCAACATTTCCCATTTTGACTTTCCATTTTCCGCTCCCGACCATCGATCTCTGCGTGATCGATGGCCCTGATTCAAAATTTTCTTCCGCCTTCACTACGCCATTCTCTCGATCAATCCTGACTGTTGGATGATGCCATCCAACGGCCACGCTTCCTCCACATGCCTTCTATCGCAATAAACCTATAAATGCATGGATTTTATAATACTTGTTTTTTTTGCAGGGTTTAAATGGTTTTTTCGCCATTTCTGAAGAAAATTCAGAAACAAAGGCCGACAATCCTCCCACCTTCGATTCACCGGGGGAAATCATTCACAGGTGTTAAATCCACGTTTTCATCAATAATTCATGAAGAAATTGATGCCACATAACCCTGCGCAGTCGTACATACCAGCAAAAACCATGAATCAGGCATAGTCAGAGAGTATCAGTGACAAAGGCCAAAATTTATCAAAACAGAGGATTAAAGATAGATTTTGCGGGGATCATGGCTAATAATGTTTATCAAAAGCCTAATCCCTAATTTAAAACACAATTTAAATAAAATCTGAAGTGTCTTATCGACAGGGAAACCTCCACCACCACAATTGAGGCAAATTGATCCCTCTAGCTACCACGATGCCACCTGTGCCTCAAAGTATTCAATCAGAGGCTGAATTTATTGATTAGGATCAGATATTTGTCTCAAAATGCAGCCAAAGAGGAAAATCTACCAAGGAAATTAATTACAAACATCTGCAGAGTTACTTCGACGCCACACAGAGCCTCAAAGGTCAACAAAAGCTCTCACCGAGCTTAAACTTTACTTGAAAACATTTAATATAAAGTACACCCATGTAAGTTTCTTCATTGAGCCCCTCAAAGGCCAAGAGGTCATTAAATATGTTCTAATTGTAGTTGGAGATCTTTTTATCAGATCTCACCTCCTCATTCTTCTATATATACTTCTGCAGAAGATGAATGAGGGGTTGGTTGGTTGGTTGTTATTTGATCAGTAGTTGTAATATTGAAACTCTCTGAAATAAATACATAGTCTATTGAAGTTGAAGAAGAAACTGAAGTCTTGGAAGTTTTGATGATGTTGTTGCATGCTTGTTCCTGAGAACGCTCTATCATTGGATCCATGAGCTTGGCTGTTGGTGAAGTATTCTGAACTGTTTAATTTTTTTTCCCCTGTTTTCATTATGTTCCATAACTTCTTACTACAGTAGGTTGAAATTTTTAGGCTAAGAAATGACTCCTGGAAGCACCTTAGACCTGTTCATCCTTCACTGTTTTATGTTTTCTTCTATTGAAGTATTTTAGAGTCTTTAATCTCTCTCTTTAGTTTTCATGCTTGTTTATTTCTATAATAGCTCAAATAGTCGATTTCAGCATGATTTATGGTTCTCCCTGCTTGTTTACTATCACTTGAAAGCTCTTATTGGAGTATCCCTTTGAAGTACCATTGTTCTAAGTTAGTCAAAGAGGTCTGTTTCGATCTTGCCCTTTGTCATTACTTGAAAAGTTGTTTTGAAGGTCTTTTATAGTTGTAATCATAGATGTATTAGGTGTTCCCTCTTCTATGACTGCAATTATCAGTGAATCTTTTATGTTTTCTAAGTCATTTGAAATAAAATATTTGAGGAAATATGGTGTTCCTCGAATCTTAGATTTCATTTTAAAAATTGTTTTGAAATCATTATTTTCTTAAAGGTGTGATTTGTAGAATTTATGGTTAGCCCTGTCTATCAAAGAGCTCTTTATTGTTCAAATTATGCTTTCAAATTCCCTTCGTTGAGAATTAAACCTCTCTTTCCAAATCATTAATGTTCATCTCATTCCAAAAACAAAAGGATCCTGTGGCCAAGTTAGATTTTCCCCCTGATATCCCATATCCATTGATGAGTATGTTATGACCTTTTCTTGACTCCATTGCCCAATGAACCAGATGTTTCTCCATTTTGTGTATCTTTTCTAGATATTTCATGTTCTGCTGTATCAATTCAATCCAACCAAAAAAAAAAAACAAACACCTACACTTAATAACTAGTCTAAAACCAATATTCAAAGCACACAAGATAAACCTTTTCAAACAAACATTTGAGAGATCCCTCTCTGAGAAAAGGAGGACTAGATCCTGTAACTCTAAATATTGGTTTTGATGTTGTCTTGTCTTTTGATTTTCCAAACTATCAAAACACGAGACACCAACATGTCCTCCTTGAGGCACTTCCATGAGAACCTCTCTCTAATGGACCTGTAGGTTTTGGTAAACCCCTGATGGCCTGCCAATGGAGAATCATGTGATGTCTGGAGTATCTTCTTCTTAAGCTAAGATCCCTCAATCAAGAAGATACTATCCCTATAATAGATGATCTCATTGACCACCCTGTACCTATCATCCGCCACCTGTCCATCCAACACCTCACATACAAATCTGTCCTTGGAGTACTCAACTAAAAGTCGAGCCCTCCAATCTGTATCCAAGCTCATAAGAGATAACGTGGCTGGTCTACGTGAAAGGGCATCTGCTACCACGTTATTCTTACCCTTGACATACTCAATTTCAAAGTCATATTCTTGGATCTTATTGATCCACTTCTGTTGCCTCTCCTGTAGTTATTTCTGCTCCAAAATGAACCTAAGGTTGTTTTGATTAGTCCTCACCCTGAACCTGTTCCCTACCAGATACTGCTGAAATTTGGCCAAAGCATGCATGATGGCCAACATCTCCTTGTCATATATAGGATACAACCTCTCGTGCGGAAGGAGCTTCCATCTCTCAAAGGATATAGGGTGTCCTCCCTGCATCAATACTGTGCTGATCCGCTCTCCCGACGCATCACACTCCAAGACAAATGGCTGCGTAAAATCCAACAATGCAAGCACTGGGCAACTACTCATCACCTCCTTGAGCCTATCAAAGGCTCGCTGTTCTGTATCTGACCAACTGAATGCCCCCTTATTCGTCAAATCTGTAAGGGGTGCAGCAAGCTGTGAGAATCCTCTAATGAACTTCCTGTAATACGTACATATCCCAATGAACCCTAGAAGTTCCATCACATTCTTTAGCTCCGGCGAATCTCTGATGGCTCTAATATTCTCCTCGTCGACCCTCACTCCATCCACTCCAATAATGTGACCCAAATACAACATCTCTTTCATCCCAAACTCACACTTGGATAGCTTTGCATAGAACTGTTTCTCTTCCAAGATGCGTAGCACTGCCTCTATATGTTGGAGATGCTCCTCCCAAGTCCTGCTATATATGAGTATGTCATCGAAGAAAACTAGTACAAAATTCCTCAGATGACTGCGGAAGATATGGTTCATGCAAGACTGAAAGGTGGTTGGTGCATTGGTTAGCCCAAAGGGCATAACCAAAAACTCAAAGTGCCCATAATGACACCTGAAGGCGGTCTTGGGAATGTCCTGTTCCCTCACGTGAATCTGATGGTACCCTGATCTCAAATCAATCTTCGAGAAGAAATTAGCTCCTCTCAACTCATCCATTAGCTCATCGATCCTAGGTATAGGGTACTTATTCTTCAGAGTCTTCTTGTTCAGGGTTCTGTAGTCAATGCACATCCTCATGGTGTCATTCTTCTTCTTCACTAGCACTACAGAAGAAGCAAACAGACTCATGCTCGGTCTGATGTGTCCAAGAGCCAACAACTCCTGGATGGCCCGCTCAATCTCATCTTGATAGGCTTTGGGATGCCTATAGGGTGTAGTGATCACCGCCTAAATACCCTGATAAAGCTCGATGGTATGCTCAAGCCCTCTATCTGGTGGCTGACGTGGTGGTATATCCCCAAACACTACCTCATGTCTGTCAAGGATGGCCTGTATATCTGGATGAACTTCTCGACTGGTGGTCTCTGCCTCTGATGCATGTAGCTCAACCACCCACTCTATGTCTCCCTTCCAGAAGTTTGCCTCCATCTGGTGTGCCAAAACTTCCTGAGGTGGGTAAGTATGCATCCCGCGGATCTTCTCATGCTTTCCTGTATTCTTGTCATCCCATTCCATCTCTAAGGCCTCCCAATCCATGGTGACCTTCCCTAGAGTAATCAGCCACTGAACACCTAGTACCACATTGGTATCTGGTATGTTGACCATGAAAAAGTGATCAGTCATGGTGTAAGTACCCATCGTAACTGCTAACTATGGAACATACCAGGCACACTACATCGTCTAAGCTCCTGGGACCAAGACTGAAAACCTGTCAAAACTCTCAGTCGGTATACCCCTCCACTCGAACATCTGTGCATCAATGAAGTTGTGGGTTTCCCCACTATCAACCAATACTAATAAGCATTGGCCACGTACTGTCCCTCGTACGCGAATCATCAAATACTTAGGAACTCCTCGCAAAGCTGCAAGGGCCCCTCCTGTGGGTGCAAAAGTTTCACCTCCTATCCCTGGAGGTGGAGGCTGCAACTGATCGTGGGTTGTCTGACTATATCCTGCCTCCTCATAATCCTCCTCATCCTCTTCCCCGCTATCATCGGAGAAGACCTCAATGAAGTGTGCTTTGCTAGCATCACACCTATGCCCTAGTGCCCACGGCTCCTAACACATGAAGCACAGCCGCTTCTTCCTCAACTCCCTCCTGACATCATCATATATTTGTGCCCATCCCGGATTCCCCTTTGGAGGAGGAACCCTCACATCCTTCCCCTTGGGCTGGAAGCCCTGTCTCTGGGGTTAAGGTGTCCGCGTCTTGGGCAATGCATCCTGCAAATCCCTGGTCCTGCTGATAGCATCTTGGAGTGTAACTAGTCTAGTAGATCTGACTAGACCTCGAAGTGGCTCTTCCAATCCCTCCACAAACATATAGATCATCCGTGTCGTGGATAGATCTGGAACCATCACCAAGACTCTCAAGAAATATGTGATGTATGTCTCTGGGCTCCCTGTCTGTTTGAGCTTCGTCAGCTCAAAAAATGTTGTTCTGGATCCCTCCATTCAAAACTCTCTATCAATCTCCTAGTAAACTCGGCATATGTCATCACTGTGGAGTGTCCAAGTGTAACCATCCCATGGAACCACCAATCCTGTGCCTCACCATCCAAATGTAATGTCGCCACCTTGATGGCCTGCGTCTCTGACATTTGGTTAAGCTAGAAATAGATGTCCAGCTTCTCCACCCAAGACTTTGCTGAACTGTTTGATGATCCGTCAAACGTAGGCAAATGAAATCTACTAGAGGCAGGGTGATAATCTCCATCATGATAATGTCGGTGCCCTCTATGATGGTCGCGGGGTCTACTGTCCTGCTGGAGCTACACAAAATCTCTGAATGTGAGAGCATCCCTAAACTCATACCCGTAGGATTGACACACTACAAAATACTCATCTAAGTGTCCAGGCTCTACCTCCTACTCAGCTCCTGCCCCTGTGTCTGCTCCCAAGAAAGTGGGCATGGTAGAGCGGGTAGGTGCACGTGAATTCGTCGGCTGAGGAGTATCATGCTGAGCAGCACCCTACTCCAGCAAATGGTGGGATGTACCTGATCCCTCTCTGACCTGGAAAACCCGTGAAGTTTCATGCTGCCTAGCCTCCACAGCTGTGAACCTCTGTCCCATCACCTCAATATGTCTAGCTAAATCCTACACCGACTTGAGGAGTGCCTCTCCAAACTGTTTGGCCTCTGTGTCATCTGCCATCGGCTCTTTTTGCCTTAAATATACTACAAGCTCCACCTGCTCTATGTTCGTCATAGGCTCTCTCTCCTGATCTGCGTCCTCTACCTAGGCACAATCTTCCTCCTTCTAGGTGGTCTCCAACCTACGCTCACGGTCTCTATACTTCCCGCCTCTGTATGGTCTCTTTCCCGGTATCATAGACCACAGGATGAGCCAAAAATATGCTCTGATAGCACTGTAATATCCCGTTTCAAGGATATTTCTAAAACACGGCAAACTCCAACTAGAGATAAACTGGGAGGGCATCTACCGGATATTTTGCCTCTGAAAAGAGGACGAGATGTAGAGGCTACCTAGCCCTTTCCAGACTCTATTTAAGAGTGAAAGATAAACACACCAAGTGGTATAGAACTAGAATGCTCAAAAACAATAATAGTGCAACAGACATATAATATCATAGAAAGAGAATATGGCAACTACGACAACTCATCCAGAAAACATAGAGAGGAAATTCTGAGCCATTTTATTAATCTGAGAAATGTAATTAAGTACAATAGGCTAATCTTGCTCAAGGCAAGTGAGAAAGCACTCTCAGAGAATACCGGAAATGGCTGCTCTATGAACTATGTCCTAGCTGCTGGAAAACTGTCGTGTAGCTACTACTGCTAGAATGGACTGAAGACTAGGGGCTGATCCCCTTGCCGGAATGAGCTGAAAATCGGCAAACCTCCTCTCCTCAACAACCCGGAAAAAATACAAAAACCATTCCAAGAATGGTCAACCCCAGAAATCACCAGAAAATGCCTCCCCAGTGAATTACGCTGGCCTCCAAGGCACTGCGTAGTGGCTAGATAGAAATAGCTGAAACACTGCCTCAAACTCCACCAAAAACCTCCAATGGGAAAAGGTTGACCCTCTGCTCAAAAGCCCGGCTAAATCACCTGCAGAAATCCCAATCTGAAGCTCCTCCACAATGGACTGCGTCCTCTCTCCCAGTGACTGAGCAGTCTCTATAAGCTCCAACTCCGCAACAAACCCACACAATAAAACGACTCACAAAATGCTAAAAAACAAACCTTGCCTGAGCAGGCACTGGAAGTCCCCCAGGGCTAAGGGCGAGATCTCCAATCGAAGACACTCAATGCACTAAACAATGCTGCAGACAGGCGAAATAGCCAGCGTGCTCAAGAAGACAAATGTCTCACTCAGAAATCATCAACTCAAGAATGAATGAAATGAGGAGGCTCCTCCATCTTTTATAACGTTGTTTTCCCTCCAAAACCCAACGTAGCCTCTCTCTCCTCCACATACTCATCCTTATCTACACAAAAGCTTGCAGAAACTTCTAGAGTGTACGTAGGCCCCCCTCCTCTACATGGTGTTAGGGCCCCCTTGACTCTCCACTCAAGTTGTAACGTTGTGCTACTAGGTGGATGTCTTATTTCACTTAAGTGAGTTAGACCCTCTTCACTTACTTTTTTATTTATTTACAAACTATAGACGAAAAACTAACAAAATCAAATATTCCAATTAGCTGTCGCTAATTAGGAATATTACAATAACCCTATTTCCTGTAAGTGTTGGGATAGGTATATTTTTAGGTACATTTTGTTGACTTTGAGATTTTTTTCGGTTTTCCAATCCATGACCACTGACCTTTCATGGCAGGTATATGATCTTAACTAGCATATAGGTTAGGGAATCCACTTTCCGTTGCATTCTGCATTCTAGCCTCCATTCTGATCACTTGCCATAGGGTCGATCCCATCATGTCATGAGTACTTGACCCATTTCACTCGCCGATTATTTAATCATGACTTGGTGGTAGAGCCTTCTTTTACATGGGCTTCCTAGTTAGTTTCTCGCTAGCACTTGTCACCCATGCTGCACTTTATGTAGGCTCGAGAGTCCTCTTTAGTCCCACCATGACTTATATGTTGAAGCTTCTTTCTTCTTCTTCATTATGATTTTTCTGGCTATTACCCTAGAGGCTCCCTGGTGTTGTTAAGTTGCATCACTGCATTGCATATTGACTACTTGTTTATCTTGGCCTTCAGCCGGCTTCATTTGGACTCGATGTTTAAGCCATATTTTGACCTTGAATCTCTGTACAAAGTTAACCATTGCAAAGCACTTAGCTATTGTGACTTGACACCCTTATTACCCATGGATGGAACACTCCTTTGAGTATCGCTTACCAGTTTCTGCCACCTTGCATTGAGCATAGGATTGTTCCTATCCCAGGAACTAGTGCATCTATTTCCTGATACTCGTTCTATCCATTGTACCATAGAATTCTTTTATTCCTTTTCAGGCTTACTATATGAAAAAGACAAAAAAAAAATATATATGTTAAAAAGAGCAGGAACGGGATGTTACTTCATATTTTGATGGTAGTTACAGTATCAGTTTGTCACCCTTGAACAAAGTATATACCACTATGTATTTTCCTCATTTGGGATGGTTTTAATTTTGGCCTAGGTGATGCCATAACCTTGTTTCATGAGTCAGTTCTCCCCCGGTTGGTTATCTCTTCCAATCATATAGAGAGTTTGCTTTTGCCTCCTGCATAACAGACCTATACAGTGTCATTATTTTCTACCATGGTCATCATGAGTCGTGCTTTTGTTCAAGGAAATTTAAACCTGAGTCGGCCATTTTGCGGTGTCTCTTGACTTCTTTTTTTTAGGCCTTCTCGGTCTTGTCAGTATCAGTGTATTCTACTGCGAGTCCAAATGGAATAGATGGGTGGCCACCGATGTCCACTTGGATCATTCCTCCCTCCTTATGAAGTAATGGTTCCCATTGCATTGAGTTCCACCATGACGGGAAAATTCTGTTGAAATTGGTATTGGATTTGTCCAAGATGTCATGGACCTGTTGGCAGACATGTTGGATGTCGATGTGCCGTTGGTGGGCAACTGTTGAAGGATCTGGGAAAATTTATCCATCATCGCGTTCCTCTACTTCTCGAGGGCCTCCTCGGGAAGGATTTTGATGGGATCTCCTTCTCTCTCATCTTTCTTTCCTTCCACCATGGGGGATCATCAGGTTTTGTGAGGTTGAACTCCTTATAACCTGGTCGCATTGGCGACATGAAAATAAAAGTAGAGAGAGAAGTCCACTCTGATATCACTGATCCAGTTTTTTTCAGGAACGCAATAGAATACACATATAGCCATAGATACAGAGATGCAACATAAATAATGCTTCATTTTATTAAAATCAAATGACTGAAATAAACTAGCTTGGGCACTGGTAGCATATCTCTGAGAAGAGATGTGGCGGCTACAGGCCTCTGAACTGTGCTACAATACAACCATAATAGAAATAAATAGCTAGGGCACTTGTATGCTTATCTTTGAGAAGATATGTGGTGGATACAGGACTCTAAACTGTGTTACAATGAGACATAATGGAAATGATCGGCGAGGGCACTGGTAGCATATCCTTGAAAAGAGATGTGACTGCTACACGCCTCTCCACAATGTTACAGAACTGAAATGGTGGGAACAAGTGAGCTAGGGAACTGGTAGCACTTATCTCTAAGAAGAGATGTGTCATCTACCAGCCCCTGAATTGTGTTACAATGAGGCTTGAAGGCCTATTTATTATTGAGAAACAAAGTAAAACCCTAAACATCCAAAAACCTAACCCTAGGAGATGAAGCGCCAAAATTGAAGGTCCCTTTTCGGTAAATTGGTGTTTCAACTTCCCAGGGACGTAACTTTGGCATCTAATATTTTTTTGACACACTCAATATCTCCCCGTCTTCCCAAAAAGCATCGTTCAGGGCCTCAAAATGGCTCCAAAAATTCAGGACCCGAAAAACTGCTAAAAATAGTAAGTGGTGCTGAAACTTACAAATTGAAATAAGTTATGGTGGAGATTCAAATGGACTCGGTGGGTGGCCACCGATATCCTCCTATATCATTAAGTCCCCAAAATGGATTTGGGTGTGCAGTACCCAAAAACCAACTAAAAATAGTAAGTTGTGCTGAAGATGAAAAACTGAAATAATTGATGTTGCGGGTCAAAACGGAATAGGTGGGTGGCCACCGATATCCACATAGATCATGCAAATTCAAGGATATTTCTATCGAGCCAATCTTGCAATTCACTCCGCGAAGTGTGCCACAACATCAAATCTCCCTCAAAATGATCCTAGTCTTGGCAACAGAACCATTTTTGGGATTGAGGGGTCTTGACCCAAGTTAAGAGTATATCGTGCACCCAAAAAGCCCTCCAATTACTGGCCTTTTTGGCAATGACCTACTTGCGCAAATCAAAGTCCCACTCGAAGCAATATGGGGGGGGTGATGGAACTAGGTTTTCGCACCCTAAGGAAGAAAACATAATGTTGTGGCCCTAAACAAGTTGATTAAAAAACTTATACAAATTGGAAACAAATGTGTCCAAATATGGAATAATACTTATCAAAGCACATAAACAAAATCACAGATCACTTCGTCGTAGATATATATAAGAAAAAATCTAGATCTATGTAATGCGTAATCATTTAGAAAGATTCATTCATGTATTCAAGCATCAATATAACTTCATGCATAAATAACAGATTTACTCGCACAGATAAAATTAAGGATAATAAAAGTAAAGCGATCTCAAAACATAACTAATAAACAGGTAACAAAACTCATAACATAGATGCTTTCCCAAAACCATCTTTGTATTAGATTCAAAGCAATATAATATATTGGAATTTCCCTTACACTTTACCGTTCCACATACACAACCAACGAAGTTTGCATAAAACCAGGACTAGGTCTCCGTGCGCACAACCATCAAGAGCCTTTCTACCCAACTCAAACTTAAAACCTTACAAAAGGTGTCACAGATGCATAAACACTTAGATCCAATATATCAGTTAAGTTACTCCTTTACTTAGACTCGGTCTATCTATTTATATCCAATCTAGTGCACAGATAATATGGTCTTCAAACCATGGTTTGAGAGCCACAGTTTACCCTTAAAACCCTTTTACATAAAATATGGAATTTGGCCCACCCCAAAGCCCCTTGACCTTTCACCGCAGCGCACATATGAAGACATTATAGAGAAATATATCCAAAAATGTACCCCAGGGGACCCCACTCGAACAACTGGTCGACACTGAGAGATAAATTTGGTTATCAAGGGTGGGTTTTATCACCTCCTTATAGTATCTTAGCTTCCTTTTACCCTACATCTCCTTATTATCCAACATTTTGTCCTTAAAATTGGAGTTAATAGTATCTTTGATATTATCCCTGATTCCCATGATGATCTCCTCTTTAATCCCCCAAATTTTGAGCCAAGACTCGACATCCTTATTCCACCCATGCTTGTGGCGCAGGTGGGGATTTTGACTAAAGTTAGAAGAAATTTTTTGACACCTCTTGGATTCCATGTTGTAAAGCTTCTTCTTATACATTAGATCTCTAAACATAACCGCACTTTCAATGGGGGAAATGTCAGCTTTGATCAATATGATAGGATAGGGAGTATTTCCCTTGAGCTTTAGGTTACAGGTCATGAATTCCTTTTCAAACATCTAGATCTTTCTCCATGATTCTCTAGATATACTTCAAACCCAAACTTCACATATGTATAAGACAATAGGGGTGGCGAGAGTCTCAAAGAGGAACCTTATTTTACTACAAATTTCAAGATCGATGGACTTACAATTTTTTTCAAGGTTATAATAAGCTTTCCAACATCCAAAAATTATTTTCTCGATGTTATAGTTCCAATTGAGCTAATGGGGAAATTCAATACCAAAATATTTATAAGAAGAGACCCGCTCTAGAAAATGGTTATCATAGAAAAAACTACCATTGGTGATCTTTTTGGATTTAATGATGATGGCTTTAGTCTTGTTGGTATTAACTATCATACCCATCTTGGAGCAGTAGACTTGAATGATATCATCATATAGGAGATTATTAATGATTAAACCAGCAAGCTCGATTCCCTTACAACCCACAGTTTCTAGTCACTCCTCTAGCTTATTGATGTAAATAACAAAAAGGGTAAGGGATAGGGGACACCCTTGCTTAACCCCGATATTGCATTTAATATATTTATACCACCCCTCATTGTCCTTAAGATTTGAAATGAAAACCTCGTGGAGGCATATCACAAAAATCCTTTTTTTCTGGATGAGCCATGATCTCTTCAAGTCTCTTCGATATATTATTTAGAGGGACAGTGTCGAACGATTTTATAAAGTCCAAAAAAGATCACAAGAGATCAGTTGTATTATTGCAACATTATTCTGCACTAGTCCTGAGAGTGGCAAGATGATCTATATTCAAGTGATGTCTCCTAAAACCATCTTTCCCTTTAGCCCTTTTATCATGGTTCTCAAGCCAAAGGCTAAGTTTCCTTTCTAAAATGATCCCATAAAGCTTGGCTAGGATGTGGCTAATCATAATGGTCATGTAGTTATAGCGAACACTTTCGCACCCATTTTTAAATATAGGATCAATAATGTTTTACGTCCAAAGCTTAGGAAGGCAATGCTTGAAAACCAAATTGAGAAGCTTGTGGAGATGAGGAATGATGATAGATCTTGCCATTTTAAAGATATCAGCTTCGTATCCTTCAACATCTTCCTTAATAGGAGTGTTTAATATTGTGTCTATGGTGTCCAAAGAGTCATACAACTTCTTAATATAGTTATCCCAATTTTTTAAGGTGATAGAGTGATTATCCTTAGTTTTAAAAACAACCACATTGTGCCAAAAATTTCTTGGCGAAACATTAGAAAGGTGGAGAAGATTCTTTGGTCTCTTATTAATATATGATCTCTTGTTCCTCCTGATGAGAAATTTCTATATACTTATATTATGGAGCTTAATGATTTCATTAGGAGCATCTTTGATCGCTTTCCTGGAAATTTTATAGTCTTTGTGATACCAAGGATTGGAAGTTCTATTATTCTTCTTATACGAAGTTGGCATTACAGAAATTTCTAATGTTAGTGGAAAGGGTAGTGGTGAAATTGTAATAGATTTGATCAATGTTGTTATTATAAGTAAGGGAGCCTAAATCCATTTCTAAATCCCTGAAGAAAAGGTTGACATTACTTTTATCAAAGCGAATGTGTCTTTTTCTTTCATTGGTCTCCTAGATGTGGGTGGTATGTCTAACAAGATTGAGGGATAAAAACAAAGGTTTGTGATCATATTTAGGCTCATATCGGTTAAGTAGCTCAAATTTTTAATACGGTTGAGGACAAGAGTGTCAGAAATAATATAATCCATGACTCTGCTACCCAACCCATTGAAACATGTCATCTAACCAGAGAGAGGCCACTTGTTAATACCACACACATTTAAGCTATATAAATTTATAAAAACAATATTTTACTCCTTAAATTTTGTTGTATTTTATTATTTTGGTGTATATATATAAAATAAAACAAATTTAAAAGATTAAAATATTGGTTTTATTTATACATATTTAATTTTTATATTTGATTGAAATATTATACTTATATTATAAGTGTTTATAGTTATATAAAGTTAGAAAGAGTATGGTATAAAAAATTAAAATTATATATATATATAGATATAGATATATATATATATATAACAAAAAAAATTCAAAGAATAAAAAAATATTTTAATTTTAGTATGTTTATTTTATATATTTAACTTTTAACTTTTATTGAAATACTACAATGATTATATATATTAAAATTTAAATATAAAATATTAAAATATAACATTTTTTATCTATAACCATTTTGTGTGTGTGTGTGTGTGTGTGTGTGTGTGTGTGTGTGTGTGTGTGTGTGTGTGTGTGTGTGTGTGTGTGTGTGTGTGTGTGTGTGTGTGTGTGTGTGTGTGTGTGTGTGTGTGTGTGTGTGTGTGTGTGTGTGTGTGTGTGTGTGTGTGTGTGTGTGTGTGGATTAAAAGAAAAATTAGGCAATATTCATTTAATAATTAAATTTAAATATATAAATAAATAAATATTGACTTAGAAAATAAAAATATAAGCAATATGAATCACTATTTTAGTGCAATATTTCTTAAAATAATTTATTTTATCTTTTTTAGATGTTTTTTTAGGAAAATGATAATGAGAATTTGTAATTGACTTAAATTTGTCCCAATATCTTTTGTTTTGGTATAAAAGCATATACCCTAATGATTTGATTATTCCGAAAGACATTTCTATCTACACTATGGATCACAAAAATATTAAATATAATAATATAAACATGTTAAATTTTATAAAAGAATATTTTAATTTTCATATGTTTATTTTATATATTTAACTTTTATATTTCATTAAAATACTACATTGTTATTATAACTATTTATAAATATTTAAATTCATATAACTATAATATATATATATATATATATATATATATATATATATATATATATATATAACCTCTTTTTATTTATAACTATAAAATAAAATTTTGGATTAAAAGAAAAATTAGGCAATATTCATTTAACAATTAAATATATAAATAAATGAATAAATATTTACCTAGAAAATACAAATATAAGCAATATGGATCACTATTTTAGTGCAATATTTCTAAAAATAATTTATTTTATTTTTTTAGATGCTTTTTTAGGAAAATGAAATTGAGAAAATTAGAGTTAACCTTGTTCATTATTTTTATGAGTATGCAATGGTTATGATAGTTTGTAATCGACATAGATTTGCCCCCACTATCTTTTGTTTTTACTGATAAAAGCATATAAGATGATAATATTTCTAGTAGGCCATGATATTTTTTTATTTAATGAATTATTGACTTAAGAAAATAAAAATATAAGCAATATGGATCACTATTTCAGTGCAATATTTCTTAAAATAAATTATTTATCTTTTTTAGGCTTATATGGTGATAGTAGCGTATAAGCTTAGAATGATCTTTTTTTATTTAATGAATTATTGACTTAAGAAAATAAAAATATAAACAAAATGGATCACTATTTTAGTGCAATATTTCTTAAAATAATTTTTTTTATTTTTTTTAGGCTTATATGGTGATAGTAGCATATAATCTTGGAATATTTCTAGTAGGTCATGATGTTTTTTTTAATGACTTATTGACCTAAGAAAATAAAAATATAAGCAATATGGATCACTATTTTAGTGCAATATTTCTTAAAATAATTTATTTTATCTTTTTTAGATTATTTTTTAGGAAAATGAAAATGAGAAAATTACAATTTATCTTGTTAATTTTTCCTATGAGTATGCAATGGTTATGAGAATTTGTAATCCACATAAATTTTTCCCACTCTCTTTTGTTTTTACTGATAAAAGCATATACGATTAGAATATTTCTAGTAGGCCATGATGCCATTTTATTTAGTGAATTATTTTTTCTTTGTTGATTTTTTTTGTTGTATTTGCCTATGCGTTAGAGTTGGTCTTTTCCAAAGTTTCATTTCTCAATAATCTACCTATAATGAGTTGTAAGCTGACATAGGGATTTTTATTTTCGAGTTGCTATATAATGGAGTTCTTCTATGTACTTTTAAACATTGTGAATGTCTGCCATCCATAATTTTTACTATCTGTATATGACTATATATTGTTCCTAGATTTCTAAAAATAATACTCCTTGAATATTGTGAGTTTTAGAAATATCACTGCTTTCATTATCCTAATAGAAATTTTTTTACTATTCTACCATTTTACCATTTTAGGGTCACCTTGTAACTCTTAAAGACTCTTTATGGACTTATGCCACTCATCTCCATCTTTTTCATGCCTATGACCTCATTGCTCATTTTTTACCTTGCCTATAACTTCATTGTCCATCTAGGGTTTTCCTATAATCCTAACTCATTCCCATGCTCACCAGATTCCTCAAACATTGATGGTCTCAACACTATCTCTGTAGGCTCTTTAGATAAATCAAGTACATTGAAATTTGGATCTTCAATACACCACTTTGCAAATACTCTGTTTTTACTTGAAGCCTCCAAAGCCAATTTGTAGTCAAAGAGAGGTCAAAGAACCCCACACTAGGTTAATTAGGGTTTCATGGGTTCTGAGGTTATCATTTCCAAAGGAAACTATCATTTAGTTTCAAAGTCTGCACATAAGGTAATGGACAAGCTTGACATTTTTGCATAAGTGTTGAAAAGTCTAAATCAGCAGAAAGTTGGTGAGGTAGGAGGTCTACTCCTCAATGAAAACATCTTGCAGCCGTGCATACAAACAATGTAAAACTACCATGAATAAATGAGTAAAAAATGATTTGAGTTTCAAGCTGAGAGCAGAGGAGGTTTTTAAGGCTATTGTTGTGTCAAAGTAAGCATGTCAAAGGCTCTAAGATCAGAAGGAAATACAACTTTCATAACCACAACAAACTGCAAGCAAAGGGTTAAAAAATTTAAGATAAGTTTCATGGTGTAAATTATACAAGGTTTTTGAAGCTTGCTGTTGTATGTAAACATCCTAAGTTTGTAAAGAGTGAAGCCATCATGCAATCAAAGAACAAAAGGATGAGCCAACATAGTATTTCAGTCACCTGCAAATCAGAAATGGCCAAAGAAGGTAAAAGCAGGGTTTGAATTCCATGATGAGAGCAAAAGAATATTTTGAAGGAGCTATTATGTGCAATCATCCCAAGGATTGCCAAGTAAAACCTGACATGCCTAAAGGAACAAGGGAAGATCAACCTCAATATCATCTCAGTCACCTACAAGAAAAGAAGTGTACAAATTGTCAGTAAGAAAAGAGAGCTTGATTCTTCAAGAAAGGAAGAAATTTTGAGTTTTTCAAGTCAAAATTAACTAAGTGTTGAGGCACTGTACACCTGGAGTCGAGCGCTGCACGTTCAGTAGTTTTCCTTGAGCAAATTTCATTTGCGTTGTGCACTTGGAAAGAGGCACTGCACGCCTGGCAGGGCACTGGGCCTTTACCCAAATTAACCCAACATAACCCGACAAGGGCCTTGGCGTTGTGAGCCTATCACAAGTTGTTGCGCCTTTGGCTGACCCGACACCCCTTTCACGCACTGTGCATTTGACCAGAAAGGATTCCAAGCCCTCAAACAAACTCAAAACACCTCAAAGGTTTCTAAACTCTTGTTGGGGGTCCTACAAACATGTTGAGGAGTAAGCACAGGTCATTAGCCATGTTTTAATCAATTTTTTTAGCATTTGATTGGAAGAGGTGGAGCCCTAAGAGGAAACCCTAGGCTACAAAGTTAGAAACCATTGTTTTCCATTTAATTCATCTACCTATAGAGGAAATCAGTGATAAAAATGGGCTTTCTCTATTGAGTGTGGTCTTACATCTAAGCTTGTCTATACTTCCATGACGCTCATTCATACACTCCCTTTCCACTCACTTGCAATGGCTGCCATCCTCCATCCCTTCATCTCATTTTTATTATGCAGTCCTAGGGTTTTTCTCAAAATAGAGTGGTCAAAATGTCAAATGAGAAAGAGGCCAAGGAAGAAGGAAGCATTGAAGATGATGTCAGTAGGGCAAATAAAATTGAAGAAAAGGGTAGTGGAGATACAAAAACCAATTATGAAGAAAGTAGCAATGAGAGTGAGGCTAATGATAGTGATAACCTTGGCAGTGATAAAACAAAGAGAATTGAAGCCCACAACAATAGTGCAAATAACAGTAAGGTGCATCAAGCAAGGTAAATCAAACAATGAGGGAGATGACAATGAGGCAGATAATGATGAAACACAAAGCAGTGCAGATGAGGAAAATTAGAGTGATTAATATGAGGCAAAAAGAAAGAGCATTGAGGTAGGAGGAGGCAGTGAAGAAGGCAATAGGTTAGAAATCCAAGGTATCAACAAGGCAAAGGTAAATCAAGAAAAAATCAATGATGACAGTGGGAGAAAAAGTGATGATGGTAATGGGTCAAATAGCCATGAAGAAAGAAGTAAGGCTGCTAAGCAAAGAGGCCTATGATAAACATGGTGGGACCAAGGATGCTCAAAACCAATAAGACCTTGAAAACCTGGATGATCTATACCTACAAGCATCCCAAACACCATGAGAAAGATAATTTCAAATTTTGTCACATTTCTGCACTTAGGAATTTTTGATTGATTTAAAGTGCCAAGGGCGCAGTGCCCTTGGCGTTGCAATTTTTTTGGAGGCATCCATTTCAGTAATGGTTTCTAATTTTAGGTTCCTGGATAAGCCTCAAAAATTGTTGCTTCAAGCATTGAGGGAAAACCACCCGGTCCAGACCTTAGGACAACTCCTTTTCCATTTGGTGTGGTGGCTCCGACTGGATTTATAGGACCAGTTTCCTAATAATAAATGGATTGGTGATGGATTATTTGTGTAAATGGTGTTGGAGTTATCACGACGGAAAACATTAAAAAACTAACACAGCATATAAACCATACACAGAAGACATAGAGGTTTAACGTGGTTCACCCAACCAATCTGGGCTACGTCCACACAACATAGGCATTGGCAATTCTTTATTAATCAAACAGGAGATTACAAACTCTCACACTTCTCACACCAAACAATCCGTATGGATACCTGTTATATAGCAAAGAGAATCTAACTGCCTCATAAATCCTCTCACATCAAATTTAGGATGCATTAACTCTCTCCCAACAACCTGGAGCTAATCTAGCAACAAATTCCTAATTTTTGTCACCTACTGAGATTTTTGACTATTTTAATAAAACTGAAAAATCTCAACAATCTCCACCTTGACAACAATTAGCCTGATGCCCTGTTTCTTTATTATTTATTTTTTCTGCAAGCCAAGAGAAGCCAAACACCAACGCAGCTTCTCTAAAAAACTGGTTTCGTGAACATGTCTGCACAGTTTTCCTTTGTATGCACCTTTTCAAGAGAGACTCCTCTTTCAGTAATAACCTGTCTTACAAAATGGTACTTAATTGGAATATGCTTTGATTTACTATGATAGGCCGGATTCTTAGCCAAATGTATTGCACTTTGACTATCACAAAGTAACCTGATGTTGTCTTGTAACCTACCAAACTCACCAAGCAAACCTTTCAACCAAACCGCCTCTTTGCAAGCATGAGAAGCAGCAATGTATTCTGCTTCAGTAGTGGATAAAGCAACAATGTTCTGTAGCTTTGAAATCTAGCTAATAGCTCTACCTGCAAGAGTAAATACGTACCCTGAAGTTGACCTTCTCTTATCCAAATCACCTGCAAAATTGGAATCAACATATCCGCAAACAAATTCACTACTCTTATTGTAAGTGATACAATAACTACTTGTGCCTCTCAAGTACAGAAGCACCCATTTCACTGCTGACCAGTGTTCTTTACCCGGATTTTCCATATACCTGCTGACAACCCCAACTGCATGTGAAATATCTGGTCGAGTACAAACCATCGCATACATCAAACATCCTACTACATTAGCATATGGAATTCGAGACATATAATCCTTTTCTTCATCTGTATTAGGACATAAACTGGAAGAAAGCTTAAAATGGGAAGCTAAAGGGATTGACACAGGCTTCACATTGTTCATACCAAACCTCAAAAGTATTTTCTCAATATACTTCTGTTGTGATAGCCACAGCTTACCACTGCTCCTGTCTCTGAAAATCTCCATGCCCAAAATCTGTCTTGTTGCTCCTAGATCTTTCATATCAAATGTCCTTGCCATCTGAGTCTTCAACCTGTTGATTTCTTCAATGCTTTTGCTTGCTAAAAGCATATCGTCAACATACAACACTAAGATAATGAGCATGCCATTACTTAACTGCTTAAATTAAACACAATGATCATATTCACTTCTTATATATTTTTGACTCAACATGAAAGAATCAAATTTCTTGTACCACTGTCGAGGCGACTGCTTCAGACCATACAATGACTTCTTGAGCCTACAGACAAATTTCTTATTGCGATGCTGAACAAACCCTTCCGGTTGTTCCATATAAATTTCCTCATCTAAATCTCCATGTAGAAATGCAGTCTTAACATCTAATTGTTGCAACTCTAAATCAAGCAAAGCCACTAATGCTAACACAATTCTAATTGAAACAATTTTAACCACTGGTGAAAAAATCTCATGAAAGTCAATACCGGCTTTCTGAGAAAACCCTTTTGCAACCAGCCGCACTTTGTACCTGTCTTCCATATCATTCACTCCCCATTTCAGCTTGAAAACCCATTTACACCCCACAGTTTTCCTGTCTTTCGGAAGCTCAACTAGATCCCATGTGCCGTTCTTACTTAAGGCCATCATTTCGTCCTTCATGGCTGCTTTCCACTTGTCACTTTTCGAACCTTCTATAGCTTCCTGATAGCATAGAGGTTCATCATCGTTAGCGGTCAAAGAAACTGAAGTAACATAATCATCATACCTTCTAGGCGGACGTTTTATTCTTGTAGACCTCCTTAAGGATGTTTCTGGTGCTTCCGCAATTGGCTGACTACCATCTGTAGGAACTTCTTGCCGATCAGTATCTGAGACCTGTTCATGATCTAAACCTGAACCCTGTTCATGTTCTGATTCTAAAACCTGTTCATGACTAGTATCTGAACTATGGTCATCATGACTATCATTAGAAGTGCTGTCAAACTGAATGTGCTGAAAATCAAATACATCATCCTGTTTCAATTTACTATCTACATCTAGCTGTACAAGAGAGGATTCATTAAACTTTACATCTCTGTTGATGATGATTTTGCGGGTAGTAGGATCCCACAATCTATATCCCTTTGTTCCAACACCATACCCAACAAAGATATACCTTTTAGACTTTGGATCTAACTTAGTTCGCTGATGTTTAGGCACTAGAGCATGTGCATCACAACCAAACACTCTGAGTTTAGAATAGTCACAAGGGTGTCCTTTCCATACCTCTTGCGGAATCTTGCAGTCTATCGCCGTCGATGGAGATCAGTTTATCACATAACAAGCTGTTGCCACCGCTTCCGTCCACAACTCCTTTTGCAACCCGGCGTTACTCAGCATACTCCTTGCTCTCTCTAGAAGAGTCCTGTTCACGCGTTCAGCAACTCCATTTTGCTGAGGAGTATAAACCGTGGTCTTATGTCTCTCGATCCCTGCATCCTTGCAATAGCTGTCAAACTCCTTGGAAGTAAACTCACCACCATTGTCAGTTCTTAAACATTTTATTGTTCTACCAGTGATGTTTTCTACCAATGCTCTAAACTGTTTGAAAATTGTAAAAACATCGGACTTCTTTTTCATCATGTAGACCCACACCTTCCTAGAAAAATCATCAATGAACGACACAAAATATGACGAGCCACCATATGACGCTGTAGGGGCTGGACCCCAAACATCTGAATGAATATAATCAAGTATCCCTTTACTAGTATGTTTGCCTGTTTTAAATTTTTGTTTACTTTGTTTTCCAAACAAGCAATGCTTACATAAATCTAACTTTCCAGACTTTAGATTAGGAAGTAACTTGCGATCAGCCAAAATCTTTAACCCTCTTTCGCTCATATGGCCCAACCTTTGATGCCATAGGCGAATGGAACTACTGTCATGTTCAGACACCGTAGACACAAAATCTGACCCTGTTCTTCCTTCTAACTGAAACAGATTTCCTACTTTCTTAGCTTTCATTACTAGTAAGATACCTTTATAGATTTTCATAACTCCACCTTGAATTACAGTTTTATATCCATTCGTATCCAATGCTCCTAAAGAAATTAGATTTTTTCTTAATTCTGGAACATGTCTCACATCTGTTAACAATTTAGTTGTGCCATCAAACATTTGCGGTTGTATACTTCCTATCCCAACAATATTGCAAGTAACATCATTACCCATGTACACGACGCCATCATCAACAGATCTATACGTCTTAAACCAGTCTTTATGGATACACATGTGGTTTGATGCACCGGAATCTAACAACCAATGTTGATCATGTTTTGACATATTAACAGACAATACTTCGTCGCTCATACCTGAACCAGATGCCGAACCTGTATCTGTCGCATTTGCCTCCTTCTTCTCTGTCGAAGAATCTGCTTTTGAAGTTTGCTGCTGTCGCTTCCAGCAGTCCTTCTTTAAATGCCCTGATTTGCCACAAAACCAACACTTTACTTTGCTCTTCTTCCCTTTCGACTTTGAACGCGAGTTGCTATGCTTACCCCCGGAGTGTCTCTCTCTCGAGCGACCTCTGGCCATCATTACCTCTGATGTAGAGGTGTCTGCATTCGACCTCTTCCTCGTCTCCTCAGACAACAAGGCTCCAACCACATCGTCAAACTCAAGGATGTCTGCAGTACTAAAGCTTATGGAAGTAACAAAGTGATCCCATGATTCGGGCAATGAACACAATAGAGTTATTGCCTTATCCTCTGAATCAAATTTTACATCTAGACTTTGTAATTGTACCACTAGAGTATTGAAAACATTCAGATGGTCAGTAATCGAGGTACCTTCCTTCATCCGCAAACCATAAAGCTGCCGCTTTAGGAGAATCCGATTTGTCAATGATTTCGTCATGTAGAGCTTTTCAAGCTTTATCCACAAGCCTGCGGCGGTCTTCTCTGACACAATGTTGAACAGAACGTCATCCGCCAGACATAACCGAATTGCGCTCAGAGCTCTGTCATCCAACTCATCCCATTCATCCTCCGTCAAGGAAGAAAGCTTTTTGCTTTTCCCCAACAGCGCTTTCGCCACGCCTTGTTGAATTAGCAGATCGTGCATCTTAACCTTCCAGATCTCGAAGTTGTTTTTGCCGTTAAACTTCTCAATTTCAAAACGGGCGCTTTGAGTTTTCGCCATCTTGTATCAGCAAAAAACACAAACAATCTCCAAATTGCAACTTTTAAATAAAGAATGCCCTTTTTTAAAGAATGCCCTTTTTATAAAATGCCTTTCCTTCTTTAATACCGTGTGCAAATGGCAACTTAATATTCAAAACACTTTCTTAAATGCCCTTCACCTTATAACATCATGGCATAAAATAAAATTTTCAAATTAATAAAAAAATGCCACCCTTCGTAACAAAATCGATTTCTTTAAAATCACCCCTCAAATCGATTTTAAAATACACATTGAATTATTACAATTCAATGTAAACTCAAATCCCTTTTTAATTTGTATCGATTTGTTTTTCTTTCTTAAACTTGTTACAATTGATTTTCAAATTGCAAAAAAAATAAAATACGATTTTATTTAAAAAACACATACCATATTCAAAATGGCATTTCATAACGGCATTAAAAAATAAAACTTCAAGTGACTTAAATTTCAACATTTCATTCGAATTTCAAATTTCAACGGCAGCACTTTCGAAATCGTTTTTAAATTTGAATTCACCTTTCAACGCTGCTTTAACGCAGCCTTAACCAGCCAGAAAACAACCTTCTCCAATACACCATCCGCTTTTCAAAGCCGCCATGCTCCGTCAAGTCAAATTCCCACGCGGACAGGCCGATACAGGTTGTATGAATTAACTTGCTTGCATAGAGTTCTCAGCGCTCATCAAGAACTTCACCACAGGCCACGGCATCGGCTTCACCACGGTGCACAACGTCAACAGGCCACGGCGCACGGCCTCCAGGCACCCATCCACGTTTTCACAAGCAATTTCACGCGGAAATACTTCAAACGGAAGCAGGCAGCGGCCCTACGCTGACCTCACGCCCTCTCAGCAGGCCCACGGCGTCGCTGTGCTCATTAAAAAACTGGCTTCACGGCTTCTGTACAACAGTCCACGCAGATCGACTTTGTTTTCTTCAAAGGGCATTTAATATATATAATGGAACTAGCGGCTAAAGTATTCTATCTAACTTACTCTATAACTTGAAAACAATTCTAATAACTAACCCGAGTATTAAGTATGAACACGACTTACAGATGGTTTCAATTAAAAAAATAACC